>VFIW01000022.1:0-580642 GCA_006386115.1 Globisporangium splendens | reverse complement strand
CGCAGCAAGACCACCAAAAGAGCGAACAGCTCCTCGCGTGAGGAGCAGAGCCACGCAACATATATGGGACCAAAGAGAACAAGAACAAGAACAAAGCAATACAGACGTCCCGATGCCGGCAAGACTGAAGGAGAAAATGCGCTGAGAAGCGGAGAGTTGGGACCGAGCGAGCGAGCGAGCGATCGAGTGAGCGAGAAGACCGTCGAGCCAGAACGAACGAGGCGCCGTAGAACAACACAGACACCAACCGAAAAGAAGAAGAAGAGAGAACGGAAGAAAGAAAAGAAAAGATAGTCTTCGACGGGACTCGAACCCGCAATCTCCCGCTTCGTAGGCGGATGCCTTATCCATTGGGCCACGAGGACACACGACTACTCGCACACAACACACAACATATACAAACCAACCACACACACACGCAAAACAACAACAACAACAACACACACACGCACCATACAACACACACACACAAAGCAACGCCGACAAATGCAAATATATGCCTCTCGCAAACACACACCTCGCAGCCCTCTCACCGCGCGCGCGCACGCAGCAAGACCACCAAAAGAGCGAACAGCTCCTCGCGTGAGGAGCAGAGCCACGCAACACATATGGGACCAAAGAGAACAAGAACAAGAACAAAGCAATACAGACGTCCCGATGCCGGCAAGACTGAAGGAGAAAATGCGCTGAGAAGCGGAGAGTTGGGACCGACCGACCGAGCGAGCGATCGAGTGAGCGAGAAGACCGTCGAGCCAGAACGAACGAGGCGCCGTAGAACAACACAGACACCAACCGAAAAGAAGAAGAAGAGAGAACGGAAGAAAGAAAAGAAAAGATAGTCTTCGACGGGACTCGAACCCGCAATCTCCCGCTTCGTAGGCGGATGCCTTATCCATTGGGCCACGAGGACACACGACTACTCGCACACAACACACAACATATACAAACCAACCACACACACACACGCACCATACAACACACACACACAAAGCAACGCCGACAAATGCAAATATATGCCTCTCGCAAACACACACCTCGCAGCCCTCTCACCGCGCGCGCGCACGCAGCAAGACCACCAAAAGAGCGAACAGCTCCTCGCATGAGGAGCAGAGCCACGCAACACATATGGGACCAAAGAGAACAAGAACAAGAACAAAGCAATACAGACGTCCCGATGCCGGCAAGACTGAAGGAGAAAATGCGCTGAGAAGCGGAGAGTTGGGACCGACCGAGCGAGCGAGCGATCGAGTGAGCGAGAAGACCGTCGAGCCAGAACGAACGAGGCGCCGTAGAACAACACAGACACCAACCGAAAAGAAGAAGAAGAGAGAACGGAAGAAAGAAAAGAAAAGATAGTCTTCGACGGGACTCGAACCCGCAATCTCCCGCTTCGTAGGCGGATGCCTTATCCATTGGGCCACGAGGACACTTCTGGATTTGCCGGCTACCCCACAAGTCGACTTGAGAAATATCAAGCCAACCGCCGCCGTCTCGACGCTGCCCTCTCCACCAAGCTTTTTTCGCCATGGTCTCTCCCAAGAATCCAGCCTCGGCCGCAGCTGCCATCCCATCCAACGCCACTCGTCGCCCTGGTTCCGGGAAAGAATTCAGTGAGAAGCCTGCCTTGTCTGCCCGTCCATCCTTTTCAACCCATACCTCTAACCAATCAGAAGCGCGAATTGGTGGAACGGGAGGGAACGGTTCTGTGTCGCAAGACTCTGAACCCACCCCAAGTTCAACTTCAACTTCAAGTTCAAGGCGCAAAAATTTGGGACCTGGGTGCGAACCCACCCCAAGTTCAAGTTCAAGGAGTGAAAATTTGGGATCTGGGTACGAACTCGTCTCAAGTTCAACTGCAAGATCAAGCCGACCGAAGCTGGGATCCGGTTCCGAACCCACACCAAATGCAAGTTCAACTTGCGGACATTTGGGCAGTGGTGTCGAAACTGGAGAACATCTCAGTTTCAATTTATCTTCAGAGGGACTTCCAGGATTGGATGAAGCGACCACCATGGGTGGTACTTCAACCGAGAATCCGCCTGATACCACCATTGACGACGGGGACGTTGTCATGGGGGAAGGAGGTACTATGGAAGCGCCAGCCGAAGATAACCACATTGTGATGGCCAAGCTGCTCCGGCAGCAAAAACATCTCCGACGCGACTGAGCTGCGATCGAAGCAACTCGCAAGCGCGTCGAGACCCCGAAGCCTCTCGCTGTCGACATCGAAGCCATTGAGCGCCAGTACGCTGCTGGAGGCGACTGGTTGCTCATCGCTTCGAGGATGGAAAAAGCGCGTCCCTACCAGCTCCCGACCGCCAAGTACGACATGGTGATCGAGACTGGCAGAGCGCTCGCGAAGACGTCCGTCCACAAGATATTGGCGTCGCTTGCCGGTCCGGAACACGGAAACAGCGCGCTCGATGAGCTGTACAAGCAATTCGAGATCGGCCAAATCTCCAAGATGCCGGGCGACAACTTGCGCGTCAAGGTCAAGTCGAAAGAAGCCTGTGTGCGCTAGGAGCGCACCAAGGTGAATATCCTTGGAGGTGTCTTCACTTTCAAGGAGTTCGACAGCATTGGCGACAAGTACTACTTGGATATTGCCAATGTAGACTGCGACATGGACACGGATGTGATCCTGCACCGACTCTTCCTTCTTTGGTGCAAGCCGGTGTACGACACGTTCCGTGAAGTGAACTTGACGACGGGGATGACGTCCGCGACGTGGCGGGTGTACTTCCTCTCGAGGTCGTGTCCTCCCGCTCTGATCATCAACAACTCGGTGTGTGATTAGCTGGTTTTCGACAACAAGCTTCATCCTGTTCATGGGAAAAATGCGCCGTTCAGTTCTGAGCGAATGCCATTTGGCTATCGCTCACTGCATACACTCGAGCTTGGTGTTCTGGATGACGTGTTCCCCCCACTCGAAAACACCCCTGCTACGACGCAGAATCATCCACAGCAACCAAGGACCTACGCACAAGCTACGATAACGAAGCCCTTCAGTTCGTCCCTGCAGAGATCGATCGACGCAAGCAAGAAGAAGGAAGTGCAGCTCGTGAAAGGAGCTCAGCGTGGCCAAGCGCCAGTGGTGACAACGCTGGCAAAGCCACGAAGCAACTCGTTGGTGTCGCTGGAGACGCTCAAGAACTCGACCGGTCCGATCACGCCTCCAGGGAGTCCGAAGCCTCAGCCAAAGTTAGCCCTGCTGACGAACGGTGATGGGTTCACCACAGTGAGAAACAAGAAGAAGCGATCCCGAAATGGCATCGACTTCTCCAATTTGATGGTAAGGGATCAACCGTCCCAACCACTCGACGGCATCGCCACGACCAACTACTTCCAAGCGCTACAGACGATGGAAGTTGCGTTCGAAGCGAAGGATGCGACTGCTGATGCGAAGTTCGGTCCCCGCTACCAGATCCTTCCCACAGAAGTGAAGCGTCCTGAAGCGCTCAAGACGTCGCCAGAGTCTGCGCTCTTCGTGGAAAAGCACTGCACGAAGATTCGCAAGGCATCGAAGGCGTCCTCGCTTGCCGGGGTAGCGGAGTCGATGCTCAACGACGAGAACACCGCGCTGCTCAACACCCTCCCGGATCGTCTTGCGCTCGCAGACACTCAGGTTGAGGGTGCGAGCAAACTCATCGACAACGCCACGAACCCCGACCACGTCATCAAGAAGGCAGTGGACTCGCCGCTGGCTTTCAACAGTGCTCTGTCGCTGAAGATGTCTGGCACTGGACACGGAGTCGCAGGGCTCGCGCAGTTGCACGTGATCGACCTCGTGTTGAGTGCGACCCAGCCGAGCGAAGACTTGACGTTCAGTTCGAAGTGGAAGAAACACATGAAGACGACGGTCCCGTCGAAGCGAGGCGACATGTTCAAGACGTGTGCCAAGTGGTGGAGATCGTCCGAGCAGATCAGTGAACTGTCTCGAGCGACGAAGGCACTCGGGTTCTTCGAGCTCATGCTGATGTCGATCGCGCCGACGATCTTCAGCAACGACCACTGGATCCACTACATCACTGGTCAGCCGGTGGAGTGGATCCCCGCGCACCACACGAGACTCCTCCACCCCAATACTCTCCTCATGCTCTTGCGGTCGGACCTTGGTGCGCACTACTTGAGTCAGTGGAACGAAGTGCAGTGGCAGGGGTACTTGCTCGACGACCTGGAAGAGCTGCGGAAGCTCGATGGGTACTACCCGGTCGATGAGTTGGTGCTGCAGCTCCGAGTTGTCGAGGGAGAGGTGGTGCTGGTAGCGGGAGGCTTGGCCACTCGTTGCTAAACCAACTCCATCCCAAACAACGTGGAGCAACGTTAGTGTCTTGACCGTGGACACTAACGGCATCAAGAAGAACGGTCACCTATTTACCGACAGCGTGCTATCGAAACACTCGGTGGCATGCGTCCAAGAAACCAAGTTGAGCGACAGAACGCATCTGTCCAAGTTCAGGTTCCACCTCGACTCGAGCTTCAAGCACCGAGTCTTTGTAAACGACCCCAACTCACAGCTCGATCGACCGACGCGAGGAAGGAGCAATGGAGTTCTCACGGTGCTCCGTTCCGACTTCCCAGGCTTCGACACGGCGGAAGAGGTCTTGCACTTGTCTGTTTCGGGTCGGTGTCTCGTTGTGAAGGTGATGGTTGAGGGTGCTCCCATCTACATCCACAACGTGTACGCGCCAGTGGACCAGCAAGAGAAACAGCAATTCTTCTCGAGTCTGGACACCGAAGGGTTCGAAGATCAAGCGACGCATTTTGTGTTGGGAGATCTGAACACTCCGTTGGACCCCAGACTCGACTCGTCGTCTCCCGACTTGCGCTACGACCCTGGCAGGTCCAGCTGCTTGGAGTGGCTGGCGAAGCTGGGTGTGGTAGATGCGTGGCGGATCCACTACGACACCAAGCGAGTCTTCACCGGTCCCCTTCCTCGGAAGAACCGACTCGACTACATCTTGCTGTCGGAGGACTTCTATAAACGCTTCTGCGATGACTCCAAGTACTTCCTGCCGAAGCATGCTGGAGACCACCTCGCTCACACTGTGAGTTTCAGGTCTGGTTCGCAGCTCCACGGTCGGGGATACTGGAAGTTCCCTCACTACCTCCTCGAGTACCCACTCGTGGTCTCGGCGATCGAGAAGGAGGCAGAGATGGTGCTCGACAAGCTTCGCGACTCGACATACCCTGGCAAGGTGTGGGAAAAGTGGAAGGAGAGCATCAAGTCCCAGCTCCAAGATGTGCAGAAGAAACTGAGGATGCAAGACACAGCTGTGATCGAAGAGGCTCAAGCTGCGTTGGACCAAGCGGCTGCTCGCTATCGAGATGCGTCGACCGAGAACAACCGCAGCGAGTTCGAAGAAGCCATGAAGATGTACAAGGAGACGGTCACGAGGACGAGTCAATACAACCAGGACAGTGCGTTTGACTTCCAAGCGGCCAACTCTGAAAAGTCGACCAAGCACTTCTTCCGTCCGCTGGACACGAGCTTGAGAAGGGTCTCGATCGAGGGGGTGGTGACACCGAGTGGCAGTGTCTCATCGAATCCTCATGAGATATCGCTTCGCTTCCTGGAACACTGGGGGTCCGAGATGGGAGATCCCGACAGTCCAGCAGGAAGAGCTCCTCCACCGGACGAAACCATGCAACGCAAGCTTCTCGACTCCATCGTCCGGTTTACGTCGGAAACGGATAGAGACATCGTGAATGCACCAGTCACATCTCACGATCTGGCGGATGCGATTCGACACATGAAGGCGACGTCGGCTCCTGACATGGACGGCTTGACTGCTGGTTTCTACCAGGTCGCTCCGGACGTCTTTGGTGAGTGTCTCAGTCTTGTCTTCAACGACCAACTCCGACGCGGGGTTCTGCTCCCTTCTCAGCGCAAGTCTGCAGTCGTGCTTCTCCACAAGAAAGGCTCGAGAGCACAACCAGGCAACTACCGACCGATCGCACTCATCCCGGTGGATGTCAAGGTGCTCTCGAAGGCTCTCACCTATCGACTGCAAAGTGTCGTACCGGATCTGGTCCACACGGATCAGAAAGGGTTCGTCAAAGGTCGATCGATCCACCACCATGTGCGGTTCCTCGCGGATCTGCAGGACTTGGTGACGAGTCGAGACGAAGAAGCGTATGCGCTGTTCTTGGACTTCGAGAAGGCGTTCGACCGAGTGAACTGGGACTACATGTTCCGTGTGCTCGAGCGAATGGGGTGTGGTTCGGACTTTTTGCAGTGGGTGAGACTGCTGTACACCGAGCCGCAAGCGCACCTCGTCATCAACCAGAACATCCAGCCTGCGCTGTTTCCGACGAGAGGAGTGAAGCAAGGCGACCCGCTCTCTGCGCTTCTCTTCCTTCTCACGATCGAGCCACTGGGAAACCTGCTGCGGTCCCACGAAGAGTTCGGAGTGTGCCTCACCGAGGATCACACATCCACCAGTGTCTTCTTCGCGGACGACACGACTCTCCTGGGAGGCTCCATTGCGAGTGTGCAAGCGCAGCTTGAGCTCGTGGAGGAGTACTGCAACGGGTCTGGCGCGAAGCTCAATCTCGGCAAGTCGAACCTGATGGCGCTGAATCGGAACGAGATCTGTCCCCAGCTCCCAGGTGTGCATGTGCTTGGTCGAGCCGAGTCACTCAAGTTCCTCGGGATCCCCTTCAGTCAGTCGCCAGTCAACGACGACATCGTCAACTTCCTCGAGCAACGCTTCTACGACGGTTTCAAGATGTGGTACAGACGAGCAAGGACTCTTCGCGGTCGTCTTCTTGTGGCGCAAACGATGGTCTTGTCTCGCTTGTGGCACTACACCCAGCACGTGTCGATCCCATCCTCGGTCGTGAAGAGGTGGCAGTCGATGCTGAATCGGTTCGTCTTGAGTCGGAAGCACGATCGAGACGCAAGCCACGTCCAGCTCATTCCGAAGGAGTTCTTGTATCTCCCGAGGAGTGACGGTGGTCTGCAGATCCCGAGCATCGAAGCACAACTGAAGCGACAACGCCTCCAGCATCTGCTCCAGTTCATGCGAGCAGTGAGCAAGCCAGACGAGCGAAGCTGGACGACACCGAGTGCGGAGCTGCTCACAGCGGTTCTTCCTCGAGTCGGTCGACGCACGGCGCTCGACTTCCTCACAGTGTCTCCTCTTCGACACGGCACGATGATCAAGTGGGAGTTGATCTCTGTTTGGTGGAAGGAGACGTGGGTCTGGTGGTACAAGATCCGATGGGAGATCTCGTGGCACGACCTTCCGACGGACGAGCGTGTCTGGTACGGAATGAACCAGCCGATCTGGTTCCACTCTGACCCAGACCTCCACTACAAGCAGACACCAAGGAGTCTCACTGCCAACGCTCACCGTCGCTGTCTTGGGATGTGTCCTGAGCCCCAGCGCGGGTTCCGTCTGCACATCTCGAGGGTCTTCGACCTTCGGTCGCTAGCTGACTTCACGCATGGAAGCAATTTGTGGCCAAGCGAGACAGACTTTGTCCAACGGCACCTCGACCTCACTCTTGCGTCCGTGGCTCTCAGTGTGCAATCCCAGTGGTTGCGTTCTCTGTACCGAGAGGCGACACAGATTGCGGTTCGACTTGGAGTGCGTGTGCTTGCACCTCTGTCTTCGGACACATGGAGTGAGAGCGCATTCTGTCACGTGTGCCTGACCTCGCACGCCAGGCACGCGCGTAGGATCGGTATGTGCCTGACCTCGCGCGTGCCTTGCGTGCGGAGCGTCAAGGCATGTGTAACGTGCGCCTGACCTCGGACTCGAGGTCAGGCTCTCCTTTTCATGTAGGTCAAAAGTATACAGTTAGAGGTAACTAGTCAGATAAAAATACAGTTGCAGGTCGAACACCTGGATAGGAAGAAAAGTCGAATCAGTTGAAGAAAAGGATAGGCATGCATGCAAGGAGGCTTAGATGTAGTGCGAGCGAACTAAGTCCTCCATTCAATTCACTTTCCAATTTTCCATCAAGTCGCCACCTCCTCCTCCGAGTCCACGCCAACGCTTTCCGACTTTCGACCAATCAAGTTCCGACTTTCCGACTTTCAGCCAATCAGCGTTCAAGAAGACCCCAAATCGTTACACATTCCCTCACATGGGCTGCAAAAACGGCTCGAAGGTGTGTCTGATCCCAGCGATCCCGAGGAGCGCGCTTCTTCGAGTCGTGTGGGAACCGAAACCACCGAACAAGTCTCATCCGATGTCGCTGCTCTCACAAAGTGTCGGAGACGAAGAAGTCAAGTCGTTCGTGAAGTACGGGAAGCATCTTCGCAAGATCCTGCTCCCGTGTTCGAAGACCTGCAGTTCCATCCATTTCGTCTAAACGGAGCTTTTCAGCTCGGATATATAAATCTTAATCTATGATTGAGGTGATGGGAGGCTCACATTTGAGCAAATTTGGATCAGTTTTATTTCGTCTTGTTTGGGGTAGCCGACTCATCTCTGGAGCCTAATTCTTCAAATGTGTTGTGGCAGTCTGATTTCACACAAAAAGACTCATGTCGACTCATTCAAACAAGAAATACTGGGCATTTGCTTTTGTGCTCATTTCGAGAGAACTATGCATTTAAAAGTGAAAGAATATATTCTGTTTTTGTTTATTAACGCACTCTTTACAAGGTAGCCGACGAGCATGGTACAATAGAGAGTTTGTGTGTTCACGCATGTCTGCTAAGTTTGACGACGCATTCGACCGCCTGCTGATTGCCTACAACTGACAGGTCGATGCATCTTTGCGTACTTGCATTGCTTGCTGAAATTGCCAAAAGGAAACGAGTGCATGTTATCCTGCTGTGTTTTGACATGGCCGATTGCCCACCAATTTGTGATCATATTTACGACTCTATCTCCAAGTTTTAGGGCAAGTGTGTCCCATCTTTACACAACCCCTCATTCAGAATCAGCCTGCTCTTTGGCTCTGCAAAACCACTGCGATCGACAAAACACACTGTTCTCAGAAGTTCGATCGAAGGCTGCGGCTCCCAATGCTCGTGTCACTCGACAATTTCAAAGTCGCGGATCTTGAGCAGTGCATCAACTGTTGCTGTATTTGTGGGAAAGAGAGACTTTCGGTCCATCAAGATGGCTATGCAAACAAACAAAAACGAAATTATACATATCAGACATTGAATTGTTGATGTGTGGTACGCTTCTTCAAAAGATAGGCTACTGGTAATGATAGTTCAACTCGCTCTCGCTTGGTGAATAAATACGTGGAGGTCCTGGCGATATGCAACAGCGTGTACTTGGTTGTCAGGTTTGCTTGCGTGCGCGACGATGCGGATTGGCTCAATATGCTGTGGTGCAGGTAACCGAGACCGTGACGAGGGTCTCAAGTGCTTGATCTTGAGAAGTGACAGAATTTCCGTCATGAGGGAAACCCAATTACTGAACCCGTTGGAACAAACAGGAAGATCACATGCCACGAATCCCTGAGCGTCGTACCAGTGAGAATCGCTGAAATTGGAGTAGGCGCGCAATGACATCTGAGCCGCGCGCGCACGTGGTCGTGATGAGGACCAAGTACCGAAGATTGCGAGACGACAAGCCATTGAAGAGAGTTGCAAAATCGTCCAGACATGCTTCGAAATGAGGAAATAGATCGAACCGAATTCGCAAATCCTTGTGCGCACCACGCTCACAAAATCAGCATCTCAATCACCAGCCACAAGCTTCAGGAATTCGTTATTCTTCGTCTCTCCAGTTTCCTTCCTTTTCGGACCACTGTTTCGTCGTGGCATTTTCGGATCATCGCATCGCTTTACAGCCAGTCGTCGTCAAACTCAACATTGGAATCGCTGCTGCTTCGACTTTGCAGTTCATTCAATCGCTGCCGTACGATGTTCATTTGCGAACGAATGGTCGGCATGACACTCTCGCACTCCTGCTCGTATGCGCTTAATCGACGCAACGCGTTTGCATACTCTCTCGCCATCGCACATCGCCACGCGCATTGGATTACACATGCAGCTTTCCTTTGACGGGCAGCACGCGACTTGACAGCGATCGGTCGGACAGCAGTCGCTGGCAGTGCTACTGGTACGCAGCGCTCCACAAAAACCACGGGCTCGTGCTCGAGAAAGTCTGGTGCTAAGAGATCACTTTCTTCTGGTGACAAATCGTCGTCGGACCCGGACACTCCAGGAACTTCGTCCACCGTCGCTCGAGATCGCTTTCAATTCACAGGCGATAAAGAACATGAGAAGATGACCTCTGATTGTCTCGGGATATCGGAGACAGACGATGACTCGATCTTGCTCACGTGCTGAACACGTCTCCATTTGTGCTGAATTATACTCGCAGCAACGCTACTTCGATGCTTTTCACCGAGCTTCTCCATCACGATCAGACAGCTCAGCACAAGACCAACGCGTGCAAAACTGGCATTCGCTCGAGCCTTACTTGCCTCGCGTGCGCACTCCTTCTTCCAGCGCAGGTATTTGCTTGACGCTGAGCGAGCGTGAAACACACGTTGGATTTTGATCGCAGCATCAAGCTCATAGCTCACACTTGCCACGTTGCTCAGCACGCACGAAATGTCGTCCAGTTGTACATTCGAGCAACTCTCGACTGGGGCGAAATCCGCAGTGACTTTGGCTTGCATATCGTCAGGGCGTTGAATGGCAACCGAAAATGGCGCAATGCTAGACAAGCTCTTTGCAGCAGTGTCCTTACGCGCCAACGTCGCATCAGATCGTTTATCCAAAACCTGCAGCTGATCATACTCATCTTCGTCCGTAAACATATTCAAATCGTGGCCGCAGCAGCACACCAGTTTGTGTGCCAGCTGGTCTTTGAGCTGTTCCAGTTGCGTCCTCCAGCGGTCACGCCATTGCACAAACAACCCGTGCACGCGCTCAGCCATGGACTCTCGACAGTGGCGGCGGTTGGCGATGCTCTTCAACGACGGAATCCGACTGTGCTCGATACTTTCGAGAAACTCGACTTCCAGCTCCGAGAACGATTTTTCTTCTTGATCTTCGAGACGGCGACACGAGTGCATGGACATCATTGTTGGCTTGCTGGCCAGGCGATGCTAGTGTGGAGAGTCTTGATTAGAGTGGTCGAGGGCGTGCTGCTTGTCGTTGTATGCGGCGAGTTGAAGAGTGACCAGGTAGGTGGCACACGAGGTGGCAAAGTGTATCCATCTTTGTACTGCTGACATACACTCTTCCAACCGTTCAAGTGACGCTTCATGATTGCATATTCGCTGAACTCCGGCGTCCCATTGGCAGCAGCAAACAATATCCGCCAATCAGACTCCCCTGAACCGCGAACATTCACAAGCATTCACGCCATCAAATCGCATTCCACCATTGGCTAAAATCCCACTCATTTCATTTTCTACCAATTATACCATGCAATCTCATTAAATAGCCATCACTCTGCATCTGCCATTTATATTTATTTACAAATTTAGACACAGAGTTGCTTTTGAATAATTTCGCGGGTTTTGAAAAAAAGAAAAAGCGCGCGCGAGACGAAGGCGACGAAGGCGCCGCAGACGCGCAGGAGATCTGTCCGTCGACACATATACACACACGTACGTGCGCACAGCTGACTGGAGTGTCGTACTCGTGTGGACCATGTTGCTAACTCAGTGTTGTGGTGCAGATCGTTAAGCGGTGATGGCGGAAGAGGCGAACGTGAAGGTGTTTTGCCGCGTGCGGCCGCCGAACGAGCGCGAAGGCGGCGGCGCTGGGTGGACGACGAGAAACGCGGGCGGACAGCCAGCAGCTCCGTCGTATGTGAAGAAGTGCGTCATTGTTCCTGCGTCTGATCCGTTGCAGCAGACCGTGCTCTTGCATAGCAAGCACGCTGCGCCGAACAGCGCGCCAAAGACGTTTACGTTCGATCGCGCGTTTGGAGAAGAGGCGACGCAGAACGACGTGTTTGAGGTCGTCGGTGTACCGACCACGCAAGCGTGCTTGCAAGGGTACAATGGCACGATCTTTGCGTACGGACAGACGGGGTCAGGCAAGACGTTCACGATGCAAGGACCCGACCACGTGATCGACACTGAAGCGAATCGATTAACAGACAGAGAGTTCAGTTTGCGCGGGCTCGTGCCGCGTGTGTTCAACTACCTCTTTGAGGACGTTGTCGCAAAGGGCAGCAACACGAATGTGCAGCATACGTTTACGTGCTCGTTTCTCGAGATCTACAACGAGCGAGTGTACGATTTGCTGGACGGTGGGAGCACAAAAGATGCTGCGGGTCTGCAGCTTCGTGAGAATGGACGCAAGGGTGTTTTCGTGGAAGGCCTCATCGAAAGTGTCGTGACGAATGCCAAGCAAGCTGCTGAGCTCATGACCATTGGCGCACAAAATCGACGTGTCGGACAGACGGCAATGAATCGCGAAAGCAGTCGGTCGCATAGTGTGTTCATCTTACAGATTCAATCCAAGGAGACAACACCTGATGGAATAACCAAGATGAGATCGTCGCGATTCAACTTGGTGGATCTTGCAGGCTCTGAGCGACAGAGAAACACAGAAACAGCGGGCGACCGATTAAAAGAAGCAGGAAGCATCAACAAGTCCCTTTCAGCGCTCGGAAACGTGATAATGGGCCTTGTCGAGCAATCTGCGGGCAAGAATCGCCACGTGCATTATCGCGATTCAAAGCTCACATTCCTGCTCAAGGACTCGCTGGGCGGAAACTCCAAGACTTTCATGATTGCGACAGTTTCTCCCGCTGAAGACTCCTCGTACGAAACACTCTCGACGCTCAAGTTTGCCCAACGCGCGAAACTGATTCGCAACAATGCTATGATCAATGAAGACTCAACTGGTAGCGTTCTGGTTCTACAAGAGGAAATTCAACGGCTGCGTCGTCAATTGCATCAAGCGCATTTAGAGAGCATGCAAATCTCACAAGAACCACGTCTTCCTCTTCTATCTTTGACAGAAAGCTCCGAGTCGTTTACGGCAGGCACGCTTGCTCAGTGTGATCCTGCAATCGATGGACGCTTTCGCGAGCTTGAAGCAGCATTTGCTACTTCTATCGAGAAGAACAGTCAACTGAAACGATCTTACGAGCATCTCCAATTGCGAGAAGAACACCTGAAGTCGCTGTGCTCTGAAATGAAGCGGAATATAACTCATCTGAAAATGGTGCTTCGACTGCGGAGTGGCAGTCCAGTGTCCTCAGAAGACATTGACCAGGAGTCAATGGAATATGAGCCATCGGTCGATGCGATTGAGTGGCGGCTGAAATGTGAAGAAGCAGAAGAAAACTTAGCCCAATTGCAAGATGAAATCCAGCAACGAAGGATGAGTGAAAACTTTGCAAGTTTCGACCGCACAGCTCACATCGAAGGTGAGATTGAGAATTTGAATGTTATGCTTCTCTCGTTGACGAAGCAACTGGCGTATGTGGTGCGAGACAAGCACGATCTGCAGGATCGTCTCCAGCAGCTCTCAAATGCAACTGAAGGCGGCTTCAATGCAGAAGGGAGCCATTCGGACTCACAAATGGAAGATAGACACTCGGACTCTCCATTGCAAGCAGCTCTGAGCAATCAAGCGCGAGAATACGATGCTAAACTCAACACGATGCTGGCTGCAGTGGCCGCCGCGGAAGACAAAGCAAAAGATGCCTCGTTTGAGCTCTTACATATGAAGCAAAAAGAGGCTGCCTGGAACATTCACGACAAAGAAAGAGATCTGAAGCTACAAGACGCCGCAGACATGTTACGAGAAGCTGAAGAAGCGAAGCGATTTGCAGATAATGTGCTGAAGCAGGAAAAGCAGCAGCATTGTGAGCGATTGCTTCTTGCTGAGCGAGAGAAAGAGCAGGTGAGACTTGAACTGGAAGCGAAATTCGCGGACTTGTTTACCAGCAACCAGCAGCTGGCAAGTGAGTACGAAACCTTGAAAGAAGAGTCGAAGCGATTGGCGGAAGCTCGTGATCATTTTGAAATAGTATCAGCAGAACTTGCCGGCCAACTTGAGTCTAAGATGGCTGAAATCAGCGATCTTCAGACAAGCTACAACGACGAGGTCACTGCTAAAGAGAATTTGGAAGCATCATTTGACGTGTACAAATCCAGATCTGTCGAGCACGTTGGTGAGCTAGAGAAGACGATCGACGAGAAGTCTTCATCTCTGGATGCATTGCAAAGTGAGTTGGCACGCACGACTCAAGAATACAAAGACAAACTGGAAACTTTGGACAAATCAAGAGCTAAAGATCGAGCAGACTATGAAGAGAAACTTGAAGCCAAGGCGAAGGAGAATGCGGAGCTCAGTAGCATGACAGAAGATCTCAAGACCGCTCTAATTGCGTTGGAGGAAACAAACGTAAGCCTTCGTTTACAGCTATCTGCCAGCCAGACACATGCGAGTGAAATGGAACAAGAGATCGAATTGCTTCAGACAAACGTATCGTCTACAAACCAGAGGTTGCAAGAAGCCCAAACTTCTATTCAAGAGTCTACGCAAGTGATAAACGAGCTCCGCACGAGCATCACGAAGCTTGAAGATACGAATGAATCAATTCGACAAGACGTGCTTTCGAAGCAGAATGAAATCGAGAGCTTGTTAGCTGAGAAAGCTAAAACTGAGAGCGAGCTTTCTGAATCTCACACTCAATTGGCAGAATCGCGAGAGAAAAACTCGTCTTTAGCGGAGGAGCTTGAGCAAGTCCGTGCTGAGTTCGACAAGATGAGTATTTTGAACACTGAGCTTGCCACTCAACTGTCAAATGCCTCAAACGAAGTTGCTACATTGAAGGAGTCAGAATCTCTTTTGCAGGATACCAAGACTCAACTCGAGGGGAGATTCGCTGAGACCGAAGGCACACTCGTCCAAACTGAGCAGAAGCTCACAAGTGCCATCAATGGGCACGACAGCGAGAAAAAGAGACTTCACGAAGAATTCGCTTCGAAGACTCGGCAGCTGACGCGGGATTTCGAGCGCTCACTTCAAAGCAAAGACGATGAGCTCACACAATTACAGAGCAACCTTGAAGACACTGTGCAAGCAAGTGAGAAAAAGCTAGCAGAAATGAAAACGTCGTACGAAGAGAGAATCGCAGAAATGGAGAACGTGTCGGGCGTCTTGCAAAAAGAGTATGCTGAGAAATTGTCCAATCTTCATGCTGATATGAAACTGAGACAGAGTGAAAACGACGAGCTATCAAGCGAGCTCATGCAGCTGAGAAAGGAGCTTGAAGAAGTTTCTCTGCAAGCCCAAGGTCTTGAGAAAGTGAAGGAGGGATTGCTCAAGGTTCGTGATGATCAGAAGGTTGCAATCGCGTCGAGAGAACACGATATTGCACAATTACAGCAACAAGAGAAGGAGATCATCAAGACCAGAGATGAGCAGCATGCTAAACTCGAAGATCAGGCAACTTTGATTGAAACTCTCTCAGCGAACGTTGATGATCTGAAACGCAACGTAAAGGACCAGGAGAGTCATTCGGCAGTCCAAGACGCGGCACTAAAGCAGCGAGACGAGGAAATCAAACAGCTGGAGCAATCTGTTGTCTCGGGGAAGGAAGAGAAAGCTTTGCTGATTCAAGAAAAATCGGAGCTGAATGCCCTGTTGACCGACCTTACTGAACGATGCAAGGGTCTTGATTCAAATTTGCGGACTGCAACTGCAGAGCTTCAACGTGTCAAAGAGAATCTTCAAGCTGAAGAAGCACGAAGTAAATCAAGAGAGCGAGAATTTGAGAAAAGAGTGGTCGCGTTGGAAGGTGAGATTGAACGTGCGAATGAAGTGAACGCGTCGAAAACAGACGAGCTTGGCAAATATGCTACCCTAGCTAAAACGCTAAAGGCAGAGAGTCAGACTCTGAAGAAGTCGCAATCGGCACAAAATGCAGAACACGAATCAGAGGTGGAAGTGCTGCACATTCGACTTAAAGAGCTCGAGCAGCAAATTGAGTCGAAAAACTCTCTTGCCATCGAAACTGAGCAGATCTTTTACGCTGAAAAGCGCTCGCTGAGCCAACGACTGGAAGAAGCTGAACACGAGCTCATGAAGCAGGCTTATGCCAATAAGGAACTGATACGAACTGGCGAGCAGCTTGGTTTAACTGTCGAAGAGCAGCGAACAAAGCTGAGATTGAGCAAAGAGAGAATGGCTGGAATGGAAACGGAGCTTCAGCGATCTTCCGATGAAATCAGACGAGCGAAGAGCGAGCTTTCAGCGAAGGAACTAAACATCAGCGATCTGACTGCTGCACTTGCCCAGCTGCAATCAAAGCATGACGAGTTGGAGCAAGAAAACAGCGATTTGAAGAAGGATCAACAGAGAAAGTCTGATCTTGCAAGTCTCTCTGATGAGCTTGATCGCCGTTCAGCAGAAATTGCGGAGAAAGAAAGCCAAGTGGAAGTGGCGCTGAAGCAAGCAGAGCAGGACAGTGAAGCTGCAGCATCTGCTCGAAAAGAGTTCGAAGCGATCAAGGACGATTACAAAAAGTGCCGCATCCGCTTGGAAGAGCTCGAGTTCCTGATTATCCAGCTCAAGAACGACAAGAAGAAGCTGGAACAAGAAGTTCAGATGCAGAGCCAGCGGCTGGAAAACATCTCAAATGAAAACGACAAACTGGTGGGTCATGACAACAAGCGTCAAAAGATCCAGTATCACTTTAGAATGAAGGAAGAAAACAATCGTCTTCTCGGCGAAGTGCGCCAACTGACGGACGAAAAGTTCAAGCTCCAGACAAAGCTCGAGAAAATGAGACTCGCGCTGAAGGAAAAGGAAAATGTGGGAGAAAATGTCCTCTCCAAACGATCTTTGCCTCTGAGCTCCAAGAGTTCGATGATGAATACCGGCGCTCCCAGTGCCTCCACAGCAGCTCGCCAGGCGATCACTAAGAAGCTCATTCCAGTCTCGTCTGGCTCCGGTCTCGAGAGTTCCAGCCTTTCAACTCCGAAGCCCAACAAGAAACGTCTGCACAATCGAATTGAACGATCCTAAACAAGCCCAGTAACGTCTGATTGGCAGGTAAATTGTACACAAGTAGTCTAATTTGGTTTTAGAAATGTATGTTGGTGTGTGGAAGCTTTTGTGTGCGTGGTTTCTTGCTGTCTGTCGCGCCATGTTTGCGTCTGCGTGGTGACCAAACTGGTTCAGGATGTCGAGTGCCAAGATCTCGCTACTCGATGTTGCCAAATCCATGGAGCAGCAGCAGCAAGCGCCAGCCAAGTCAACTGGAGACGGCGAGCCGAAGCTCTCGCTCGCGGATTTCGCAAAGAGCCAAGCAGCTGGGCAACCGAGTGCTGCTCTTGGTGCTCAGACTATGAAGCCGCTGTCATTACTCGACGTCGCGCGACAGGAAAATGCCGTGGAGAAGGCTCAGATGAGGGTATCGCTGACGAATCTCGCGCAGGAAATCAATGCAGAGGAGAGCAAGAGAATCGAAAGTGCCGTGATGGAGACTGCCAAGGAGGTTCAAGTGGAACAGCGTAAGCAGCATGCCACCCTCATGAATGAAGCTGTTGCAGAAGTACAGCAAGAAGAAGCGCTCACTGCAGGAAAGTTCGCGGCAAAGGTTCAAAAGGAACAAAGCGTGGCACAAATCGCCACGAATATGCCCAAGGAGCAGCCTGCTGCAAAGCCGAATGTCAACGAGGCAACTACTGCGGCAGATGACGACGGATACTCGAGCTTTGGAGATGATGAAGAGCGTCCGTCGAAGACCAAGAACGAAGTGTCAAAGAAGCAAGAGCTCCATGACGAGCATGTATCGGACAGTGACACTCAGGGAGAGGGTCCAATGAAAACGACCCCAAGTGACTCGGCCGAGAGTAAAACGTTTCTGCGCGCCGTGTATCGAGCTGATCTACGGAAAATCGAAGACATGCTCGACAGCGGCGAAGTGGATGCCACCGTTGCGGACCAAGTAAGTCTCATGAAACTCTGCCTAGTTGTGATGACTTGCTTTGAGGAAACTAAACTCTGTGAGCTCGCTTCTGTAGCATGGATGGAGCGGTTTGCATTGGGCTGCGTCTCAGGGCCATATCAAGGTGTTGGAGTTTCTCCTGAAGAAAGGTGCGGAGGTCAATGCGGTGGACCAGGTGCGTTGCCCTAAGCAACATCATGGATTCCTAGGTTTGAGTATCTGGATGATAGCATGATGGTTTTTCCCCTGTAGATGAACGGTTGGGCTGCTCTCCACGTCGCGGTGGTGCGCGAACAGCTCCCATGTGCGCAGACCCTTCTTCGCGCAGGCGCGGACCCGCGGGTTCGCGACTCCTACGGCGATAGCGCTCTGGACATTGTCCGCGCAGTGCGCGGCAAGAAGCGCAGCAAGTTTCTGCAAATCGTGCAGCATGTTCCCCATGGAGGATGAATAATAACAGATAAGACGGCGAGCTCATATAATGAATGTGGAAGCGACAGTGTTTATTGTACTCTCATAACGCGAGCTCTCTCTCGTTCACACACATGCATATATGCGCCACGTCGTACTAAAAATTATAGTTGTTTCTGTTTTTCATTCTTCTTCTTTACAAAATGCAGGGAAAGACAAGCGCAATAGGCGGAGCTCTTAGCGGCGTGGCGACAACATCAACTCGATTTCTCAGGCTAGTGTGATGGGAGAGCAGTAGTTAAGAGGCGAACACAAACTCGCATTCGCCATATTCATCTTCCTTCCCATGACTTACGAGGACGCGCCGAAGGAGCCGACGTTGTCCTTCTTGTCGTTCTTCTCGACCTTGACGGACTCGCGGTACTTTTGTAAATAGAGCTTGAGCGGCTCGACGTAGCTGTCGAAGCCGAGCGTGCTCATGGCCCAAATGATGTCGTCGCCGTTGATGGTCTTGCGCTTCTCCTGCTGGCACTTGTCGCTCGCCTCACTCGTGATGAACGAGATGAACTCGGACACGCACTCCTGCACCGTCTCCTTGCCGTCCTTGGCGATCTTGGCCGTGGACGGCAGCGACACCTTCATGATGCGCGAGATGTTGGCCGTCGGCAGGAAGCGGTCCTGCTCGCGGATCTCGTCGTTGTCGTGCTCCTCCTTGCTGGCCATGACTCCTGCTGCAGATCAATCTGCTGTACGCTTCTCTTGTTGCTTGCGCTGGTTGCTGCTTTTTGGGTTTTGGTTTCGAGCCTTTTTCGCGCCAGCAACTGCAAACTATCGCGAAAACTATCGCGTAACTTACATGCGCTCCCTTCGTGCAACCTCACGCGAACAAAACCGTTTGATTGGCTGGAGGGGGAAGGGATCACCCTATTCTAGTAATTTATGGGAATTTTACGTTCTTCTCCACGTTTGTGTTGAGATCGGTGTCAATGGCAACATCCATGCTGCACAACTGCGCGCTGATGGTAAATC
Source organism: Globisporangium splendens (assembly GCA_006386115.1). Lineage (NCBI taxonomy): Eukaryota > Oomycota > Peronosporomycetes > Pythiales > Pythiaceae > Globisporangium > Globisporangium splendens. The sequence continues at coordinate 561,344 of VFIW01000022.1, read as the reverse complement.
GGTGGTTTTCTACTATTCTCGTGACTGCATTATGTCCTCCTTCACATAGAGACCGCTTCTGGCGTATCCCCTGCTTTACGTCGGTCTCCATCTCTACCGCCTTCATCCTCAAACCCTTTGTCTTTATCGTCTTTGTCTTGATTCTTGTATGCGTTTGTTTTCCTCTTTAACTCGATGTCTCTCCTATTCATCGTCCTCGACGTCCTCCTCATTGACGTCGTCGGTCTTGAAGAATGTGTACGAGAGCGTGATGTTGTGCACGCCCGACATGCTCGGGTCGTCGCAGATCTCCGGGTCGATGAAGAAGAACACGGGCATGTCGATCTCCTCGTTCGCCTTCAGCCGCTGCTCCTCGAAGCAAAAGCACTGGATCTTGTTGAAGTACACGCCAGCCTGCGGTGGGTACACGTTGTACGTCGCGACGCCCGTGATCGCCTTGTCGGTCTTGTTCTTCGCCGTGTAGAACGCCAGCGCAGTCTCGCCCGGCACGAGCACGAGATCGCGCTGCTGCGGGCGGAAGCTCCAGGGCATCGTCGCGCTCACGCCGCCGTCAAACGTAATGCGAATGGGCTTGGAGTCTTCTCGCGGCGTGAGCTTTTGTGCGGCAAAGATGTCGGCGCGGCGCGTCGTGCCGCCAAAGCCTGTCACTTGGCAGAAAATCTTATATAGCGGCACGGCGGCGTATGAAAGGCCGATCCACGCGATGGCCACACCCGTGAGGTAGATCAGCATGCGGCGATTACCCTCCTGCATGCTCTCTCGGCGCAGCTTCTCGGCTTTCGTCTTGGGGGACGACGCAAACGTGCGGCGCGGCACGAGCATCAGCCATTGGTGCTGGGCATTGCTGCTGCCATTGCGGACTGCTGCTGTGAATGAAGGTGGGAGACGCACAGCCGCGAGTGCTTGAGAACGCGCTGCTGCCGCGGACGCCGCCGGGAGGGAACTGCGCGCAAGCAACGCGCGCAACATGGCTCTCTTCGTGGTGGTGGAATCGCGAATGGGCCACCACCGTTGCGCTGTTATTTGCTTTTGGTGGGTCAGTTATGCACGAAATTGACCAATCGCAGAGGGTATCGAGTCGATTGCGACTCGCATGGGCCAATCACAGTGGCCCATTCAGGAGGTCCATTCAGGGTGATTGGAACCGAGTGACAGAGACGAACGTATCTTTGCATCGTCGGGTCATGCGTGCCCAAGATGATCCGCATGCGATGATTTGCGAATGCCTGCGTGAATTAGGAGTACGAGGGCTGCACAATGGGTAGCTAGGCTAATGCATTAGTGCCAACAGGTTCATGGGCTCCTTGGCGTTTTCTATGGAGCTGAAATGTCAAGGAGCTGCTCAGGTTCGTTCGCACCATTCATTTCCGACCTGAATGATCCACGCAACCTGAGCTCTTCAATCGAGTGCAATGGCACATCTACGACCAAACAAGACAACGCAATGGATGCAAACGACAATAATAATAAAAGCACACACAAGTTGTTGTTTTGTTTCGAAAGACTTGTGTTGAAAAAATTACTCTCAACGGACGGCAAGCGAGCCCAAGCATGAGTTGTCGTCATCTTCGAGCGCGCCTGTTGTTGCTGAAAAGACTTTTTTTCTTCCGTCAAGCCCTGTCGTCGCTGTCCTCCACAAGATCTGATCCAGTGCGCGGCGGAAAAGGCAGCCCCGCACTTCCACTACTTCCCAAAGAAAAGAGAGTGTGTCCAGACGCTTATTCGTTCTCCTCAGCACGCACGCGCGCATTTGGGTTGGTCACACGAATGTTCAACTGTTCGGCACGCTCCACGATCACGCGACGGTTGCGGCCCGACACGTTGTGCGCGATTTCGGCGCAGTACTTGCGGTTGTGCATCAAGAGCAACTCCAACTCGGCGACGTTGTTGACCACGAACTTCAAGAAGCCGTTTGGCAACAGGTGGCGGGTCTTCGAGTTCGAGCCGTAACCGATGTTTGGCATCTTGATGTTGCCCTTGAATTTACGACGGACGACACCATCGATACCCTTTGGGCGTCTCCACGATTCCTGTCAACAGCCACGCACACGATTGCTCACCATTAGCCACCGTTCTCCATACTTTAAAGGCTCAAGCCAGCCTCTGCGTTGCAGCTGTGCAAGATATGCTGGATGGGAAAGGCGGAGAAAAACTTACGGAGAGACGCTTGAAGCGGTCAGATTGGTGACGCTTAAACTTGGTCACCTTCTTCTTGACGATCTTTGGGCGGACGACTGGAGTAACTTGCACCATCTACATGCACAAGGATCGCTTTTTAGTCCACATACTCACTTCCTTGCGGGCCTCTTTGATCGGAGGCAGGCGGTCGACGTTGCCTCTTTGTGGTGTCCTCTCCTTGGTGTCTATAGCAAAATCGGGCTTGTCTGCTCATCTGTCATTGGCAACGCCTTGCTGTTCTGCAGTCGTCATCAATTCTGTCATCCTGGAACGAATTGGCTTTTTATAAATCTGCATCAGCGTCGACTGCATATTGCTTGCTGCTGGTAAAGATTGCTGCTGGATCGCTGGTCAACTGCAATTGAACACTATCGTGTGGCGCTGCTGCTTTCTGTGCTCCCGATCATCTCGCTGCGTTCTCCACTCTCCACAACACCCATGCACCGTCGCCATTGCTATAGACACTTCGGGAAGACTGCCGACAGGTTGGACTCCATTCGCTCCGCCTGCCTCTCATCGTCATGGAGGGCAGTACTGCTCCCCGCGAGAGCCATGAGCATCGGTTCCCTTACCTTTGAATTGAGGAAGCCTTTGTGATTTCAGCACTAATTTGCCCCAGAGCTCCGCACAGTAAGGACTGGCGGTGAAACACCTCTCATGGCCATTCAATTGTGGCCAAAAGCGAACCGGTTCACCTGAAAGTGCCTCGGTCCGCTGAACCGGATCCCTACCCAGCTGAACCGTGAGTCGCTCTGACACCTATTGCACCAATCAAGCAATAAAAGACACATGATTGGATGAAATAAAACATTTGCAAAGTCAGAATCAAAGAGCAGTGGATGAAAATAGAGAATGGGTTCGAAAATGGCGCAGAGTATGGACATGCCATTTTGCAGGAGCACCATGAGGAAAGCGATGCGGCAACTTGTTCAGACAGGTACGGCAAATGGACGCGCTCTATGACGCAAGACCTCACGTGCATAGTGCCTTTTGTTGTTGCTGGCACAGTGACCATGATGTTCGTGGCGATGTAGATGGCTCTGCGGCTCCTAATGCAAGCAGCGCGGCGGGCAAACTCGTGGTGATGACGTACAATGTGCTCGCGCAGTGCTTCGTCAAGTCGAGCTTCTTCCCGTACTGCAAGCCAGCAGCGCTGCGGTGGAAGAACCGATCGCAGAAGCTGGTGCGTAGTATGCCTTTCATTGTGTTATTTTATGTGGTGAATGCACTGACATGCTGTGTGTGGTTTGTCCAGGCAGAGGTGTTCAAGTCGCTGCCTGTGCAGCCCGATGTGATCTGCTTGCAGGTATGCCAGAGTCTAAATGGCGATAATGAGCCTTGCTGCTGTCGCTGGAAACTGAACACAATAGCTACCAAAATGTTGTAGGAAGTTGATCAGTATGCCGAGTTTTGGGCGGGCATGATGCAGAAGATTGGATATTCGGGGTGCGTTTTGCTTTGAACGCAGTGATGACGAAATTACTTTCCTGTTTCTCGCTGACCAGATACACATTGTTGTTTACTATAGGCTCTACAAGCAGAAGACTGCGCAAAAGAAAGATGGCGTTGCCATTTTCTGGAAGCCCGAGAGGTTCCAGCTCGTCCAGCATCGGGAGCTCGAGTTGGACGATCCTGTCGGCGATGAATCCGGTACGCTCTATTTTCTTCATTGGAGCCAACCGGGTTACATATTGGTGGTGCTCAATACACACGTATTGCTGTGTTTTGTGGCGTGCTTTACTAGATTGCAGCGAGGATCTTCTTGCGCGTTCCAAGCGCGGGAACGTGGGGCTCATCACCCACTTCAAGCAAGTCGCTGATGACACTGACGACCAGCTCCCTCCACTCGAGTTCGTACTGGCGACGACGCATTTGTTCTGGGACCCGACGCAAGAAGACGTCAAGTTGCTGCAATCACGCCGCGTCCTGCGTCCGTTGCAGGAATTTGCTCAGCCGCTGGGTCTCCCGACGATTTTCACCGGCGACTTCAACTCGCTCCCGAACAGTGAAGTGTACAATTTCATCACGAAGGACCATCACTTTGCAAGCGCGTACTCGCAATACACAAGCCCAACCGAGACGGGTGCCGCCACAGGCGAACCCAAGTTTACAAACATCAACGGGGCGGTCGATTCCCCTAACAGCAGCGATGGATCCCCTAAAGTACCACACTTTGTTGGGACTTTGGATTATCTGTTTTACCAGCCATCGAGGTACGGCAACTTTGCTTTGGCTTTCTCATCTCAACTATTGCACACACTCACTTATTCTGCGTGTATGGCTTGTGATCAGCACTAGCAGTATGTCCATTTCTGCGCTCATGGAGATCATGTCGTTCGAAGACGCGACGAAGGAGATCTCGTTGCCGAGTTCGTTCTCTCCATCGGATCATCTGCCACTGATCACTGAGTTCCATATTCAATGCTCACACTAGAGCAGCAGAAAACACGTAAATACGTAAATAGACACCTTTCCATCGATAAATAGCAATGCTGACAAATAACTAACCAAAAGAACGTTGGTTTGAATGAATTGCATTCCTAAAATAACCAATTGGCTGTACCGCAGACAGTTGTGAGGGGACGAAAAGCTCCATACACGTCACCACATTGGCGTTGCGGACACTAGGCACTCCCTATTGAACCACATTTAGAGAAAGAGAGCGATGGGAGCCGCGACGTCATCCACGTACACAAAGGTCGACGCGCACGGCGGCAGTGGCGCCGACATCTTCGCGTCGCCGCGCGAGAAAGCGGCGTTCGAGAAGATCATTGGCAGAACTCCCGTGGCGCGCGAAGACTCGGCGTACCAGGTCGTGTTCTCCGTGCCCAAGCCGCTGACGCACCTCTCGCAGGCGCAGGTCGAGCACCTGAACCACGAGTATGGTGCAACCATCGGTATGTGTGAGTTTGGTTGAGAGTGGTGGCTTGAAGCGCGTTCTTCAAAGCCACGATAGATGACTGTTGCCTATTGGAATATGTACGTTTGCTTACGCTCTTTATTGTTGTGCATGCGTATGTGTAGTCCAGAACAGCCTGGAGTCGGGCAACTTCCGCGTGCTGCTGCGCTACGCGATTCATTCGTTGCCGTTTTGCTGCCGCATTGACAAGATGAGTCGTGAGGAATTCGAAGCGCAGGCTCCAGGGGCAGCAACGGCTTTGGACCCCATCGACGGGAGGAAGAAAACCGTCGAGAGTTACATCTCGCAGGCCGTGAATGCGCTCTTCCTGGTGCGCAACTTCACCATGCGCTTCGTGGAAAAGCAGGACGAGTGCCCGCTGCTCGCGCATTTCAACCGACAGGTGCCAGACGACGACTGGAACACGATCGTGTCTCCGCGAGCAAGTACGCGCTGCATAAACTTGTACTACATTCGCATTACGGGATGTGCTGTGGTTAACGCTGTTTGCTGTGTCTGTATGCCACAATAGAGAAAGAAAATGTGCCGCCAAAGGACACTCGTGTGTCGTATGACGACCTCGCGTTCCGCTTCTTGGACGCTTTGCTCACTGTTCTCATCGACTTCCCACCCACGTAAGTGGTGTCTGTATACTCAGTGTATGTTGCCCTGTCATCTAACTTGGCTACTGTGTGTTTGGATAGTCCACGAACATACGATCTGCATGTTGAAGTCGTCAGCACGTTGTTGGTGCTACTCTCACCCGTGGCGTTTCCTCGGGACCACACAAAGCACGCGGACGACGTGAGTGCCCACAACCCCTTCCTGCACATGCTCATGAGTTCGGCGCTGTCCCAGGACGGCAAGAAAGCGTATTGGACGCCAGGGATCGTGCATCGACTACTTCAGAACTACATCGACCAGATTCAGTCCCCAGCAGCTTCTAAAGATACCGGATCCGTGTTGATCTCGCTAGAGAATGCGACCAAGACGTCGCTGATCAAGATCTCTGAGGCCACGGACCTCGCCGACGAAGCCGAGCATTTCTCGTACCTGACGCTCGAGGGCATCGGGAGTCTCGCAAGTACGTACACGTTCCTTCTTGCCTCTTGGCGTGCTCTGTAGGAAGAATAGTCCCACTGACGCTCTCTCTTGTCCTTCACATCGTCCAGCGAGCATTTTCCGATTCCCACTGAGCTTTTACCACTACTTTGTCGTGAACGACGCGCACGCGTCGCCATTAACAGATCGCAGCGTGTTTCTTCTGCTGGTATTGCTGCAGAGCTACCGCGACGACGAAGCCGTGAGCAATCCGTTCCGAGAGGCACTGTGCAGTATGGCAAACTCGGAAGCCGCAGGTGACGAGAATGCTGTCATCCGAACGATGAAGCAACCACAGGAGACCGACTCGCGGACAATGTCAGCAACAAAGCCTTTGGAACTTCCGTATTCGAAGCTCTTTGCCTCGATCGGGCGGAACGCGCCGTACGAGTCGAGCCACTTGCTGCTGTACACGATGATGTACACGAACACGATGATGCACGATACGACAGTGTCCCACTGCGACGTGAACCACCTCATGCTGCCGCTACTCGAAACGCTATACCACTCGCGGTCCGTCGAGTCGAGCCGCATCTACATGCTCGTGATTGTGCTGCTGACGTACACACAGGACCCTGCGTTTGTGCGTGAGGCGCATACGAAGACAATGGTGCACACGGTGCCATGGTACTCGGAGCGGTACATCTTGGACGTATCCTTGGGTAGTCTGATGATGGTGATCTTCACGCGCCTGATCCTTCGCAATATCACGCACTTCCAGGACAGTTTTATTCACTTGAACGCGTTTGCTGCGCTCTCGAACCTCGCTCGGTACGCTGAAAATGTGCACGTGTACGCGGCGCAGGGCATCGTCGGACTCATCGAGATGCTCGCGAAAAAGGAGATGCAGCTCGTCACTAAGATGGAGCAACAGCAACAACAGCAGCAGCAAGAGCAACAAAGTGCGAGCGGTGCGGCGTCCTCGGAGATCGATATCGACGACCCCGAGGTCGAGAAAGAGACGCTGGTCCAGAAACGCACGGCGTACGTCGAGTTCATTCGACTGCTGCTCGGCATCGTGTCGTCATGTCTGAAGGCAAAATTGTTGCCACGTAATCCCCAACTAGTGAGTTGGTCTCTCTTTCTCATTGTGTGCAATGCGTCATGTCTAACGCTCCATGCTTTTGTGCTTGCTGCATGACAGATTTATTCGCTGCTGTATCGCGCCGAGACGTTTGCAGCACTGCAACGGCACCCGGAGTTTACGCACCAGGTATACAATGACCCCGTGTGGAACACGCTCGCTCGGTTCCGCGCGATCGTGGACTCCAAGACGACACCCGAGGATGTGCTCGACGTGGACACGGTGCTCGCGATCATCCGCGCCGAGTGCGTGAGTCTCTTGGCGGTCTCGAGCTCCAGTGGCATGGCATCTTCATCAGCGGCGGCGCGAAATCGACGAGGAGCGTCCCAGGACGACGACGAAGACGCAAGCTACCGCTACGAGGAGGAAGCGTACCCGGAGCAGTTCTTCGTGCCGTACATCTGGAAGCTCATCTTTGAGCAGACGCCCGATTTCTGCTGGAAAGTCGACAAGATCACACTGTTTGCACCAAGCACTGAGTGAGTAATAAATGAGACCATTGTGTCTACCTGAAGTGGACACACGAGGAGCTACGTGTAACACAGCACCAGCATGCAATAGAGAAAACAGCGGCGAATGCAATATGAAGAAAGAGAAGAGAGAGAACGACATACTTGTTGTACTTAACTATTTACAGTGAGGGTGGTGTTAGTGAACAGCTTTTTCTGGACGAAGCAAATGATCACGGACGGGAGGTCTCACTTAGTTGCCGCCGGTCTTGCGGACCGTGCTGATCTTGCGCTCGGCGAACTGCGGGAGCACGAAGGCCGCCTCGTGGACCTTGCTGTTGTAGTAGCGGAGCGTCTCCTGCACCTCGGGGGTCGGCGCGCGCTTTGGCTTGACGAGCGCGTCCTTGCTCTCGTCCAGCGAGCACACGATGAAGCCGATCTGGCCCGAAGGGTACGTTGGGATCGTCGTGAACGCGTACTGGATCGTTGGGAAGTAGTTCTGGCAGCGACCGAGCACTTCGACGATCAGATCCAAGTGCAGCCAGAGGCACTCGCCCTGGGTGCACACGATGCCGCCTGGAGCGAGCGACTTCTTCATGTTCTCGTAGAACTCGGCGCGGAAGAGCACCTCGGCTGGACCCACGGGATCCGACGAGTCGACGATGATCACGTCGAACTTCTCGGTCGTGTTGTCACGCAAGTACGCGGCGGCGTCGGCGTGGATGAGCGTGCAGCGCGGGTCGTCGAAGCACGTGGCCATGCTGTCCTTGAAGAACTTCTTGGACACTTCGCACACCATCGGGTCGATCTCGCAGAACACGATCTTCTCGACCGAGTCGTGCTTGACCACTTCGCGGAGCACGCCACCGTCGCCACCGCCGACGATGAGCACATTCTTTGGCTGCGCGTGCGCAAACATGGGCAGGTGCGTGATCATCTCCTGATACGAGAACTCATCGCGCTCCGTGCACTGGATGACGCCGTCAAGCACAAGCACGTTGCCGTACGTGGCCGACTTGAAGACGAGCACGTCTTGGAAGTCCGACTTGTCCTGGAAGAGCACTTCCTCCATCTCGAGGCAGAACTTCTGGCCCGGCCAGAGCGCTTCGGTCTCCGAGAACCATTTCTTTTCGGTAGCTGGGGCGGCGGCCATCGTGGACAGAGAAGAGCGGAGGCGATACACAGGTGGGGCGTTGCGAGTCGGCGGACGTTCTTGACGGAATGAGCGTCCGAGGCGAACGCCAAGCGCGGCTACAGCGGCGGCAGCAGCGGAGCTGGTCGGACGAGATGCTCCTGCGTGCACATGCGCCATCCATTCACCCAATTAGCGTGACCAGACACCAGGAGACGCCGACTCAGATTTGCGCTCAGATTTGGCGCGGACTCAGGTTTTCGTAAGGTTTTATGGTGTTTTTGAGGTGTTTTAGATAAAAATGCGGTGAGGTTTTACCTGCGACAGACATGCGAGAGGAGAGATGACCCCTTTCTATTGAGCACAATCGAAGCCAAAACTAGTAGGCGAACGTCAGCATGTCGCCTATCGCTTTCGGCTTGCGTGTTTGACTGCTATGTTGATGTTGGTCGCTGACGCACAAACGTGGCACCTGAGTCTGCAAACACATTGGCCGCCGTTGGGAGAAACTCAGATGAGAAACACGGAACCTCTTCCTGCGCCAACTGCAGAAGATCGCTACAAGATGGTCGCAAAATTATGGGAAGAATCATGGAAACAGGAGTGTTATTGCCCCATGAACTAAATCGCATGGAGAAGGAATTTGTCACCTGCAGTCGTAGTGGCACTTGAAAAGGATCCGTCGGTTCCTCATGGAAGAGCTCTGTTTGATCATCAATTTGAAGGATCTGAAGATTCTGTGTGCTAATATCTCTGCATGGCGAAGATTCAACCAAATTGTAGATCCTATTCGGTACCAACAAATTTGAATGGAAGGCACCTCAGCAATTCAAGTCTGCCATTTGACCCAGTGAGAGATGTCCCGAATTGGCCCAAAACACTGTTCGTCCCATTGGGATAAATCGGGCTAAACCAATTTGTCAAAAGTTGGTAGGATAGATGCCATTTGGAACGATTGAAGGTGCGTAAACCAGCATCAAGCGCGCCATATATCGGAAGCACAAACGGAACGCGAAGCTCAAGATGCCGCGCTACTACTGCGACTACTGCGACACGTATCTCACACACGACTCGGTGCGCAAACCATGCGCGCTGTCGTGTGCGCACACGCTCGGCCTTCGTCTCTGTGTCCTGATATCTGACGCTGTGGTTGCTGTAATGTTGTGAATGGAACAGCAAGCCGGACGCAAACAGCACAACCGCGGGTGGAAGCACCGAGAGAATGTCAAGCTCTACTACGAACAGTTCCTCGCAGGCCAGGGCGGGATCATGACGCGTACGTACTCGCGTGTGTTCTGTTGGGCTACGAGCGCTGTTTATATTTATGTGAAGATGCGCAAGAGGCCTCATGGATACTCACTATGCATGTTTATGGTGTTTTATTCGTGTATGTAGCTGGCGAATGGCTCCGAGCGGCACCAGCGGCTGGATCTTTACCGCCACGACCGATGGGCGGTGGGATGGGCGGCGGGATGCCTGGAGGCATGTATCCTCCGCGCGGTCCGCCTCCTAGAGGCATGATGCCGCCAGGCGGCCCTGGCATGATGCGACCACCTCCTTTCCACGGTACGCCACACATACTTCTCTGCTCTTTATTATCTGTTGCTAATACTGAGTGTGCATGGCGTGCTTTCCTTTTTGCTTTATGTGCTGTTAGGTCCACCGCGCGGACCGCCGATGGGAGGTCCGATGGGGCACATGGGCGGAAGAGGCATGGCGCCACCGCCACGGCCGTCAATTTATGGTCCTCAGTAATAGACAACACTGTCGCATTGGAAAAAAGACAAAAGCTCAGCCATCCGTCATCCATTTCGTGCAGTGATGATTCTACCCATAGCATGGGAGCATTACTCAAGCCACCACACGACTCTCTCTCCATTGCCTTAGGTACAAAGTCAAGAGAAGGGAACCAAGGCGCCGTCTGTATCACGCAATGAAAGCAAGACACAGCGGTATTCCACTAATAAACGCACGCAAGACAGTTAGGGTGAGTGGTATTCGTTAATGAAGCATGCATTTCTTTCCGTGGTTTAAGACTTCTTCTTGATAAACATGTTGTAGACCACCGTCAAGATGCCAAGAAGCAGGATGAGACAGATCATGTCCATCATGCACTTGTCGGCGCTTCGACCGACTTTCTCCAGTGTTTTCTTCATCTTCATGTTCACGCTCTCGACTGCACAGCGACAACGAAAACATCGTGGGGTTAATGTCAAGGCGAAGAGAGAGAGAGACGCACACAATTCAATTGATTCGCTGTGTACCGTGCGCTTGTGTCGTGTCGATGCGCTCCTCGAGTCCGTCAATCATGATGCTCTGCTGCTGGAGCTCCTCGTTCAGACCTCGTGCCAACTGGCCAAGTTCCTGGACGCCACTCCCGATTTGCTCAATCATCATGTCCTGCCGGCAGCAAACAACAACAAGCACATCAACCATTTAGAGTTGTCTCTGGGTTATGGAATTGTCGAACGCAGAAAGAAGGTGCATTGCAACGTACGAATCGCTGGTCGTTGTGTTTGATCTGGACCATGACTTCCCGCTGCTCGTCGGTGACCTCTTCCTGGCCCGGTCCATCCCCGCCTTCGCCACTCCCTCCTCCACCAACATAGCCCCCCCCTCCTCCTCCATGACCGTGGCCGCCAGTGAAGAACGCGCTGCCTTCGAAATTACCGACCGTGGACGCGACCTCCGTGCGATCAAACGAGGACCGACCAGCACCTGGAGCGCGATACCCCGCAGTCGCGAGTTCTTTGATGAACGCAAACTCGGAAGAGTACTGCTCGACAATCTCTTTTCGAATCTGCAGCTCGGCTGGCGGGAATTTGCTCTTCATACAAGCAAGTAGATGCGTTTGTCAGCGAGGCGTGAATGTCTTTTACATGATGATAGGCATTTTACCTTTTTCTTCTTCAGTTCTTGCTCGTAGCTCGTCTCGAGCTCTTCGATATCCTGTCCAACGAGTCGAATGTCTTCTCGTATCTCTTGCTGCCTCCGGATCGCTTCTCGTGGGTGTTTGTTCCTCTTGGCGGATTGCTGTTCTGGATCTTGCAAGTTCTAATCCATGATCATGGCAGAGAAAGGGCGTTCAGTTTCATGGCAGACGCACGCAAGCACAGAAGATGAGAGCTTGGCTTACGAATTTGAGTCGATGCAGACGCTCGGCTACTTGGGTTTTCAGGTTGTGGAAGCGGTCGCCGCCGTCTCTGCCCTTCTTCTTGCGACCTTCCTCACCGCCCATCTCATTGTTGATCTTGGTCAGCTTGTCGAGCAGCCCATCGAGTTCTCGACTCATGGTGACCTAATGCTCTGATACAGTTCGTTTGCCTCGATTAGCCTCAGCAGTAGTGACAGAAAGCGAAGACTCGCTTCAGAAGAAGCGCTCGCGAGCTCTTCGTGAGGAAACTACACTTACGCAAAGACGCACGATCGGCGGCTGCAGGGAAGAACACGGCGCACGCGACAGTGCAGAGACGCACTCTTTCTCTCAATGCTTGCTTTCAGTGTGCTGCCAGAGCCACATAACGTCTCTCTCTCTCCCTTCGCGTTTACAATAATAAACGCATGCTCCCCCCATGTTGCCTTTCTCGTTTTTCTGAAACGGATCCGCATGAAATGGGTACACTTTCCCCACTAAAGTACGATAACATTTCGCTACCTTCGTGTCACCTTACAACCTGACTCTGTCTGATGCCACATCTGATTCTGACACCAACCAGCCAATTGCGCACTTTTTGACACCCATCAATGGCGGCAATGCGAGCAGCTCTGCTGGAGAATGCGGCTGTCGTAGACACCACCACGACTGCTGCTGCTGCTGCAAAGGCGCAGGAGTTTGCGCATCGCCTCGTGGAATTCGCGGACTCTGAGACGTGCGGCAAGTTCTTCTGCGACAAACATGTGGACTTGGACCAGCCGAACGCGACCGGATGGAGCATCTTGATGAGTGTCTGCGCCTGTGGTGCGTGCTTGCATATGACAAGACATGCTTGTATGTATGTGGTGATGTCACTGCTAATTGTTTGTTCCGTGTTTGGAATCATGCGACGCGCAGGACGAGCCGATCTGGTGGGGCTCGTGGCGGATGCCACCACAAACGTCTCGTGCGCGACGGTGCCGAACCGAACGACAGTGCTCCACTTGGCCGCGATGTCGAAGAACGTGAGTAGCTTTGAAGAGACGCAATGCATGCACATATTTGCCCACAGACTCAATGGATGTGATGGAATGCTGTCTGCGTAGTCGCTCGTCATGGAGGAACTGACTGCGACACCAGAGCGCCAGGAAAAGCTCAAAGCGATCGTGGATGCCCCCAATATCAACGGAGACACACGTACGTACCTCTGCTGCTTGGACTTAGCTATATTGTTGAGCGCTTACTGATCGTCTTACTGTGCTTAATGTTGCTGTCTGCTGTTTAAACAGCTCTCATGATGGCGTGTGTTGCAAAGAATGTCAGCGCTGTACGCGTTTTACTGACAATCCTCAACGCGAATGTCTCGTATGGAAACGCCAACGGAATGAATGCGCTCATGTGCGCTGCTCGCTTGAGTGACGGAGTCGCACCTAAAGGCCGAGACGAGCTGATGGCTGCGAGTGACGAGATCGTGCGGTTGCTGCTGCTGCATTCGCACGAGCAAGTGAACGCTGCAGAGGTCGCAGCGGGAAATACAGCGCTTCATTTTGCTGTGCTGAGTCAGAACACCAAAGCGGTAGAACGCCTCACTGAAAGCGCCGTTCAGGTGGATGTGTCCATTAAGAACAAGGTTGGGATGACGGCGATCGAGGTGGGAAAACGTGCTCGCGTGTCCACGGCGATCATGGATCTTTTGCAGCGCAGACTTGCCGAAATGAACTTGGAGGCAGCCGAACGGAGTCTCGCAGCAGAGAAGGAGCTGATTGCATCGTCTTTGACATCGACAAAACAGGAGAAGAAGACGGACAGCAGCAAGAAGAAGAAGAAGAAACCAAAGAAGAAGGCAACGCCAGGTCATCATGATAGCAAATCGACCGAGGTGACGGTGCAGGAGACGAAGCTTGATCAAGAGATCGCGCTATCGCTGAGCGAGGACGAACAGGAAGCACTTACAGTTCCCACTCAACTGACTGCTGAAGCCGTGCACATTGAAGCTCAGGACGATGAGGATACGCAAAGCGAATGGCAGAGTGCAACGAAGAAGAAGAATCGTACGTTCTTGCTCTCTATTCGACTGCAGTTTTGGTCGAGTTGGTGCTGACGATGGCATGCACTAATAATGGTTGTGTTCGTGTTTGCTTCGTGTAAACCAGGGAGAAAGCTCTCGATTCCGGAGAACAAGAGCAGGACCACAACGCAGCCAAAATCAAGGCAACCACAGAAGAAGACGACAGCTTTGAAAAGCGCGAGTAGGAATAATGTGGCAACAGAACGGTCTGTGGTTCCTCCTGTCCATTCGGCCGCGTCCTCGCTGCCACTCACGACAAACCTCAAGTTACAAAAGCAACCAGAACCGAGCACGTTGTCCGACTCGAAGAGACCAGAGATCGCAAACACGAAGGTTGACAAAATTGCTGCTGCCGCCGTGACAGAGGCTGACGCAGAGTCGTCGCTCTCGTCATCGGATGAGCAGCAAGGACACTCGGGGTCGTCTTCCTCCATGTCGTACCACAAACTGAGCGCAATCTTCCATCGCACGTTCCCCATGGCGGACGAACTCGACATCGCCGTCGAGAGTTTCGTGATCGCGTCGTCTGCAACCGATGCGGAGCTCCAACCAGCGGACGGACTCAGTATTTCACAAGTCGAAGTGCTCCAGGAAGCCCATTTGCGAGCGTACCACTACCTCAACGAGAAAAAGGTGAGGACGCATTGTGTTTTGCATGGGAGTACTTTTTCCGATATGCTAACGCTTTTTGCTTGCATTACCTGTCATTAGATGGAACTCACGCGCGTACTCGAAGCGCAGCGGTTCGAGGTGCAGTTTGCGCTGCAAAAGGAGATCTTGCACCTGGAGTAGAACTTTTTGATTTGGACGCTTTTCCATAATGGGAACGTGGAAATGTGCAATTCTGCGACTTTTTACCCGAGCTCGAGTGTTTTACTGAACTCTTCTTCTGTGAACGACAGCATCTTTGCAGCCTGCACGCGGCACAACAAGAGTAGATGAAGTCAATTATCTCCAGGGAGCTTTCAGAACCAGGGACCAAGTCAGGACACCTCACCTCCATGTGGATGCGCTGCCGCTTGAGCAGATCGATGAGCTTCATCTGCTTCTTGAACGCGACGAGCAGCTCGCTTTTCTGCTTCTCGAGCTTCTTGTTCTCCTTCACGACGCTCTCGTACTCACTTTTCGTGACCACCTCCTTGTCGAGCGCTTTCTTTTCCTGCTGCAGCTGTGCCTTCACCTTTTCGAGCTCCTCGAGCGCGCGGTTCAGACGCACGTCCTTGGACCGGAATTGCTGCGACGCCTGCTTCTCGGACCGCTGGATCTCGTCGGCTTTCGCCTGCGTGGCCGCCAATTGCGACTCGAGAAGGCGCTGCTTGGCTTCTTGAGCCGCTCTACAAGGTGATGTGCAAAGAAATCGGTCGTAAATATGACTAATACGAAGGAGATACATGTAAGCAACAGCAGAGGTGTCTTCCATACGAGAGTTCTTTTTGTTTCTCGAGCAATTGCTGCGTTTGCTGGGATTTCTTGGCAAGAATGCCATTTTCGGCTTTCAACTCGTCCATTTGGGCTTGTGGGACAGCACGCGAGGCTTCCTGTGAGTATTGAAAGCCACAAAGAGTATTGAGTCAAATCCATGAACTTAACTTGCACTCAGCAGCACAGATTTTTACCAGTTCTTTGACGTGAGCGTTCGCGGAATCGGCTTCGTCCTGCAGCACGCGAAGCCGCGCTTTCTGGTAGCGCACCGCGGCTTCCATGCCGAGTTCCTCGGGAGTCTCCACTTTGTCGCCTTGTCCATTGTGGGCGAGCGCGCTTTGGCTCTTGCTGCTATTGACATTCTCTTCCTTCTCGGATGCAGAACTCTGACGCTTTATGGAGCGGTGGTGGCGCGGTTTCTCACTCTTGGCTGTGGCTCATTGTCGTTTAGTGCGGAGCTGAACGAGTCGATGGATGCACTCAGATCCATCTTCAGCGTGACCTGCTTCGCTTTCCCCCGCCCTCCACGCGAAGACGCAACGTCTTGCGCGTCATCGTCATCTTGTTCTGCTTCGTCATGGTTGTCTACGTCCTGGTGCCGTCGATCCTCGGTTGCATACTCGTCAGCTTTTGGTACTGCACTGGAAGATGATCCTCGAAAATGCGTCGACGCACCGACAAGCTGCTGCTGGCGACGCTGCTCAATGGCTTCGACCTGCTCGTTGAGCTCTGCGTTTTGCTTCAGCAGCGCAGCCTGACGTGCTGCCAGGCTTTCTTTCATGCCTCCTTCTCTCTTTGTGCTTTTCTGCGGCAGTGAGGATCCAGCAGCGCAGCAGAAACGTGGAAAGAAAACGACAGAAAGCGAGCGATCACAACCATTTTTCTATTTTCATTGGTCACGAACCTGCCTACGACCCTGGAAGAGCAAACCTCGGTGTCGCCCCTGTCCGTCGATCAGCATGCGCTCGAACGTGAGTGCAGGCGATGATGGCGCAAAGAGCGCCTGGACGGCCTTCGCTTGTGCTTCCGAGCCGATTTCGAACAGCAGTGTGGTTCTCCCATCGGGACGGAAGAGATGCACGACGCTTTGCTGTATGTAGCGATACATGCGAAGCCCCTCCGGGTCTGTTTCTTCTAGGCAATCGACCTCTTCTTGCTGTTGGGCTATAGCTTCACAGTCCTTCTGGGAAGCTCCAGAAGCAGCATTGGGACCGTCGGAGAAGAGTGCGAGGTGCGGCTCGTACGCGAGCACGTCGTCTGCCACGAGATGAAGCTCGTCACGCGGGATGTACGGCGGGTTGCACAGGATGACGTCAAGCTGTTGGTACAGCTGCTTCTCTATGGATGCAGCGTCTTGTGCCGCAACGCGATTGCCGAGCCTAGAAAGGTGCTGCATGTCATATTGGACGAACTGTGCACGATCAGTGAGACCATGAGCCGCTGCGTTCGCTCGCGCGACCTCGAGAGCATCTGCGGAGATGTCGAGCCCCACACCCGAGGCGAGCGGAAACTCGGACAATGCTGAGAGCAGCAAGCAGCCCGAACCGGTACCAAGATCAAGAATGCGGAGCTTTGCTGTGCGCTTGTCTGGGTACTGCTCCACGAGCGTTTCGATGAGCACTTCGCTGTCGCTGCGCGGGATGAGTGTGCTTGGTGATACACGGAACTCGAGCGACCAGAACTCCTTCTTGCCAATGATGTACGCGAGAGGTTCTCCATTGCAGCGACGCTCGAGAAACTGCGTCAGGATGTGCGCCTCGTCCGAAGTGAGCTGCCGCATACAGCGAGTCATGCGTTAGCTTCTTCTCTATTGCACTACAATCAACAACGCAAAGTGCAGGACAGTACCTGTCGGTCGAGATGCAGGAACACGTCATTGCTGGACGCCAGTGGCGGTCGCAATGCGTTTGTGAGCAGCGGCTTGGCGTCATTCGTATTGCTGGTGGTCGCAGCACCACAAGTCGAAGCGGACTGGAGCCGTTTGCGCGCTTCCTGCAGCGCTTCGCGCACTAACTGCTGACTGTGGATGCAGCGCACATGTGCGCCATTGTAACGACGACAAGCAGCGAGCGCACGCGCCGCAGAGACAGCAGCCGTCGCCGCATTCCGTCGTCGCCACAACGTCCACATGATCACATGATCAGATTGAGGGCAGCAGCTTGATGGATAGGACGTTCCATTGGTCGAAAATAGGATTCGAATTTCTACCAATGATAGTAGGATCTCTGACATATTGTTGGAGTGATGGTCTGATTGGATGTGGTGCTGCCTCGGAATGATGGTCACATGATTGGATGGGGTCAACATTGGTGGTTTGGACCACCACAAGCGAATGGGCAAGTGGTGCAACATGCCTAATGCCCTCGCTGACACGAGGAGGGAGACCAAGGGAATGGAGAAAGATATGTGAGGATGCATTGGTTTGCTCTGGAAACTTTCTATGCGTATATTTGCAGAGGAAAAAACGGTTTAAATTGGTAGAGAGGGAATGGAATTGGAGAGATGCATGGATGTGTACTTGAAGTGGCGAATAGCTACCACCGACGGTGCGCTCCATACGGGAAATGGAAAGCATTGTAGGATGAACTGCTTAGTGGTCCTCGCTGTCGCAGAGTTCCTTGTACGCGGCTTCGTCCAAGAGGTCATCCAGGTCCGATTCGTTTTCCAACTGACGACAAAGAAGAGATCATCAATGCACAGATGGATACAGTGAGATTTCACGGCGTCAAGTGCCATGCTGCAGTAGAGATAAATGAGCTACGCACCTCGATCTTGACGAACCAGCCGCCGCTCATCGCTTCTTCGTTAACCAAGTGAGGGTTTTCGCCCAATTCCTTTACAACAAAAGCAACAGACAAGTAGAAAACCAATGCGTCAGAACCAGTCTCGCGTTGCATAAACACATGCTGTGCAGTATGTACCTCGTTCACAGCAATGATCTTGCCCGACGCTGGCAAGTACACGTCACTGGCAGCCTTCACCGATTCAACGGCACCAAAAACGTCACTACTCACACAAAAACAACAGCCATTGTCAGCATCATGCACACCACGCACCGACATGCCGCAACCGCGTTTCATTAGAAAGAGTAAGCGCAAATTAGCGCAAGACGTACCCCTTGGCGAAGGAGTCACCGACGGCTGGCAAGTCGACAAACACGACGTCGCCGAGCGAGTTCTGTGCGAAGTCCGTGATGCCGATGGTGCCTTCCTTGCCGTTCAGCGTGATGTACTCGTGCTGCTTGGTGTACTTGGTGGAGAAGAGCGCGACGGACGCCGGGCGCTGCGCCGCCATGCGCCACGAGGCAGCGCGGGAGGAGGTCTTGGAGAACGCCGAAGCCACACGGAGCGCCAACATGGTCAATGAAGAGGAAGAGGATTCGCGGCGGGCGGGTCTTGGAGAAGTGAGCAGCAACCGACGAGCGCCAGCGCAAGTCAACACCACCGTCATCGACTCACATTTTCAACCTCAGGACATTGTGGGAAGTACCCTGTTTATAGCAGCAATATGTCAACTGACCACAAGTATAGCTTATATAACGTCAGAAGCGTTTTTATACGTCTCGACTAAATGCAGCTATCATTTTATACTAAATACTTGAAATTCACATGTGTACAAGCTAGAGGGTTGTACTACAGAAGCGTCGCGAGGTTTTTTCAGCACAGTGGGTTTTTATCCCAGATAAAAACCACCTGATTGAGGTCTTGTATTCAGGTAGCTGGCAGTACGTTCATGGTTTTCACTCGATTGGGCAGGACGAATGCGCATTTGGAGTTGCGCTCGATGCTCTCGATGCTGCGGATGCGCTCGGCAGGCGCCACGTCGCTGCGTGCCTCGACGGCGGCGCATGCGCGGCGCGCGTGGTGGAACCCGCTCACTGGATTGGGTAGCGGCGGCGCGTCATCGCTCTCCACGTCATCGGACAAGCGCCGCAGACGCGAGCCGGCAACCGAGCCTGTAGGGACAGCGCCAACGAATGCGGACGGCGACAAGCTGGTGAAGCGCAAGATCGCGATCGTGGCGGGCTACTCCGGCACGGGCTACCACGGCGTGCAGCTGAACAACAACGTGCAGACCATCGAGCACGAGCTGCGGCATGCGATCTTCAATGCCGGCGCCATGCGCGAGTCCAACTTCGAAGACCTCGGCAAGATCGACTGGTCGCGAAGCAGTCGCACCGACAAGGGCGTGCACGCTGGGTGCATTGTGGTACGTTGCATTTCTGTTATATGCATGCACTGCATGTGTGTTGCGTCAGCAATCGCTTGGTCTAATTGGATATGTTCTGTGTGTGCTTTTGCTTCCTAGTTTTCCGGTAAATTGCTGATTGACGAAGAAAAGCAAGTGGATCCTGCCACTGGGCGAGTGAAAGGACTGGCGGAGGCTCTGAACGCGTCGCTGCCGCCAACGATCCGTGTTTTTTCCTGCACACGCGTGAACAAGCGATTCGATGCGCGCAAGAACTGCGTGCTCCGCGAGTACGAGTACTTCATGCCGCTCTCGTTCCTGCAAAAGAGCATCTTGAATGCCGACGCGACCGACTTGGACGAAGTCGTCGAGGAGTTTTGTCGCGCAGTCAAGCGCTACGAAGGCATCCACGACTTCCACAATTTCACAAAAGCGCGGTCGTATTTCTACAAGGAGCACGCCAAGATGCGTCTGCTGCGCGCTCAGCGAGCTGCTGGCGCAGTGAGCGGCGAAGGAGACGAAGAGATCGACGAAGAGATCGACGAAGAGATCGACGAAGATGCGGTTGCTGCTGCCATGGATGATGAAGCAAGCGAGTATGAAGATGACGAGGATCAAGACTCGGACGAGCAACGCCCAGGCTCCAATCAGTTTGAAAACGAAGAAGAGACCGCTCGGAAGTCGCTGCCTCGTCATCGCCGCTCTATCTACTCGTGCACGGGTAGTCTGATCCACAATTTCTATGGCGAGCCGTACCTGCGCATCCACATTGTTGGCCAGGCGTTTCTGTTCAACCAGATCCGCTGCATGATCGGCGGTGCTGTGTCCGTCGCCACGAAGGGCATGAGTCGAACGATGTTTGATGCAGCGCTGGACACAAAGCGCATCGTGCGCATCCCGATTGCTCCCGCTGAAGGGCTCATCCTGCTCAGCAGCTCCTTTGGTGGCAAGCTGCACACGGTGTCGTTGTACCAGGACTCGAACACGGTTCTCGCAAAGGAACGCAGGGACCTGAGCCACCGCATCCTGCTGTCGCGTCGTGAAGACGAAGCCATGACGCGATTCCGTGAAGAGATGCTGTACACCGAAGTCGTGTCCTCGTGGAAGGCCGAGGGCGACCTCGAGCGCTGGCGCACGTACTTGGAGCGCGTGCACGAGTCGAATGCGGACATCAAGGAGGACGAGCTCGAGGCGCTACTCGCCGAAGTCGAAGCGAGCAAGCAAGTGCAAAAGAGCAAGCGCCACTCGTTTGTCGAGAAGAACCGCGTCGGGTACATCCAGAGCAACGTCAAGGGCGGCCTCCTCCCAAGACAGTTTACCACGAAACTCTGTGTGCGTTTCGCGGTCGCTCCGGGTATCTTCACGTCCGATCTGCGTCGTGCAGTCGCCAAGGTATGTCTTTCTGATGTGGACCATTTTGTTCTATGTGTTGTAAACCCACTGGTATGTTTCTATTCGTTGTGTTCGGTGTGATTAGCATATTAAACTCGGCAAACTCGCGCTTGAGTCCACCGAGCAAGAGGTGCTCGACTACATTGAGAAGTACGGCGTGGACAAGATGGCCGAAGAAGGACGGAAGCTGCGGCTCAGCATTCGCACATAGGTCACCTGAGATAGATTTGCTTTTTTACATTACAGTCCATGCAATAGAGAAAGTTTTGTTTTGAGATAGCACGTGGGATCTTACTTGCTCGCAAGAGTCACGAGCGTCCCAGACGTGACCTTGGTGCGTCGGATGATCCCCGCGCCTTCCATGTCGGCGAGATGGAAGTTCCAGTCGAAGCGCGAGTGCTTGAGCCTGTGCTTCTTGATCTGCGCTTCCGCGATCTCCTTGTACTTTGCGCGCTTGAGTGCAGTCAAAAGCGTTGCGCGTGTCTTCTTGACAGCGGTGATCAGGTTGCCCACGCCAGGCACGGAGAAGTGGAAGATGTCTTCAACCAGGTCCACCGACCCTCGCAGGAACCCAAGGCGCTGGACCCACCTGGATTAATGCACACACAAAACAAAACAAAATGCGCACAGAGCGAATGGTTATGCACGATGCTGACAAACTCTTCAATCCTTCATCCCAGCAGCAGATGACTCACGTGATGTCGCTCCAAACGGCCTCCTCGGCAGCATCGTCGTTGTCAGCACCAGGAGCATGATGCAATAAACTCAGCTCCTCATATAACACGTTGAATGAGATACTCGCGAGGCGACAAATGGTGGGGACGATGCGAATGAACCGCGCGAGCGCATCGTGCTTCTTGGACGCGATTGTCGCCGAGGTGGTGTCACTACCGCAGCGTTCGCGCTGGGAGCGGAACATGAGGAGCCACTTCTCGAGCTCGGCGACGTAATCCGATGTGCGGAGGACCGCCACGTCCTCAGTGCCCGTGGAGATTCGAAACGTCACCAGCGCGCCTCCGTCCCGTAAACGATGCACCTTCGTCAATACGCGCGCGCATATATGGAGTAAGTTGAACAAAAGCCATCAAGAGCTTTAGGTCGAAACACAACACGACTTACATTTTGATCAATGAACGTTCGATTCGGAAAAATCGTATACCTGCAATATAAGCACGGCATATAGCATGCAGAGACACACTCAGTCTCAATACCCATGCATAGAGAACAGCAATAAATGCGGGGAGATCGTTGAGCAAGTGCAGACGCAGTACGCACAGCTGATGCCAGAGCACAATGGGCGGCAACTCGGTCGCGGCGAAGCCCACGGCGCTGCGAGTGGCGAACAGCTGCAGCGCGCTGAGCGTGTCGTCGACGAGCGCTGCGCTCGCGCCCCAGTCCTCCTCGTCCTCATTGGCGGCTGCGTCTTCTGCAGCGGCGGCGGCATCTGCGGCCATGCGCCTTCGCTTCTGGTTGCGACGCAGCATTTCTGTCCTTTTATGATGATCAGCAAAGTGGGTGGATCCGTTAGAAACGATAGAAGCCGATGCGTGTCTAAATATCAAGGTACGCGATGATTGGCTGGATTTAGGAGCGAATACGTTTAAATTATCGTGTTTTAGTCTAATTTGTGGATAAATAAGCCAGTTTTTATCGATGCACGAAAGGTGCGCACTCCCATTTGGCTGTTGCCATCAGCATTGGACGATGTCGAATATCTACATCACCGAGCCGAACACGGAGGGCAAAGTGCTGCTGCACACGTCCTTTGGAGACCTGGACGTCGAGCTCTGGCCGCAGCAGGCGCCCAAGACCTGTCGCAACTTCGTGCAGCTGTGTCTCGAGGGCGTGCGTGTCGCTGTAGCTCTCTCTATCGTCCGCAATAATGCAAACTCTCTGACATGTGCCATACTTGTGTCTATGTATGCAACATAGTACTATGACGACACGATCTTCCACCGCATCATCGCGGGCTTCATGGTGCAGGGTGGAGACCCGACGGGAACAGGCAGCGGCGGCGAGAGCATCTACGGCGGCGCGTTCATCGACGAGTTCCACTCGCGCCTCAAGTTCAACCACCGCGGGCTTGTGGCCATGGCCAACGAGAACAAGCCCAACACGAACCACTCGCAGTTCTTTTTCACGCTGGACGCGTGCGAGTTTCTCGACAAGAAGCACACGATCTTCGGCAAAGTACGTTCGCTTTATTGTTTTTTGTAGGCTTACGCGCGCATGCACAGAGGGAACAAACGCCATGTGGGGTGCATGGCAGATCACAGGCAACACGATTTTCAATTTGTTGAGCGTGGGCGACGTTGAGACGGACGCGAAGGACCGTCCATTGCATCCACCGAAGCTGCTGAGCGTTGAGGTGCTCTGGAACCCCTTCGAGGATATCGTGCCCAGGTGAGAGCGGCCACCTCCGTCAACATGTTGCTTGGTTCGTCACGTGCATGAGTGTGCGGCCGCATGTTGCTCACATTCGCATGCTATCTTCATGTGCACTGTGTTTGTATTTTCTTCCCTGAACGCCATTATGTAGAGCCATCAAGCACAGAAAGCCGTCCGATGCTACGGAGGATGCCGCGAAGAAGAAGAAGCGCGAGCGGAAGGCGACGAAAGACCTGAAGCTGCTCTCATTTGGCGACGAGGAGGAGGAATTCCAGCAGGAAGTGAGCAAGAAGAAAGCCAAAACGAAGAAAGGCATGAGCAGCCACGATCTCCTGGACGACAAGAAACTCAAGGCCGAGGTCGACGAAGCGCTGCTGCAGAAGATCGCTGTCCACGGTGGCGCATCGAAGACTGATAACGCTGACCGAGAGAGGGATGCGAGCGTTGATAAGAAGGAAGCGGCGCGCAACAGCTTGAAGGCGGCAGTTGCGTCTGCTGCAGCAAGAAAGGCTGAAGGTAGCAGCACCGTGGAACAGCCAACCTCGGCACCAAATCCACCAGACTCATCGTTGAAGACCGAGAAAGAGAGCAGCAAGCGTCCTAGCTCGGGCAGTAAACGGAATGCTGCGAGCGATGATAAGGACGAGTACACACGGTTGCGTGAAGAGCTTCGGTCAACCAAAAAGGCTGCGACCGTGCTCATGGGCGCCAAGGCGAAAGAGCAAGAGGACGCCAAGGCGTTCCACGATATGCTCACGCCGCTGCAGCAGCAGCGCCAAAAGTACTTGCAGAAGAAGAAAGCAAGTTCGCGCTCGGGTCGAGAACAGGACACGCTGCAGAAGCTCATGCAGTTCAAAGCCAAGCTCGAGGGCGTCAACCAAAGCAAAGGCAAAGAGGAAGACAACTCAGACAAGCCGAGCTACCACGGCCAAGTGCTCGACGAGGACAGCGACGACGGCGCGGACGCGAGCGAGAGCAACGATCTCTCGTGGATGACTGCGAAGCTCAAGTTCAAAAAGCACATCGATGTACGTGTGCATGAGTCTCGTCCCGATCCCATTTCTCGCGTATCTAATCACTCCTGCATTGCCGTGTTTGTTCCCGTTATGATGTGCGCTGTAGGACCAATTTCGCGCCAGCCACGATCCATCCATTGACGTAAGTGACACCCTGTGCTTCACGCAGCGTGGCGTGCAGATTACGGAAGTTGGACTCATGGAGAGATCGTGTGTGCGTTGCGTGTCACTTTGCAGGATTACATGACGATCGACTCGCGAGATGAGAAAGCACGCCCCAGCAGCAGAGCGGCAAGGAGAACCCACGCGTCGGGTTCCTCTCCGCCCCATCGTGGCCGCCGGGAGCGCAGTCGAGATCGGTCGCGTCGTCGCGACGACCGACGATCCGCCCATGCCAACAGTTCCTCATCGAGACGACGCTGATTTGTGTGACCTGATCGTGGACTGATCGTCGGTATGCAAATCGAGAGGTTTCTGAGAGACCAGATGGCAGGGTTTGATGAGTCAAACACTCGTTGGCACTGCTGCACAGCATATCAGTATACAGTCTTTATACGTTTGTCCGGGTGATGGAGTTGACTGTTTCTGGCGTTTGCGTGTGAATGCGTCCGACTACTGGACAGAAGCTGGCTCCTTGCAACCACTGCCAATAGTGTCCATGCAGCTGAAAAGACCCATCCACACGCGATGAGTATGACATTAATAATGCCCCTTCGGACTGTGCGTCAACGCCAATGTGAAGCCATGGCCGCATGACTGGGGTGCAGGCAAGAGAAGATGACGTATCTGCCGCTGCTTTAAAAGCAACTCTTTCTTCCACGCGTTACTCCGCGCATACAGGAGGAACAGTTAATACGGGCGTCTCGACCAGTGGTTCGCGCTCGCTCCGTCGTGTGAGGTCAGCAGTGTACACGCCTACACTCACAGTGTGGCGTGGCGTGATGGCTCGTGCTGCAAAAGCAGTTGGCGTCAGCGCGGTGGTCCCGCCACACTGCAATACGAGTGCGTGTGCACAAATACGCAGCAAGCGGCAGATCCAAAGCTCCGGTTTGCTGCATTTCTATTTAACACACGATGCGCGCACGTGTGGCTTCTTTGCAACGTTTGAACCGCGGCACTGTATTGCAATTTTGACAACGCTGTGGCGAGTGCATCCTAGACTGCGTTTTACTGTCGAATTGTGAAAAATATGAGCATGGCGCAAGGCTGTTTGTCGATCAGCACCTGATAGATTCTGTACTCTATGGCTTTGTCACAGCGCCGAACCGAAATTTGGCTGCGCACAGTGTGGTCTGTATAAGCTCTGTACAAATTACGAACGGACAGGTTAGACGGGTCGCTAAACGACCAATCCGCTCCCAAGTTTCGCGCTTTTGCACTGCAGACATATCCAAGAGACCTGGTTTCTCAAGCGGAGAGTTACCAATTCTGTTGGTCCCCCCGTGTCGATTGCTTTACGTCGCCACATAATTACGAGCCTCATGCTCCGAAGCAAGAAACCGTGGCTTTTACATGTAAAGAGCTGACCAAAGCGCTTGTTTGGGTGGTGCTTCAGAAACGCAGGGCGACTTTCTTCAGTTAACCTGGATATTTGAACATGCTGCGCTGGCCGCACTCAGCTTGTTCAACGATTATACTCGTTGGAGCAATCAGGTAGCTGCAGTATGGTTCCTGCAAATGCGTGGAATGGACTAGTTCGCACAGGTGACTGCGCTGAGCGCATGGTCGCCGCCTCACGCACGGACAATCGGATGCGACCAGTAGTATCAAGGAGGAGCTGTACTGAGATTGTCGCTCTTTTAATTTTCGATTGCCGGCAGATGGAATTGGAGGCGGAAACTGGGGAAACCACTGCGTCCCCTCACATGATCCAGGATGCTGAACTCTCCGACTCTTGATTTCGTTCACGTTATCGCTCGTTCGAAGAGCCCTACCCGCAGTAGTACCGTAGCTACAACCTCGAAAAACAGCTGGTTAGCTACCACTGGACGTAGACAGGCCAATGATAGATGAGTGCCTTTTCGCAAACCCACTGAGATCCGGAAAAGTGGTGTCAGTTCAAAGTTTCACTGCCCAGTTGGGTGCGCTTTACTGGTGACTTGGGGAATGCTGCTGGTTACAAACCCAGCTTATTGCAATGCAGTGACGAAATGTACAGACGATGCATAAATGTGAGACAACGCCTGCGTTTGAAAGACCTTGCACTATTGCATCGTGCCATCACGATCCTGTGCTCATCTTGACCCCGTCCGTCGCTGTATTCCTGCAGCGACTTCTGTCCAAGTGTTCCCGGACAACTGAGGAGCATAAGCATGATAATAAGCGTCGATTGCGTCTTCGTCTGTGGGTCAGCCAAGCATACATGCACACACACGCACACACACACCTGCAATCTCGCAGCATAGCTAATGAACCTCCCTCTCACTTGCTTTGTCTCCATTTCTCCAGCTGGTCGCACCGAGTTTCCGACACACCAGCTGTTTTGCGATTACATTTCACAGCTCTTGCGTGCATAAAACGGTCGGACCCCTTCCCACAGCAGCCAGTTTGCCTCAGTCACGATATCAAAGAAGTGAGAGAGCGCGCGTGCGAGTGGCCGCGAAAGGAAAGGAGCGTGTCATTTGCTGATTGAGGACCCCACGCTCAGGTCGACACGCTAAAGGTTCGGATTCCGTGCGTTCCCCGCGTCTTCCCGCTGTCTTGCGCCGTTGAAACGCCAGGTGGGCGTGTCTCTCTGTTCCCCTCTCGCTCAGCATCTTCCCACGCTCTTTGCGCGTACATTCAGGCAGTAGGCACTTGAGCAGTGAGTCAGAATGGGAACCAACAACCGCGGCCCCAACAACAACAAGCGCCCGGCGAACAAGCTGGAAGACCGCCTCGACCGTGCCGGGTACGCGGCCAATGGCGCGAGCTCCAAGACGATCTCCAAGACGTCGGCGTCCGCCACGTCCACGGCCGCTGCCGCCGCGGACCACATGCCAAAGTCCAACAAGGAGGGCGACTCGGACTTCGTCATGCTCAAGAACACGCCGTCCGAGCACGCGTGCAGCCACAACGCGCCCGACATGAGCGGCAAGAGCAACCAAAAGATGCCCAACAAGCTGCCGATGCCCAAGATTCTCGGCCCCGTCGTGCGTGCGCCTGCGCTAGGTGCGAGTCGCGGTCCGGGTGGATTTAGCCAGAGCCAGGGCTACGGCCGTCCCAGTTTCGCGCCGAGCCAGCCCGGCGGCTCCAACTTTTCCAAGCCTGCGCCAAACATGGACAAGGAGGATCTGTACAACCTCAAGGACTCGCTGTACAAGGAGTCGATGTCTGGCATGTCGTACTCGAGCTACGGACTCGCGTCCAGCGTCGGCATGGAGAAGAACGAGGGGACGGATCAGGACTGTGCCACGGGTGGCGAGCAGAATGCGTTCTACAACCACTTTTTCGACATCAGTCGCTTCACGGGAACGGGCAAGAAGAGCATGATCGGCGGCAACCCGTCGTTCGCAGACCCGCGCGCGTCGTCCATCGCGTTCATGCCGTTGCCGCGTGAGTCTGTGGCCGTGATGATCGACGCCGTGAAGACGTCGACTTTGGGTGACGACGAAAAGTGCCGCTTCCTGTTTGAGATGTTCGACATTGACAACCGCGGTGTGCTGACCAGGGAGGGTGTGCGTGCGTTCCTGGAAGCGACGTTTGTCGCCAACAACGTCCAGTTCCTCGGCGACTTCGACTTCGAGGGTGTCGTGGACAAGCTGTTTGCGCGCAGCAAACACCCGGACAAGATGACGTACAACGAGTTCCGCATGTACTTTGGTGGCGTCGTGGTCCCTGAGGACGAGTTCAAGAGCGACGCGGCTAAGAGCGGTCTCGGCGCGTCCCGCGTTGGCGGCGGTCGCGGTGCGCCACAGAAGCCACGCTCGCTGCCGTCCAAGTTCATGAAGTACTGCCGAAAGTACGACACGCAGATCGGGTGCCTCATTTTTTACTTCCTCCTCATGATCGCGGTGTTTATTCTCAAGGCGATGCGGTTCAAGGTCGACCCTGCTGTCGGCTGGTGTCCCCGTATCGCCAAGGGGTTCGCCCAGATCATCATGGTGAACACGTTGTGTGTGTTGCTGCCCATGTGCCGTAACTTTGTGACGTCGCTGCGTAGTCTGCCGGTTGTCACCAGGTTTGTGCCGATCGATGAGCACATTGAGTTCCACAAGATCTGTGGTATCGTGATGATCATCGCGTCACTTGGCCACACGGTTGCGTGGATCATGATTGTGTACTATGCGCGCACGGTGCCGCTCGAGGTTTGGGCCGAGTCCAAGTACTACCGTCTGAGCTTTGTGCGTGACGAGAACCTGTTCGAGTTTTCTGAGCGGATTCCGATCTGGACGGGGCTCCTCATGGTCGTCCTGATGGCGATTGCGGCGCCGCTCGCGCACCCAAAGATCCGTCGTGGCAACTTCAACGCGTTCTGGCTCACGCACTTGCTGTTCCTGCCGTTCATCATCCTGATCGCGATCCACGGTCTCGCGCAGTGGGTCGCGCCACCAGAGGCATACTTGTGGGTCGCCCCACCAATTGTGATCTACTTCATTGAAAAGCGTTACCGCATGGGCAACGTGTTTGGTGGCAGGACGATCATTCAGAACGCGCAGCTATCGAAGGAGGCCTGTGCGCTGTTTATCAAGAAGCCCAATAACTTTGGCAAGGGCCAAAAGTTCCAGCCGGGCATGTACATGTTCGTCAATATCCCGATGATCTCGCAGTTCGAGTGGCACCCGTTCACGATCTCGTCGGCACCTGAAGACCCGTACCTCTCGTTGCACATCCGCAAGGCTGGTGACTGGACGGGTGCATTGTACAACATTGTCAAGAAAATCCAAGAGAAGAACCCGGCGAACAGCAACTTCGACATGGAGGGCCACGGCGGCGCGATCATGTCCCCTTACCCGACTATCATCATCGACGGTCCTGTTGGCGCACCCGCGCAGGATTACTCGCGGTACCGTGAAGTCGTGTTTGTCGGCGCCGGTATCGGTGTGACCCCGTTCGCGTCGATCCTGCGCAGCATCTTCTACCAATGGGACAGCTTCCGTTGCCCGAATTGCTCGCACATGCGGTTCCCGCCGACGTTCCAGATCCGCAAGATCTACTTCTACTGGACCACCCGTGAGCAGGAGGCGCTGACGTGGTTCACGGAGACGATGAACCAATTGAGCGAGATGGATACGGAGAACCGTCTGGAGATCCACAACTACTTTTCGTCGATCAAGGACCAGAAGGTCGTCGAGCCGCTGCAGGCGCTCCAGAAGTTCATCCACAACACGGAGGGTCACGATATCGTCTCGGGTCTCACGACCAAGCAAATGACTCACTTCGGGCGTCCGGACTGGAAGGGCGAGTTTGCGCGCATCGCGGACAACCACGAGCGCCTCGAGCGTGTGACACCGATTGGCGAGAAGGAGGAGATCGGTGTGTTTTTCTGTGGCCCAAAGCCGCTGGGCAACACGCTCCACGAGGAGTGCACGAACTTCAACCAGGACAAGAACCGTCGCGTCAAGGATGTCGCGTTCGACTTCCACAGCGAAAACTTTTAAAAGCAAGTGTGTCATCAAGCCATGCAAAGAGAGGAGAAGGAACAATTTACAAAGAACACGACCAAGGGAGCAACAAAAGCGAAGATCCCCCAGCATGTATTTTGTTGTGTGCAGTAGCTGCTGTGTCGAGTAGTTTTTGTCGGGTATTTATTATATAAAGCGTTAGACCCAAGAAACATGTATACCCACCACTTCCCACTTGTACGTCTTCGCTCTTCAGGTTCAATTGGCAACGTGCATGGCTTTCATTCTCCAAACGCATCATTTTCGATTTGCTTTTGCCGACACCATTAGATGGATGGCAAAAGTGCAGCCATATCCATTTTCAGCCAACCAGCTGTCAGTGTGTCCTTTCGCGAAGAGCTCTAATTGAGCTCTTTGATTCCGCATTCCCGCATTTTCAATTGTGAGGTTACCTATTCGATACGAACGATGGCGACGCGCACGGGGCGGCTCGTGATGGACATGAAGACCGGGAAGATCGTGGACGAGATCAAGGAGGACCAGATGCTCGTCGCGCTCTACGACCCGGCACTCGGCACCGACGCAGCTGCGTACGCCTTCCAGCGCGTGCTGCGCTCCGACTTCGCCGTGTAAGGGAGAAAAGGAAAGGATCGTACTGCGTCTGTATGCTTGCAGAAACGGAGACTGACTTTGTGGTGTATCTGTATGCGCTTGAAGGCAGAAGATCAATCTGCTCTTTGGCTGCAATGCGGCGCTGTTGAAGATCCGTTTGGGAGTACGTATGACGTCTGCTTGTGTCCTATACATCGCTCCAAAGGGTATTCTCATAATGCTGCATCTTTTATATTGTAGACGTGCTGTGGCCGAAAGACTGGATGACGCAGGTGATGCCGGCCATGGGCAAGGACAAGTGGTACTACATCGTCCACGAGCGCCTGGAGCCGCCGCCGCAGGACGACCTGAAGGACCCGGTGTACTCGGGTGAGACGATCCTCGTGCTCTCGTTCGTGCCGATCCAGTGCGAGTCCATTGACCTCAAGACCTGGCTGCTCTTTGGCGTCATGCAAGATTTTCAGCCGCTGCAGCAGCTCAAGAAGCAAATCGACGTGATCCAGAAGAAGAAGCGGGTTGTGAAGCAAAAAGTCGCGGCGCTGCCGTCCATGGACGTCGAGGGTACACCAGAGCAGCAGGCCGAGATCCGCAAGAAGCTCGCGGACGCTATCTCCACTCACGCCGCGCGGTTCGATCGCGAGCTCGAGACGCTCCACAGAAAGCGCAAGCACATTGAAAAGTTCCTCAAAACCGGACCGGTGCAACTCGCGCTCTTCCCAGACGATCTCCAAGAAAAACAGCAGCAGCAATCGACTTCCATTGATGAGGTTCGCGTCGAGACCCGCACTTGGATGGTGGAGTTCACGAGCTCTCGAGGACAGGAGCTGGCGTCTGTGGCCATGGACAAACGCGATTGGAACTATGTTTGTCTTGTGCAGACGCGGCCGGAGCCCAAGGCGTTTCTTGAGGACGACCAAGTCCAACACGACATCATCAGCGCCAAGGATCTCACAAAGGAAATCAACATGCGCACCGTGCGACTGAGACGCCTCAAGCACGGCGAGGGCGAGTACATGGCACCCGTGATGTCCACCGAGAGTAAGGAAAAGCCATTGAGTCCCTGGGACGACGATTTCCACATCTCGTCCATTGGCGCCGTGTACTCAGGAGAATGTCGGCTCGGCGAAAAGCACGGCACCGGCATGGAATACACGAACGCTGGGGTCTACGAAGGCGAATTCGCGCACAATGCGCGCGTGGGGACGGAAAACTGGTTTGGGGCGACGGCACAACGTGCATTGGGACGTTTGCGCGGCCCAGTCGCAAGTACGAGTACGCCGAGAAGTGCAAGGACCGCGAGTACACATCCTCGCTACTGAACGGTGACACGTTCCGTGATGGTGTTCCCCAAGGCGAGTGGATGCGAATCACGTTTCCCGATGGCGCGACGTGCGAAGGCGAGATGCGCGACGGCAAGGTCACGGACCACGGCACGTACACGTCGTCCACGGGCGTGGTGGATGAAGGCTGGTTCCAAGACGGACTGCTGCATGGCGACGCGTGCTCCCGACGGTTCCCCGATGGAACGCTTCAGCAAGGCGCGTTTGAGCACGGCCAGTTGCATGGTCGCGGCCGTTATGTGGAGCGCAACGGGGACAGCTACGACGGATTCTTCGATCACAGTGTCAAGCATGGCCGCGCAACCTCGGTGTTCCCCAGAGATCGCGCCAAGCACGTGGGCTTCTGGCACGAAAACACCATGAACGGACGTGGGGATTTCTACTACCGTCATGACTCAATGGTGAAGTCCAAGTCAGAAGCGCATCAGGAGAGTGACGACAACCAGGACGAGGACGACGCGTGGGATTTCTGGTACGAAGGCAGTTTCCTCGAGAACGCGACGGTCGCGCGTCACCGCCACGAAGACGTCCACCAGCGGTTCCCGCACCACATGCTGTTCACGACGAACGGAAAAAGCACCGAGAAGATGGCGCTTTTGACAAATATTCTGCCTCCTCGACTGCGGAAACGTGAGGCGCGTGCCAAGACCAACGCTTTGCGACGGCAAACGCGTGAACAAGAGTATCGCGAGACGCGCGAATTCGCCAATTTGACGCAGCATTACGCCATGCTGGACGCGTTTTACGAGAAATGGACCGCGAAGAAGAAAAACGCGAAATTGGACGAAGATCTCGATGCTGAGCAACTGCAAAAGGTGCAAGAGGAGCACGCCGCGATGGTCGAGTTTGACGCCAACCGCGCCAAGTTCCGCAAGGAAAAGTACGATCTGTCGCCCAGCTCACCAAGAGATCTGCGCGAGTTTGAAGCGTCTCTGGAGCGCATCACGCTCACGGAGCACACGACACTGGAGCGCGCGCGGATCGCCGAGTGGACGCAGTTGACGTCTGCGATCCGAAAAGCGCAAAGCCAAGGAAGGCAGCATGAAAACTAGTGTGTGGAAAATAAACCCCTTTCGAACTTCATTTATTGGCAGTACTGCTTATCAACGGAATTCCTTACAAGACAACAGGCTTAGAATTGACGGAACTGCTTGCGCACGTTGATTGGCTTGGTCTCGGACGCGGCCTCGACTTCGAGCACGTTGAAGCGCACGGTCTTGGCGAGCGGACGGCACTGGCCGATGGTCACGATGTCGCCTTCCTTGACACGGAACGCTGGCGACACGTGGGCCGCGACGTTCTTGTGGCGCTTCTCGAAACGCTTGTACTTCTTGACGTAGTGCAAGTAGTCGCGACGCACGATGATCGTGCGCTTCATCTTGGTCGAGAGCACGACACCCTTGAGGATACGACCGCGGATCGAGATGTTGCCCGTGAATGGGCACTTCTTGTCCACGTACTGGCCCTCGATGGCGGCTTTTGGCGTCTTGAAGCCGAGACCGACGTTCTTGTAGAAACGTGGGCCGGTCTTCTTGCCCGCGAACTTCTTCGAGGCGAGGAAGACGCCGTCCTGCTTCTGGAAAGCCTTTTCGTTCTGTTACGCGTCAACAGAGTGCACAAGAAACAGCGTGAGCACATGGGGTGAGGACAGCTGCGATTTGCAGCCACAAGCAGAGTGAATATGACAATTCTTCTATCGATCTCGCGCTTCACAGCAGCAGCAGCAGCGCGACATTTCGGACGCCATCCGCTCCCTCGTCCCACCCACGAACCCTGCCGATGATGAGTCGGATCTCATGACAAGCGTCATGAGAAGCACAAGCACACGCAGTGCGCTTTTGTTTCACGCGACTCCCACCGCACGCACTCGACCAGACAACAGAGAGCACCGTATGGTGTCCTCACTTGCACTGGTCTTGTGTGACGATGAGAGAGAAGCGATGGATTACAGCCTTGGTGAGCCATCACCTCACCAACTAGCTAGCCAAATGGTCAAGTTCCATGAGTCACAAGAAAACATTCGACACCACAAATGGCCACTGCCGCCGCAGGACGTCGCCGTCCGCAGAGACGACGGAAAAAGAGCCACTCTCTCCAGCTTTGGGGCTGTAAAATCGCATCGACCGCCGCTCACACCCTTGGCGCTGCTGATGATTTGCTCTGGCTTTGACTTTGGCGCTTCGGATTCGTTGGCCGCTGGGCTCGGAGCATGGGGGAAGGTCGTCGGAGGGGAGAACTCGGTACGCTGGACGTGCTCTGCCTGCTCACTGCTCAAGCGGGAGGGATCGCTGCTGATCGTAAGGCGCCATTACCTGTTCGACGTGCTCCATGGTGTCCTGGTGGGGTCTTTATTCAAGAATGTCCATGTGCATCGAGCTCCTCGCCATTCGGATGGCGCTCCACACCAGTCAAATTGAGAGATAGCCCGACACTTTGCTCATTTGCGGTCCGGTTCCAAAGTCGAACCGGTTCGGTTGTAAAAGTAAGATTTTGCTGAAGTGACAGTATGAAGTTACCTTTGTTTAGCAATCCTGAGCTAAAAATTGCTAAAGACGCTGCTGCATAAGGACCGCACAAATTCTGACGGTCCAGTCCAGGAAAGCAGCAGGCAATATGGCAATATGGAAGAGCATGCAAATATGGTCGACTTCCTGTCACACTCATGCCAAAGACAAAGAGCGCCTTGAATGCGCTCCTTGTGTATTTATCAGACACATATACGCCTTCCAGCCACACACATGTGCCGTATATCTTCTTGTTTTTATTCACTGGAGATTATTACTGCGTCCCCTTTTATCTTCTTCTGTGTTCCTGTCTTCCTTCTCCCTCTCCTCCACAACCGCTGCACGCAGTGGCTCTGGAGTCCGAAGAGGATATTCATGACGTTGGTGTGCTGGTTTGTCACTGGCTGCTAAAGTCGTACATTTATTCTTCCTGGGGCGCGCGGATGAAGCGCTTGACTTCCGCGCGGTTTGGCGCATAGCCCTGCAGACGGAACGACGAGTTCTGGTACGCCCACAGGAAGCCGCCGAGCGAGCCCAGCAGACCCGTCACCCACATCGACGGGCGCGCCACGCGAGGGTTCAGCTTCGCGCCTGCAAAGAGTAAACAAGAAAACATCATAAGCGTCTCAATCCAAAGCATACACAATCGCGGTTTCCATAATTCGGAGCTGTAGCTCGTCGTACCGAAGACGTAGCCGAGCGGGAACGAGACTGCGGTGACGCCGCCCCACTGCAGGTAGTCGTTGCCGCTGAAGTTGCCGCGCACGTCGTCGTACGTCGGGTGCTTGACGATCACGGGGAACTTTGGCGCGCGCGGGTCCTGGTCGGCCATCCTTGTCTTCTTCTCTTGCTTGTCTCGCGATTGATCGCCACTCGCTCTCTTCCCCTCTCGGTAGCCTGTCAAATAACATACCTCTCTATAACTGCATTTATGTATTTTGTAAGGTTCCGAGTATCTTGTGACAAACTATATCGAAAAGACGTGGGGTGCCTAAATGAAAGACATGACTGCAGGTCGTTATTTTTCTCTCTCGTTCTCATGAGGCTATTCCTGGTGCTTTGCGAGCTGCGGCTCTAAGAATATGAGCGACCACCCCTCGACAAGGTTCATTCTCCTCCTGCGCGCCTCGCACTTGGAGATTTCTACGCGCGAGACTGGGTCGCTTCGTGTCTGGTAGAACAGCACACACGCAGCTCACCTGATCACGATGGAGGTCTCGCCGCCGGCATCGCCCTCGCGAAGTTCTGCGAGTGAGTTCGTGTACAAAGTGATCTTGATCGGATCGGCCGCTGTGGGGAAAACGAACCTGCTCTCCGTCGCTGCGCGTGGACAGCAGTTTGACGAGAGAAGCCCACCGACGCTCCAGCCCGAGTTCGTCACAGGTACGCTTTCTTGGTTTTGACTCGATAAAATATGTGGCAATGAGATCTAACTGGCATTATCTCTTTGGTAAAGCAGTGAAAGTGCAGCGACCAGATTGGAAATTTGGGGAGCCAAACCAGTTCTTGCGAGCTCAAGTGTGGGATACGGCAGGCCAGGAGCGGTTCCAAGCCATTTCCAGTTCCCATTATCGTCGAGCCCACGGTTCGTTTTGATTATTTCCCCTGTCTTCCAGACAAAGTATGCATGTCGCTGACACCCTTTTCGTGCTGTAATTAGGAGCTCTTGTCGTATACGATGTGAGCACAAAGTACACGTTCAAGGAGGTCTTCCCCGGCGTACCTGGTAAGAACCAGTGGCTTAATGCTCTGAAAGACAATGCGGACCCGTCGCTCCTGGCAGCAGTGATGCTCGTCGAGAACAAGATCGACAAGCTCGACCCGAAGGTCCTCGAGCGTCCACAACTTATGTCCAGGACGCTGATGTAAAGCGTTTGCTAGCAGATACGATGTTAAAGCACCCGCAGCCGATAGACGATTCAAAGCCGCGTCCCGGATGGCTCCATGACGCTGATCCAAACGAGACGAGACCGTTCCGGATCGCCAACAGCTTGATGTATGCTCGCACGTCTGCCTTGAAAAACCAGTGCGAGCTCTACGAGCTGAACGAGAAATCGGACTTCGTCAACGATCTGCTCACACGCGTGTACAAGCCCACGCTAGAGTACGAGCAGACGGTCGAGGTGAAGACGATCTCGCAGGCTCTCGAAGCCCTGGTGCTGCGGATCTACGCGCGATCGAAGGACATCAACGCTGGCGGCTCGAAGCCCAGCGGAAAGCCCTTCCAGATCCACGTCCCCGAGAAACGAGACGCTTCAAACGACACCTGCTGCTTCTAAATAAGAAAGAATAATATATTATGTATATTCCACTTTTCCCCTTGCTTCCGTTGGTGTCTTTCTCTTCGCGCTTCGCTTGCATCAGGAAAACATGACTCTATCCGCTTATTAGCGTTTCTTGTACCAGCACCTATACACACACTCGTACATATGCGGCGTTGCTTCACGGTTCGTCGTCGCCGTCTTCCTTCAGCTCGGGCAGATCGTCTTCGTCAAACACGACGCGCAGTGTGAGCGAGCAGCTGGGGCACGTGGCGATGTCTTCTCCGTCGTAGAGCTCGTCGAGCGTGATGAAGAACTTGTCCCCGCATGGACACGGGTAGTAGTACACCTGCTCCTCCGCGTCGTACTCCATGTCCTCGATCTCCACCTCGTCGTACACCGACATGGCCGCCGCTTTTGTTGCTGTCTCCGCTTTCTCTGCCAATTGCACCACTTGCTGGTTGTGTGCGTCACGAGCTCCAACGGCCGCCAGTCGGGACCATCACTCTTCGATGTACTGTCAGTTATACTGTGAGAGACTTCTATTCTGACGGAATGTAAAAAACTTATAATCTCTCATAAGTAATAGATGTGGACACTCAGCAATCAATCCTACAAGGTACATGCGCATACTTCATGCGACCATGGTGCTTACTGCTGCTGCCGCTGATGGAGAAAGCTCAGATCTAACTGCCCTTGCCGAATAACCGATTCAAGAAGCCGCTGCTGGGGGCCGCCTCCGTTCCTGCGGGGGAACCACCAGCACCGCCGCTGTCCGTAAGCGTCGTCTGGCGCCGTCCGCCACCGCGGATCGGTCGGATCACACCGTCGTTGTAGAACGAGCCACCGCGTAGCGTCTTGATCACGTTCGCGTCGTTGTTCTTGTTCATCTGTGCCTCGAAGTGAGACCGCTGCGCGCCACGGAAGTCGGCGATCTGGTCCCGCAAATGGGTCAGCTCCTCCACGTGCTTCTCGGCTTGCGCGCGCATGTTGCCAGCCATGATGCGGTTGTTCGCCTCGACCTGCTTGATCCGCTCGTCGCGCAGCACGAGCTTTTTCTTGGCCTCCGACAACTCGAGCTCGAGGGACGCGTACTTGCGCAGCAACTGGCGGTGCACAGCAACCAACTGCTCGAGCTTCTGCTGAATGGAGCGCATGTGCTGGCGCTCGCGGGCTGACATGCCGCTGCCGCCACCACTGCTCGGCGACGACGCTCCAGATGCATGTGTGGCGCGGTCCAATTGGAGCTCCAATTCGCGGATTTGCGCTTTCTTGCGCTCAAGGTCCTCGAGAAGGCGGCTTTTCTCGCGGTCCGTGCTCGCCTGCAGCTGACGGTACTCGCGCTCGTACTCCTTCAGTTCCGCTTCCAGAGCTGCGCACTTGGACTTGAGATCGAAAGTCTCCTCCGCACTCTCGCCAGCAGCGGGGGAAAGCGACGACGGGTCTTCCCCATGAGACGACGTTTCTTCGCCTTCTGCCACCGCAGCATTCTCTCCTAACGCAGTCGCTGGTGATGTGCTCTCTGCAGGTTGCTCTCCTTCAGTGGACACGCCACCAGCATCGGATGCCTGCGCTTCCTCCGCCTTTTGCTTCTCTGCAGCATCCGCCGCGACGATCGCCGACGCGAGTTTTCCAGGAGAATTCGCAGACGTCGGAGGCAGATCCTGCAGCAAACTGTCATATTCGCTTTGCACCGTCTCGGCGTGGATCGCAAGCTCCTTGTGCTCGAAGCTGAGCCGCTCGTAGTCCGCCTTGAGCTCGTTGTACAGCGTCTCACGCTGCCGGAGTCGCTCTTCGTTGGATTTTTCCAGCAGCTCCTTGACTTTCTGGACTTCGTCAATGACCGTTTTGGACGTTTCTAGTGCATGCGCTTGCTCTTCGACCTTGGCCGTGAGAAGTCGAATCTCCTCTCCACGACGCGTCGATTCTTGCTTTTCTTCGGCGAGTTCGTCTTCCAACTGAGTGATTTTCTCTTGCAGTTCCTCCACGGCACGGGCGGCACGCGTCGATGGTGAGTGAGCTGCACTGGATTCCTCAGCACCGCTTTGCGTCGATACCCCCGTCAGGTCCAAAGACAGATCTGCAATGCCAATTCCATCACTGCTGCTTTCTGCACTTGCAGTAGCCACCGTCGCGCTGCCACTACTCTGTTCGAGTGCAATGTCTGTTCGAGGAATAGCGGCAGCTACCGAGGAATCGCCTCCGTTGTTCGACGACAGGCGCGCCTCCAGTGAGATAATGTAGTTTTGTTGCATCGCCAGCGCCTTCTCTGCTTTCGCCAACAACAGTTTGTACTCCTCGACACTGCGCTGCTCGTTCACGACTGCCTTGTTCTTGATCGACTTCGCGCGATTGCCGAACCGCAGTGTCGACAGCGTCTCCGACGTGTTGTAGCTGCTCGGCGACACGTTGATGATGAGGTTTGTGCGCGAGTTACCACCAAGTGATTCCTGGAGCACGCGCGTCAACTTACTGTCTCGGTACGGCACGTGATGGGAGTTCAGATCCGTCAGCGCATTGATCACCATGCCAAGAGCCGAAAGCGACTTGTTGATGGTCTTCGCTTCTTCAAGCTGTCGACCCGATGCTCCCGTCTTGCGCACCATTTCCGAACCTGCAAGATCGACCAGATAGAGTTTCCCGGCTTTTGTGGCTTGGTTCACGAGGTTCCGCTGGTATAACGTGACCATAAACACACTGTGACTGCGCGAACTACCCTCATTCATTCCTGTAGCCGCCACAGCGCGGTTCGCGGCACCGTCCCGCATCGTCGACAGGAGCTCGTCGTCGCTTGTCACGCACACTTCAGTCATGCCCTCGACGAAAATACCGCGCTGGGCATCCTCACGGACTTGCAAATTCACTTTCGACTTGTACGGGTCCAGCAGATCGCGAATGCGCTCCATGTAGATCTCAATGTAGCTCACTTTCACGATAAACTCAATGTTCTCGTCGGCGGCCATGACATTGTTGAAGATCTCGGTCGCCGTGCGCGGAATGATGCCGCGCAGCTCGGGGTCGTCGATGGAGGCGCCTTCCATGGTGTACGTTTTGCCCGACGACGTCTGCCCGTACGCGAAGATCGTGGCATTGTACCCCGACATTATGTCTGTCTCAGCAGCAGGCAAAGCGCATTAAGGAAAGTCGTCTATGGAGCAAAGGGATGCCTTTGGACGGCAGCACACATACCTTGGACAACGGGCCGTGCTACGTTCTCAAACACGGCGCTTTGGCCATCTTCCTCGCTAAACACATGATCGTACGTGAACTTTTGCGGAGGTCCCTCGCCAGTCTACTCAACCACCACCATGAGTTCGCATGTTAGCCACAGGCATGTAAAGCAGTATAGCGTCAAGAAAAAAGCAAAACGTACTTTGACTTCGATCACTTCGCCGGCGACGAAAACGGCGCGTTTCGCATCCGCCATCTGCAGCTCCTTCTTGTTCTGCGGCCGCACGCGACAGCAGACGCGCACATTCCCGGCATCGTTCTACTCTCGCAGCATATGTGTACACAGACACCGCACAACAACGCAAAATGCGCCATCAGTCGCGTGTGCAACGTACGTAGCCAAACAGGCATTTCCATTTGCGCAGTCTTCCATCGTCACAGGGAAAAAAAAAAGAAGAGAGAACGTACGTTGGGCGCAGACGTCGAGGACGACGACGTGCTTCTCATGACGGACGCCAGTGGGCAAACAGCGCCAGAGTCTTCAGCGCTGTCGTTTCCCTGCCTCGTGAGGTGCTTCCACGCGCCTGTGCTGATAAGAAGACGCCTCCTTGTAATGAAGAGCTCTTTTCTCGCATCTAATCGGAGAGCTACAGTACCTATCCAACTGCAACTGAGTGATATTGACACATTCTAGACACTATTCGTGACAGCAACAAATCTCCAACTGGTCGTTTCATTTCTTTCTTTTGTGTTTTTGACGAAACAAACCTGTGTCTTTTTATGTCACAACGAGCATCATCTCGTCTCTGTATGGAGCTGCTGATTATGAGTGCTTGCTACTGGTGCGAAGCATGTAACGCAGCGTCCGATGGAGTTGCTGACGGCAAAGGTGCAGATACAATGAGAAGCACAGGGTAGTGCACGTCAGGAATGTAGTCTGTGCGAGTGCGGAGATACGCTTCATGCTTCGCCGTGATCTCCGCATCATAATCACTCACGCACTCGACGTGCAGCCCTTGCGTCTCGGCGATCCGCGAAAAACGCTCCATGGAGCCATTCCGACTCGGTTGAAGCATGTAGCACCGACCTGTCCTTGGACGCAACAGCTGCTTGATTGTGTGCGC
Organism: Globisporangium splendens; assembly: GCA_006386115.1. Lineage (NCBI taxonomy): Eukaryota > Oomycota > Peronosporomycetes > Pythiales > Pythiaceae > Globisporangium > Globisporangium splendens. Next base: position 520,339 of record VFIW01000022.1, on the reverse strand, counting down.
CAAATCATAGTGAAAGTCTTCGAAAAACAGGCAATCGCTTGCCAGCAGCAGGTCGAACTGGTGCTGCGCATCTGTGGAAAACGTCGCGTTCCGGTCCCAACGGAGCAGATCCACGCTTAGCTGAGTCGAAGCACTCTTCGCGAATGCACCTTGCGCGATGTTTTCGCCGACGCAAATCTTGAGATTCTCGACTGAAAGCGGGTTGCCATCGGTGACGTCGAAACGACCAAACGACACAGGCGCGTGCGCCAATAGTCCGAGACTTGCAAGGCCTGCCATCCCACCGCCAAGTTCGCAACAGTTTAACGGCATCACCGCTTCACCGTCCTTGCTTCTCTGAGCAAGCTTCTCGCAGACGTTCTGCTTCAGCAAGTATGTAAGCATGACTTGCTCCGACGGCCACGTTCGAACGTTGCCAGTGTTGTCGACACCCTGATTCACTTTGTGGCTGAACAGTTCTTGCAACGACACTCCCTTGTCCTTTTGCTTTTCGTGCACGTACACGATCTTCGCACCCGTTCCAGCAGCGTCTCTTGGGGTCTTCTCAAATGACACATCATACTGCATCCATTCGAAATTCGGTTCAGGGCGGCGATGTCTCTGCAGCGAGTCTTCTCCAGCGCCATTAGCGACTCCAAGCGCAGATGGCTGCGCTGCGAACACGGGAAAGAACTCGGTCGAGATCGACGACGCCGTCGTGTTCCCGTTCGCAACGACCGGTTTCGCCAGCAGCGCATTCCGCAGCGCGCGCCAGTGGTGCTTCGTGCTCTTCGCGGTGGCTGCAGGCGCTGGCGCGGTCTCCTTGACAGCGGACAGCGGCGCCGGCATGTGCGCGCAGCACTCGTGCTGCTGCTGCTCGCGGTGCGTCATGAGCATCATCGCGACGTCTTCACCCACGCGCACGTCGGACCTCTTGGAATATTCGAAAATGAATGCGGAGGCAACCCACCCTCCCGCCTTTTTTTCTCGCCACGCTGGCGCAATAGGTACAGAGCGAACCGACACCAAAGAAAGTGGAATGGTTCTCGACACTTTTGACGCTGATCAATGTCGAGAACGTCGAATTGAATGTTCTCGCACTTAGACGAGTGTGTACAGTGTCGCTGTCTAGCTTGGAGCATTTTTGGATCTGAAAGACACAAAGGACAACAAAGAAGAACGCGAAGCTCCTCTCCAGAAGCTCCACGATGGTGCTCGAATCGACGATGATCTGGTGAGGCATCCTCCCCTGCGATATGCTGCACTACACGCACTCGAAGGGGAGAGAGGGCTCAGCATCCCTCGCGCACTCTCGCGCTCTCCCCTGTTCGTGAAGCTGCTGCTGTCGGAGCTGCTGAAAGCGGATCTTTTGTTCTTTTTGGCGATGGGGGACCCATTTTAATGTGATTATACTTGTTGTGTATATAGCCTGGACAATTCCGAATGGATGCGGAATGGTGACTATATCCCGTCGCGTCTGGAAGCGCAGCACGATGCCGCGAACCTGCTGTGCGGCACAAAGACGCAGTCGAACCCGGAGAGCACGGTCGGCGTGCTCACCATGGCTGGCAAGAGGTGCGTCTACGCGTTTCTCTATGCATTGTAATGAGTTCGCAAATGCTAACGTGCTATTGTTCCTTTATGGCAGCGTTCAAGTGCTGGCGTCCCCGACAGAGAACATGGGCACGCTCTTGAATGCCGTGCACAGCGTCTCGATCGGCGGTGAAATGAAGCTCTCGAACGCGATCCAAGTCGCGCAGCTCGCGCTCAAGCACAGACGGAACAAGACTGGTGGGCAGCGCGTGGTCGTGTTCATCGGCTCCCCAATCACGGAAGACGAGAAGACGCTGACAAAGATCGGCAAGCTGCTGAAGAAGAACAACGTAAGTGACGTTGTGTAACCCTTCTGTGTGTGAATGGCTCTGACAAATGCGCGTTGCCTCTTTGCTGTGTTGGTAGATCGCTGTGGACGTGATCAGCATGGGCGAAGTGGACGCGAACGCCGCCAAGCTGCAAGTGTTTGTGGACGCCGCCAACAGCAACAATAACAGCCATCTTGTCACAGTGCCAGCAGGCGTGCTGCCCTCGGACGTGCTCGTGTCTTCCCCCGTGCTCCACGGTGACGACAGCCCGATGGTCACGGGCGGTGGTGCTAGCGCAGGAGGCGACAACTTTGCCGAGTATGGCGGTATCGACCCAAGCATGGACCCAGAGTTGGCATTGGTGCGTGTTGACATCGCAATTCTTGCTTCTTGTGTAAGCTTCTGTTGGTTTGTTTGCTGACGTGTGGTGCTGTATTTACTAGGCGCTTCGTGTGTCGATGGAAGAGGAGCGTGCGCGTCAAGAAGCGGCGCAAAAGAAAGCCGCGGAAGAAGCCAAGCAGCAAGAAGAAGCTGCGGCGGCTGCTCCTGCTGCGGAAGCCGCACCAGCGCCAGCGTCTCCAAAGAAAACTGTATGTTCTTCTCCATGACCCCAACTTCGTATTGGCTATTGTTACTCACGTTGAGTCTCTTTGTGATTTGAATAGGAGGAAGCGTCGAAGGCCGAGCCAAAGCAAGAAGAAGCTGCTGTTGCCTCCGCCCCAAGCGTTGGGATCCCGCCACCTGCGCCTGCACCAGCGTCCAGCTTGCCGTTCATGGACCCAACGTTCGTCAACTCGCTGCTCTCGGGACTTCCAGGCGTGGACCCAAACGACCCGAAGATCCAAGCGGCGATGGCACAGATGAACAGCAAGAAGGACGACAGCAAAGACGAAGAAAAGAAGGACGACAAGTAAACCCACAATTTCGGTGGACGCCATCGCGTGAGTCGCGTGAGCGCTTACGCTTGCGTCCGAGTACCTTGGTAGCGTATAAAACGCATTTGGTCAAGAGATCGTCTGCTGCCTATTTTCCCGTCCACAGGGCTCATGACGATACAAAAAATTGCATTTGTTCCTTCTTGAATATCTCAACCTGCGTCTCAGAACTGCGGTCGCTGCTAATCTCGTTTGTTTTTGTTTTAAGATCCCCTTCCCCGTGCCCAGAAAGCGTCTATTTCAATCCCGCATCTGAGTCGCGCGCCGTCCGTCGTGTCGCGTGCATTTGATAAGATCGTGGCCCGACAATGGCTGCCTCCCCTAGTCGCACGCTCCTGTCGCAGTGGCCCAGTTCTCTCAATGCACGAGAGACCAACGGTCCAGCGGGCGAGCGACTTCTATTTTTTGACCCGAGTCGCGCAGAATCTGAGCCGCTCGTTCGCGTTCTTGATGTTCTTGTTCTTGTTCTCCCGAGTCTCTTGCAGGAAATAGGAGCTACGAGAAGAGCTGCGTTGCGTGCCATCGTCAAAGCTCATTTTGACTTTGGCGCTGTCCTAGAGACTCCCCAACAACAACATCAGAATCACTGCAACATGGTGATGAACATGTTTTCTCGCAAAGATCCGAGCCTCAGCGACGACTCCAAGCAGTTTATCAACTCGCTCCCGTCGACATTCGTGAATGTGTTCCGCAAGCGTCGCCAGTTGCTGCCGGTCTGGAGCTCGTACAAGTACTGCGCGATGATCAAGTCGACGTACCTCGTCTACTACCGCGTGACCAACAAAGCCGACGGGGCTGCGAGCAGCAGCAGCACCGCCTCGAGCTCCACGAGCGAGCGCGCACTCAAGTACTTGAGCCTGCAGAATTGCACCATCAAGATGATCGACGACGACGCGGCCGGGTACGTGTTCTGCGTCACCCCGGAGAGCGGCAAAGGCGCGATCATCTTTGCCGCCGACACGGAGAAAGACCGCGCGAAATTCGCGTCGCAAGCCGCAGCGATCCAGCGGCACGCGTTGTCTGTGAGCGACTTTGAGACGCTCAAGGTGCTGGGTAAGGGCCATTACGGCCGCGTGATCCTCGCGCGCGGCGTCGCCGACAAGCAGTTGTACGCCGTCAAGGAGATGAAGCTCAACCAGGTGAAGGCGAAGGTCGTGTACACGGAGCGGTCCGTCATGGAGTGGGCTGGCGAGCATCCGTTCATCCTTGGTCTCGACTACGCGTTCGCACGCGGCAAATCCGTCTTCCTCGTGTCAAGATTCATGCCTGGCGGGGATCTGTTCTTGCACATGCAAAATCACGGCGGGTGCTTCAATGAGGACGTGGTCAAGTTCTACGGTGCCGAGTTGCTACTCGCGATCGAGCACTTGCACAACATGAGCATCCTTCACCGCGATATCAAGCCCGAGAACGTGCTCTTGGACACTGACGGCCACATCAAGTTGGCCGACATGGGGCTCGCGAAACGGTTGGAGTCACGCCATGGACGCACCAAGACCATGTGCGGCACCGACACATACTTGCCCCCGGAGATGGTCGGTCGCTACCCGAGCGGCCACGGTCTCGCAGTCGACATGTGGCAATTCGGGTGCATCCTTTTTGAGCTTCGCGCCGGGTATCCGCCATTTTACATCCCGCAATCGAGCCAAAAGAGCACGCACCAGCGCATCTTGTACCAGACTGTGCGCTACCCGAACAACATCTCCAAGAACTTCAAGTCTCTGCTCATGGCGCTGCTCGACAAGAAGCAGGAGGACCGCTTGGGCTTTCACAATGGCGTCGCGGAGATCAAGCAGCACGCGTTCTTCAAAGGCATCGACTGGGAAAAAGTGCTCAAGAAGCAATCGACGCCGCCACTGTTCCCTGGACCTCCTGGTGAGAACCTCGTGAACAACTTTGATCCGCAATTCACAGAGCAGCCGCACCAGATTTACGTCGCCGAAGATCTTGGGAGCTGCTACGAGCGCGACTTCGCAGGGTACGACTACGTCCGACAGGTCCGCGAGCAGCGAATAGAGCCAACGCACAGCAGCAGCACGAAGGTCACGGAAGACGACGACAAACCGGAGCTCGAACCTGACACGATCCGGATCAAGATCTAAATTTCGAGGCAAGCGCGAAGAATCTGGTTAATTTAACTATCTAATACAAAAGGCACATGCTTTACGGTTAGTTGTTAAATCTTGTGAGTATGTGTGTGTAGGTAAAATCACATGAGGCTGCAGTCACTTCGGTCGCCTTTAGGTCGCAAGCCACGATTTGGCGCGTTCGCTGGCTGCTGCTGCTGCTGATGTTCTCTCTGCAATTGGTAGCTCTGCTGGTCAATCTGTCGTTTCTGCTCCTGGTAAAATCGTTCTGCTTGGCGTTGTGCTTCCAGTTCTTCTTCTGAAAGCATGAGTTGGCCGTCAACAATCAACGGGTCGACATCGACCGCACTCACAGCCACATTTCTATCATGGGCTTGGTCGTTGTCATATTGAGAGTGAGCACCACTGTCATCGCAATCGTTGCTGCTGTTTTTCCGGCTATTTTCATTGAAATCAAAATCAGGTGGTATAGTCACAGGACTTGGATTCCGACGTGGAGAAGCCGAGGAAGTCAACCGTTTTGGACCATTCACCCGTGCTTCTTCTTCCTCTTGGAGACGCAGCGCCAGCAAGAAGTCTGCATCCTCATTCTCATGACTCTGGTGCTCTCCATTCTGTAAATGGCGACCTTGCGATTCGCTTTCGGCAGCCCTGAATGCAGCTTCAACTTGCGCTTCTTCTGCGCGCTTCTTGTCTTGTTCTTGCTGCGTCAGAATGCTTTGCTGCTTTGTTTCGGACACGTTCAGTGTCCTGAAATTGGCATCAAAATACTCGGTGTCGCCATCGATTTCGTTCAAACGTTCCCAAACCACGGTCGGCTCATCCAGGTAACCAGCATCAGTCACAAGCAGGTACAGAGCGCCATCATACTACAAGCACATAAGATAAACAGATCAATGATGTTCCAGCAATTCTCCACAGTCTAAAGTAAAGTAATACACCAGACGTACCTTGAACAGCGTAGAAAAGTGATTGTTGCGGAAAAACACGCAAAGTTGCCTCTCGCGCACTTCTTCGTGGAGCTTCACCAGTCCATAATACGTCAGTTGACTCGCGCTGGAGTTGAAAAACTCCTCTAAGATGGGACCTTCTTCCAGCAAAGCCATCGCGGTGTTCATGGCATCGGCATCGCTGATATGACGCTCTTTCATCATCACTTGGACGGTTTGCTTCGATGGACTTTTCTTCTGACTTGGTGACGAGAGTGACGACGACGAGGATGACGGCGACGACGCCATCATTTCTGTGTCAGCAGCAGCTTCAACATCGACGGTGAGCACGTTGAAATTGTGGACAACCGGCACTATTGGCTCTACATCTTGCCCACCAACAGTATTAGCAGTAGCATCGACTCCTGACAGTTCGTTCGCTCCCTCAGCTGATGATGGCGGAGCGGCGGCGCTATCAGGTTTCTCTTCAGCTTCGCTTTCTGTCATCAGCACAGATCGGTACTCGACGAGACGCTCGACGAGTTCGTTGTACGACTTGTTTTGAACCACTTCCATCTTCATAGCAAACATGAGAACAGCGTTAGAGTGCCTGATGCAACACGGCATGCTCTGAAGTGTCCTGTACCGTGTTCGCGTCTTGCGCGTCCAAGAGCCAACCATGGACGAGAGCAATGCCGAGCATATCGAACACGGCACACGCGACCGTGTACTCGAAATCTGTAATCCTAATTAAACAGCAAAAGGTTTCATCAGCCTCACTGGACAATTCGATTTACGCAGACGACCGAGGAAAGTCTTCATAGAAGAAAACGTACTTGTGGAAGCGCACATTCACATCCAATCCGACCAAAAGGCTCGGTAACAGCGCGATCACATCCTGCAGGGTCTTCTCTCTCGTCAGCTGCTCCAGTTCGCTTCTGCCAGGCACCTACGACCACAACAAGCGAAATCTCATACAAAATCAGCACAACCATCAACACCACACAAAACGCATGACACGAAGAACCTCCTCTCCACGCGCCGAATAATAGCTCAAATACAAGATACGCACCGGCGGATTGGCGGCCACGAGGTGGTTCTGCACAACGCGCATGAGGTCCGTGGCCGAGATGAGTCCGTCCGGCGAGACGAGGTCACGCAGCGACAGGTGGCCGCGCAGCAGCAGCACGTTGCAGATGGCAAGCAGCGGGCACGGGCCGTTGATGTTCTGGCAGATCACGCTCACGGGTTTCCCCAGGAACGCGGTCTGCTTCACGGCGTACACGTCGTCCATCTTGCACGCTTTTTCCGTTTTATCATCATGCACGGCGTCAACAAAAGGAGCAAGCTGCCGCTTAGAGATTTTTCAAGTTGGTGAAGTTCCTTGAAGTGTAAAAAGCGTTCAGGGTGTAATTACGGCTTTCTTCAACTTCTGTGCGAACATAGCATATAGGCCAGTATTAAAAACATATGGGCCAGTATTGAGAATGCTGATGGTACGTACACACCTGGCAAGAAGTGAGTGTTTGATTCCAATAATGGCAGGCGACAAGGAAGAGCGACAGCCGCCCGTGCGGCGCAATCCGCGTGTGCCGCGCTTCCCGGTGATCTACGCGGAGCCGACCTTCGAGCAGATTAAGAACAACATCAACACCACGGACCTCGTGCAATGGGCGGTGCTGGGCGCTGCGTGCTTCCCACTGGGCTACATGGTTGGTACGTGGGCATTGATAGAATGCAAGCAATCGTGCTCGTTGCAACAGAGAGTGTGCGAATAGAGGCGTTGTGTTTGTCTGTCCGTGAGCTTGCTACATGGCGATTGTTTTGCATTGCTCTGCTTAAATGATGCTTGCGCTTGCTATGCGTGTGTGTGCAGCTGCTTTGTCCATGTTGGACGTCTTGACTAACGATATGGCTTGCTGTTATATTTTGTCTTGGCTGTCTGTAGGGAAGCAGTTAGATAGAAAGATGGCGCGGCCAGCGATGCTCTTTACGGGGATCATGGGCTGCATCGGCGGGGCGTTGCTCTCGTATCAGAATTCCGAGTTGCGGCTGCAGGGTTTCGGACGCAACGACGAAGAGGTGGCGCGCTATTTGAGCCCAGAGAAGCACGAAGATGTCCACGAGCAATAGACGAAGAAGACTTTGGTGTCTGGCATGGCAGCGTGCAGCTCGTTTTGTCTGCTTCTGATGGCAAGACCCACGAATCTATCGGTCAATTCATGTGGGACGCACGCCAATCAATGTTACTTCAAAAGCGTGTTACATCTGGCTCACTCCACTTGAATATAATACACCTCCGCTTTTTACACTCGTCTGTTTTTTATTCGCTCCTTTTTGATTGGTGTGGAGCGCCATCCGAATGGCGAGGAGCTCGATGCACATGGACATTCTTGAATAAAGACCCCACCAGGACACCATGGAGCACGTCGAACAGGTAATGGCGCCTTACGATCAGCAGCGATCCCTCCCGCTTGAGCAGTGAGCAGGCAGAGCACGTCCAGCGTACCGAGTTCTCCCCTCCGACGACCTTCCCCCATGCTCCGAGCCCAGCGGCCAACGAATCCGAAGCGCCAAAGTCAAAGCCAGAGCAAATCATCAGCAGCGCCAAGGGTGTGAGCGGCGGTCGATGCGATTTTACAGCCCCAAAGCTGGAGAGAGTGGCTCTTTTTCCGTCGTCTCTGCGGACGGCGACGTCCTGCGGCGGCAGTGGCCATTTGTGGTGTCGAATGTTTTCTTGTGACTCATGGAACTTGACCATTTGGCTAGCTAGTTGGTGAGGTGATGGCTCACCAAGGCTGTAATCCATCGCTTCTCTCTCATCGTCACACAAGACCAGTGCAAGTGAGGACACCATACGGTGCTCTCTGTTGTCTGGTCGAGTGCGTGCGGTGGGAGTCGCGTGAAACAAAAGCGCACTGCGTGTGCTTGTGCTTCTCATGACGCTTGTCATGAGATCCGACTCATCATCGGCAGGGTTCGTGGGTGGGACGAGGGAGCGGATGGCGTCCGAAATGTCGCGCTGCTGCTGCTGCTGTGAAGCGCGAGATCGATAGAAGAATTGTCATATTCACTCTGCTTGTGGCTGCAAATCGCAGCTGTCCTCACCCCATGTGCTCACGCTGTTTCTTGTGCACTCTGTTGACGCGTAACAGAACGAAAAGGCTTTCCAGAAGCAGGACGGCGTCTTCCTCGCCTCGAAGAAGTTCGCGGGCAAGAAGACCGGCCCACGTTTCTACAAGAACGTCGGTCTCGGCTTCAAGACGCCAAAAGCCGCCATCGAGGGCCAGTACGTGGACAAGAAGTGCCCATTCACGGGCAACATCTCGATCCGCGGTCGTATCCTCAAGGGTGTCGTGCTCTCGACCAAGATGAAGCGCACGATCATCGTGCGTCGCGACTACTTGCACTACGTCAAGAAGTACAAGCGTTTCGAGAAGCGCCACAAGAACGTCGCGGCCCACGTGTCGCCAGCGTTCCGTGTCAAGGAAGGCGACATCGTGACCATCGGCCAGTGCCGTCCGCTCGCCAAGACCGTGCGCTTCAACGTGCTCGAAGTCGAGGCCGCGTCCGAGACCAAGCCAATCAACGTGCGCAAGCAGTTCCGTCAATTCTAAGCCTGTTGTCTTGTAAGGAATTCCGTTGATAAGCAGTACTTCCAATAAATGAAGTTCGAAAGGGGTTTGTTTTCCACAGACTTGCTGCGTCCCTCCATTAATTCGATATGCGCGTGCGTGTGCAACGCACTCAAACTCAATGATCTCCCAGCTTTCTTGCTGCTTTCCTTGCTTTGCACACTTCGCATCGCAGGCGCTCACTTGGCTGCCGTGCGCTTCAAATGTCTCGGTGAGCTGGAGGACAAGTCGTCTTCATGTCCACCACAAGAAGACACTCCGACTTGCTCCTTGATTCAAAATGAAGTGAGATGGCTGCACTTTGGAGGGCCACAATGCACTCACGACAGCCTCGGCAGACCAAAATGAATCGAATGCTGCTGTTTGTTGTATTTTGGCACTGAGCATATAAAACGCACGCATTCTCTGTCTTTACCTACTTCACGGGCTCCAGCAGCGCCGGATCTTCGACGTACTGCTTGACGTAGTTGGCCATGCGCGCGGCCTCGGAGCCGTCGACGTACCGGTGATCGATCGTCGTGGTGATCGTGAGGATCGGCCGCACGGCGACCGCGCCGTCCACGACGACAGCCTTGTCCTTGATGGAGCCCACTGTCACGAGCATCGGTGTCTGCGCGTAGGGCGTGAGCGGCGCGAACGCGAGGTCGAGACCCAGCATGCCCACGGACGTGACCATGCAAGCGCCAAACATGTACTTCTCCACGCCCACAGGTTTGATGCGGATGCCCACGGCGCCGCCGAGCCACCCGATGAGGTTCGTGACCGGCCGGATGACGTACGTCGGCAGGATGTTGAGCAGCTGGTTGCGGTCCTTCTGTTCCTGGTCGTTGCCGCTGCGCAGTTTGCTCGCGTCGCTGCGCAGCTTGGCGCAGATCGCATGGAGATCCATCGTGTCGCATGATGGCAATTGAGAGACTCCCAGATCCTTGCCGCCATCGACCGCGACCAGGCACGAAATGTCGACCGTAGGCGCCGGGTAATAGTTGCCAAACACGATGTGGCCATTCACGCCAGGCGCCTTGCTCAATGCGACGCCCATCGCCCGCAGCACGATGTGCGTCATCGTGATGTGGTCGCCGCTCGCCTGGCGCTTGGCCGCCATGTACGTCTGCGTCTTGCTCACGTCGATCTCGAGCGTACCGAGGATCATGCCGCTGTCCGGCGGCCCGAACGACGCGATCATCAGCTTGCGCCGTGGCGACATGTTCGAAGGTCCCAGGTGCACTTGCAGCGCAAACCAGCCCACAAGCGCGAGCACGACCAGATAATGCAACGAACCGGGCAGCGCGACACTCTTGAGCGCCAGGAGCGCGACCACAAACTGGAACGCGTACGTCGCGAGCACTTGCGGCGTGTTCTTGTTGCTCGGAGCTGCTCGCTTTGCCTCGTGCCCAGCGTGCATCTTGTCTCCAGTGTGCTGTTCCGCAGCCTTTGTCGTTTTATTGGATGGTGAGGCTTCCCTTTCGGCTTCTGGTTCTTCTTTCGAGGCGTCAACCGACGTGTGCGTCTTGGAAGAAACCGTCGTCTTCGTCTTCGTATGGGATGATGTGGTATGTGTGTCGCCCTTGCCGACATTTTTCATTGGTCCCAATGCCATCACGTCCGTGAAGCTCGTCTTCTTCTTCAGCAATTCGGCGATGCGCAGCAGGATGAACGGCTGCTCGGCGGCCACTTTGCGCGTGATCCGCGTCGGGATGCTTCCCTTAAGATCGGTTTTCACCATAAACGTCACGTGCGCGCCGCTGTAGTCGGCATTGGGCACGATCTGCCAGCACGCGATGTGGATGTCGCCACGCACGACCTTGGGCTCTTTGAGCGGACACAGCGCGAGGTCCTCGATGCTCTGCGCGACGATCACGATCGTGCCGTTCGGCAGCACGCGCCAGTGCGCCAAGTTGCAGAAATCGCGGCCCGCGACCACAAACACGGGCTTGTACTCAAAGTAGTCGATGTGCGTGTGCGCATCCAGTCGCGCGAGCGAACCGCCAAATGCGAGCTGCGGGTCCACGGATTTCCGACTTGACGCGTCGATCGCAACGTCAAAGATCGTGCGCGGGGGAAATGGCAGGAACCCGACGCCCTTGGACGACGTGAGCGAGCCGTCGACCCTGATGAACGACTTGATGCCGTGCTTCTCCGAGTGGAACTGCCACGAGTCCGTGTCGTCCTCACGGAGCTCCTCGTGCATGCGCGCCAGCGCCTTATCGATGAGCTCCTCGTACTCCGCGGGCACGGACGAGACGCCATACTCAGAGTGTGGATGGCTCTCAATGCGGCTCGCGCTCTTCGTCTTCTTTAGCGAGTTCTTCGGAGTCTCCACGTCGGCATTCTCTTCGAAGTCGTCGAGTGGGATCTTCTCGGCATCCGTGACACTGAGTGCGAAATGCGTCTTGTTGGTCACGCGTGGGTACGCGCTGGATTTTCGCAGAATGGTTTCGTCCTCTTGGTCGTGGCCGTCGTGCTCGTGCTCGTCCTCGTCGTCCAGCGCCTTGCGGATGCCGTCGATCACGAACGCCTGTTTGACAAACAGCTTGGTTTGCATGATCTGCGGGATGCCCGACTTGACGTCGGCTTTGAGGATGTACGTGGCCGTCACGCTCGTATAGTCGGCGTTGGGCACCAGGAGGAAGCCACCGAGGATCGCGTTCGCTCGCACGATCTTGGGTTCTTGCTTGGGACACAGCGCCATGCCCTCGCGGTCGTCGTCCAGAATGGAGGCCGCGATCACGAGCATCGAGCCGTCGCTCAGCACGCGCCAGTGCGTGATGTTGAGGAAATCGCGCGGAGCCGCCGGGAACACAGCCTTGTACACCAAATGGTCCACGAATGTGTGCTGATCGTACACGTGCACGCGCTGCTTGGTGAGCAATTGCGGATCGAGCATGTGGCGCTTCGAGATGTCGAGGATCAGCTGTAGCACCTTGTACGGGTGCGCATTGATCACACCGACGCCCTTGAACGCGCCCAGCTTCGACGCCGTGCGAACATACGCCTTGACGTCGCGGTGCTCGATCTGGAGCTTCCAGCCGGCCGCGTCGTCGCGCGCCTGGTGCACGAACTCTCCCATGAGTGCTTCCAGACGCTCCTTGTGCTGCTGCGGTGGCGTCACGTCGTCGACGCGGATCGCGTCCAGATCTATCGCATCAAATGAACCGGACGACAGCGACGACCGCATGCCCATGGTGCTCGCGCGGGTACGACTACCGCTGTTGCTGGTGCTGCTGGACGCGGACGTCGAGCGCGTGAGCGACGCCAAGGACGGCACGGACGACGACGACGGGATCATGAGCTGCGCGGCGTGCTCGAGCGCGTCGATCCAGTCCTGCGTGCGACTCTGGAGCGTGGCCGCGAGGTCGTACACCTTGGACGTGTGCGGATGCGCGATGCGGAAGCTGTAGAACTTTTTGTCGTGCGTGCGCGTGACGTGGCAGCCCGTGAGCACGACGATGCCCTTGGGCTGCGCGTCGCCCTCGCGCTTGAAGTAGTAGAGCACCGTGCCCTCGAGCGAGAAGTAGCGCGGCTTCCACGAGCGCACGACGCCCGTGCGCTTGTACAGATGGCCGCTCTTGCGCAGCAGCGCGGGCCGCACCGCCAGCGGCTGCGTCGGATCCGAGCTGCTGGACGTGCCGCTCTCCGAGGACGCCATTAGGATGCTGATAGAGTGGGCTGGGCTGTGGCGCGCACGGGTGTTTTCAAGAATGACGCGTGGCTCCTGAGCTGATGGGTGAATATGGAATGCGTGCTGTGCATCGTCATAAAAGTGTGGCGCAGACGATGATGCCGAGTGAGGTTGGCCAAGTTCCCGATTCTGGGGGGCCATTTTCGAAAATCCGATGCAACAATCATGAGAGAAAAGAATCAGAGGAGAGAGCGTCAACAGCGAACAGCTGAGATTTATCTCGTTAAAGAGGTCATGCACTATCAGAGGGAACGCCTTTCCTGCCAATCTACAGTCTCTTTGCTGAACAACTGATCCTCAAAATTAATAACAACAATTTCACCACCGCATCGAGTTTTTCTCTGCTCACTATCGACGCTCTGCTCGGTGATCAACCTGAGGCGTCGTGTGGTGGAATATTGGTCTTGCTTTTCGGACGTTCAACTTGGTCTAATTCGTGACAGATGCCAACATATTTTGAGGGGTACCTACTTCAAGAGGTTCATTTGCAATGCAGATGCATGGAGTGCGGCTTGCTCATATGACTGTTGCATGCATCTTCAGAGGGATGTGACGCAAAACCAGAATTCAAACTTTTCCTTCTCTGCATCTGCTCTTCTTTTTTTGGGTTTGCTTCTGTTTTTCGATTTGTTAAAATCGGAAATGATTGACGAGCGTCACCTTTGCGAGCGGCAACTCGGTGACGAAGAGCCGACTGCGAGGGGCACTTTTATGGCGAAGGCTACTCACCAAATGCGCTTTGGCATGCGGACCTGCAGGAAAACGAACGGAAGGAAGCGCACGCACAGATACATGGCGCCTAATGTGCCGAACTGCCTGTTCAACAGCCGAATGGCTGAGGAGAAAGCCACAGTCGAGACCTTCGCTTTAGCCCAACTATGATCCGCCCGAGTCACGTGCTTGATCAAATTGTAGCCATTGAACCACAGAGTTTTCGATGACAAGTCAAACTCTATCATTCTCTTTTCTTTTGCTGCCTTCTCCACAAATGAGACAGCATTTATGTCTATGAAGAAAGCGCATGAGAAGCTACACAATCGCTTTGGTGTGAACAAAGTGCTTGTGATTATTTTCCTCTTGTTCTTGTCCCAAACACTCAAATGCATACAAGCTAAAAAGCACAAAATGTGTGTATACTAAAAAAAAGGCAAAGCAAAATGAAAAAAGTGTGCTTACGCGCCGAGGTTCTTCACTTTGCCCTTGGCAATGGCGGCATCCAAGTTCTTCTTCTTGAGCGCTTCGGTGATGCGCTGCAGGATGTACGGCTGGTCGGACGCAGCCTTGGCGGCGACGCGCGACGGGATGCTGCCCTTTAGGTCCGACTTGGCCATGTAGAACACCTGCGCGCCCGTGTACTCGGCGTTCGGGATGATCTTCCAGGCCGCCAGGTGCACGTCGCCACGCACGACCTTGGGCTCTTTGAGCGGACACAGCTCCGCGTCTTCGATGCCCTTGGCCACGATCACGATCGTGCCGTTCGGCAGCACACGCCAGTGCGCCAAGTTGCAGAAATCGCGGCCCGCGACGATGAACATCGACTTGTACTCAAAGTACTCGATCACGGTCTGCGCGTCGAGCTCCTTGAGCACGACGCCGTGCGCGAGTTGCGCGTCCACTTCCTTGCGGTTCGTCGAGTCGATGGCGATGTCGAGGATCGCGCGCGGGTGGAACGGCATGAACGTCTCGCCCTTGCACGCCGTGAGCGCGCCGTCCACCTTGGTGAACACCTTGATGCCGTGCTTCTCGGCGTGCAATTGCCACGCAGCCTCGTCGTCCATCTCCTTGTCCATGCGCGCGAGCATCGCGTCGATCATCTCCTTGTACGCGGCGGGGACCGCAGGAACGCCGTACTCGTTCTCAGCTTCGGTGGACATGCTGCCTGCTGGTTAACTAGATGGAAGGGGAGGATCCGAGGTCTTGGACGCGGATTGGAGACTGACGCGCTGTTCTCCTTTGGAGACGAAGGTCTCTGGGAAGAAGCAGGAGAAAAGCGCCATGATGATTGGGAGCGACTGGAATCACATGGAAAGGGGATGGAAAGGGTGACAGGCTGCGTCATCATCCAATTCTGACAGGCTTTCGCAAAACCCGACGTGGGTTTGCTTCAGCTAAGTGCGAGTCGTTTTTTAGTGGGTTTATTACTTTAGACCAGAGAAGTATGAGTTTTGCTGCGAGATGGATGCAATCACACGAAACAATAGTGAGATTTCCAAGCTTTACATATGCGCCGCTGCAGCACAAAGTGCTGCTCGAACCGTCCTCCTGAAAGACGCCGTGGGAAGCTATGGATTGAGCATCAATGCGTGGATGTTCCTGCCACGGTTTTTTATTGATCTGATTTCGGTTTGTTCTGGATTAACTTTTCAAACTGACGTCGTGCATCGGAATTTGTCCACCCTGACGATTTCGCCTCTGTGCTAGGTTTTTGACATTCAACACTGGCAAATGGGAGTATCCATGGCAAAGTAACGGAGCAAATCATTCGGTACTCTGGCATTCCTCCTCGCTCTAAAGCATCAAATGCTGTATCATATGTCGAGGTTGCATTTGCGCCAGAATGATTTCTTTCGAGGAGAAGAATGGAAATCTCGGTGGCCTGCAGAAGCAGCCTGATTCGACTTTCAGTGTACTGTACTTTGACCCAGCGTTACGAAAAAACGAAGTGTGAGACACGCTTCAACAAATCAAGGTGCGACTTTCTCTGATGTCCATCAAAAAGTAACAATACTATGCGATATTCCATAAAGCTGTGCACTACCTGCATAATTTGCCATAATAGTTGCATTAGTTTAATTTACAGCACATATCGAGCATAAACATATCTAAAATTATGCTACTAGACGTATCCATCATGCACGTTTCACGAACTTACCGCGACTTCAAACTGCCTCCGTTAAGTTCGCATGTCCAATGAATCTGAGTGGAAGAAGAACAAACGAAAGAGAGGGGAGAACCATCATGGGCGCGTTCTTCCAGCTCGGCAAGCTCTGCAGCCACTCGCCCGTGCGCGTGTCGCTGGCGGCGCTGGTCTGCAGCCTCGTGCTGTGCCTGGGTCTCGTGCGCATGCGCGTGCAGACCGACCCGCAGGAGCTCTGGGTGCCGCCCACGAGCGTCGCCGCGCAGGAGCAGGCGCGCTTCGACGCGCTCTTCCACCCGTTCTTCCGCGTCCAGCAGCTCATTTTCTACGTGGACGACCACGACAGCGCTAATGGTCTACAAGCAAGTACGTGCAACACCACGGACGACCTGGTGCAGCGCAAGTATCTGCTCAAGATGGCGGAGATTCAATCGGAGATCACGAGCGCCAAGGCGCCATCGACGGTGTTCCCAAACGTGACGCTTTCATTGGAAGATTTTTGCTACCGTCCGATTAAAGGCAAGGGCTGTCTGGTCACGAGTCCGTTCCAATACTGGCAGGCGAACATGTCGTTATTGCAATCGGACCCAGATATCAAGCTCACGACAGCGTGCCAGACGACGGACCCGTTTCTAAAGGAGCAGTCTCCGTGCGTGGACCAGAACGGTGTGCCTGTGATGCGCAACGTCGTGTTTGGGGGCTTGACGAAGGACGCGTGCCATGAAAACCCCGACCCATGTGGCGAATCGACGCCGCAGGCCAAGGCGCTGATGGTCACGTTCCTACTGCGCAACAACCCGGAGAACGAGACGTACACGACAATGGTGCAAGAATGGGAGCAGAAGGTGTTTCTGGAGATTGCGGCGCGTGCGAGTCATGTACTTTCTCCGGTGCCGTTGGAACCTGAGATGTCGCTGTCGTCTCCCTCTTTCTCCAGTGAGGAGCTCGCGTTCGACGGCATGAAGCTGACGTACATGGCCCAGCGCTCGATCGCCGACTCGCTCGTGGTTCAGACGTCGCAGAACGCGTTCATCGTCGCGATCAGCTACATCGTGATGTTCCTCTACGTGTCCATGTCGCTCGGCAAGTGGAACGATCCGATCCATTCGCGGTTCGGCGTCGGGGTCACAGGCATCCTCATCGTGTTGCTCTCGCTCGGGATCTCCATGGGCATCTGCAGTGCGTTGTTTCAAATGGAAGTGACGATGATCACACTTGAGGTCGTGCCGTTCCTGGTGCTGGCGATCGGAGTCGACAATATGTTTATCTTGACGAATGAATTCGATCGGCTCAAGGTGCTTCGAGGGTTGTCGACGACTTCGATCAGTAGCAGCAGACGCAACATTGAGGACGAGAACGAACAGTTGCAACAAGTACTCGGGGATACGCTCTCGAACGTTGGACCGTCGATCCTGGTCGCTGCGGTGGCCGAGTGTCTCGCGTTCGTGGTCGGGATCCTGACCAAGATTCCGGCATTGGAGAGCTTCTGCACCGTCGCCGCGGTCGCTGTGCTCGCTGACTTCGTGCTGCAGCTCACGTGGTTCACGTCGGCACTGGTGCTCGACACGAAACGCGTACGAGCGCGGCGCTACGATCTGTGGCCATTTGTACGTCAGACCGTAGCCTTCAGTCCCGAAACACAACTCAAGCAGCAGCGCCGTTCGCTCTCATCGACTGGCGTTGGCAGCAGCTCCGCCAGTAGCAGCAATATTGGTGCGATCCAGACGTTTGTCGAGAAGACGTACACGCCGTTCTTGCTCAAGCGATCCACCAGAATCAGCGTGCTCGTGGTCGCCAAGTTGTTCGTGCTGATAAGTCTCTTTGGGTTCCATTATCTCCCGCTGGGGCTCGAGCAGGAATTGGCTGTGCCGACGGATTTCTACCTGCACAAGTACTTCCAGACGCAGACCGAGTTGGGCGAAGCCGGTCCGATCGCGTACATCGTGCTAGAGGAGGGCATGGACTACACCGACGGTCATGTGCACGCCGACGTCAACCACCTGCTCGATGAACTCTCAAGTCTCCACGAGTACATCCAACTCCCGATCTACTCGTGGCTGCACACGTTCAACCAGTGGCGCCAGATGCGCTTCTTCCTGAAGGAGAAGATCGACCAGGGCATGTGTGATTGTCCCGTGCAACCCATGGATCCGTTCCCGTACGAACAGCTTAACACGACTGCGAGTCTTTACAGAGATAGCAACGTCACGCCGAACGAGCTCTTCTATCCATTGGTGCACACGTTTACGCAGATCCCGATCGACTCGGCGTGCTGCCAGCAGTACGGACTCTGCGGCGCGCAATATGAGGGCGACGTTGTGTTCACAACGAACACCACAACACAGAAACCCGATGGGATCCGCGGCGCGCGGCTGCGCTTCCAGGTAAATGCGATGAAGAACCAGACCATGTTCATCAACTCGTACTACTACCTGCACGCCGTGACGCAGAAATGGAGCGACGGTCGCGCCGCGAGCGCGTTCCCGTACGCGCTCTACTTTGTGTACTACGAGCAGTACACGTACATCCAGGGGATCGCGATGCAGAGCGTGCTGCTCGCGCTCGCAGTCGTGTTCGTCGCAGTGTTTGTGCTCATGGACAACAACGTGCGGCTGAGCGTGATCGTCGCGACGTGCGTGTGGTTCATGACCGTGTCGCAGCTCGGGTTCCTGTTCTTGTGGAACCACGTGTCGAGCGTTTCGACGTCGATCAACGCGGTCTCGGTCGTGAATCTGCTCGCGTGCGTGGGCTTGGGCGTCGAGTTTTGCGTGCACATGGCGCACCAGTTTGCGTTCTCGCAGCGCAACCGCCTCGGTGTCACGGGCAGCGATCATGCCAAGCACGCGCTGCGCAGCGTCGGCGCGTCCATCATCTCGGGCATCACGCTCACCAAGGTGTGCGGCATCGGCGTGCTCGCGTTCGCGCCGTCGATGCTCTTCCGCGTCTACTTTTTCCGCATGTACATGGGCATCGTCGTCATCGGCTTCTTCTACGGCATGGTGGTGTTGCCCGTGGTGCTGAGCATGTACGGCCAGCGCGAGTCTCGGTTCGCCAAGAACGACCTCAGCCGGAGCTTCTTGCTCTCGGAGGAGCAGGAGGACGACGAAGGCGGACTCTTTGATGCGTACTGATGAGTATAAACTAGCAGTAGCAGCGTTTATTGTGGGAAGGAATATACGAACCTGGTTGACAACCAAAACTGGAGTCTATAATGCGAAGCCTGAGCGCTCTAGCACTCTGGAAAATATGTAAAACGCGGACTAACTACTTGTCGATCTTGGCGTATTTCTCGCGGCGCTCAAAGATCTGCTGGATCTCTTCGAGCGCGAGGCCCTTGGTCTCCGGCAGCTCCTTGTAGAGGTACACGAGCCCGAAGGCCGCGATGGACGCGTACAACCAGAACGCGCCGTAGGGAGCGAGTGCGTCGATGATCGCGAGAAACGTGAACGACACGATGAGGTTCGAGACCCAGTTGACGGACGTCGCGACGCTCAACGCGAAGCTGCGCACACGCAGCGGGTAGATCTCGGCGTTGATCGTCCAGGGCATGCACCCCATGCCGCTCGCAAAGCACGCCAGGTAGATGAACAGCGTCACGAGAATCAGCCAGCCAGGACCTTGGCTATCCGTGGGACACGACGCGAACGCCCATTTCTCTGGCGCACACACACTGCCAGAACCACCACCACTGCTGATCCCAAGAGCTGTGCCTTCGACGCACAGGTTCTTCATCATGCGATCCCCCGAGATCTTACCTTCGCCGCAAAAGCCGCACGCGTCGTTCGCGACGCACTCGAAACAGGTCGAGAGACCCGAGCATACACCTGAACCCGTCACGGCTATCGACGTGCTCTGTGCGGCGTAGAAGCTCGCACCGAGCGCGAGAAGCGAGAGCACGACACCCAGCAGACTCAAGAGCGTCAGTTTGCGTCGTCCCGAGCGATCCACGAGATAAATCCCGACGAAGGTGAACAGGAAGTTGCTGAACGAGACCACGGCCGAGAGCCAAATGGCCGTCGACGGGTCCGTGAAACCCGCCATCTGGATGATCGTCGCGCCGTAGTACATGACCGTGTTGATCCCGCAAAATTGCTGCAGAGCCTGCAGAAAACAGCCGAGCGTGAGCGCGCGCACGACGCTCTTGGAGCGGAGCCCTTCCCAGAGGCTGAGCTCCGTGTCGTGCGCGCGCTGCACGTCGAACTCCATGTGGTTGTACTCGGTCTCGACGTTCAGCGTGCCACGGATCTTGACGAGCGCGGTCCACGCAGCGGCTTTGTTGTGCTTGCCGATCAGGAACCGCGGGCTCTCGGGGAGTACGAGGAAGCCCAGGAACTGAATCGCAGCCGGGATCGCCGCGAGTCCGAGCATGTACCGCCAGCCGTCGGGCACTTCGCTCAGCACAGCGTCCAGCACGCACGCAAAGAATTGGCCACCAGTCACGAGCAGCGTGTTGAGCGACACCAGGCGCCCGCGTACATGGGGCGGTGACACTTCAGCGATGTACATGGGCACAGTCATGGACGAAAAGCCGATGCCGATGCCGACGGCTAGCCGTCCGAACAGCAGCTCTGAGAACGAGTCCGCGATGCCCATGACCACGGACCCGACTGTGAAGAGAAACGACGAGAGCAGGATTACGGGCTTGCGACCGAGCACGTGGTTCCCACACGAGCTCAGCGCGGCGCCGACGATCGCGCCGAACACGGCCGCCGACACGACGCTTCCGCTCTGCCACGGTGTCAGATCGAACACTTCGGGACTCTTCAACAGCACGAGCGCACCCGAGATCACACCCTATGCATAAAGCACGAGTGAGAGATCTGTGTAAAGTAGCATAAACACACGAGGCAGTGTGCACCAACCGTGTCGTAGCCGAAGAGGAAGCCGCCAATCGTGGAGCAGAGCGTGAGGACGTAGAGATAGATCGGATTGCCCTGAGACGTTGGTAGCGAGGCGTCAGCGACACCAGCGTCTGGGGCGGCGTCTGTGGCCTCGTCTGGGGCGGCGTCAGCGTCCGCACCGTCTGGGGCGGCGTCAGCGTCCGCACCGTCTGGGGCGGCGTCTGTGACCTCGTCGCCGTCGTCGGCGTCCTTTTTGGCACGCGCGGGCACCTCCGCGACAGGGAGATCGAGCATACCGCCCGCCATGATGATCTTTCGCAGGCAAATGATGAACTGTTGCTTGTTGACGTTCAACAAGACTCGTGGATTCCAGAATTTTCTGCCAATCGCATGACGTCATTCAGCATTTCTGCCAATTATAATGTCGTGGTGATGTTTAACAGATATTTTGAACCAATGAAAGAGATACTGGTTTCTATTTGTAGCCAATGACAACTTGACAACTGCTGGTTTTTTCTTCTTCTCATTGTGGACTGGATGGAAGATGTACAGGGAATGATGCGGACGCATGTTTACTGCTTCTTGTCGTCGCCCTTGGGCTTCGGCATCACGCGGCGCAGGATCGGCGTGAGCACGACGTAGATCGCGAACGTGAGCACCGGCAGCACCACCGCCCACGCGTAGATCGCGTGCAGCAGCGTGAAGCGGAACAGCAGCAGCGTGTTGATCGTGTCCGTTTTCACATCCTACAACAAAGTACAATCCATTTTTAACACATTTAAATCGCAGTGCAAATCTAAACACACTCACACAAACACACCTCCATGAACTTCGCGACCGAGAAGTCGGCGGCGCCTTCCCCGCCTCCAAAGAACGAGTTGCCGTAGTAGCTGCAAGCAAAAATACAATCCAGTCAATGCGCATAAGCATGAATGCATACGACAATAAATAAACAGAGAGACTCACATGAACACAGGCAGCGACGCCAGGTTGAGCGGCGTGACGAGGTAGTTCGTGAGCATGGCGGCGACCGGGTTGAGGCGGAACAAGAAGATCGCGATCATCACCGGCACCGTCGTCACCCCAGGAATCGGAAAGATGCCTGCAACGCATACGAGAGGGAAGCACAAATGCACATGGTCAATCTCTCTTCCCATTAAGTGCCGAATGCAGCACAAAGAAGCCAAGCAATTAACACGAACCGCCAGAGACGCCAAACGCCATCGCCAGTGCGATGCTTTCCGGAGACGCTGCAGAACAGCAACAGCAATAGAAACACAGTATGAGCACCACCAGCACGCAGGCAAGCCACTTAAGCACACACACACACATATACATGCGCACCTCCGGACTTGAGCAGCTTCACGACGGGGGCTTTCACTTTCTCCTCAAAGAACGCGCTCATGTTGTTGTTGCTTTGGTGTCGGATTTCGATGTGAGGAGATCTGGTGTCAACAACAAATCAGGGATAGTGCAGTTGTGGCACTTCATGAAGTAGCACAAATGCGTTCTATCAATTAGGTTCGTTTAGACAAATAAATATCAAAAGTGGTAGTATGCTTAATTAGACGATGCCGGTTGAGTGATTGCTCTCAGACACGTCTAACACGGCTCTGCATAAGCGTGCTTTTTCGATATCCTGCGCGCTTCAATTGTAAAACTCATCGAGCTCCTCTGTCTACGCAGAAACCGCGAGACGGCATTGAAACTATGATCTGGAGAAGCCAACATTCTCCTCATAGCTTATCTCCCTTCAACACACTGATGCACACTGGCAGCAGCCGCTAAAGGCACATTGAGCCCTATAAAATCGCATCCATGGCTCCCTCGATCTCCACATTGCGCTTTATGACTTGCAATCTCGAGTTTCGATCAGACCTTTGGGCTTGCGAGAGGGAAGGTTGCCGCATGAGTTGCTCTCCGAAGTAAGCCTGCGAGGTTTTCTACAGCATGCACCGTGCAAATCTTCCTCGTCACGTCCACAATGCGGCCACAGAATCGGGTCGGATTGGTGTTTGGCTGGTTGCGGTTGGCATCTCTTCGGACTGATCAGCTGTAAAAATACCAACATTCTGACTTCCCACATGTATGCGAAACGCCGGGCATAAAATGGCCAGAATATAGGGCAACACAAACTCTTCCGTTGCGAACAAGTTGCGGGTACGTTGCTCCTCCTCTGATAAAACCTCGTATTCGAGGTGCAGCAACTGTTTTTAATCTGAAAAAACCCTCGCGTAATTAATCTCCAGTCACCAGCTGCTGAACCTTTGTGGCGAGAAGCTTCATTCGCAAAGCAGCTCCGTCCAGCACAAGCGCGCCATTCGCCCAAGCTCCCAGCCACTCCAAGCCTCCTGTCTCCACAATGAGCCAGCGTGTGAGCGCTGCCCTGCGCAGCAGCACCGGCAGCAGTGGCGTCGCGCCCGCCTCCTTCGTCGAAGCGTCCAAGCCCTCGCGCTCGCCCTTTACGTTGTGCCTCCAGACGCTGCGCGGAGAGAAGCCCGTCGACCACGTCGCCATGGTGCTCAAGTCGTCGCTCATCACGAACATCTGCATCGTGCTCGTGATGACGACAGTCGCGATCGGGAGCCGCTCGCTCGCGCTGCTCTCGACACTGGTCGAGAACATGGTCGATCTCTTTGTCCAAGGTCTGCTCTGGTACGCCGGCACGCGCTCGGGTAAGAAGCAGGACTATGCCAAGTATCCAGCCGGCACGTCACGCTTTGAGCCTGTTGCGATCATCGTTGCGTCGAGCGTCATGGTGCTCGTGTCGGTCACGTTCATCCAGGAAGGCGTGAAGAAGCTTATCGATGGGTTCGCGCACGGCAACCCTGAAGCACCAAATCTCTCGGCCATTGCGATCGCACTGTCGTCGACCATTGTGGTCATCAAGATTGGTCTCGTCGCGTACTCGTACTGGACGATCAAGCGCACGTACTCGGCGGCTGCCCATGCCATCGGTGATGACAACCGGAACGACGTCGTGAGCAACTCGTTCGCGATCTGCGCGTACATCATCGCGTCGTCGGATGAAGATCTCTGGTACGTCGATGCACTAGGTGCGATCGTCATCTTCCTGCTCATTATGTTCGCGTGGGCGAAAATGGGCAAAGAGCAAGTCGCGCAACTGGTCGGTGTGAGTGCAAGCGAAGAGTTCATGACGGAGGTCAAGGAGCTCTGCGGCTCGCACCACCCGTCCATGAGCCTCGACATCATGCGCGCCTACCATTTCGGATCCAAGTACCTCGTGGAACTCGAAGTCGTCGTGCCAGCGGACATGACGGTCAAGATGGCGCACGACATTGCGCTGCAGCTACAGTTCAAGGTGGAGAACCTGGAGGATGTTGAGCGCGCGTTCGTGCACGTGGACTACAAGACTCGCGACTATGACGAGCACGTGGTGTCGCGTGAGGAGGACGCGTTGTTGGTGTACGCGGGGTACGAAGCTCAGCCGGTGAAGAGCGGGGACTCGTACCTGGCCGTGCCCATGAGTGACGTGGAGGACTCGGTTATTCTGAACGTGGACGCGCCAATGACCCCGGCCACGAACGATGCGCCGACTTCCGAGTTCCATGAGCTCAAGGGATAAAGTGCAAACTAATTGGGAAAGGAACAGGTGGAAGTAAAATGATGTTCATCGTCTGTACTATTGAGAGAAAGAGAGAAGAAAGCAGGTCGTTGTGTGCAAGTACGTCGGTCGGTTATAACGAAAGCATGCGCTAAGGGAAAAAGACGAATCAACAAGGAAGAAGAAGAGGACCCTTGACGTCGATATCTCATCATCAAATCATATTTAAATAGAAACACGAAAACGTTTCGAGCCAAAAATTGTATCCAGGACCAGCGTCCCTCAGTCGACCAAGAGCCTGCGGCGTCGCATTTGAACAAGTCGTCTCCGATTGAGTTGATCCAGAGAGAACGTGGTATCAATGCGTGTCACATCACTACAGTCATTTGACACACACACACATATCAACTAAAACTGTCCCAGTTTAGTCTCCTTTGTCAGCGATGAAAGGGCCAGTTAGTCCATACAAAAGCGCTGAGCACTACTCTCGTAGGCAGCTTAGCCCATATGCAGCGCTCACGTATACTGGGAACGAGACGCCACCAAACAGCAAATGCATCCTGCGCATACGATTTGACTCCAAGATCAGTCGTTCGATTTCGTGGGCAATCTTTCTCCCCATCACACTGCATTTCGGAAAATGCCAACTCTCTAACTCAGTATATTGAAAAACCTCGTTTTCAAGGTGAATAACTCCTTTTTGAGACATGGAGAGCCGGGCGACTAGTGTACCAACATCGCCGTGAGCAGGTACACTCTTTCAGTTCGCTGCCATTCCCTGATCGGGCGACCGAAGCGCAAGTGAGCGCAGCCACCCAGCTACGTCCTTCTCTTCGTCCAAGATGAACCAGCGCTCGAGTCTGCGCCACTCGCTCGAGAGCAGCGCGTCGGCGCATGCCGTCATCGCCATCAGCGGCGCCGACGCCGCCGCCTCGGAGCACCGCAGCAGCAGCGCCATCGACGACAACATGATGAAGCTGTCGCGCTCGCCGTTCGCGTCCTGTATGCAGGTGCTGCGCGGCGAGAAGGCCATCGACCACGTCGCCATGGTGCTGCAGACGTCGCTCACGACCAACATCATCATCGTGCTCGTGATGACGTCGGTCGCGATCGCGAGCCACTCGCTCGCGCTGCTCTCGGCGCTCGTGGAGAACATGGTCGATCTCCTCGTCCAGGGACTGCTCTGGTACGCTGGCACCCGCTCGGGCAAGAAACAAGATTACGCCAAGTACCCTGCCGGCACGTCGCGCTTCGAGCCCGTCGCGATCATCGTCGCGGCGAGTATCATGGTGCTGGTCTCCGTGGTGTTTATCCAGGAAGGTGTGACCAAGCTCGTCGATGGGTTCGCGCACGGTCAGCCCGAAGCCCCCAAGCTGTCGGCGGCGGCCGTGGTGATCGTGACGCTCGCTGTTCTCGTGAAAATCGGACTGATCTTCTACTCGCGCTGGGTGCTGAAGTTCACGTACTCGGCTTCGGTTGAGGCGATCCAAGATGACAACCGCAACGACACGATCAGCAACGCGTTCGCGATCATCGCGTACATCATCGCGTCTGTCGATGAAGATCTCTGGTACGTCGACCCTGCGGGTGCCATTTTGATCTTCCTCTTTATCATGTTCGCGTGGGCGAAGATGGGCAAAGAGCAAGTCGCGCAACTGGTCGGAGTCTGCGCAAGCGAAGAGTTCATGACGGAGGTCAAGGAGCTCTGCGGCTCGCACCACCCGTCCATGAGCCTCGACATCATGCGCGCCTACCATTTCGGATCCAAGTACCTCGTGGAACTCGAAGTCGTCGTGCCAGCAGACATGACGGTCAAGATGGCGCACGACATTGCGCTGCAGCTACAGTTCAAGGTGGAGAACCTGGAGGATGTTGAGCGCGCGTTCGTGCACGTGGACTACAAGACTCGCGACTATGACGAGCACGTGGTGTCGCGTGAGGAGGACGCGTTGTTGGTGTACGCGGGGTACGAAGCTCAGCCGGTGAAGAGCGGGGACTCGTACCTGGCCGTGCCTGTGAGCGACGTGACGGCAGTGCCTCCCTCGACTCCGAACACCCCAACCGATGCGCCAAACACGGACTTTTATGAATTCAAGGGATAAATGAGGCAATCGAGTGTGGTGCACACATGCACATGTACATTGGAAGACGGAATGGATCACGATGGCGTTCACGATGTAAATCTGAAATTGTTGCTTGGCTGGCAAGAACGACTGGACCCAAAGTTGATGGATTCTCAGATTGCACATCTATATTTGTTTTCACAAGAGATATGTGCGACTAGACAGGTGTAAATGGGATGGGCGAGGTTAAAATATTCACGATGCTATGGTATTTGAGAGGAAATGGTGCTGGTAGAAAAAGTGCTAGTTCAGCAAAGAGCGAAGAGCTCTGCATTGTGAGCCACTCGGCTTCTGAGCTCTTTCTGGTGTCTGCACTGTTGCAGTGCTGTGAAGTGACGCCATCTGGTTGCGTGCTTCGTGAATCTTTACAATAAAATACTCATCTTTCCAAGCTATAATAGAGACATCCAACTTGTACTTCTTCTTCGACCACAATGTGTGTTCCAAACTCTCATCGAGCCAAGAGCACGTAGGGTCCTACTTCTTTTTGTTGAGTTTCAGACGCTTTTGCGCCGCAAGAAATGCTTCTTCACTCGGTTCTTCAAAGGCGTCGTCAGCCTTTCGGCTCTTCTTTGCGGACTTGCCCTTACCAGGTTTCTCAGCATAGCGCGTCTCCAAACTCGCGAGCAGCGACTCGAACCCACGCTCGCTGTAAACAACGAGACCACACATCAATGTCAGACACAATAACCGCATCTTTTGAGACACTAAACCAGACTTACCGCTTTGCGCTCAGTGTGGATACGCCGCCGCCGTTCGCACGCTCTTGCTGGTTGCTGCGGATCTTGCGCATCAGTTCTTCTGCCTCGCGCACTTCCTTTTCCTTCTTGGCCTGCTTCCGCTTCTGCTGCGCTGCACTCTCTTGCTTCTTGGGCTTGCTGGCTTTCGCGCGCATGTACTCGCGCCATTTCGGAAACGACTTGACCTGCCGACAAGAGTGTAAACAAAGAAACGCTAACATATAGGCAAGGAAACAGTACCATCCAGCACACTTGCAAGTGTACCTCTTTGCTCTTGATAGCTTTCTCGATCATCTCTGCAAAGCGCTCCTCGTCGTCGTCCGTGGAGAGCATGATCGTGTCGAGGATGCTCTGCATGTGTCCCTTAAACTTGCTGTACGCGTCGAGCACGTCGCGCTGCTCTTCGTCGGAGAAGCGGTACTCGTCGCTGAACTTGGTGATATCGGCCTCCGACACCTTGGGGAAGATGCGCGCAAAGTAGTCGACCCACATCTGGAACGACGGCGACTTCTCCGTCTCGGAGTCCATGATCGAGCCTGTCTCGTCGTAGTACGCACGCGCCTCGCCATCGTTCAGCAGCGCGTGGATCGCGCTCAGCGCCTGGAACTTGGCAGTGGACTCGGCTTTCGAGGTTTCATCGCCGCGATGCTTATCTGGGTGCTGCAATATGAGTACAATCATTCAAACTCCATGTTTAGAACGGCATGTGCATAACACTCGCAATCGCGAAAGCATGGACGTGTGTGCGTTGGGCATACGTATTTGAGCGCGAGCTTCCTGTAGGCGCGCGTGATCTCCTTCTCGGTCGCGCTCTTGTCCACGCCCAGCACCTCGTAGAGGTCGCACCCGTCGCCAAACTGCGCGTAGATCAGCTCGCTCGACGCGCTGCTCATTGTCGCTGCGCTTCCAAAGCAAAAGTGCGTCGTCAGTCACAATGACTCGGAGAGCTCTCGTTCCCGCCAAAAAAAACCATCTTATCCAAAACAACCGGTTGAACGTTTTTAACCGACTGAGATAAACAAAACGGGTTAAAGAGTTTGCAGCAAACACCAGCAACTGCCAGCAATAAATCGAACCGGTTAGAGAATTACAGTAATGTACTCTTTTAGCTTCAGAACTCCGAAAGACGGAAATTCGACCACCCCTTTTAAGGGATGGTCACACTTCAAAAAGTGCAATTGAACATGATGAAAACGGAATTAGCCAACACAAATAGGTGCGGCAAGTTGTGGCAGTCAGTTGGTACGCCTACTTAACAAATAGAGATTTGTGTTTTGTATTTTAGAATCTGTAAGAGGGCGCTGTTCCAAACAGTCTCTCAAACACGGCACACACGCTTGTGCCAGAGGAAGCGTCTCCCGACATGGAGGATGTAATGGGCCACACCTAGCCATTACATGAAGGCGGATCTGTCCACAGATATAGTGTGCCACACACCACCATCAGTGTGCATTGTGGAGAGACAAATAACAAAGGGGTTACGGTAATACAATCCCCACATGCACATGTGACGTCATCCCATGACGTCACGAGCGCTCTCTGTGCTTATCAGTGCAGAATGTTGTTCACATGTACTAATCAGTACAGAGTGATGACATCCATGTACTAATCAAGTACTTAGTGATGGTTCCTACTTGGGAAACTGCACTGGTGATGAGACCGACGTGTCTCTGCCACCTGAAGTGAGTGGCTGTAGCCAATCACTTTGCAGGGAATTTTCCACGGGACTTCAAGTTCAAGTTTCTCGAAGATCCCCTGGGTTTAACCTCAGTGTACCCAAGGTTTTATATATCATATTCATAGGTTTTATTGTGCATGTTTAGGTTTTAGTTATAAAACCTGTAGGATCCTGTAATGGGCCGCGCTGCCATTACATGCAAGGTGTCTCTTGTGTGTGTCACACGCCACCCGATGCGCGCATTTTGGGTGCAAAGATATTGGGTGACACACGTAAAAGTGATCCCCACATGCGCAGGTGACGTCACCGTCTGACGTCAGAGCTGTCTGTGTCTTAGTTGAGTGTTGGTCGCCAGCAATCATTGAGATTCGACGTGATTGCCCACAATAGCACTCTAGACGTAAAGATGATGGTTCCTGATTGGAATCCAGTTGGTGATGACGGCGACGTGTCGCTAGCACTTGATGTGAGTGGGTTCAGCCAATCACATCACGGAGAATCTTCCAGAATGTTCTCTTCCAGATTCTCGAGCGTCGTCTGATTTAACCACACCAAGTGTACCCAAGGTTAAATGTGCATATTGTAGGTTTATTTTTGCATGTGTAGGTATTATGCATAAACCTGTGGGAGCCCAAGTGATGTTTCACATGTAGTGTCAGAAACCATAAGCTCATTCAATTCAGTTGTAATTTTGCCAAGTTCCTCTCAAGTCTTCCTCTTCAAGCGCAAGCGTGGGTGCCGTGTTTGAGGCATTCTCGGATAGCCTCAAACAAAATCCCCATTACACATGTCAAGTGTAAGGATCCACCGATTGTGACACACAGCAGTAAATAGAAAACATGGTAGCACCTCTACTCACGCTGTACACGACTCTGTTGCTCTATTGGTCGTATTCATAGCTCTCAGTGCTGCCGTACTCGGTTGCCGCTTTCGCTTGGGTTCTCTGGCTTCGCGCCTGCCATGACCCTCGTTGCCTTCACAAATGTCGTGACTCTCGCTGCATTCACGCGCATCTCTGCTCGCACTACAGTCTCGCACTTCGAGGCTCTCACTGCATTTGCTCGGCCATGTTTACTGTCGCTGCCGATGCGCTCGTCTCTGTTGTCGCCACGCTCGTGCCCTCCTTCTGCTCAGCCTCTGCCTCGTTGTTGTCGTGATCGATTCTGTCATTGCTATTGTCGAGCACCCGTCGCGCTCGCTGCAAGTGGTGCTGCTGATGAAGCCGTTGCAGCCACCCTAAGCAGCTCAACTTGTCGCTGATGCTGAGCTGGTTGCGTTTTAATTAACCCCAAAACCTTAAAATGTTCCGAAGAAAACTCTCTTATTATATAAAGTCGGTGTTTTTCTTAAGTCAACATGTACCTGTTTGGTGTATTGCCCATCTTCCGACAGCGTGCAAGTTCCGAGTGTTCCGAAGATTGTTCCGACATTCCACTATACAGTATAATACCGGTATGTTACCGGCATTGCTCGCACCTGTTTCCTCCCTCCTTCTTCAACCTACAAAGACATGAACTGCTTACGCAACAGCGAGGGCTCACAAGCGTCACCATAGGATCCATATTACACAGCATTCACTATCTGAAAGGCTCACATCAGGATACAGGGAGACGAGAATGACGCCAACGACGCTGAGCTTCGGGGACGGCAGCAACGCGCAGGTCGCGATCGTTACGGGCGCCGCGCGCGGCCTCGGACGCTCCTGGGCGCTCGCACTCGCGGCGCGCGGCGTGCGCGTGGTCGTGAACGACAACGACCCGGACCGCAGCCTCGTGGATGCCGTCGTGCGCGAGATCGCGAGCAAGGGCGGTGTCGCCGTCGGCGACTACCACTCGGTCTCCGAGGACGCGAAGAAGATCGCGGACAACGCGCTCAAGCACTTCCAGCGCATCGACATCCTCATCAACGTACGTGGCTTGTGCGTGCATATGAGTAAAGATATGGAACGCCATCTCTATTGCATATGTGCGAACTGGCACTCGCGACGATGTTATTTGGCGATGACTTGCTTTCCCGATTGCGTAGAATGCGACGATTATCCGCGACGGATCGTTCCGCAAGATGACCGTCGAGAAGTGGTAGGCATTGACCCAAGATACCTGGATTTTTCTTCGCACGCAATGGATCATTAACCAATGTTGTATTACTATATAGGGACGCGGTGTACAAGTCGAGCCTCTTTGGCACGTTCCTCATGACCCAAGCCGTATGGCCGCAGATGAGTATCCAGAAGTACGGACGCATCCTCAACTGCGTCTCCGGTGCGGGTCTCTACGGCAACTTTGGCCAAGTGAACTACGCCGCGATGAAAATGGGGCTCGTCGGCTTCACGGTCGCGCTCAACCGAGAAGGTTTGCTATCTCTTACAGCTCGAAGCGCTTTGAAAAAGCACCTTGTGAGTGACTTGCCAATTGCTCTGGTTTTGTTTGAAGGCGTCAAGTACAATATTCACGTGAATGCGGTCTCGCCTGTTGCGAGCACGCGCCTCACGCAGCCGCTGTGGCCAGACGACGTGTCCGACGCGCTGAAGCCCGAGTTGACGGCGCCGATCATCGTGTACCTGTGCCACCCGTCGTGTACTGAAGCTGGGAGTTTGTTTGAGGTACGACACTAAGTGATTTGACATCTTTCCCTGGTTTTCCTTGATTATAAAGTGTTTGTTCTATTGCATTTATGGCTTAGCTTGGCGGTGGATGGGTCGGGAAGCTCCGTGTGCAGCGCACCCACGGCGTCGGGTTCCCGACGGATCCAGCGGTGTTCACGCCGGAACTGGTCGCTGACCAGTGGAAAGAGGTCTCGGACTTCAGTCGCGTGACCCACCCGACGACGACACAAGAGTCGTTCGAGCCCATGATGCGCAACGCGCGGTCGCCACCATCGTCGCTCACGACGTCTCGCTCGCACGAGTGTGCCGAAGTGTTCGACCGCTTGCGCACGACGCTCCAGACTGGCGGTGCGTCGATCGCGAACTCGATTACCGGCGTTCTCGAGTGGCACATCAACCAGGAAGTGTGGACGATCTCACTGGTCCGTGGAAACGGCACTGTGATCGCCGGCCGCGACAAGCGACTGACTCCTGATCTCCAGATTCACATGGACGAGCACGATTTCCTGGACTTGGCGCACGGGAAACTGCGACTGCAACAGGTGATGTATTGTGTTGTTACTGGTCACGCGCAGCGTTGGCAAGAGCAGAGCGCTCATTTGTCTCTGCATGCTTTTGTTGTATGTGCCTGTAGGCTCTGATTCGGAAGAAGCTCAAGTTGCAAGGCAACTTGAAGCTCGCCATGAGACTGCAACCCCTCGCGGATCTCTTCCTGCCTCAGCACGCGCGACTCTAAACGGCCAAGTCACAGCGACAGCATTGCCAATGGGATGGAGACACGCCACCGTCAGGGACTGCAAGATGATAAGCCCATTCTCATTTGTGAATTGACGACGTTTTATGTTTAGGCGTTTCTTTTTTTTTTCTTTCAAGTAAAGTCGACAGCTCAATGCACACCTCTACTGACTCATGCTCCAAACCCGTACGCTCCGCACGCGTGTCTCAATGAACGACCACGACGCATGTATCGACATAAAAGTGTAGCATTGACGCTTTCTGAAATGGTACAACTTCATGGTGAGGTTCTTCCTGCTCACACCAACATCGCATCGACATGGTTTTCTTTCTCGCAAAAGTGTACAACAGGTATTATAATGTCAAATTCAGCCCAATGCTGGTGCGGCGGTGCAATTCGACCTCGTAGCCCAGACGACAGGTGCAAATGCATTCGCCTGTTCAAGGAAGACAGGAATTCAACATCAGTCTGCAAGGAGCACCTGACAAACATTTTTGGGCAGAAAAACTGCAAAATTGTCAAGTATTGCATTGCCAGTCTAGAAGCAATTGATTGCGAAAAGTATCCCACGTTGAATGACGATCACAGTGTTAGTGATTCCATTGGTGGCGATGGAGCTCTTTACCAGCATGAGACGGAGGTGGCGGTGATGCGCCATTTGGCTGGTGGTTCCAGGAACGCTCTGGGAATGGCGCGCTGCATGTATCTTGTGCTGAGAGACGGTGCTGCTCGTCGTCGTTAGCGTCCATCTGAGCCGTGATCAGACCCACGTCTGTGAGAAAATTGAGACACAAAGTTAGCTCGTTGAGTTATCACGAATGCGTTGGAAGACAGAGGATCATGCGGACACACCTGGAAAGTAACGGTGCGCGTACTGGAGACCCGAGACATGCGCCAAGATCGGCCATGTGAAGTGGACGGTGAACGAGAGTGACCATCCTCTTTGACGAGGGTGATCGCTCCTGTGGATGCGAGCGGCAGCACGTCAGTGAGAGCTCGAAGAAGCACGGGGCTGGTCCATTGAGAACTGTCCACAAGAATAGAGACAGGACGGTTTGGACTGATCAAACGACTTAGCAATCAACCAGTTGACCGCCACCAAAAAGGAGTGGCTCGGCAATTAAGACTGGCAATCAATTGTTCAAGCATGCAATTGCATGTTGCTGTTGGCGTGCTGGTGTGCAAATTCGCTTCACAACCTGGATAACAGCTCCTCGCCCAACTTAGAGACCAAGTGCAACAGCTGCTGGCCCTCGACCATGCCATCTACAATCGACCGCGCCAACCTGTACTTCTCAGTGGGCTAATCGACTTTAGAGCATCTTAAGTCAATGATTCATAGATTTATCTTGTCGTCATCTTCACAAATTCACTTCACAACAGCGTTCTCAGCATCAAGTGTCCAATTTTCACTTTCTCGCTCCTTCGAACACAATGAGGTTCTACAGTTATCATGAAACGCCAAGCACATTTGAACTTCAACGTACGAGCTCCGCAACACAATTCGAAATTTGCATTTCTCGATCAGCATTCTCGCTGTCATCGTGTGTTGGCAGTGACTGTTTTGCCTGAAATGGCTGTGCACAGACAGCTGCAGAGCACTTCCTCAGTCCCACCAAAATATGTGCATACGCAAGAGTTTAGGGAGTCTTAAGTGATTTAATTGGATAAAACAAAATGTATGTAATAATTACGTAATCGGCAGTAACTATTACTCGCCAAGCATATTTAGCAAACATGCTAACAGTAATATATAGTGATACTATTCTAAAAATCACCTTAAATCCATACCTAGATTTGATTTGACAAAACAAACGAAGTCGACATTTTCAGCCAACCAAGACAGGAATTCTCTATTTTTAGCCAATCCGTCATAGTGTTTGAATAAGTCCTCTGAGATCGCTGTAAAACCAACTGCCGTATTCCTGCACAATTTGTTCTTTTTTCCGCGTTGAAAAAATCGTAATACTCGCGGCGATGTGGAGACTTTTCGTTGACCGGACCGGAAGCTGGTGCAATCGGTCTGAATTTTCACTTGCACCAAAATACTCGCACGAAGTAAGAAACACGAACGTGTTCACAAAAGAACAGGCTTTCAGGTAGTGTTCGCAGCTTGCTGTCAAGTGTAATACAACACTGTGAGAGGTTATCCGAGAATGCCTCAAACACGGCACCCACGCTTGCGCTTGAAGAGGAAGACTTGAGAGGAACTTGGCAAAATTACAACTGAATTGAATGAGCTTATGGTTTCTGACACTACATGTGAAACATCACTTGGGCTCCCACAGGTTTATGCATAATACCTACACATGCAAAAATAAACCTACAATATGCACATTTAACCTTGGGTACACTTGGTGTGGTTAAATCAGACGACGCTCGAGAATCTGGAAGAGAACATTCTGGAAGATTCTCCGTGATGTGATTGGCTGAACCCACTCACATCAAGTGCTAGCGACACGTCGCCGTCATCACCAACTGGATTCCAATCAGGAACCATCATCTTTACGTCTAGAGTGCTATTGTGGGCAATCACGTCGAATCTCAATGATTGCTGGCGACCAACACTCAACTAAGACACAGACAGCTCTGACGTCAGACGGTGACGTCACCTGCGCATGTGGGGATCACTTTTACGTGTGTCACCCAATATCTTTGCACCCAAAATGCGCGCATCGGGTGGCGTGTGACACACACAAGAGACACCTTGCATGTAATGGCAGCGCGGCCCATTACAGGATCCTACAGCTTTTATAACTAAAACATAAACATGCACAATAAAACCTATGAATATGATATATAAAACCTTGGGTACACTGAGGTTGAACCTAGGGGATCTCCTGGAAACTTGAACTTGAAGTCCTGTGGAAAATTCCCTGCGAACTGGTTGGCTACAGCCACTCACTTCAGGTGGCAGACACACGTCGGTCTCATCACTAGTGCAGTTTCCCAAGTAGGAACCATCACTCAGTACTTGGTTAGTACATGAATGTCATCACTCTGTACTGATTAGTACATGTGAACAACATTCTGCACTGATCAGCACAGAGAGCGCTCGTGACGTCATGGGATGACGTCACATGTGCATGTGGGGATTGTATTACCGTAACCCCTTTGTTATTTGTCTCTCCACAATGCACACTGATGGTGGTGTGTGGCACACTATATCTGTGGACAGATCCGCCTTCATGTAATGGCTAGGTATAGCCCATTTCAGCGTGATCTTGATTGTGAAGGCATTCTGCAGCAACCTCGTCATCTCTGCTTGGTGTTCGTCGTCTCCGTCACCAGCCACCGTTGGGAGCTCGTTCAGCAGTCTCGACTTACCCGTTCGTTGACCACCAAGACACACAAGCAATGGGCGGCAGGGCTAGTCCTCCACTCCGCGTTTCTACACATCAAAGTGAGATTGAATGGTGTCCGATACGGTGTCAAGATTCCAGGGATTCTGAAAATCCCACGCTGTCCCAAACACGTGAAACTAAAGGCTTTGGAGCGCGCCAATAGATCGATCGAATCGACCACTCTTCGGGTTGCGTTGGCACCATCATCAGCACGTGAATCTCGTCGGATGTTGGCTTCGGTATTTTGCATCTCTCAAACAACCAGTACTGCAAAGACTTGGCGTCCTTCGTTTGCTCCTCGTTGTTTACGATCGTCTCGATGTCTTTAGTGACAGCTCCGTACTTTCGTTCAGTTGCAGCCTCGTCGTCATCTCTCAGGCACGTGCTGTTCTCGCCGTCGCTCCTCTTGACTAGATACAAATCCAGTCCGTCTGCATCGATCATCTTCAAACTGCTCTTCTTGCTCTTCCTGATCGCTTGTCTCAAGTCTCCTACAAGCTCACTCGCACCAATGCTCACGGGGAAGGAGCTTCCCTGAGCTCCAACGAGCGCACAGAACGGTTTCACCATCTTGGCTTCCTAATGGCAAATTTCCGATTGATGTTCCCAACCGCACTTTGGTCGACGAATCCGACAGCGACTCAGCATCCGAGTCTTCGGACGGCGAAGGAGAATCGTGCTCAGCCCATTGAAGCAAATCTTGCAGTCATTCTCCGTCTCTCAGAATTGACCACTGACAGCCTGTAACAAAACAGCAACTTTGTAATGGCAGATGCCTCATTACGTCGCTAAATATCGCTCAAGAAGACAAGAGCTCAGGGTGAAATGCGCAGCTTTTATGGATAGAGATTCACGCGCAACACGGTCAATGCATTTCAGTCCCGTGGGGATCAGGGACAAGAGAACGGAATCAATGGTCCGTTCAGCAAATCACAGGTCGTCAACTCACGGCGTTCGGCTCCCGACTCGAAAATACTCGAATTGCCAAATGACAATTGAGGAGAGTGCATTGCATTGTTACCAGCAGCTCAGTTTTACTGAACACCCTGACTCCGTGGACATTGAACTTGAAGAGCGCATAAACAAATCAAGCGACACAATGGAAAGATGACAGCGAGTATTGCAGGACTCGATTGAGTTGATTGCGTTGATCCAAGTCAAAGAACGCATTGGTGGACTTATTCTTTGTGCGTGAACTGAATGATTACGAGGGTAAAACAACGCGACGTAAAAGAGGTTGAAACTGATGCACGCGTCGGTGCATCTGCGCTGGTGGCATAAATCAAAGCAACTAGAGTTGATATGGGGTTGTTTTTGTTGACCCGAAGAAACTCGTAATAAATCTGCAAATCTCTTCTGTTCCTCACGACCAAAGCCCGGCTTTGGGGATCTATAAGTGACTCAACGCGGGGGATTCATCACGGTAGGTGATTAGTCACAAATCTCGACTAATCTTCCGCCTTGGCTCACAACTTTGGATTACAACCTTGTGATTACAGAGATTTGAAACGGAGCGAGACTCTCAACGTGAGAACCAAATCGTTTTGGAGATGGGGATCACTTGGAACGACGAGCGACGACGGCAAAGACGCGTTGTACAGCGGCACACTGTTGAAACGCGACGGTGTCGTTTTCGGACTCGACCTTAGAAGAGCCATTTTTACTCCTGGTCGGACACCATTTGCAGCAATAATAACGGAGCACCTGGTTATTGTAGAATCTGGCTTTACTCCATGCTCAGTTTACATTCTCATCCGACTCCTTTCATCCGGAGCGCCAGTCTTTTGGGCACATTCCATCGAGAGTCTTGAGCCGAAAACCACGATGCTGAACGGAGTGTCTGCCGATCCTGAGATAGATTTTTTCAAGAACTTTTCTGAGAGTAAAACAGCAAACCAAGACTCATCCGCATTTGTGTATACGCTTTCAGTTGAGAAGCCCTGCTATTCTAATGCCGTTGTAGTGATCGGTAGTCGTGAAGCTGGATAAATCGGATCAGACACAGCTTACGCGGGATTGTTGCTGTTTAGCAGCAGCAATCAGGAAAACCTACTTTCCAACTCTTCAGTTTGATTTGTTTGGATCAATTGGAATGCGTCGCAATTTTCGAGAGTATGGCGGCGATTTGTTACGGCCGTGCCCGTACACAGCCGTTTGTCACTTGGGGAGTTTGATTTTCGGGTCGTGATCTCACTCATCCAAAGTCCAGTTCGCATTGAGTGTTTGACGCTTCATGATGAAGAGAGAGAGAGGATGAGAAAACTCATGTGTCTGTGTGAGTCAAGTGACCGTCTGCTCAAAACACATTTTTTCTGTGCAAGAAAATGGCTGGTGCAGACCACGCATTTATAAATGCAAGACACGTTTTTTACCAGGTCTGCCTGCATGACGAAATACAATTGCATATTTTGTCGACTGCGAACGAACTCAATTTACCAGACCACTCATCTCGTATTTAGGCGGTCTGCTGGTTGATTGCTAAGTCGTTTGGTCGATCCCAACCGTCTTGTCTCTATCCCTGCGGACAATTCTCACAAAGAAGCGCCACTCTTCAGCTCTAGTCGCCTGCTTCAACGTGCCTGGGTTCCGATGTTTACCATTTCTGCGGATCGGATGTCATGTCAAATTCCGAGATCCGCAAGTTCTTTTCGATGGGCACAGGATGATAGGTCAAGAGAATCAAATTATAGAAAAATGTGCATACAGTGTCCGAGATGCACCATAGCATTCACCAAAAAGAGGCAACACACTGAACGTGCCATTTGAGAGTCATGTTAGTATCGTGAAACACGAACACATGCTGCGAGCGTGTGTTTGTTACCTGTGGTACAGAAGCCGATTACAGCGCACACAGAACATCCACGTAGGCAAATGAGTTCCAACGACGAGCGACGTGGGTTTATATCGGGTACTGTATCAACAAATTGCAGCCACAGAATTGCATGATGTTAGCTCGGGGATGCTCACACTGCCACGCACATCACGCGTTCTGCATCAAAATACTTCACGTTGTACGCAGTGACGACGTGACGCATTGAGGGCGAGGAGAGGCTACCTAGGCTACCTTTGTGCACTGCAGAAGCCGCGAAACTTTGGAATTTACAAATCATTTCTTATCTGTTCTCTGTTTGGCTGTTATTCAATGTTGGCGCAGGATGCTCCGAGCCTCTCCTGACTGAATCAAGTCGATGGCGCGCCTATCCCCTCGAGCGCACTCTCCCATCAGGTTGGAGGCTCAAACCCAGTGTTTCGATAGCCATTCCTAGTGTATTTGTTCGAAACAAATTGAACAACTTGCTGAAAAGAAAAGGCTGCGAACAGAATCGACATCGGAAAATGGAAATTGCTAAGCAAATCGCATCGGAAACGCGAAACTGGACTCGTGAGATTACTGTGTTTACATGGCTTCGGAGCTCGGCCTGTTTCCACCTCGTCAGATGACTGGCTGCGCATAAAAGTGTGCTTCTCCTACAAAACCCCATATGAACCGCAAAGAAGCGGAAAGTATTCAAATGATTGTCACATGCAATTGCAAGTTGCAAGTTACAGTACAGTTGTATTACAGTGTGGTCCTCGTTTCTGAGAAAGCAAACAAGAGCAGGTCTGTTTGCACAGTGAATATCAGCCGCCGCACATGGGAAGGGCAACGATCACCGGATGTCTGAGACTTTCACTTGCTTTCTTTTCCTGGTCGCCCACACGCACGATGTGAACCCTGTACACTCACAAAGGACGGACGATGGCACCTGAGGTCCAGGCAGTGCATGCATCGAGGAGGCTTTCTCACCAAACGTCTCGAATCAGGACAACTTCTGACCAAATGCAGTCGCAAGTCTGACATGTTAACAAGGTACTGTACTTTGAAGGGATCGCATCGCACGCGAGCAGCGCCGCTATGTTCCTGCCGCTTCCAGTTGACTCGTGAAATGTTGAAGTGGTGAGTGTGTCCCATACGCTTGTGCCTTCCGTACCGTATCGTGCTTTGTAAACTTGGTGACCTGACGATCCAAAATGTCCAGCAGCTCTGCCACGCCTTTGCCGTTGTTAATTCCAGCCACAGACGTGGATGGGTGGCAAGTGCCGATGGCATCATTTGGTGACGCAACAGCATTTGCCATTTGCAGGCTGCAGAATTGCCGATTTGCATACTCGCCGTGATCTTTCTCTCGTGCAGACGCTGCGTGCGGTATGCAATCGCGCGAATGCCTCGATGTCACACCATCACTTGCACAATTTTTACTGCGGAATGGTGCTGTGTGTACACGCTCGAGTTGCATACCCTCTCAAACTTCAGGAAATCAGGAAAGGTGGTGCCCTATTCGCTGTCATAAGCAAAGGATACGGTTTTGTTGCTGTTGACAAACACGACAACAATGGCAGCATGTGATAACAGGGGACTGATCAAAAAGTGACCAATTTATAAAAGCTCGCCACCGGTTGTGCGCATGCCAACACTGTGGAAATGGTTGAAGATCCGCCAAATGAAAGCGCCGACATATTAACTTTCGCAGGCTCGCAACCCACGCACGCGTGGCAAGTCTGCACACACCCAATTGTCAGCAAACCAGGCAGCAAACAAACACAAATCAAATCCGACGGCGTCGTCACTTGCACACTCGCGGCACAACAGCGAAAGCCGTCGAACTCACACACATCCGCACGCTGCCAATCCCAGGAGAGTGGACCAGCGACGTCTGACGGAACGAATCTCCCGGCCGCTCGCAGCTTCGATTCGCTGATTGGCACATCTTCCTCCAAGCGAGTGCTGATTGTATTTCTCTCTCTCGTGCTTGGTTGTCTCGCTTCCCGTCGGTCGACTCGCGGTTCAGATAACGACAAAACAAAGCAATACAAAGCGGAAATCAGTTTACTTTTTGCGGCCGCACCGAGAGTTCGACAAGCGCAGCAGCAGCAGCAGCAACAGCAAACAAGCAAAAGCTGTTTGTCGACAACTTTGCGTGTGCGCAGGCAACAAAAAAAGAAAAGCATCTCCCGCGTGAGGTCAATCAGTCTCTCACCTGCGCACACACACAATCAGCAGTTGCGCAGTGGGACCCCATTGCTTTTTTTCGGCGACAATAGTATTGGTGCCCAGTCAGCCAATCAATCAACAACTCGCCAACAAGTCGACTTGACACCCGCAAGTGAACAAGCATGATGGTCGGCACCCCGACGCTGCCCACGCTGTCGAGCTTCCTGCGCTCGTCGTCCATGAGCTCCGCGACGGCGTCGCCGCCGAGGATGTCGCTCTCGGTCTCGGGTTCGTCAACGTCCCTCGCGCAGCTGAGCTCTGCCAGCAGCGCAGCCCTGGCCGCGTGGCGCCGCAAGTATCCTTCCCAACAGCACGTCGGTTTCCACCAGCAGCAGCAAGTGTTTCCAGCGATGATGAACAGACCAAAAGAACAGGAACACCAGCACTCGCGCAAACGCAAGCAGCCGATTGGCAGCAGTCACAATCCCTTGCAGCAACAACGACCGGCGTACAGCTTCCCGTCTTCTTCCCGACAGCAGCAGACCCACTCCACGTCGCCTTCGTCCTCCACGTCCTCGTCCATTGGCTCCAGTTTATCGAGAGTACACACCACCAGCGGCATGCACCAGTGGCAGCAGCAGATTCAACAATCGCGCACCGGCAACAACAACAGTTTCAGCAAGACCGCCAACAATCACAATACAACCAGCCACTACCCTCGCTTGATGGTCACCCACCCGCCTCCTGTCGTCCAACGCGAGCGCACGTCGCGGTATCTGAGCGAGGGCGACCGGCGCGCAATCATCCGGCGCATCGAGCGTGGCGAGAAGCAGGTGGCGCTCGCTAAGGAGTACCGCGTGAGTCGCGCCGCGATCTGCAACCTGTACAAGAACCGCAAGGAGGTGCTCACGCGCGTGGACCGTGACCCGGACGCCAAGCACCCGAAGAAGCACAAGCCCAAGCCGCTGGCGGCGTCGCCCGAAGCCAGCCTGTCGCCACCCACAAGT
Organism: Globisporangium splendens; assembly: GCA_006386115.1. NCBI lineage: Eukaryota > Oomycota > Peronosporomycetes > Pythiales > Pythiaceae > Globisporangium > Globisporangium splendens. The sequence continues at coordinate 478,765 of VFIW01000022.1, read as the reverse complement.
CCAGTCGTTCCCTCTGTAGACGAGGAACAAGAAGATGAAGACGAGGAGGAGCACGGTCTCCGACATCAGCACCAGCAGCAAATCAAAAGGAGTTTATCAAACAGAAGTGACTCCATGGAGACCGAGGTTGTCCGCCAGCGATCGCCCTCGCACTCACCAGAGCCGCAGATTGACCGACCTGCAGCGCCACCAAAGCCGTTCCATGTCCATGACGCCTCTATGCATTCGCTGCCGATCAAGAACCTGCTGCGAACCTTGCGGAGTGGAGATACCGAGTCCCCGACTTTCCGCCACACTGCGGATCGTCTGATGCGGATGCTCATCGAAGAATCGCTTGCATATGTGCAGCATTCCCAGGACGACGATGTTGATGTTAAAATGGGGAGTCCATCCAGAGATTCCTGCCCACGTCCAGTCTCAGCTACGATAGATGAGTGTGACATCTGTGCCATCACCATGGAGGAGGTCAATAGAGCAACCCCCGTGCTTCTTCGAGCTCTCACTAACGTGCTGCCGCTCGCATCCACGGGAGCGATCACTCTCGTCAAAGAGGATGCTCACTCTCGCTCACCGTCCACTTCACATGGCCGATCATGGTGCATCCGCGCGCAGGTTCCGGAACGAATCGACTCTCATCAAGCTGTGCTGCTGCTGGATCTGTTTTGTGGCACCGGCGAACGCGCGTGCAGTGTGCTGCAGTACCTCGTGCACGAAAAGCGAGTCGCGCCTTCGAGAATCTACTTTGTCACGGTGAATGGGTCTGTCTCGGGTCTCCAGTACGTGCACCGTTACTTTCCAGGTATGTCCGCATGATCCTCTGTCTTCCAACGCATTCGTGATAACTCAACGAGCTAACTTTGTGTCTCAATTTTCTCACAGACGTGGGTCTGATCACGGCTCAGATGGACGCTAACGACGACGAGCAGCACCGTCTCTCAGCACAAGATACATGCAGCGCGCCATTCCCAGAGCGCTCCTGGAACCACCAGCCTTATGATGGAGCACCACCACCTCCTCCCCATCGCCACCAACCTAGCCACTGAAATTGCGATTTGGCGTTTTTGGTTGGACACGAATGAAACTGTGATATTAGACCGACAAATGCAATATTTCGTCGATTTGTCAGATACTTGGTGTTCACAGTTCGCGATTGTGGACAGCCGCCAAATCAGCGAGCGTAAGCTCTGCGCATTCAAATCAGAAATCTGCGGTGTTGACCATTTGGAGGCCTTGCTTTGTGCAGGTCACTTGTGTGCTGTGCTCTGGTGTGTGAGTTTGCAGCGTTTTCTTCGGAACCTGCTCCATTTTCCAACGTTTCAGAAACAGTATCAAATTTAACGGTTGCTTCTGCATTTGCAGCTCACCTAGGTCCGCATGTTCCTCGATTTGAATGCAGTGTGAGCATAGCACTTGTTCATGAAGGTCTTGGGCATGTTCCTTGTCAGCGCATATCTTTCGCTTGCTGTCAACTGAATTTTTCTTTTCCTTGATTTGGGTGTGAGTTGCTGCATGCATTTCCATGCCATGCAGACGTGACTTTCCCATTGTTTGCTGGAATAGCACTCAATGCATTCTCTGCGGACCCAACTTGGCAGACACAGCATCACTCAAGACGGACACTTTCGGTGACAAGCAAGCAGCAGGCTCATGCTCTTTTCCCGTATTTTACCTGACTGTTTTTATTTATGGGTCTTTTCCAACCCCTCTGAAGTACTAATACCTTCTTTACAGTACAATGCACCAACAGTACCGTAGTCGACTTTAATGCAAGTCTTCTCTTTGTTTTGCTCGTAATTACGATCGCGATCCGTAAGAAGTCGACGCAAGTGGTAAAAACGGCCACGCCACTCATTTAGCGTCCACGCAAAGCTCGCCACCAAGCGTCCATTCCGCGCCGCCGAGAAGCTCCCGAAGGAAGTGAAGACGCCCGCCGCAGCCAGCATGGCGACCGAAGAAGAGATCGTGGCGCCGACCGTGCTGCCCAACGCCAAGTATGACCTCACGAACACGCTCGCGCCCTTCATGGACCTGCACTTCATGTTCCCGCTCATCGACTTCCTGTCGAGCAATGAGCTCTACGAGGAAGACCAGCTCATGGCCGCCAAGCTGTCGCTGCTGAAGCCGACCAACATGGCCGACTTCGCCGTCGAGATCTACCAGACGCTGCACAACACGAGCGACGTGCCGGCTGAGTTCGAGGACCGCCGCGGCGCGATCTTGGACTCGTTGAGCTACGCCAAGGCGGAGTGCCGCTTGATGCTCGAGTTGATCGAGGACGAAGAAAAGATCATGCAGTTGCAGTCGGAGAACTTGCTCAACGCGAGCTACTTGGAGCAGAACGAAGGGGTATGCAGACGTTTGTTATGCTATTATTGTTGTGGGGAAGGATGGAGAGCTTCGTGGTCTCATGCTTTCATTATTGTTTTATTGGATCGTTCTGTTTGTGATGATAGATCACGCCAGCGGTGTTGGACGGTCTCTACAAATACGCCAAGTTGCAGTACGAATGCGGCAACTACCAGGACTGCTTGACGTACTTGACGTACTACGGCGTGCTCATCCCGAACTCGTCGCAGCAGTACCTGAACGCGTTGTGGGGCAAGCTCGCGGCTGAGATTTTGATCTTCCGCTGGGAAGACGCGCTCGCCGACATTGCGCGTATCAACGACGTGATTGAAAGCAGCGTACGTGCATCTTGCGTTTGTACGATGGATGTGGATGTCCACAAACTGAACTATGTATCATTACACTGCTACTGCTGCAGAACATCATGACGCCTGTGGAGCAATTGCAGCAGCGCACGTGGTTGCTGCACTGGTCGCTGTTTGTGTTTGCGTGGCACGAGGAAGGCCGCGACACGGTCGTGGACTTCATGCTGCAGTCGCGCTGCGTGGAGGCGATCCAGAGCAACGCGCCGTGGCTCATGCGATATCTCTCGGCCGGTGTGATCCTGCACAAGCGCCGCCGCAACCTGATCAAGGAGCTGCTGCGCATCTACCGCGTGGACGACAAGGGGTACAACGACCCGATCACGGCGTTTGTCGAGAACCTGTTCGTGAACTTTGACTTTGAGTCGGCGCAGGAGCAGTTGCGCGAGTGCGAAGTGGTGCTCGCGAGCGACTTCTTCTTGTACGAGAAGAACATGGGCGACTTCATGGAGGCGGCGCGTCTGGCGATTTTCGAGCTCTATTGCCGTGTGCACCGCACGATCGACATGAAGAACCTGTCGTCGAAACTCGCGATGGAGGAGGACGGAGAAACAGAGAAGTGGATCGTGAACCTGATCCGCAACGCGCGCCTGGACGCCAAGATCGACTCGCAGGAGGGGCTCATCGTCATGGGCACGCCGCAGAACTCGGTCTACCGCCAGGTGATCGACAAGACCCGCGACCTCGCTGCGCGCACAACCTCCATGGTGTCGCAGTTCGAGCGGATGGGCAAGCGAAAGACGTACCAATAAATCCAAACATTGTCAGTCAGATAGGGAGGGGCTATATGGATATCTAATCGTAATATAGACCAGCGTTTGCTTGTGTGAGTGAGGTCTATGGGATCATGGAGGAAGGCACATGTGCACGCCGCGTCGCATGATGCTCTCCAAATAGAGCTTGTTTTGACTAAAAGTCTAATGTTTGGAATGTACCTCTTTATAGTGCATGCCCACTATCTCAGTAATATCTTGCTACATGAATGCCCTCTAGTTTTTGAAAATATGTACCTCTTTATTATCAGGTAATGAACTATCGATGAAACGGAGGGTAACGGCGGGAAGAGGCGCAAAAACGGTCGTTATCCATGCGATCTCATGCTGCTGGTGTGCTTTCCGCGCATTTGAAGCCCAGTTGGATCATTCGTCGATTGCCTGGGCGACCAACAACTGCAGCGGTGGTCATGCGCGAGAAGCGCCTCAGTTCTGGCGACCTGTCTGTGCGCCATGTGCGCGTGTCGCTTCGGTCGCTCGCGGTCGGCATGCTGACGCTGCTGCTCGTGGTCTGGTGCGTTTACATGGTGAGCGTCATGGGCACGTTCCGCACGACGCGCTTGGACGTCCGTCATGACTGGGCCGCCCGCCTATCACCTTTGACTAATGGACGTAAAGCCGAAGCCACTGCTACTGTTCGCCGCGCAACGGACACAGACGCGGTCCTTTCGGAGGTCGAGACGCTCAGGGTGACGCCGCCGAAGGAGCAGTGGCCGATGCAGGAGGAGTTCTACAGCTCGTACTTTGATTCCAGCAACGACACGTCGACGACCATCATCTTCAACGTGTTCCAAGGCGAGCCGAAGGCGCTCGAGATGCAATTGGAAGCCGCTGCGCGTCAGAAGAATCTCAAGACCAAGCCCGACGTCTGGGTCATGAGCTTCAACTCGCCAAAGCAAAAGGACTTCGAGAAGGTCGTCGACAAATTCAAGGCCAAGATCCCGAACCTCGTGTTCACGGCCTCCAACTTCAACCACAAGTTCCACGGCCGCTTCCTGCTGGCGTACATGGCCAAGACCAAGTACGTGCTCATCGTGGACGACGACAAGATGATCGACGACACGACGGTCGCCGATTACATCACGTACATGAAGAAGCTGCCGGGCGTCTGGGGAAACTTCGGCCATCTGCGCGCGCCAGCCTTTGACGGCTACAAGAGCTGGCCGCGCGTCGGGTACAACGTCGAGAGCGAGGACTTTGCCGAGCAGGATTACTTGAGCGGCATGTGGTTCCTGCAGCAGAGCTGGCTCGAGTACTTCGTGAAGGAGCGACCGCCGTCCTGGGAGACCTCGGAGGACATGCATTTGTCCCACGTCATGCGCAAGTACCTCAACTTGAACACGTACGGCGGCAAAGTGGCCATGGACCCCAAGAGTTTGCCTGGGAAAGATCACGCGGCCACCGTCGGATCAGCTCTGCACCTGCGCGAGTACATCTTCGACCACCAGCATGGACGCGGCAACAAGGTCGCGAACGTCGATACGCCGCTGCAGACGCTCGTGTACGCTGAGACCGTGCAGGACATTGAAGACTTCCTCGACAAGATGCGTAATTGCCCCGATCACATGGACAAGGACAGCGACCCGAACAACAACAACGGGAACGCGGCTTTGCGCATTGGGTACACGGACCCGGAGAACCTTCCGCCATGGTGCAACGTCGGGAAAACCGCCGTCGTGTTCCGCGGCGCGCGCGAGCAGGACGTGCAGCGCATGATTGAGGCCGCCGAGGTGCTCTGCAGGTACACGAACTGCGAGTACTTCTCGCTCAAGCCCAAGATCAAGCACGCGATCAACTACTTCAACATGCGCGAGGGATTCGGGCAGCACGACACGGACATCCCGTGGCAGACGGCGGCATCGGACGTCCTGCTGTCGCTCGTAGGTGTGCTCAACAACGTGCTACCGCAGAACTTCTACTTCCCGTACGTGGACCACATCCAGTGGCAGGAACCCGAGGCAGCAGTGAAGAAGCAGCGGCTCCAGGTCTACCACAGCACCGTCAAGCTCGCGCTGCAGATCCACGCCAACTCGAAGACGAACGCGAAGTGGGACCACCGCGCGGACGTCAGCGCCGACGCCCGGAGGGTGTACCCGACCAACATGAAGGTTTACGTGTGGTGGAAGACGCCCAAGACGTACGTCGAGTCGCGCGCCATGTATGAACAGCTCAACCTGGAGTAGTCCATCGTCCTCATTTCACTCTTTCTCTCGCATTGTGCGCATTTATATATCTCGCGTTTGAATGCTCTTTTGGCAAAAGTGTTTGGTATCATGCCACTTCGTGTCGTGATACTTGGTATGAACCCCTCCAAAAGGTATCAAACCAAGCACACTGATTTATGCTAATAGGTTCGTTGAATGAGGTTTTATTCTTCAACAGCCACTCGCGGCCGCTCGATCAGCCCACCGGGATCGAGGTTTTTCTCTCTCTCTCTCTCTCTCTGTTATGGGGGAGCGAGTGAGTGGGTAGTGCGCAAGCAGTGGCAGCAGCAGCAGCAGAGCAACATGGGCGGCGTGGACAAGTTCCCTTACCCGAAGGCGACGTGGTCCCCAGCAGGCGGCTGGTGGCACGAGACCAAGAACTGGCGCGGCAAGACCGGCACGGCGCTCGTGGTCATGACGCTCACCATCCTGCCGCTGGCGCTCTACTCGCGCGGCAACCATGTCAAGTTCCCCTCGGAGGAGCGCCGCAAGCTGGCGAGCCACACGCGACCGGAGTAAATGGACAACAGCTACAGTATATATCGGTCATCACGGCGGCGGCAGGGTGCAGGCGATCCCCATTACAGGAGCTGACACGGACGTCCGGCGCAGTCACACACTCTATAATACTACACGACACCAGACATCCCCAGCGAGAGAATGAGCTACACGCGCAAGAGAGAGCACATGAAGACGGAGAGAAGAGCGGTTTAGATCACCACTTGCGGACGATGGAAGACGAAGAAAAAGAAAACAACAGGAAATAAAAAACAACATGGCGAATTGAGAAAACTGCATGGGAACTGCATCTGCGTGTTTGCCGACAGAGGATATTCTTGCTTTTTTTGCATTACCTTGTGTGTTGCATCGATGAAACCACATTGTTTGTGTGTGCTTGTGGGCTTCAGCAGCTGGGATATGTGGTGCTTTTCGTCCTCCATTACAGAAATGGCGTAGCAGCTTTTGTGAAAATACAGGTGCTCCGTCAATCGTAAAAGCACAAATCCAACCTGAGCGCACTCACTTAAAAATCGTCAAATCTGTGGGAAGTCAAAGGTATTTGTGATATTTGTTCGCATTTAGGCGCTTACTCTTTGTTTTCGTTTTCATTTGCGACGCGATCGATATGTGGGGGTTCTATTGTACAGCAAGGACGCTGCGTCTTTGCATACGACTCAAAGCAGGATCTGCTTAGAACTCATGGCGTCCGTCTTCGTGCTCGACTGCGATCACTGGCGACGCTGTGGCGTCCTTTGGAGACCCCGTCGTGGCTTTTCCTAGCGCTTTCTTGGGGAACTTTTTCAGGAACCCCCATCCTTTCGACTTCTTGGCCGCGGGTTTGCTGCCGTCGTCGCTTTCTGCGGCGTCTTCTTCAGCCTGGACGACGGCTTGCGCGACGGCAGCCAGAGAGCCCATGGGCTGGTCGGCGTAGAAATCGCTCTTCTCGAAGACCTCCTGACTCGCCGTTACCGTCATTTTCCTGTATTTGCTGCTGCTGGTGCTCCCAGAGTCGTTATCGTCCTCATCGATGCCAATGTACGCCATCATGGCCTCAGTAGGCACTTCCCACGTTGTGTAGCCCGACGCAGTGTGCACATAGTAAAAGTCGCCAGGATGCGTGCGGCTTTCGCGCTTGCTCCACCCGTCCGGCAGCTTTTCAGTTTCCACGACGCCCATTGAGTCCGCGGATCCGCGATCGGTGGAAATGGAGATGGTGTCGTCTGATCGTCGTGGCGATGACTGGGGCGACTTGGGTGAGCTTGGAGCTTGCGCTGGCACTGGAGTTGTGGCCGTGGAGCTCGTGGTCGTGGTTTTTGTCACGCGCTTCTTGAGCGCATTCACAAAACCTGCTTTCTTGGCTGGCGCTGCCGCCGCTGTCTCGTCCCCAGACTCTTCGTCTTCCTCACGACATGGTTCGAGGACCTTTGGAGACATTGCGGCGACTGCGTTGGTGGTGTTGGCCGTGGTACTGTTCTCAGCAGCTTTCTTTCCCGACAAGAAACCCGTCGTCTTCTTGAACAGCTCGCGCACATCCGACGTGCTTCGTCCCTTTGCCATGCCTGCTCGCTCCATGCGGCTAAACTCGTCGGAATCAATGATGTTGGAGGTATCCATGGCAACAGCCTGCTGCTGTGCGTCCACGACCGGTTCGAGTTTTCGCACAGGTGCAACGAACTTGGTCACTTCACGAAGCTTCTTCTCCTGCTGAGCTTCGCGTTGCCGCAAAGTCTCGATCACCTTGGCTTGCTGCGCGGCTTCGGCGCTAAAATCCTCGACGAGCAGCTCAATCGCTTCAAGTGTGGAGAACAGATCGTCATGGTTTGCATCGACATCGAACGACCCGCGAGCCAGCTCATCGACAGTCGAGATCGATGGATCTGCTTCGATGCCACGCAATGTGCTCAACAGCGTTCGCCCTTTCTGGCGAATGGTATTCGCGATAGTCGCTGCACGCTGTGCGTCTTCGGTCAATTGTGCGAGGGTATCTTCAGCCTCCCTGATCTTTTTGCGCATCGAGTAGTACCCGTTGGCATGCTCTGCGTTGAAGCGATGGTTCTCGAACGCCTCCATCCACTGTTGCGCTTCCTCACGAGTCTCTGGATCCAAGAACAGCGGCCGTAACCTCGCTTTATCGGAGTCGCCACCGTTGTGGGTGCCCTTGGCCATCTGACCCGTCACGCGGAAACAGTTCTCACTACCACCGACACACCGCTGCAGACAGTCGACGTTCCATCGGATATCCTTGAGGAACTCCATGTCGATAATGCCGCGCGGTCGGTCGTCCGTGGGCGTGTTGTAGTAATATAAATACGTCGCGGGGCGGACGCAAAAGTAGTATTTGTTCCACGCGCCTTCCTCGTTGTCAGCCTGTTTGCGCAGAAAACCCGAGAGCGACGCGAACCGCGAGAGCCCCTCAGCGTCTTCGGGCACCGAGAACCGCGCGCGGGACCGCTTGGACGAGGACGAAGACGACTTCGATGACGACGATGACGACTTGAACGCCGACTTGGAGCTCTGGTTGCTGCTCGTGCTCGCGGTGCTCACGGACGACTGCACCGACGCGCTGCGGTTCTTGCCCACGGGCTCCGTCGCGTTCTTGTGGCGGCGCTCGTCCCCGCTGCGGGGGTAGCTGTCCATCGGCATCTTGCAGAGAGAGTCACACACGCGCAGAGAGAGAGAGAGAGAGAGAGAGATGCGAACCGCCGCCAGAATACGTCACCAGTATGGAGCTCTTCGCGAAATGGGATGCTGTCGCGCGCACCCACAGTTGCCCCTCCACGCGCACAGCCAAATAGCGTTCGCGCGACCTTCGCGCGACAGCACGAGTTCCGGAGCACCAGCTGGTCGACAGTGGGGAAGGGGAAGTCGGATACTTTTCCGCCGAAAAGGGTGTGAAGGATTGGTTTTAGTACAAGAAGGGTACTATCATTGCAAATTAAGGCGCAGTTTGGAATGGCTGAAGGGAAAGATTTCTGGAAATTTGGTGCTCTCTGGTCCTGGAAAACTGGTAGCTGGGCTCGTCAACATACGCCAGGGGGTCTGCTCTCGTTCACTCTCTTGCTGCGATCGCGGGTGCCGCCTTGCAGCTTGCTTGCTTCATGCTCCTATTTTGATGTATGTTGCACGTCAGCAGTCCACTATGGCAAGAACTCAGAAGGACAGCGAAAACAGTCAGTCAGTCTGGAGTCTTCGAGCCAGAGGTCAGCCATCGAGATGGGACGGACGAGGGCGGACGACATCATGCCAGTGCTTTTTATTAATGGTGCAGACGCGAAGGTGTCCTCTGCTTTACTGCTTATAAAATGTAATAGGAAGCAAAAAAACGATTTAACATGGTTTCTGTTCTTTGTGAATAATCGCTCCTTTGCCTGTATAATTCGATAATCTGGACTCTCGTGATGAAGCACTGTGTAGAGGTAGGACTGTGATTGCTAGTCACCGCGAAGAGGCACTCGGCGCAATCGCTTGCAATCACACATTTTCGTGTGCATGCGTTGCCAAAAAAGAAAAAAACTGCAACTTCAAATACGGATTTCTGTTCCATCGATCCGCCACTCTGCGTAAAAGAGGAACGCGCACCTTCATGCCATGACAAAATGGGGGAAATCCATGGAATGGTAAAAATAGATCTTTTGATGCGCATCAGCAAGAATAGGTTGCCTTGGTGGCTGCAGCAAGCAGTTCATTCCCTCTATTGTCCTGTGTGTGTGTGTGTGTGGAGCGGCAGGTGCGCATCAAGAAGGAAACACGGAGGGCAGTAACAATGCCAACTTCTACATCGTGCCGGCGCAGACGACCCCACGCTCGCCATTCACGAAGAACCAGGCGCACGACGCCGTGTGCTGGAGCAACGCGAATCTCTCCGAGAAATCGCTGGTAAAGGACAACAACAATCCCGCGCAAGAGTGCGAGACGAAGCCTCATGGCACTAGCACACCTACTTCGACGCCATTTACGGCTGCGCTGCGTTCCCACTCGGACAGGTTTCGCCAGAACTTCCGCCGCACCAAGCGCCGCATGATCCAGCAACTGCTTGTCAAGATGCACCACACGGAGCCGTCCGACGACGCCGAGTACGCAGCGCTTCGCGACCGCCAACTGGACCTGCACGAGCATCTTGCGGCCGTGACCATGCACATCAAGAGTTTTGCGACGAATCTGGTCGCGCTCGGCCATGGCGCCTCGCTCATTGGCAGCACGAGCCTGCAGATCGCGTCCACGGACCAAACTCCAGTCGCGTGTCGCTCAATCCATCGGACCCAGTACGCGCGATGCCCACGGCGTATGACGCGGAGTTCCCCAAGAGCATGGCGAACGTAGAGAGCCATGCGCGATCCCTCGCTGTACGTCTCATGCGCGTGTCTCTTTGGTTGGCTTGTTAGAATTCATTGTCTGATGTGATTTGCTGTTGTTTGGTCCATTTTCCTACAGGGCGTCGTGCTCACGACGATCGTCGCCTCGCTCGAGAAGAAAATGGACGCCATGCGCGCGATCAAGGTACTGAGCAAGAGAGAGGGTTTAATTTCGTGATTTGATTGCGCAGACTCCTTTTCCGCTGCTGTAAGCCATGCTTTCGTGGATAGTGCAATAACTGGATCTTGCGGCTTTGCATGTATATCCATCCATGATAGCGCGAAATGGATGCACGCGCCAACTGCAAGCTCGATTTTGACTCGGCTGTCCGCAAGGTAGACCACTCAATCCTTCCATTCAGATTGCATGGAAAGACTGAACTTTGTCTCGCTCCTTATCCGCGCTTCCTGAATCGATGGGCAGCTCCGTGTCGCGAAGCAACGCGGCAAAGCAGACGCCATCGTGCGACGTGACGTCAAAGTACGTGGCACAGCGATTCTAGAGCTATGGCACTCTTTGGTAGGCGTGTGTTCCTCATTCAATGTTGCAATCCATTATGCTTGCGGCTTAGCTTCAAGCCGCTCGTGATGCACTCATGAGCGCGACCGACGCGCTGGTGAAGAAGTTTGTCTACTACGAAAACGCGCGCAGCGTGTTCATTTACCACGAGTTGCGGCAATTCCGCGAGCTCCAGACGCAGTTCTTCCGCGTCTGCACGTCGTCCTTCGAGACGCACGAACATCGTGAGAGTTTGGAACCCGAAGATGGCGATCGTGAGCCAACCGAGCAGCTCCAGACGCAACTGCAAAAGAAATTGTCGCTGACCAACCAAGGATCGTGAGGAGAGGAGAGGAGCGAGGATGAGATGTACATCGTGCGATCTTGCTCGCCATTGTATATTTACGATATCACTACCACACTTTACAACACCACACACCTGGGCATTAATTAACATAATCAGACCTTCTTTCCTTGTTTACCACACACCATCCATTCGGTCTTCTTCCGCATCTCTTATGAAGCGCAAGCGCTCACAGCCGCAGTCCGAGGTAGAACATCTGCAGGTGGTGGCGCTTTTCAAAGTCCATGACGATGGCTTTGACGCGGTCTTCGGTCAGGTCTCCCGGACTCTTTGTGGTATCGTTCTTCCCAGTAGCCGCGTCATCGATCTCTTGGCAGAGCGAGAGCGCGAACTGGCCGCCGTGCACTGCGTCGTCGGGTGTGTCTTCCACGTCCAGACAGATCACATGCAGGCGCTTCTTCTTGAAACTCAGGCGAATGCGCATACTCAGGTCTACAGACGCACACAAATACGGTCAACAACTCACAGCAATACGCATATAAACCGACGCAATAAAACAGCCCTCATCGTACCTTCCAATACGGTCAGGAACACACGGTAGTCGAGGCACACGACGACGTCGATCTGCTGCAGTTGCTTGTTGCTGAGGCTCTGCCAGCGCTCGGGGCACGGCTTCGTCGCGATGTCGCGCTCGAGCATCTGCAGCACGCCGTTGCGCGTAAACAACTCGCTGTTCTCTCTCTGCAGAGTCGCGTGCATGCGCTCGTAGGGCGTCGCGAACTCAAACACGCGCGGAGTCGTGCTCGTGGCGCCGGGGAGGCTCACGCACCTCCCCGCGCCGTACGAGCACACGCGCAGCCCCGCGGCCTGCAGATGGTCGTGCGCGGCCGTGCTGCGGTTCACGTTGTTGACGCAAATCATGGCGAACATGGGTCGCCTCTGCGCCTCATTGCTGTTGGTGTCTTGCTGCTTGTTCATTTTCTTTCGCTTTGCCAACAACTGGAACATCTTCAAGTTGAGCCTTGGCGGGTCGCTGGGACACAACAAAACGTCGCTACGCGCTTACTTATGCGACTGCGGCATGGGAGACGGCGCGTCAGCATGCATCATGGGGGGAAGGGGAGGCGCGCAACAATGGTCTGTGGACTTACTCTGGGGAGCGCACGTTGCAAAGTGCGAAGCAGCCGTTGGTCTTCTTTGCGGCCATTGCGACGGTGGTGCCGCCAGCGAGCGCATCCGTCGGACGCGCGTCCATCCTTTTCGTCTCTTCCACCCCCTGCTTCTCCCTTCGACCTTCTTCTTCGTGCGCATACAGAGCTCCACAGTGGCGTGTTCTCGATTCGCATCGAGGGACGCTGGAGCCACTTTCTGTGTGCACACCTTCCCCAGCTTCAACATTCTCCACGATGGCCAGTTCCATATATAAGGATCGTTTTGCAGATCTGAACACAAATGAGACACCTTTGCGGATGAATACTTTCTTTTGATACATGTCAGATGTCGTTGCTATCGCCAGAAGCAGGCGGGCGGAGTTAGAGATGAACAACTCGTTGCTGTGGTTTGTTATTGCTGGCTTGTACGTCGATGGGCGACATGCACACTTACTACTGCAGCTTTTATCTCAGTCATGCGCAGTCAGCTTTTTGGTCGTGATGAAGACATTGGTACGTCATCACGGAATACTACCCAAAGTAGCACCTTTATTGTTCGCACTTTGCAGCTGCCATTAAATGTGTGGCTCATTGTCGTGAGTGGAAAAAAACGAAACCTTGCGAGATGGCTATTCACAGTTTCCAAAGAAACACTTTTGTTTTGACGGCTGTTTTAGAGTAAACATATGCATGTATGAGTGTAAAATATACCTATCATGAAAACTGTCAATAATCATGCCCGACTCCCACAGCTGTTGATGAAGCCAATCCGTTCTCTTCGCTGGAAATGACTCATCGCTGTCACCAGCAGTGGATCATCTGAGGCGTCCCTGAGACGGAGAGCCATTGGATTAACACGTTGAACTTGCACTCTTGCACACAGGAGAACTCCTTGAAGAACGAACGATTCCCATTTATTGGCCATGTTGCCGAAGCACATCGTTGGATAAGTGTTTACGATGACGTGAGATATCCGAGTGACAATAGATTGTCGCATTATCTGCTCCTCACTTCAACAAGAGAGTGTTCTTTCATTGCGGCACCTAGCGCTGTAACCATTGCTCTTTCGTGGTTTAACTTAGCCTTTCATCTATTCGTCGTCGTCGTCGCTGGCATCTTCGTACTCTTCGTCATCCTCTTCATCTTCCTCCTCGTCGTCACCTGGACGGCGTGGCTTCGCATCCGCAGCGTAGATTTCACGAAGCTGAGCCGCATTCTGTGGCGGATTCTCCATCAGCTTGCGCAATTTCTCAGTCGGGATGCAGTCCGTACCACTGACACGGCATGCAATCTCGTACGCCTGAGTGTACGCCTGCTTGGTACCCGCCAGATCGCCCAGGATCACTCGCACCTGCGCCAGGTTGTCGTAGTAGATGGTCTTCTCGTGGTGCGCAGCTGGCACGACGACGTTCATGTACTTGATGATCCGCTCCCAGGTCTGCGTCAAGCTCTTGTGGTGCTCTTCGTCGGGCAGGAACGCAATCAGCGCAGCTGCTTCGCAACCAATCGCATCGAGTGCCCAGAACAGCAAGTAGTGGCGCTCGTGCAGCACGCCTTCGCTGACCAGTGCGTCCACTTCTTCAAGACTCTCTGGGAACCCCCCGTCGAGCAAATGTCGCTCAGCAGCGAGGAACTTCGTGACATGGGCTTTGCTCGCAGTTTTGTTGCAGCCGCTGCAGCACCACTCAAACTCCAAGTCTTCGGGCGACACGAGCTGCTCGGATGGCAGCTTTGGGTATGGCCACACGATACCGGAGCTGCAGCCACTCTGCTGGCACTGGAAAGAGCGGCATGTGTCGGGGTTCACCAAACACGCATCGCAAGTGCACATGAAGCCGTAGGACTCCAAGAGCGAGCTCATGCGCTCCTCGGTTGGTCGGTAAAAGAAGTTGCCGTAATCAATCGAGAGCGCATCGCCCTTCGCAATCGGTTTGATCGCCGTCATCCACAACTGCGAGTCGTAGGTCGTGAAACTGCAATTCGGGCTGCAGTTATGCTCCATGCGGCATGCCGACAGGAACAGTCCCGAACCGCCCAGGTTTTCCAGTTCATGCGAGTTCGTGTTGAGCACGCCGATCAGCGTCGCCATTTGGTGGTCCGAGAACCCCACAGGGAAGATATCGGATGCCTGCACTCGCAACTGCGTAGTCGCTTCCATGGATCGCTCGTAGTTTGCACTCGTGAGCAGCAGCACGTCGTCCAACGCAGAGTTGTCGCGCTCATACATGGCCAAACAGCGCAAGATGCAGCGCGCGCGGTCCACTTCCGCGATGCCTTCAAGGTCTGCCATGAGACGCACGACTTGCTCGCGGCGCTCGAGGTTCTCAGTCAAATGCTTCGTATAGAGCTGCGATGCAGGTGCATCACACTCGTGAGTCTCGTCGTTCTTTGGAGCTGCTTCGCATCGTGGACACACGTCGGTGCTCCACGGCGCGAACACGAACGCGTCTTCGCTGAAGATGACGTCGCCGGCTTGGAACGTGCGCTCGCTGAGCACCACCTTGCCCTTCACGGCATCATCCGCGACGCGCACGCCGCAGGAGGCAAACGGCGGCGCGCTGAAGACCATTTTCGTTGCGCTTGCAATGGATTCGTTTGGTGTGCGAGATGGATGGAGCGCCAGTACTTTTGGCGAATCAGATGGGCTTCTATTTCGAGCTGAAAAAGTAGACTCGGTGTTCTGTTGTAAGAGAGTCAGGTGGCGCTCTTAGATGCGGGTCATACTGTAGATATTGTGTACCCATTTGATGTCAAAAAACAAATGGCTAAGAAAAAAACGAATGGAACCGAGCAAAGTTTGTCCTGAAGCTACAGCTACTGCTACTGTGCATGGCTCCTGAACAGCGATCGAATGGACGTAACCTGACGTGTCAAATGCCTTGTGGTTATGAGGAGATTTGTTTGATGGAGAATTGATGTTGTCGTTGCAGTACCAAGTTTGTGTGCACAGTGCAACGACGCCAGCAGTACACTGGTTTTGCCAGTTGGAAACAAATACGTACCCTTTCAAGTCCTCATTTTGCTTACTGCCACTACTTTTGCGCTACCGTGAAGACCAACCAAATGACACCTAAGCTACACTCCTACACATATGCACGACCCGCATCCTTTGCACTTCCCACATTATCTTCTTCTCTTTCAGTCCATCGTCACCTCCTGTATCTCCACATTGCTCGTCGTCAGTGCATCAATATCCAGCCTACTTGCTGTGCTTAAGGAATCTCGCGCGCAGGAGGAGCATCCGGGAGCTCCGACTGGTGCTTCACACCGTGGCTCTTGGCGTGTTGTTCAGCGACACCGAACGGCGTTTCCTGCCACGCGTCTTCGGGTCGCACTCCGGAGACACCTTCTCGTCGTGTGTTGCCCTCGTCGTGTCCAGACTGCGCACTCCGAGCGACAAGTCCGCGAAGAAATCGTCGTCACCGTCGATCTCTCCTTCATCTCGTCGTCGTCATTGTCTCCCTGGTCTTCATCATTGTCCTCTGTCTCCATCGTCTCGTCCTCGAACCGTGACGGCACGAAGAAAATCGTCGTCGTGGAGAAATCCAAGTCGTTGTTGTCGTCCCGGCAGCCCATGAACGATTCCTCCCCGGCGAGTGATCCAAACCACGGCTGGGGCGACACGAAATCCCAGTTCATTCGATACATCGTACTTTGGCTGCTTCTGAGCTTTGACTTTGGTTGATTGCTGCTGCTGAAGCTGGTGACTTGGTTACTGAGAGAAACAATTGACAGCCCGTATCGTTCGTGGCGGTTGGAGCGCCAACACCTCCGTTGAGGAAGGAAGAGTGCGTTATTTGCCCAGTCGCACATTCCAAACTGTCAAAGTGCAACTCTGTGGACTGAGTGTCAAACAAAATCTGAAGTTTGCAACTAGGACTTGATTTCCGTCGACGAATCGGTCAGTTCACTTCGTTGTCACATGCACGCAAAGCTACAAAAAGAAAAGATGTGTAGATTTTAATTAATTCCCTAGTTGTCTCATGCGCGCGAACGCCACTCGAGCAACGAGCGCGCGCATCAAAATCTAAATGCAATCCTAAAAGTAAATTCCCCATTCCACATACACGAAGGCACTTGGCGCCACGCTGTCCAGTCGTTCGTAGCTCATCGATGCCAGGAAAGCACGCGCAAGTCTGGACGAACGAAGCGCCACGTCGTTTCTGTTTTTTCTTCTTGTTTTTGCGTTTTCTTTTATGAAGAAGCAAAATGACACAAACTAAATATACGGCGTCGACGACACATCCACCTTCGACTGCGACGTGTCCGAGCCAAACGAAAAGTTCGGCGCTTCGTACGTAAAGCCCGTAAACATACTGCGCGGCAGTGCTGATCCGCCGCTCGACTTGCTCAGCGGCGTGCCTGTGACTGGTAACTCCGTGAACTCCTTGTCGAAGTTCGACGTGTCGCCGGCTTCCTTCGACTGCGGGTCCGACGGCTTGAACGGCGGCTCCGACCAGAGCAAGCCGTCCCAGTCCACCGAGCGGAAGAAGCGGTGCGCCTTCACCTCGGACGCGCCGCGGCTTCCTAATCGTTTCTCCGGTTCACGGTGCAACAAGTGCGAGATCAGCGACGCCGCATCAGCACTCAGGTACTTTGGAATCTCGAGCGGTGCTTCTCGAATGCGCGCAAAGAGCTCCTGGCGATTGCGTGTGTACCATGGCGGCAACCCCGTGAGCATCTCGTAGAGCACCATGCCGAGTCCCCACCAATCGACCGCGGTGCCGTGGCCTTTCCGTGCGAGCACTTCAGGAGCGAGGTACTCGGGCGTCCCACAGAGCGATGTCGCGCCGCTGTCGATCTCTGTGACTTCGTCCTTGGCGAGACCGAAATCGGCGAGCTTGATGTGGCCCATTTCGTCCAGCAGGATGTTCTCTGGTTTCAGATCGCGGTACACGACACCGAGCGAGTGTAGGTGCTCGAGCGCCACGACGAGCTCGGCGGCATAAAACTTGGCCATCTTCTCGTCAAACTTGCCCATGCGCGACAAGTGGAAGAACAATTCGCCACCGGGACAGTAATCGAGCACAAAGTAGAGCTTGGCTTGGGTCTGGAACGCGTAGTGGAGTCCGACGATGAACGGATGGCTCGCGACGCTGAGCACGCGGCGCTCGGTCTTGGTGTGCTCGACCTGCTTGCGCTTGAGCAGATGCGACTTGGAGAGGATCTTCATGGCAAAGATCTTGCTGTTCGTGGTCTTGCGCACGAGTGTCACCTTGCCGAACGAGCCCTTACCGATCACGCGGATGAGCGTGAAGTCCTCGAGACACACCTTGTCGTCGAACGTGGCCGCGTCCACGAGCGACTCGAGCTCTAGCATGGACGACGCATCGTCCGTGGCTGACGACGTCGACGGCGGGCCGGACGAGGTCATTCTCGATTCTTCGGCTGCGTGTGGCGCGTGGGTTTCTTAGAAGTTGCGTGGACGTGAGTGGAGATTCACACACGCACACACAGAGGCACTGCCGCTTGTGGAGTCTCTTCTTCCTTTCCTTTCCGACTGCGGTCTTGTCTCTTCCTCCGGCTTACACAGAGAGAGAGGGGATCGAAAGTGGCGGCAACTGGAAGCGCATGCGGGTTTGTTCTTTTCCGCACAAAGCACTTGACTGACTCCCTTGCGAAGGCTGACCCACGGGTTTTGTGGGTGCACACCCCTCTCTCGAGCAGTATCACATACTGAAGACGTTCTACCGTTCTTTATTTGCTTTCATAGGGTCTTGTAACAGTAGCAATGCGATCGGAATGTTCACAGCGGTATTGTTCTGGATCGAGTCATGCATTTATACAGGCATTTGAGTAGAAAGGGGAAAATGGTTATTCTAGCCAAAACAGATATCAGGAATACCGGTATTCTACCAGTACGGTGTTTTCTGATGCCCTATTTTGGGTTCCGTAAATAACAATTGCGGATTCGCACCGATCCAATCGCCCCAAGCTCTCGGCTCTCATGGCGCTCAAGCAGCAGCTCAAGACGGACGATGCGGCGGCAGCAGCAGCAGACGAAGACGTCTACATGCAGGACACTGGCGCCATCCCCTGCGTCAGGATGTCCTGGGACGAGCGCCGCCGCCTCGCGATGGACATCGCCAACTTGTCGCCGCCCGACCAACCAGGCGTGCTGCTGCTCATCCACAACTTCCACCGCGCACACGCCGAGCGCAACGGCAATAGCAGCAATGACAGTATCTTCACGCGTCGGGAGTTCCCGCCGCCGCCAATTACACAGTGGGATGCGCAAGCTCACACTGCAAGACAGAATAGCAGTAGTGACAGCAACTCGGTCCCGTTGAGTGCGCAAATTGCCACAAATCCGACCCAGTTGGAATGCGAGTGCGATTTGGACACTGCGGCGCCAGAGTTGCTGCTGCAATTGCGCCAGTACGTCGACAACTGCTACATCCCACACTACGTGCCGAAGGAGAACTGCTGCATCTGTGAGGGCCTCTGGTCGAGCGGCCGCTTGATCGTGTGCGGCAGCGACGCGTGCGACACCAAGATCCACGAAGAGTGCTTTGGCGTCGTGCTGCGCGAGCTCGACGACGGTCCGTGGAAGTGTCCGTCGTGTCTCTTTGGACGGCAGCTCATGTGCGCCGTGTGCATGCAGTACGGCGGCGCGCTGAAGCCCGTCTCGATGAGCAGTATTAGCAGCAGTGTGGACGATCAGAAGTGGGTGCACACGTTGTGTGCCATGGCGATCCCGGAGCTAGTGATGCGCGACGTGCCGTCGATGGAACCCGTGGACGGCTTTGAGGAGATCGAGAACGGCCGCTTCCGGTATCTGTGCGGCATTTGCCGCAAACGCGGCGGTGCGTCGATCATTTGTGAGCAGGAGGGGTGCAACGTCGGCATGCATCCGCTGTGTGCGGGGAACGCCGGCTTCATGGTTGGCACAGACACGAATCCGCTCGCCGTGTACTGCGAGAAGCACTTGCCGGCGTCGCGCGTGCCTGGTGCGAAGCGGCTGATCAGCGACGAAGACCTGGTCGAAGAGATCATGAGCGAGAACAGTTCGTTCGACGAAGACATTGACGAAAAGTACCCCGTGGTCAATGAGACGCAGCGGTATGCGTTCATTATCGAGTCGACGCCATATTTGCACCAGAAATCCAAGTTGCTCGGCGATCGAGCGACGCTCAAGTGGGGCGCCAGCACAACCACCAGCAGTGCCTTGACGAAGAAAGTCGATCTGCGCGCAAAGACGTTTGCGATGGTGCGCATGAACCAGAGCGCGACGCTCGGTGTAAAAACGCAGCGACCGAGTGTGTATCCTCCACTTCGGGTGGACGATGACACTGGTGCTGGTACGCGGCTCCTTGGGATCCCAGCGTTTCCGGCACCAGAGGATCTTCTCGGTGCGATCGTGGACTTTCTCGTCAAGGAGAAAGACGAGTGGGTGCGCGCGATCGTGCTCGAGTGGGATGGGGAGCGCAAGCTGCACCTCGTGCAGCTCATCCACGCCAACCAGAAGCTCTGGGCCACGCTCTCGACGAGCAACACGCTCGTGCTCTATCTGGTCGGCGAAGAAAACATTCTGGATGGTCCGCGCGTGAAGCTGTATCGCCCCGTGAAGCAGGGTGAGGCCGACTGGCGACCCAAGCCGCGCAAATTTGCAAGCAGCGCGTCCTGATTTTGGCAGCAAGTGGTGAACGGATGAAGATACGAGTGTTTAGTATGTCCTGACTGCTGGCATGAGGAAAACACGGTAGCCTGAGTCTGGAAGAGATCAATAGAAGTGCATTGCGAGGAGCGAAAGGGAAAGGAGAGATGCACTTCTGCTGAATGGATTGATTATTTATGCCACTCCTCCGTCTGCATCACCTAGGTTATCTCTCCAGCATATCGTCGATTGATGCATCAAGAAAGCAGCCTTTCGCCTTAATAATGTGCCAGCGCATGCCAAAATTATGGATGATAAGGCAGCAGTCTCCTTGATTACAAAGCCAACAGAAAAAAAAAAGGTTGTCCAAGCGGTATGATTACGTGGCCAACGTTGCAAGCTAAACGCTGAACACTCGGGAGAACTGTGGAATTGCATATTTGCTTCAAGATTCGCGCACAAGACGAACTGGAACGAGAGGCTGCTGCAGCGAATGAACGAGGTTTGCTGCATGTTTATACAGAGTCCCATCCACCGTTCGTTCTCTCTCTCTCTCTCTCTCTCTGCGTCACCCGCCACGTTCCCGTTATCAGTCGGGCTTCCCCATTCGTTGGTCTCCAGAATAAACTCGCCATCTCGAGCCTCTGTAGTTGAATAAATGCATTCAGGAGGTGTTATGGTAAAGGAGAGGCTGCGTTGATCTTGCAAATCCTGTAATCGGATCGATGTGGACGCGATGCGAGAGTAGAGGTGTATGCGATTTGAGAGGCTCGACAACGTCGTGACCTGCACTCACCCAGCCAAACAGCAGACCCCCCACTCGGTTTATTTGTGGTCAAAGAAAAGAAGGAAAACCTACTGAACAACTGCAGCATTGGAAGGCACGAAGACAAGAAGCGCATTTCGCCTATTACGTAGCTCCATGATGACGCCCGACGAGCAGGACCACCAGCTGCTGCTCACGCACTGCTTCCTCTCCTACCGCATGCTCAAGGAGGTGCTCGAGTCGTCCAACATCACGGACAACGAAGAGGTAAACGAACAGAAGCACCAGCGTTCTCTGAGAAGCGCGCAGCATGGAGACTCACACTTTCCGCTCGCTTTCGTTTTTCCGCTGTCTACGATGCTATGATGGCAGGCTGTGATGGTGACGCGCATGCGCGTGGACCCGCGCCATGTGGACGAATTCGAGCGCTTGCTGCGTCTGATCCTGAAGAACACGCACACGATTGGCCATGTGTCGACCTGCGTCGTCAAGCCCCCACCGGGCGAATTCACGTACACGTCCATTGTACGTGTCTCGTATGCATTAGAGCATCTTTGTCTTAGCTTTCCGTGATTGCCTTTGCGCTCCAGCATGGTGATTTACATGCGCGCACACACACGCTAACACTCATTTACGTTTTTATTCAGGTTAAATACTCGAGTCTCCAGGCGATGCGGCAGATTTACCCGTCGACGGTGGAGAGTGGCGTGGATTTCTATAAACTAATCGCAGCACGCGATTCGCTGCTGCTCGAACCTCCAACGTATCAGATTGAAGCTGGGTATGTGACTGTTTATTTTGCTTTTATTGTGCATTCTATGTGACTTTCTCTCGTTTTCTTTCCATTCACATGTGTGCAAAATTGGCTCACCATTCATTTAATGCTATGCAGATTTGGTACGTGGATTGAATCCGACGGCAACACAAAGCCGATGCGCGGCGATGATCCGGAGGAAGACGACAACATGGTCTATCAGAACGTGCCTGGTCCGTGCTGTAACGATAGTTGCGAGAACCCGCACGGCCTGAACGTACGCGCGTCGTTTGTCGTGCCCACGAAGAATTTTCAGCTTTTCCAGACCAGATACCAGCGCAACAACAAGAAAGGAGGTCAGAAGAACCTGCGCTGCTTCCCGTCGTGTCGGAACGGCCGGCACGTGAGTTCGGGCTTTTGCGGTGATTCGATCCGCGTCCACGTCGGAATTTCGCGAGTCACAGAGTCTGGGGGCGTCAAGTTTTGTCCAATCCAGCAGTCGAACCAGCCGATCGTGCTCACGTTTGCGCGGTTCGTCAATCTGGACGGCGCGTTTGATCAGACAGTGTCGGGACCGGACGTGTTCCCAGGACAGACCATTGATAAATCCGACGTTCTCGCGTGGGTACGAGACAAGGAGCATCCGATGAACCCATTGTTCCCTGGCATTTTGCGCGGTGCCGCCATGGAGACGGCGTCGCAATCGGCGATTTTCGAGTTCAACTCGGAATGCAAAGCGTGGCACTACGGTTGGACGGCGCCGCGTGGTCAGGGGCTCTCAGGAAGCGATGCGCAGCATGTGTTAGAAATTTTGTTTATGAAGCCCATGGGTGCGTATATGTATTGCCTCGAGCGCTTGCGCTCAGACGGGTTCTCGATTTATTCGAGTCGCCGTGCAAGCCATGCGGCGATCAAGCCTGAAGCCGAGCCTTTCGAAAATGGGGAGGACGATGATCGATCCGTGAAGCGCAAGCGAACGCAGGTGCCGCCGTCTCCAGCTGGCACGATCTCGTCGGCGGCGTCGGACTCGCCTCTGGCATCGCCAGAAAAAGAAGACTCGTGGAACCGGGCAGCTTCGACGACAACCTCTGAAGCGTTGATCACGGATGTGACGGCGTCGCTCGAGCAGCAGACATTTAAGAGCGAGCCTACAGCCGCACAAGCGCTTCCGTCTTCTTCCTTTACAAGCGTGAACTGTCCAATGTCGTCGGGTTTCGATACTCCGTCGAATTTCAGTATGCTCCTCAACAGCGGGAATGGCATGCAGACTCAGCAACAGCAGCAACTCCATCAGCAGCTGCAAAGCCAAATGAATTCGTTACCAGAAGGAGAAATGCACAGCTATCTGCCTCAGCATTACCCGTCGGGGGATCTGATGAGCCACACGCTGTTCAACGACATGCAGCCTCCGCGCCGCGTGGTCGCGTCCGAGGAGCTCCCGTGGTCCGAGCTGTACAATCTGTTTGATTCCGTGCCGCCGCTGGCAATGGTCGCGAGCGACGAGGACCCGGATCGCGACTGCGACAGCCCTGGCAGCACGCCGAGCTCGGGGGGATACGGCGACGACGACGACATTGCGCTGCAAACGAACGCGTTCACGCATCCCCCACCTCCTTTGTCCTCGCAAGCGGTCTTGAATTATTTATAAGAAAGCGCCCACGCATTGATTGATTCCCCTTGCACACTGCTGGATTTAAAGAAAAAGGTCGGATGCGGTCATGTTACGTTGATGGATATGAAAATGGATGGACACGAAGAACGAAAAAGAGAGTGAATAAATGAACAACACTGGGCCGGGATCCACTGTGCTGCTACGATTTACATATTCATGTCGCCGTTGTGATAAATAAATCATGGACGTCATGCTCATTGCGTTCTAACTCCGCAGGCAGGCATGGGGAACGCAAGCAGGCACATGTGAGAAATCAACCAAATCGAATAATAAAATAATAAGAAAAAATTACTCCAAATGCATCGCGTGAAAGGACCATGGTACAGCTTCTCTTGTTAAAAATACTATGGGTTTTGTGGGTTTGTTTGCAGGACGGACGGATGTCTTCCTCTTGTGTCTTGTGTTCGCTTTCTTCTCGTTCCTCCGCCCTTCGTTTTCTTGTCGATGTCGCCTTGGCTACGAGCCGAGAATCTCCTTTGCGTGCGCCATGCACCAGCCCTTTCGTTGCGCCCATTTCGCGCATTTCGCGTTCTTGCAGCGCACGCCACCGCCGTGGTTCCGACACAGATGCTTCAAGTGCGCTTTCTTCCGACAGCCTTCCACGGCGCAAAATTCACCGCCGCCGTGTGATTTGCACAACCCCTTCGACTGTGCAGCACGTACACAACCTTCGACCTTACATCGGGAGCCGCCACCGTGGGCGATGCACAACCCACGGCTTTGACTGTTCTTCGTGCAACCTTCATACACACATTGATGGGCACCGCCGTGCTTCTTGCATTTCTGGTGGGATCGCGCACGGTTCAGGCATCCTGGGAAGTCGCATTGACGACTTCGAGGACGCTTTTCCACAACCACGTCGTCGCCAGTGTCTCCAGTTGGTTGCGCGCTCGAACTCAACCGAGCGGAAAATGGGACTGGCAACACCTGTGCACTTGTGTTCAGTGCTGTGTTTGTTGCCACTGATGGCGTTGACCGAGCAAAATTAGGTGCCGAGCTTGTCGAAAGTTGCGAGAGCGGCTGCTGTTGGTGATTATGCAGCGGCCGCTTCGTCTCGATCGTCGCGTTTCTCGCCAGACTTCGAAATCCGCTATTTGAAATGCCTTCGTTGGGTTTGTCGGAATTGTTTATTCGCGTCGTCGGTGTAGCTGTAGTCACGTTGGTCGCACTGCTCACTGCTGTCGAACGTGACTCATCCTGCAAGCGTGTCTTCCGCTTCCGATAGCTCGACGTAGGGACCGGTCGCTCTGGCGCTTGTGGTTCACGATGCCGTCGTTCCGTCAAATCGGTCAGTTCTTGCTTCGCGAGCGCAGTTCCAAGATTGCCCAACGATGGCGTTGTCGGGGTCTGGTTGCCAGATTCCATCGGGCCGTACAAGTAGTCAAAATCGCCTTGGTTCAACTCGGACAGTTGTGGGTAGTCGATCTTCAGTTCGTCTTCAGGCAAGTAGATCTGAGACGACGGGGTCGTCGTGCCTGGGCCACTATTGCGTGGCTCAGAGTCATTGTCGTACCCCATAATGTTGGAACCGTTCGAGCCATTCCACAGCGAGTAAAAACCAGATTCATAGTCTGGAATCAGCTCAACACCACCGAGCAAGGAGCTGTTTGGGGATCCGAGGCCCAGTGGTGGGAACAACCGGTTATTATTGGCTCCACTTGACGAGATGTCGATGCCTCCCGACCCATTTCCATTATTTCCAGACGTCGAGTTGAGATTTCCGTTGCCTCCAAAGTTGGAACTCGTCACTGGCGACAACCTGCTGAGGAACCAGTCCTGGTTGAAATCCGGCAGCGGGTTGTCGCGCTCGTATCCTGTAGCGTTAGTTTGGATGGACAGCGGAGCCTGGTGGTAGCCTGCATAAGGATTGTTGTCCATGGGTCGCAGGTAACTGGAGTTATTGTTGTTGTTGTTGGCATTGTTGCTTGTGTTGTTGGCATTGTTGCTTGTGTTGTTGGCGTTGTTGCTTGTGTTGTTGGCGTTGTTGCTGGTGCTGGTCGATCCTGCGGTCGGCGTCGTGCCATGGCTCGACGACATCGGCGAGCTGCGTCCGTACGTGCTCGTACTTCCTCCACTGCTGCTCGTCGTGCTGCTCAGCCGCGGTCGTTTCCCCGCGGACGGCGACTCCGCCGCTGGATGAAAGTACCCAAAATTGCTGCCCCCTGCACCTGTTGAACCACTGCCGCTACTGCCGTAGACGCCCTGCATGGTGTTTACCAAGTGCCGTCGCTCGCTGTCGCTGAGCTGCGACGGGTAGTACGGACTCCCCGTCGTCGTGTGCTGGTTCCCATTTCCCGTCATGATGGAACCGGATGGGATCGCTCCGTGGACCTGGTGGTGGAGGCGCATCGGCTGCTGGTTACTCGACGGCTGGTGCTGTTGCTGGTTCTGCTGCATGATCCGCCACTGGGCTTCGCGGTCGTAGTTGCCCATCGAACTGCTGCTGTGTCTCGCGCCTGTTGCTCCGCGTTCGCCTGTCGCGGCCGCCGTGGGGCCGCTGCTCGTCGTCCACGCGGCCGTCGTGTCCTCTCTCTCTGTTCGCTTGCTGCCGTAATAGTCGCTACTGATCGCGTCGTCGAAAAACAGCGCGTACGAAGAAGGCGACGATACCAGATGCGGGTACGCGTCGCCGTCGCTCTCGCTCAGTCCTGTGATCACGGAGCCTCCTGCTCCTCCCGCCGGTAAAAACGCGGATGCTGCGGTGGCTACAGACGTCGTCGTGCTGCTTGTCGCGTTCTGCGTAAGGACGTCCTCTTTCAGGGCTCGCTCTCTGCAAGTCTCTTGTATGTGGACAACGCCAGAAGAGCGCCTTCTCTCTTTCTCTCTTCGGACGCAGTAAGATCTCGTGAATAGCGCGGCGCTGCTTGTGGAAATGCGGCGGCGCTTCTCCTTCCTGTTGCTTTCTCCTGCTTTCCTCTTCGGCTGTGAGTGGGCTGCAGTGTGTTTATTTGAATGTCAGGGGGGCGTCGTGAGGTTTTTTGCAGATTATAAAACAGACTGTTTCAACAACTCAGGTGTGTTTTTTTTCTCTCCTTTTCTCTCGTGCCATCCACCTCTTTTTTTTTCATTTTATCATGAAGAATTGCTAACGGGTTGACCTAATCGCGACCCAAATTGCATGTTGGGGGAGGCGGTAGACTTGGAGTTTGTATGAGTGGCCAGCTTTTGTAGCCAACAAAAACACGTGGAGACATGTGTGATGGGTGGCTAAAAGCAGGCGTTTTAGAGCACGCGTGGCGACGGATTAGATTGCAATATTACATTGCAGAGGAGAGGAGAGGAGAGGAGAGGAGAGGAGGCACGCTTGCCAGCACAAAATTTCCACCGAGCACAAGACGATCGAGAACAAGCACGAACCTTCCAAAGTGAAACGCTCATCCTGTATAATATGATACACATGACGGAACGCAGTGGTCGCCACAACCATTCTGATATCTCCCGTGGTGGCTGTAGCACTCTCTAATTGGATCTGCTGCCTCTTCTTATGTGGAACACAAGTCGGATTTAGGTGGCGGCTGCCTCCGTTTTATCGCGCTTTTGTTGCAATGAAAAGGCGCGATAAAACGGAGGCACTTAAATGTGTGCACTCATCTTGAGTGTTGGTTTGCGTATGCCGTGACTGACTGTCACACGAAGCATAAACCGCGTTTTGGTGGTGGAAATTGGAACAAGTGGAGCGCCAATTCTGTTTTCTTCTTTAAATGCGTGGACACTGAAGAGTCGTTTCAGATCAGGAACGGTCTTCTCCGTTGTCTCGTGTTGAGGGGCCATCTTGAGTTGGGGGGAGGGAGGCCACTCGAAAGAAAAGAAAACTAAAACAAACTGGAGCCACCTCCACGACCATTCGTTCGTTCGTGGTGTGGCGCTATGATATTGGATTGCGACTTGGGTGTGTCTCCTGACGTGGCGCAAAGAGCCATGGAGCAACGGCTTTTCCTTATCTATGCGCATCGGGCAAGTGAATTATGCATTTTCGAAAAGTAAACTGGGTGCGTGCGACCCCATTCGTTTGCTATTTATGCGTTCTCCCTCTATATTTCAATACTCCTGCTGTTGTTGCCAGCATGCGCGCATGAGCAGCAGCTGCCATGTTGCGCCACGGGTACAGTACGTACCTTGGTGTATCGCCAGTCAGCAAGGCGCTTCTATGTGACTACGAAATAAAGTCGCGCCGGTCCTCAAAAGTGGAGCCGTTACACTGCGCTTATTTATGGTGGGTTCTCGGTTGCTTGCATACGATGAAACATCTCGCATGTTGATGATGGTGATTGCTTCCGCAAGCGAGATATTTTGCATGTGAAGACAACAATCCCACCTTTATGATGAAAAAAGAAAACGAACATATACACAGCGTGTGTACCGTACATTATTGCCAATGCAACACTCAGGTTTTGTTAAAGAGTGGATCGTGTGCTTGTCGCACAAGTGGCAGCCGAGAAGGTCGTCTGAAGGTAACGGAACGCAAGTGACGTGACGTTTGATTGTGGAACCCATTCTTAATCAGATACCGACACCAATACCGGCATCTGCACAGTAATCTGACTGTACCGTTAAGAACACAATGACGATCTTAAGAAAGCAATATATTCAGCAATCAAACATTTCTACTACACACACAATATTTTGTTGCAGTTCTAATGCGCAGCAGCCGAAAAAAAGCACAAGAAGAGGGCGAAATGACAATGGTCTGGACCCCCTCATCTCCAGCGCGTGAGCGATTCCAAATGCTGCACCAGTGGGATCCCCTGGACTTCAAAGCGAGCGACGTACGCGCGGTTCTTCATTCGCTGCTCCGTTGTCCATCTGCATTTTGCACAAGTGACATCATGCGTTTTGCTACAAGTCAGACGCTGCGATTGGCATCTGCTCCGTGCTGCAAATGTGCTTACGTTGTCGCTTACCTTCGACGGATTCGACGGAAGCGGGATCGATGCTCTTGGAGCAATTCTGAGTGCGACACATCGCATCGAGAGTTTAAAATATCCTGCTCGATGTTCATTTGCAAAAGAATAAATAAACAATAGGTTCACTCTGCTATTGCTCTTTGTGGCGCAATGCCGGTAAGGAAAAGGTAGCAAGAGAACACGTACGGTTGGCTGATGGGTTGATGATTCCTGTGACTGTACCACGTGCCCCGAGATTCCGTTTCCTTTGTGATGTTTTGCACTTGCATTCTATTGTTTGCATTTGGGCAAAGCGGACACACATTCATAAGCATCGACTTTCAGCAAATGGAATGCACCATGCAGACATTATTCATTCACAATCTGTACCTGGACGTGATCGAAAATGGTGCTCAGCGCTTTCTGTCGCTTGCTAAACAAAAGTAATAATTCGGATGCCACAAACAAAGTCAGAAATCAACCTGCTTAAGAATCGTGCACATGGATCACCTCGTCTCTTCACCCTGTTCTTACCGAGTTGTTGATGCTCGTTGCGGCTCGCGCTTGATATTGTTCTTTGCAGGATTCTATCGATACAACCACGCGGATTTAGTGCCTTTTCAACCTGCATCCAAGCGATCATATCCACACATGCATTCCAAATAATCGCTCTCTCCACGAACCTCGCCCATGCGTCCAGAGAACTCCTGCAGCTTGTCGAGATGCGGCTCGGTCGGCGACGCACTCACACCACTCACAACCACGCAATTGCTGAGCATCATGAGCTCTTCGGCCACGCGGAACGTCTCGGCGTCGTGCCGCATATACCGCGATGGCTGCTCCAGCATGTTGACTATCTCTATATGGAGACCCTCGTGCAGTGCGCGTGCTCCTTCTTTCGGCTTCCAGCGCGCAGCTTCCAGCGATGCAATGCGATGCGGTCGCTCCAATGCCCCAAATGCGAATTTGAATTTGGAAATGAGCGAGCGGTTGACTTGGAAAATGTATCGCTCCCTCCACTTGCATACAAACTTCAAGTGTTCCACAACCTCGTGGACCCGCGACCAAAATTCAAACTTGGCAAAATGCCTCAGAATACGGACATAGTCGACTAATTCATACCCATAGAAACCGCTTCAACAGCCTTTCAAAATATCCAATATCAGAATTGACATGGTCCTTAAAGACAAGTTGGCGGGTAAAACTTCGCAGCCCGCCAAATTTTACCCGCGTTTCTTTTTTTCATTTGCCAAAACTCAGCGCTTCTAAAAATACGCCGCTCGAAATATCCTACAACATGGAAATGGTGAGAACGATCGATGGATGTGCGCGTGCATGCGCCTCTGCGCATACAGAATTGCGTGTGTTCTATGCATGCCGCTTGCGTTAGTGCGCGACAATCTGTAATCACAATAGCGTGCAAATAGGAAACGACATGCGTGTGCAGCTACTCGAAAACGAGCTTTTTCGTGTGTTGTTGCTTTCATTCAATTCAAAATGCTGGCAAAGGCTAAATAAAGCGTGCGTTAATACATAGAGAGAATGCCGAAAAATCACACACGCTGCAAACATAAAGAATGCGTGTGCATGCGCCGCGATACTAGAGCTGGGTCATCATCTCCATGGCGTCCGTCGTCGAGGTCGACGCCGTCGCTGCAGCGGTGGACGCAGCGCTGTTGTCTTTCTTCACGCGCAGCGACGCGCCGCGGCTCGTCGTCGTAGGGCTCGCGTGCTTCGAGTGCGTCATGCACATGCCCTGGCGCTGGGCCCACTTGTCGCAGTCCTCCAGACAGCACTTGGCGCCGCCGCCGTGTTTCCGGCACAACCGCTTCAAGTGCGCTTTCTTCTCGCAACCAGCGACGATGCACGGGCGTCCGCCACCATGCATCTTGCAGCGACCATGGCTCTGCGCGGCACGCGTGCAGCCGCTCTCCTGACACCGCGATCCACCGCCGTGGCGGATGCATAGCCCGCGACTCTGCACGCTCTTCGTGCACCCGGGATGCGAGCAGCGCTTGGACCCGCCGTGACGCTTGCAGCGGTTGAATGCACGCGCTTGGCTCTTGCAGCCTTCAATGCAGCACAACTTCCGTCGATCGGGCGAAAACTTGGGGCTTGTCTCGACTGTCATGCTGCTGTCGCTGCCTTCGCGTATCGTGGTCATCGCGCTGTTGTTCGCGATGGTTGGTGCATTGGCATTATTCCCTGCAACGAGAGCGCTTCGTGGTGGAAGGAATCCGCCATTCATCGGTGACACAATCGATGTGCGCGGTGTGATAATCGACATCGGCGGCGTCATGAGCGACGCATTTCCAAACAAATTCGAGACCTCGTGCATTTCCGGCATCACAATTTCGTCGCGATCGTCAAACATGGACGGCGATGGCTGCTGCGAGGGGTTATTCGACGAGAATGGTGGCAGCCCAGCTTGCGATGGATCGGCGTGGAACGGAGACTGAAAATCTAATATTCACATACGCAACAACGGAAGAAACAGCACGCTCGTGTGAGAAAATACAAAACCTTAAAGTAAGGAAAGTACACATATTCAAAGGCAAGCAAGGACGTACTTTCGCTGAAGAACTCTGTCGACGGTGTTTGGTGGTAGCCTTGCGCGACGGCGGTTGTTGTCGCGTAGTACGAGGCGAGCTGCTGGCTCTGGTGCAACGCTTGCAAAGTACTGTTCGTCGACATCATGACAGCTCCGACTGGTGGCTGCGGAAACAATTGCTGCAGATCCACGCTCGCTGAGTCATCGAAGTTCTGCAGATCCAACACATGCGCGCTGGTGAAATGTGCGTTGCCGTTGTTGTTGTTGTTGCCGTGGAGCCCTTCCATTGCCATCGGCGTCGATCCTTGCAAAGATTGGTGGTGGGAAGGTCCTGTGGCGCTGGATTGAAATCCAAACGGCGGCATGTCTGTCAAATGACGAGAATGGCCGCTCACAAAGCCACTTCCGCCGCCATCGATCCCTGGGTATCGGTCCGTGAAGTACGAATTGCTGTTGCTGCTGGACCGCGTCAACGCCACAGAGTCTTGCGGGTCGTCTTCTTCGTGTTCTACCTTGCACAGATGCGCCTGCTCGTCGTCGTCGTCAAACTGGTGCGAGCAGCACTGCGACTGCTGCTGCTGCTGGCGTTGTGGCGTGAGGTTGAGCAGAGATGGGGCTTGATACGAGGACGGTTTGCTGCCCCACTCCATCGCTTCTCTCTCGTCGGCGCGCGTTTGCACTTCCCAGGTGCCTGGCTCCCTTTCTGAGCCGTAGACTGATGCCAATGATGACTCGCGAACTTTCGCGACCGAGGCGAGCGAAATGTGACCTGGTTGCTCCTGTCTCCACCACTCTTTTCTCGCTTTGCAGGGGCGAAGCCTCGTCTCGCGGCTTTTCTCGCAGAGTGAGTTTGCTTTCAATTCAGGGCGGTCCCAGGTCCCATACGCAACTACACCATTTACACGTCATTCGTGGTCGCAGCGCCAGCGATTCGGAAGTGAGGGCTTTTGATGCATTCGGACACCGCACACAGTGTTTAAATTCGCTCCAATCGCACGGATCGATAAATACCTGGGCTTTGATTGATTGTTTAAATGCCATTAGTTTTGTCTTGACACGGATGGTGCTGGAAGTTCACCATATCTGGATAACACTGGTGCGGAGAGGAAGCCACGCGGGTGAGCATCTGAGCGCGCAATCAACTTTAGCTGTGCTGCAGCAACTTGACACCCTACATCATTACTGCAAAGCCACTCGACACCGCTCACTCGCTAAGTACGCTTCTTCGTCCACTGATCCGCTCGTCCGCTGTGCAAGTGGACAAAGGGGAAGGGGTATGGATGACTATCAACTGCATTGACAAAACCGGGGAGTCACGTGAATTTGTCCTGACACTCGTTCACAAGGACATCGCTAGAAGCACGATGAACATGCTGATGGGGCTGCGCGTCGTGCGTGGCAGTGGCGTCGTGCGTACAGCGTCGGCGCTTTCCCTAAGCGCACGTCAGCCGCTGCGACTCTCTGCTGTGGTCACGAACGCACGCGCACTCGGCATGCAGCAGGCGCTGTGGACGTCGCAGGCGAGCTCGTCGTCTTTACTCAGTCGAGTGGTCATGGCTTCTGGTCAACGCGCGTGGTTCAGTGCGACGTCGACACCGAACGACTCGGAGCGTAAACCGCTTCCGCCTGCAGCCCCGATCCCTTCGTTGACGCTCGCAGACGACGGCAAGGAGAAGGCTGGTGTCGGTGCCTTTAAGCTCGAGAAGGACACGTGGGCGGAGCGCCATGCTCCAGCGTGGATGGTGCCGTACATCCAACTCTCGCGCATCAATCGCCCAGCAGGTCCGTAAATCCGTACGCATGCTTGCTTGCTAGCATGTCCGATCCTTATTGGTTGTATGATCTTCTTGTAGGTACGTACATGCTGCTGTGGCCGTGCTTTTGGAGCATCTCGCTCGCTGCGCCAGCAGGGAGCCTCCCGGACTTGGGACTCTTGGCGCTCTTTGGCACCGGCGCGTTCATCATGCGTAGTGCCGGCTGCACGATCAACGACATGTGGGACAAAGACTTTGACAAGCAAGTGGAGCGCACGAACAAGCGTCCGCTGGCCTCCGGTGCCATCACGTACCCGCAGGCATGGGGGTTCCTTGCAGCACAACTGTCTGCTGGTCTCGGCATCTTGCTGCAGTTGAACTGGTACAGCATTGCAATGGGCGCGTCGTCGCTCGGGCTCGTCGCAGCGTACCCGTTGATGAAGCGCGTGACGTACTGGCCGCAAGCGTTCCTGGGCTTGACGTTCAACTACGGCGCTATCCTCGGCTGGGCAGCCGTGCATGGATCGTGCGCGTGGCCAGTTGTGCTGCCGCTCTACGCTGGCGGCGTCGCGTGGACGATCGTGTACGATACGCTGTACGCGCACCAGGACAAGAAGGACGATGAGCAGATCGGCGTGCGTTCGACGGCGCTGCTTTTTGGCGACAGCACGAAGCCGATCCTGAACGCATTTGCTGTGGCGACGATCGCGGGAATCGGGTCTGCAGGGTACGCCGCGGGTCTCGACTGGCCGTTCTACGCCGGTCTGCTCGGTGGCGCGGGCCACTTGGCGTGGCAAGTCAACACTGCGAAAGTGGACGACCCGATCAATCTGCAGCAGCGCTTTGGCTCGAACAAGTGGTTTGGCGCGCTCATGTTTGCGTCCATCGTCGCGGGCAAAGTCGTGTAAGAAAACAACAAGGACGACCATTTCAATATAGAAACTATCACCAAGGCTCAAGCAGAAATTGTGCGTGTGTATTGTTTGATGGACAGAAAGAGAGAAACACATGATGAAGGTGTATGACGGCAATGCAAACAGGTATCTTCTTTGTGTGCGATCGCGGCATTTGCCTCTATGACTTCTTGGGTCGGATCGTGAACACGCCGATGTCGAGCACGTTCTTGACTTCCCACACGACGGTGATCACAATGTGCACGTACGAGACCAGCGAGAGGAAGAAAAACTCTCTGACGATGAGTCCCTCGTTGATGGCGTCGTAGATGCCCTCGAGCATGCAGAAGCCGCAGTGCGCCGCGACGTAGAAGATCGGCACGAGCGTCTTGCGGAACGGATGGTACTCTTCGCCGCACAAGTGCGCTAGCATGAGGTGCAGCTGCGCAAAATCAAACAGCATCGCTTTGTTAGTTGCTTGTGCACAGAAGAACACATGCGAGGGAGCACTTTACAAAGCAGAGACGTACCACAAGCTTGCTGTTGAGAAGACCGATCATCCAGAGAAACATGCGCGGGTACAGCGAGAAGATGTCGGAAGGCGAGAACATGACCCAGAGCGCAGCCAACGAGTTGAGAATGAAGAACGGCGTGAGACGCGTGAGCGCGACGAGGATCGAGTCGTTGGCCAGGCGAACGGCGTGGAGGACGTTCACCCCACTACATACAAACGCAATTTAAGACCATTGGTTGGACGCGGCGTTTTCCACACAAGATACTTTCGTTCGGCGGGGTATACGTACTTGACAGCAATCGTGAAGAATGAGCTGATGGCGGTGATGATCACGAATATGCTGTTGTTCTGGAAGCCTGGGATGGACTCCTGGGTCCAGAATTGCGAGCCTACCCATGCAGTGAACAGCTTCAAAGCGCAACCAATGAGGATACCCTCCGTTGGTCCATTGATCATTGGCAGCTGCAGCGAGCCCGAGTAGTACCTGTTTCAATCGACAAGTTCACAATGCATTAATACCCCAAAAGACAACAAGTTTCCCAGGGATACTAGTGCATAGAAGCATCATCAAGCGCTCACTCACTCCTCCCACGTCGCGCAGATGAACACAACATGCGCGCTCATGCTGAAAGCGAGAGTCTTCCACGTCGTGCCCATTTGCATCACGCATGCCATCGTCATGGTACCAACCGAGACGTTCAATGCGTCGCAGCCGTGATCAAAGAGCAAGCCCAAAGGCGACGAGCTGCCCGTGCGGCGCGCTTGCTTTCCGTCCAAGTTGTCCAATGTCTAATGCAAACACAGCAGCAACAACAACAAGAAAGAGTCAGCAAAGCAGTCCAATTCTTCGTGTGAGGAATCGACAAGGTTCGTGTACCTGATACGAGAAGAGCGCAATGGCCGCGACGACAAACAACCACGCAGGGGCATCGCCGTCCAAAAACGGACAGTAAATCGCAAACAACAAGTGCGAGGTTCCGACCAGAAGCAGCCCAGTCAGCGTGATCTAACAAACAGCGTAACAGCAAGAAAGTCAATCAGCGCGCTTGCATAAGCATGTTTAGCTGTGAGCAAGATCGACAAAAGGCTTACCAAGTTTGGAGCAAGCCACATTGGCAGGAATTCGACCAAAAAGTTGTTCATCGGCGTGAGCACGTGCTGGTAGATGAGCGAGTTGTCCGAGCCGTGGTACTGGTACGTGAGCAGCTTCTCGGAGCCCTCCTGGGAGACGTACTTGCCAAAGTACATGGACTTGCCGTCGGTGACGGATCGATGGCGCACACGCTTCTTGAGCGCATGCAATTGCGCCGCCGCCTGCTGCTCCTGCACCGTCGACGTGACGGGCTCGGCCGCTGGTTCTTCGGCGGCGCCGGCCATGCTGCGAGCGAGTTGTTGGGGCGGAATGGTGACGGGCGGGCGGTGGAGAGAGCGCGGACGACGGGAGGGAGCCGCACGAGCGAAGCCAAACGAGGAATGCGCGGTCCGCAATGCAACCAGCAGGAAAGGCTGCCTCCTTTGTCAAACTTGGCGTGTACCCTCTCCAACCCTGCCCTCCCACCACCAGCCTCGGCGAATCAAGACGCGCTGATTGGTGCGTGTTTGGATTGTGAGTGACTTTATTGGCTGAAAAGGGATCTTTTTGACTCTCTCCCAGCAACAAATGAAAGGGGTACACCGTAACGGTTACCCTGTGACAGTGATCCAAACCAGCTGCTGCTGTGCTTCTTTTTCTCCAGTTTTTCAAAACAGTTGGAATTTATGGATTCTATACGTTTTGTTGGTAAATGTGGATCACAGCAAGACTGTTATCTTGAATTACTATGCAAAGCGAGCTATATTTGTAATAAAGCATGCGTCCAAGTTTGAACCGTTTGAACTGGTTCGCACACTTTTCAGGTTCTCGGTGGTGAGCTCACTTGATCAACGTAAGAGACTAGATACGTAAATATTTCCATCGAGTTGAACCTGTTCAGTCGCACAGAAAATGCAGGGCTGCCGCACTCTCATTTTGCGGCAAGGAAGCGCAGCCAACGGCAACGACGGCGCTCTCTGTCTGTCGTCCTGTAGGATGCAGCTCCGCACGAAACCCGCGCTGCGACCGCTCCCCTTGCGCGCGGTCGTGGCGCCTCCACCCTCTTCATCGCCACCATTGCTGTCTGCGTCGACGCGGCGTCAGATGCCACGTTCGACTACCCAACGCAGCGATGGCACTCCGTTGCGTGGATTGCGGAAAAGCCGCCCTGTGGAAACGCAAGTGGATGCACCACCCCAGCACGTTGCTATTGCGAGTGTTGCTTCGGCAGCATCAGCGCCTTTGTCCGGCAGCAAAGATGGTAGGAAACGCACAGGACGCGGCACGACATGCTCCCCCAGAAAGGCTACACGAAGACAGAAAAAAGTATCTAGGTACGCACGACCTTTTTTTGCACATATGCATTTAAGCTTTTGGTGCTTGTGCTGATGTTTATTGCTCGATCGTTTAGCGCAAGTGTGCCAAAGGTGCTCACTAGGTCGAAGGCTGCTCCGTCTAACCGCCGCGTGCCATTGACTGGCGACGAGCGCAAACGGATGCAGTTTTACCTGCTGCAATCGGCGTTCAGCAGCGAAGATGATAAGATCGATGAAACCAGTTGGCTGACAAGCACGTTGATGGACTTGATCCTGTGGAGGTTGGCCAATCTGTACCCCAACGTGCACTTCCTGCCGACGGATTTCTTCCATTGCCACTTGGAGAGCGTCAGCCGCAACCACCATCACCGCTATTCACGTCACCACGCGCCATACATGGTGGCTCAGGCGAATGAAGAAAGTGATTTCCACGTGCGAGACGTGCTGGGTCGAGTCGTTGATTACAAGAGTAACCAGCCCATCCTGTTTGCTGTGAACATTGGATTGATCCACTGGAATCTGTTCCGCGTGCAGCTTACACCGCACCCTGAGCTCCAACTGTTTGAGCCAATGGGGTATGTGCATAGCGTCATCTTGTTGGATCCAGTCTGCGTTGAGTACTCGCTGAATGTGTGTATGTCTTTGTTGTACAGCCGGCTGGCTTCCCGAACTGGTATATCTTACCGCTCCATCCCTCGAAGTGTCATTGAATGGCTTGAAACGTGCTACCCTCAGCACAAGAATTGGATATCGAAAGCAGTGAGTGCGATCACAAAGCCTCAGCAGGTCAGTGGCTTTGACTGTGGTGTCGCATGCTTGCTGTATGCAGACAAATGCGGACAGGGCCAAACCCGCCAGCAAATTAATGAGCGCACAGATCAGCATGCAATCACATCGTTCCGGCATACGCTACAAATGCAGTTGCGATCGATGCAGAACAATATGAGCACGACACTGAGTGGTGATCCAAGCGCTAACAACGGCTTTGCGCTGCCGATATAGGATGTAAAAACTACATAAAATGATGTGACTTGCCGCGGTTGTTCTCTTTGCAGCAATCATGTATCTGTGACTTTGTGTGTTTGCAGCCTGCGGTCAAAACGCGACAAGAAGCTGGTGTATGTCGTGTCCCCGATGAGAGTCGTCTCCATGAGCAAGACGCATTCATTATGAGCGCGAGAGTGAAGATCGTGTGCGCCGCATCTCCTTGCCAGCGTGCCGTTATCCACACGTAATTGAAGTCTTTTTTGCGACTGCTGACACGAACGCTTAAGTAGGATATGTGCGACCTGGCGCGTCCACGCCACACCAATGGTTGTTGCATGCCCAAATGATCCACAGTGCTTTTTGCTCTTGGCTGTGGTTTCAAAAATGTTCTTTTTCTCACTTATTGTGTTGTTTTTGGATTTGTAGTCGTTTGTTTCACGTAACCAAAGAAGCGCATCCCAAAACGCGCATTCGCAAAAGAAGAGATAGGGGCGAAGAAGTACGCGTGCGTAAATAAAGAGACGAGAGTGAGAAAAGGAACAACCAAGCACATGAAATCGCATCCTGGGCGTTTCTTGTTGCCGTTTTTCTTGGTGTTATTTTGGGGGAAAGGAGTGAATCGACGTTGCGATAGCATTGGCGTGCTTGGTGCTTGACCCTGCGAGAGACGAAGTGAGTATTTGTGACGAGAGAGCGAGAGCACTGGAGTCTTTTTTTTTGGTTTCCTGAAGAGTGCAGAGGAGAGAGTAATCAAAGAGCCAAGCAGCTACAAGCGGTGGTTGCGTTGCTGTGCTTGCCTCTTGGTTCCGTCCCATTCATTCCGTTTCTGGGTTTCGACCGAGATTGTACAAGTGCTGGCGGTGAAGCTCGAGACATCCTTCATTGTGAAACTGGTCGAGAACACCAGCATACAGGAACCAGCCGTCCATAAGCAAATGGGGAAAG
Source organism: Globisporangium splendens (assembly GCA_006386115.1). Classification (NCBI taxonomy): domain Eukaryota; phylum Oomycota; class Peronosporomycetes; order Pythiales; family Pythiaceae; genus Globisporangium; species Globisporangium splendens. The sequence goes on along the minus strand of VFIW01000022.1, from coordinate 440,569 downwards.
CGCCATTGATCATGCCACGCACCGACGTACATCCGCTTCACCATCAATATGAGGTAAGAAGGCTGTTTGTGACGCTTCCTTGGAAGTGAGCGCAATGAATAACAGGCTGTGTTCTTTTTTGCCGAGAACAGTCTAGATTGTCCTCATTCAGCGACGAAAACTCACACGGCAAAGCACTTCCGCATCGCACTCTTAAAAGGTACGAAAAGTCTGCCCGTTTTACGTTATCAAAATTGTCGGTGCTTCATGGACTCGAATTTACTTATTTACGTGTTTTAGGTCGAAGCACATTTACAGCGACCGCTTCATTCCATCGCGATTGTCAACGAAGCTCGATGCTGGATTTGGTCTCACTTCGGATCCACCCAGAAGGCATGGGTAAGAGGCAAAAGAGAAATCGCATTTGCTGAGCGGTTATTGATGGGTTTTATCACATTTTGTAGAAGCAACCAGCGATCGCAAAACAACCAGAACACAGACACGACAGGCTCTGCATCTGGCAGTAGCTCAGTTGGCAGCACGCAAGGCCACGATGCAAATCCAAAGGATTCTTCAGTCATGTCAACGTCATGTGCGTCGTCATCCTTCTCAATGCTGCTGAAGAGCGAGCTCTTAGGGATAGATTCCCCCTCGCATCGACCGGAATTTACCAACTACACGGACTACAATACCAGCGTTTATCCTTCCTCGATGGGCACGTCGTCATCTATGGCAGGAAACGGTTGCGGTATTTACAACTACAGCACTAGCTCTGCTCGAGGAGGATCCTTCAGTAGCACCAGCAATGGCAGCAGTGGCACCTTTGGATTTCCAGGACGAAGTACAGGCAGTGGGTCCAGCAATATCTTGCGGTTTAAAGCTCCTCGGCAGTCCATTCATGATGAAATCAAGACATCGATCTCGTTTAACGGCATCGGCTGCTCTTCGCAAAGGCATGTTCCCATTATTCTACAGCTGAGAAAGGAAAACTATGCACTTGTCATGACCACTAATGCCAACTTTGTATGTAGATTGCTGGCAAACACCATGAACGAAAGTCGACGCAAGATCTCGAAAACGCCTTTCAAGATCCTCGACGCGCCTGCGTTACAGGATGACTTCTATCTCAACCTAGTTGATTGGTCCTCGACAAATGTACTTGCCGTTGGACTCGGGTCGTGTGTGTACTTGTGGAGCGCATGTACAAGCAAAGTCACGAAACTGTGCGACCTCGGAGCATCTGACTGTGTCACTTCAGTCGCCTGGAGTCCTCGAGTGAGTTCACCTGGTCAGTTGTTTGTAGCTGGCGAATGCACAAACGCTAACCACCTTTGTGTTTTCGCTATTTAGGGGACGAATATTTCCGTTGGTACGAATAGCGGCGAAGTTCAGATTTGGGAAGTTGCTACATGCAAGAAAGTCCGCACGATGAAGTAAGGAACTGTTTTCCGTGCACGCGTACTATTCCAAGCGAATGTCTGGGTACTGACGGTTTTCTGATCTCTTGTCTTTTCAATTGTCTCGCCATAGCGGCCATATCGCTCGAGTGGGGACGCTGGCATGGGGACCGGATCTTATCGCGTCGGGGAGCCGAGATCGCAATATTTACTTGCGCGATATGCGTGCTGCAGAGCCATTCCAGCACAAACTAGCTGGTCACAAACAAGAAGTATGCGGACTCAAATGGTCCTTCGATGACCATCAGCTTGCTTCTGGAGGAAACGACAACAAATTGTTCGTGTGGAACATGCATGGAGCTTCTTCGTCGGTATCCGCATCAAATTCTTCATCTGCCTCCGGGACGATCCCTATGGTGCGCTTCAACGACCACACCGCTGCTGTAAAAGCCATTGCATGGTCCCCACATCAGCACGGCCTCCTGGCGTCAGGCGGAGGTACTGCTGATCGATGCATTCGCTTTTGGAACACGCAGACCCAGACTCCAATCAATGCGATCGACACAGGTTCGCAGGTGTGCAATTTGATGTGGTCGAAGAACGTCAACGAAGTTGTGAGCACCCATGGCTACTCGCTGAACCAGATCATCGTGTGGAAATATCCATCGATGACGAAACTCGCTACCTTGACAGGTCACACATTCCGAGTGCTGTACCTAGCGATGTCTCCTGATGGGCAAACGATCGTCACAGGCGCTGGAGATGAAACACTCCGCTTCTGGAACGCATTCCCAAGTTCCAAGTCCAAAGGAGGTAGCCGTCTCGGCACGGATCTGATGTTGCCCATCGGTATGAGCAACGAAATTCGGTAAGAGGAGTAGAGATTTAGAGCAAATGCATCAAGCAATTCAACTGACACTAGAAGCAGAATCGTGCTCCAGAACAAATAATCACTACAACAACACCAACAAGATGATTTTAAAGGAGCAAACAAACAAGCAAGTTTGTGGTTTAATTTAAGGAAAGTCTATAGGGGGAAACAAGCAAATGCGTCAGGCAAAACGCACGACACCAGCAGCTGAGTAGTGGCCATGCAGCTGAGCTCCAAGCGTCGATCAAATTTGTCTAGTGCTGGCTTACTTGCGCTTACCACCTCGGCCACCACCACGACCGCCTCGTCCTCCAGATTTACCTCCACCGCGGCTACTGCGTCCTGCGGACTTGTACTTCTTCTGAGCACCTCCGTTGTTGTCGCCATCGTCGCCATCGTCATCGTCTGCGCCGCCGCGAGTGTAGCGTCCGCGCTTGCCACCAGTGTCCGACTCCTTCATTTCAATGGTCGCCATGCGTTGCGCCTCGTTCACGCGCTCCGACATCACGAGCACGGTGTCTTCTTCGCAAGGGTACGCATCCAACTTCTTCCCGAGCAGGTGCTCGATGCGCTGGTAAAGCTCCACATCGTACTGCGTCACGAACGACACGGCGATACCCGCACGACCGGCACGCGCAGTACGACCGACGCGATGGATGTAGTCCTTGCCGTGCGTCGGGATGTCGTAGTTGATCACGACATCGACGCTCGGGATATCGAGCCCACGACTCGCGACATCGGTACACACGAGGATGTTGCGGCTCTTGGCCTTGAACTTGTTGAGCGCACCAAGACGATTCGGTTGCGTCATCTGGCCGTGCAGACAAATTGCCTGGAAGCCCAGGTTGCGCAGCATCAGCGTCACCTTTTGCGTGCCGTTGCACGTACTGGCGAAGATGAGCACAGACTGACCCGCGACTTCGTTCAGGACGTACGCCAGGTAGCAATCCTTAAACTTGGCGGGGATGAACAGATAGTGCTGCTTGAGCGTCTCTGGCGTCGCGAATTTGTGCGTGATCTCGACCTTGACGGGGTTCTTGAGCGACGCGCGCTGGAGCTTGGCGACCTTCGACGTCATCGTCGCACTGAACAGGTACGTGTTGCGTTCGGCAGGCATGAGCTGCACGATCTGATTGATTTCCTCTTCGAAATCCATACTCAGCATACGATCGGCTTCATCCAGCACGAGGTAGCGCATGGTGCGCAGACTGAACCCCTTGGTGTTCTCCAAGTGATCCACCAGACGACCCGGCGTCGCGATCACGATGTGCGGCTTGCGCGCCAACGCGACCTGCTGGCTCATCATATCGATGCCACCGACCACACATGCACATTTCAGTCCGATAGACGCACCGAGGGCCTCAAACTGTTCGCTGATCTGGTACGCGAGCTCACGCGTTGGCGCCAACACGAGCGCATACAACCGCTGCGGATTCTTCAGCAGGGTCTGCAGGATCGGGACCACGAACGCACCAGTCTTACCGGACCCGGTCTCAGCCAAACCGATGATGTCGCGGCCTGCGAGTCCATGCGGGATCGTCTGCTGCTGGATCTTGCTCGGCTTGGTCCATCCGATCGCCTGGATGGACTCGCAAATGGCCGAGTCGACGCCGAGCTCCTCGAACGTCTTGTCGCCGCTGAAGCCCTGGTCCTCCTCCTCGGCACCACTGTCCACCGGCTTCTCCTCCACTTCCTTCGCTGCTTTCGCCATGGCTGCTGTCTGTCTGTCTGTCTGCCTGGTGTGTGTGTGCGAATGCTCCTGCCAAGTGACTCACTCGCGTGAGGCGCTTGATGATCCGGAAAATTGACTGGAAGCCAACCCTCAGAGCCATTCAATGGTCAGTGGCACAGCATGTACCCCTCACGACTGGTGACACCAACAGCTATACACCATCAATACGGTGACAATAGCCAACCATCCGCATCGCACCTTGCTCTGATAAATCTCAGCACAATCACATCTTCTTCTGTGAAAACATCAGCGATAAGCCGAAACGGTCCAACGACATTATCCGGACACAGCTCATCCATATCCGGACAGCCCATCCCTTTCTTACGGTTCAGTATCTACCAATAAATCCGGACCCGGTCAGACGGCACGGACATGAAATACCTGATAGATGCACTGGTGCCTTGAGCGAAATACGGGCGTATTTCACTGCTGGATCATCCTCCATAATTAAATATCCGCCTTAAATAACAAAAATGTGAAAATTTTATCGCCGCGCTTCACGAATAGGTTTTTCCTTTGGCTCCTCCACAACCCCCCCACTCACCTCCTTCCTCTCCCACCAGCATCTCGAAAGCACGGATCAACACAAAAGATCAAGCATAGGGGAACCGATGGCAGACATCGTCTCGGTAAACGTGGCCAACGCGCAATCGCTTCATAGTGCTGTGGTGAATGTCCTCGCTCGCCAGGCCACTGAGCGACCAGCAAACACACAAAGGCAGTACATGAACAAGCAGAAGGAATACCGCGAGTGGTGCGCGTCCAAGGGCTTTTGTGATGGCGAGCTGGTGTATGAAGCGAAGCTCGTTGACTTTCTGGACAACTTTGTCATCCCACGAGGAAACAAGCGGGCTAAGCAGGCCGACGGATCTCCGCAAGCGCTGGGATTCGAGTCCATTGACGCGTATGTGAAGGCCATTGTTGACCTGTACCAGCAGCAGAAGTCTCTCGGCATGAACAAAGAATCGCATCCTCGTGGAGTCGCACTCCGTGCTCTCGTGGACCTATTGAAACGCAGTGAAGTGACGCGGAAGCGTGAGGCGTACGCCGATCGCGGTTTAGGAACAGTGCTCGATGGGTACAACGTTGAAGACATGAAGGCATTGAGCTCGTTTTGGTTAAGTCAACAATCTGGAGTAGCACTGAGAGATCGAGTTGATTTTCTTCTCGGACACGCTCTTCTTGCTCGAGGAGAGTCCAGAAGGTTAATCCAGTTTCCTGATTTGCTGACTCTGTCGTTGAGTGACGAAGGCCCACAGCACTGTACCCCGCTAGTCGTAATCATGACGAAAGGAAAAACTAACCAACACGGGAGAGTAGAGTACGGGGCTGCAATGCGATGCAAAAAAGTCCTACTTTGCCCCATGAACGCCGTCGCAATGTACCTCTTTTGGAGGTGGCACGTGGATTTGGAGCCCTTTCCGGTTCTGACAAACCGTAAAGCTTGGTACGACATCCATCTTTTGAAAGGCAAAGATTCCAAAGTCCAGCTCTCGTACAATGCTCAGCTCGACGGAATTAAGCGTGCTTTTGAGTCGTGTGGGATTGACTCGTCTGTGTGGACGCACTCCAATCGCGTATCAGCAGCTAAAATAGCGGAGTCAAATGGCGCCGATGAAGCTCAAATCAGGCGAGCTGGTCGGTGGAATAGTGAACGTATGGAAGGCTGCTATTTGACTACAATACCCCGAAAAGCGATGCGTTCACTCGCCGGTTTTCCTACAAAAGGTGGCTCGTATTGGCTGGCCCGAGGTTGTGTCACACCATGTGACGAGCTGCAGAGGATGGTGTATCGTGATCTCGAGAAAGCAGAGGCTGATTTTGAAAAAAGAGAAACCAGGGAAATTGCAGCAGGAGGTTTTATCGGCATGCTCCACGACCTGCGGGCGATTTTTTTTACAAGACTCGGTGCTTCTCCGCCGCCAGTTTAGAGATCATCCTATTTGGCAAGATCCACTCTTTTTATCACCAGAGTATCGCGCTTTCGAAAATGAAGTGATAGCCAAAGTCCCCTCAGCAGAAGCACTACAAGACAAAACCCTCGAGTCCGCTATTCCTCTCGTAGCTACTGCTCTGAAAGCAGGATTTGAGTCCGTACATGGAAAACTTGACAGCCTCACATCTGAGGTCAGCAACTTGAAAAAACTAGTACCGCTGCTGGGCAGCAAAAAGCTCGTTTTGACCATCGTTGACGAAGTCGAACAGAAACCGCAAGAACAGCCACCTGCACCTCAGCAGCACGTTGACAAATACGCTAGCGCGGCAAAGGGAAAACTACGATTGAGCAGATCGTTGCGCACTATTCCCGAGGTTTGGTGTGAATACGCGATTGGGCTGGGTGGTCAAATTTCAGTCCGAGAAGCAGAAAAACGGTTTGGGCCGAAGTGGCGTGCTGACTCGACCGAGAACAGATTTTTTTCGCGGCGGAAAGTTTACTACGATGCTATCAAGCTTTGTGCCTCGAAAAATAATATGCCGTATGAAGAAGCAGCCGAAGTAATGGAGAGCAAAAGAGTTCTGAGTGGAAAGTCATTGAACGCATTTTCGAATATGGTAAAGAGTTTGGTGTAACAAGCCCCACAGTGTCAGTTCTATCCTGAACCGGTGAAGTACTTATTCAGACCCACAGCTATCTGATGTATGCGAATGAATGTTGTCAAAGTGCCCAACATCGCCGATATGTGTTAAGAAAGCGACCAGTTTCAACGAGACGTAGTGCAAGTTGGTGGGCTTCTGTCGAATGCGCGTAATTTTTTGAGCATCCAAGAGCCTTACATTTTGCTGAAGTGTGTTAGGTGCTTGCGTTCTGATCAGAACTTCAGTAAAGTTAAGGTTATCTATACGAGCATTTTGCATTAAGCCCGTCAGCAAACCGAAATATTCTTTTGTCTAGATTGAGTTGCGTTGCTATAAGTTCGACACTACTCGGCCATTAACATGACCAAAGACGAAACAGCTCCGAGGAAGCGGGTTCATGGGTGACGAAGCTGGTTTTGCGGTAGTTGTGAGTTTAAGGGTTGAATCTGTGGTGACTGATGCTGGTCCTGCAGTCATTCTGAGTTCACTCTCTACTTCCGACTCTGTACTTACTCATTAACCTTTTTCACGCAGCAGACTAAGTGCATTGTTCGTCTCCGGATACTGTAAGCATTACGAAGGCATCACAGCAATCATCTCGCCAGTCCGACAGATATTCGTGAAATATCTGCCATTTCCACGACTCAGGTAGTCCTTGCGCTTCCGTGACCGAAGGGTATTATACCCGCCGCCCTTGGCGTGATGCCCGAACTTTTTGCGCATTGAGGCGGTGGGGATGCCCTCGAACCGGAAAGCTACAAATTCTAAATATGGCGCCTGTGCCGCTAGTTCTGTTTCTGATGGTTGCAGCGCTACTCGTGTTGGTGATGGTTCTACTAGTGACGGTGGTCGTTGTTCCGGCCAACATCGGAGCACACATCGTTATCTTCACATTGACTTTGGAAGCACATGTCTGTCTGACAGCACACCTGCGGCCACACTCGCCATAGACGAAATGAATCGAGCTGAAAGCCCCGCCGAAGTAAGCGTCAATTTGTAGGGGTTTTGTTTTGCTGGACGCTACTCTCGAAGCTTCTCCCTCCTTCCTCATAAAACCTTACTGTAAAATTCGTGAAAAAAAACTCAGTAGCGAGACCTCCAATTTCGTATTTCAGTTAGGTCGGCCTGGTCCGAACGAGACTTGTTTTTTGTATGTGGACCTGGTCCGAATCCCCACATGATACTACCACAGTATACGATATACTAACTCAACAGTGCTGGTACTGGTGGCGGCGTTTGGTTTTGCCAATCACTCAGGAGCAACGGTGTGACGTGACGAAAGACCGGCGCTCCTCCACCGCAAGCGCATAGCCCCCTCCTCCTCCTCTCGCTCACTCGTGCTCCCGCCCTCCAGCGCCATATCCCCGCACGCGCACCATGTTCTCGCCCGCGGTCTCAGGCGCTGCGCGCAGCCGTCTGAACATCACGCCGCGCCAGCAGCCATTCCAGCCGCGCTCGCGACGCCGCAGCTGGAACGAGGACCAGACACCCGTGCTGCCGACGGTCAACAACAGCAAGGACGAGCGGCTGCATCTGCTGCCGGACGAGACGAGCGACGCACGCGCGGCGAATGGACGAAAGTTTGATCTCGAGAATTTTACGAACGCCGTGCTCTATGGCGTGATCAACTCGATTCTGACCATCCCGTGCATGTACGGCTACGCGGCGATCATCTTCAGCCATCCGGACTTTGCGAGCTTCATGCCGTCGCTCTCCAAGCTCGTCATGTTCTCGAGTGTCGTGCACCAAGTCATGTTCACGCTGCTGAGTTCGCTGCCCTTTGCGATTGGTCAGGTGCAGGACGCTGGGCTTATCTTCCTGAGTGCGATTGCAACGTCCATTTGCACGTCGCTGGGTGCCGACGTGCCCATGGAAGCGAAAGTGGCGACGGTCGTCGTCACGATTGGCATTGCGACCGCGACGCTCGGTGTCTGCCTCGTTCTCATCGGTCGCTTCAAGCTCGCTGGACTGGTCTCGTATCTGCCGATGCCCGTGGTCGGAGGCTATCTGGCGTACATTGGGCTGTTCTGTTTGTACGCAGGGCTCTCGCTCAGCACGGGACTCGTGATCAATGACTTCACGTCGCTCTTGCAGATCCTCGATGTCCAGAATGTCATGTTGTGCATTCCAGGTATCCTCGGCGGACTGCTACTGCTCGTGGTCTCGCAGCGATGCGAGAGTTCGTTTCCGCTACCAGCGTGCATCCTGGGACTCCCGCTCGTGTTCTACATTATGCTGCCGCTGTTTGGTGCCGATATGGACGACGCGCGTGACTACGGCTGGGTCTCGCCGTCGTCGCCACCAGCAAACTTCCTGCAAATGTGGGACTTGTTTGACTTTGCGCAAGTGTACTGGTCGCAGATCCCGAAGCAGATCACGACGTGGCTCGGCATGGTCTTTGTCGTGTCCTTCTCGTCGTGCCTGGACGTCGCCGCGATCGAAATGGATATGGGCAGTCAACTGGCGATCAACCACGAGCTGGCTTCGGTCGGCTGGTCCAACGTCGTGAGCGGCCTCTTTGGCGGCTACACCGGGTCCTACATCTTCTCGCAGACGATCTTCACGTACCGGTCCAAGACCAACTCGCGCATCGTCGGCGTCTGCGTGATCATCTCAGAGTTCGCGATCGTGCTGCTGCCGCTGTCCGTCATGAGCTACGTGCCGCGGTTCTTCTTCGCCGCGACGCTCATCTTCATCGCCATCGACCTCATGGTCGAGTGGCTCGTGCACGTGTACCACAAGATCCTGCCGCGCGAGTACGTCGTGCTCTGGATGTCGTTCATCGCGATCAACTGGGTCTCGCTCGAATTGGGCATGCTCTTGGGCATCGGCTTTGCGATCCTCAACTTCATGATCGGGTACGCGCAGGTGCGCGTCGTGAACCGCAAGTCGCGCAAGTCGGCGGCCGTGCGCAAGTACGCGGCGCGCACGATCATCTCCCAGAAGCGCGAGTCAATCGTGTACCTGGAGCTCTACGGTTATCTGTTCTTTGGCTCGTCGGTGCAAATCTTGGAGGACGTGCAGAAGGAAGTGCACGTGCGCGCACAGAATGCACCGTCGAACGCGGCTGCAACGGCATTCAAGCGCATCTCGTCGTCGTCGCGACGTGGCAGCCATGCGAACGGCTACTACAACGTGCCGATGACGCCTGTGGCGCATTTGGACGTCCCGATCGAGTGTCTAGATGGCAGTCCTGCAGCCAGCGCGCAGGGTTTACCGACCGAGTACATCGTCATGGACTTTGGTCGCGTCTCGGGCATGGACGCCACGGCCGCGCGCAGTTCGTTCATGATCTTGCAGCAAATGTGCAAGCGCAACGGCATCACCGTGCTGTTCGCGGACGTGCTGCCGGAGATCCGCAAACTACTGCTCGGGAACGACATCGCCGACGCCGCGAACTTCTACCCAACGGCGGACTCTGCGATCGAGTGGTGCGAGAACCAGTTGCTCGCGTCGACCAACCACGCGATCGCCAAGGACGAGAAGCGCCACGTGTCCATGAGCGTGTTGCTGCATCGGTTCATGGGCGAACCGGACGACTCGAGCTACTTCAACGGCGTGGATCTGTTTTTCAAGAAGCACACGGTGCCTGCAGGTCACGAATTCTACCGAGTCGCGGATTTCCCCGAGCATTTCTATTTTCTGGCCACGGGCTGCGTCGCGCTGTACATGAACAGCGACGGCAGCACCGGCGAGGACAAGTCGCTCGTGCTGCTTGAGCATGTGCTTCCCGGCGCGATGTTCGGCGAAGTCGACTTTTTCGGCCGTCAGTACCGCTACATGTGCGCGCGCACCACGGAACCCTGCGTCGTATTCGAGATGAGCCGCGCGACCTACGACGCTATGGATCAGCAAGCCCCAGAGCTCTGGAACCGCCTGCGCGACGTCGTGATGCAGTCCATGGCGCTCGCGATCACCAACACGACGTCCATCAACAGCTTCAACTACTTTCTGGACAACCACCAGCAGCCACAGCCGTCAGACAGCCGCCACGCATAGCTTTGACTTTGGTTTCTCTGTTTGCGCATGCACCCACAGACAACAATCGTATTTTCACTCACATTCGGATGCTGGTATTGTCCCCTTCTTTCTCTACCTGTTTGTGTGTCTTTGCCACTTTTGTCTCTTGAGCGTAGCTCTTCATACTCGTCTTTTCTGCACTTTGTGTATAAATTACATAAGGGTGAGTGTGGTCATCGCTTTTAGAAGCGGAAATTGCGCGCGAGCTCGCGGATCGTGTTCTGCTCGCCCCATTGGCACACCAGATTCAGGCGCTCGGTGCTCGGATCGTACACGACATCCTACAGATCAACAAACCACAATGTGAGTCAACCTTGGCCACTCAGGGAAACCGCAAAACCAAAGTCGTAAGTCCCGTACCATGGGTGCCACAGCGACGATGAAGAACCCCGTGCGCTCTTCGTGCGAGAGCGCATTGCCAAACAGATCCGCGACTTCGTCATGCTCCAAGACACGGTGGATCTGCGTGAGCGACTGGTACTCCGAGGACGCGTAGTGGTCGTAGTCGTGCGCAAGTCCAAACAACTTCAGGAACGCCAGACGCCGGATGCCTTCGTACAACACCGTCACGGTCTGCGCGTTGTCCACTTTCCCACCGCCACCACCACCGCCACCATTAGTAAGTCCACGCTTTGCAACCTGACGAAATTTCTGCTGGAACTCCACGATGAGCTTCTCACGCACGCGGTGTGCTTCGCGCTCGGCCTGCCGGCTCTCCATATTGTAACGCGCCGTGAGCTGCGTGGTGCGCTCGGCGTCGATACGCTTCATGCGATCGAGCTGCGCTTTGCACCCGACGAGGTCCTTCACGATCGAGTCCGTGCGCGAGACATTTGGTCCACGGTCATTGAGCCGAAGCTGTGCGCGCGCCGCAACGAGCGCCTTCTCGAGCTCCTGGACCTCGTGGCGCGCTTTCTCCTTCACGGCCGCGACCTCGGTGCTCGCCTTCACGCGCACTTCGTCGCACTCGATCAGCATTTTCTGCAGCCGCTTGCGCAACGCATTGTTTTTATCCTCCAAGTGCACTTTCTCGGCTTTCTCCTTCTTGAGCTCTAGCACAAGCGTGTTCACGACCTGTTTGTGCGTCTTTTCCATCTTCGAGGCTGCGTCGGCGCCATTCACACCACCTTCGATGCCACCAGTGGATCTACAGAGAACAAAGAAAAAGATCAGTTCACGCTGCTTGGGGCACAAAGAAAGAAACCAGTGACACAAGGAGCTACGTACGGTCGTGCGCGTTTTCTCTGCGGCTCCACAGTCGGGGGGATCCCCACAGAAGATGACATATCCATGGACGATCGACTCGATCCGATGGCTGCTGAGTGGGGAGATAGCTGTCGTGGTGGCGCAGGGACGCCAGTCGTGCCTCCCAGTCGACCACCGTTTGCGATTACATAGGACGCAGCTTCACCAAGGAATTCGTCGCCTCCACCGCCATCCAACATATCGTTGGGCGCGAACTCGTACTTGTGATCTGGCGATGCATTCATGTCGCGTTCGATGTCAAACACGAGCTCACCTGGCTTCGTCGCCTTGAGATGCTGGATCACTTCCAGAAACCCGAGGTCGTTCAGGTTGATGCCGTTCACGGAAAGCAGGATATCGCCGAGTCGCAACGACGACTTTGACGCCGCCGAGTTGCCCTGGAGCGTCGACACGCGCAGTTTCCGCTGCGAGTCGTGGCGGATCCCAAAGCCCAGTTTGTTGCCTTCTTTCATGACGCGGATCGTCATGCGCAACACTGATTCATTGATATTCCTGCGGGCGTCCGGATGCGTAGCTCCTGTTCCGTTCCCTGCAGCTTGATGCGCGTTTTCAGCGCCACGCTGCTGCTGCGAAGCACCGGATCGGCTGGTCGGAGATGTCGATGCGACTGCGTCTTGCAGTAAATGGGTGAACGACGTGCCGTGGCCACCGCGCTCGGCACCACGGTCTTCTCCGTTTACATACGAATTGACTCCAGCTACGCCAGTGTGACGCGCACCCATTGCCTGAGATTGCGGAGAGTCTGTGGATGATACGCGGTGAGGAACACTGGGCGAGCCATTGCGTGGAGGGACATTGCTGTACGACGGATGCTGCGACTTCTCTCGATCACCGCCGTTGCGGTAGAAATATCGCCCATCAGCAGTACTCGGCGGCATGCGTTGCTCTTCGTGCTCATCACGGTAATCACGGTACCCTGCGCTTTGCTGCTTCATCGCTGGTGGCGCACCTGAGGATGACGGCCATGCATTTGAATACGCCGCGGACGACGCGTCGGCTCGCGGCATCGGGAGGCTGTCAGTACGAGATCCGTTGGTACGCGCCGCCGCGACTGCCGCGCTGCTGCCGTTGGCGCCCTGCTGTCGAGACGGCAGCTTGGCGTGCTGGAACACGACCGTGTCGCTCTGCAGCGTCGGTGCGTGCAGCGTCTGGCGGCTCGTTCGGGGGTCGCTGCTGTGCGCCGCGTGGTGGAGCGCCGAGACCACCCGCCGCTCCGACTCGGATGAGAGGTGCGACACGCCGTGCGGGGACGACATGGCTGTGGTGGGGAGCGTGCGGCTGCTGCTAATTAGGCGGGTGTACGCGTCGAATGCAGCGCTTCTTCCTGCAGGCTTTGTACTTTGAAGCGAACAAATGGAGGGGAAGGGAGGTTACCCGCCAAAAAAGCTTAGGTTTTCTTCTATGGAATACCGGTATGTGGACCGGTAGGAGAATCCAGACTCAGATATCGTTAAGTTCGCACTGCATCCTCATGCTGCAACAGAAGAGTGTACCCATGTACCGTACTGAATACTTACTGGGAACTAGTGCAACTGACTGGCGATAATTCCAGTGGGAGAAAGGTGTCCACACATGGTGTTTCTTGCTCCTGCACGCTCCACGGACGGTCCCTATTTGCACGTCAGCAGCAACGTAGCGCATCGTAGTGAGTGCACTTCCATTCTCGTCGACTGCAGCGATCTGCTCGTTCGCCAGCATGTCCTGGGCAAAGTGTGGCATGGTCTCCTCAAAGTGAGCGTGCTCGAGTGGACAAATTACTGTGCTGGAAGAGATTGATTGTTTCCATATGACTTCTGCCAAGTCGGTCAGTATGGCAGCAAAATGTAGTCATCTGCATCGTCCGCGTCTCATCCATCATTCATGAAATCATACAGTCTGTAGCAGGTTTGCGGCGCTGATTTACGATTGCGTTTTTCAGGGTTTAAGTGACCTACGGTACGCTCTCTCTCTGTGGGACGCAAACGCGATCATCGCAAATCCTTGTCTCCCATTGTGCATACTGGTTAGTATTTTTGGTCACCGTGGTGGCGCTCAGACTTGAGAGATCCAAAACGCAATTCGTACGAATACCACCTGCATTCTACGTCACGCAGTATTTTGCATCCCATTGGGAAGTAGGCTAGCATGGTCCAGCCAACGCACTGTCCTCCATACCACTCGCTTCATGATTGTGAATGTAGTATGCATATTGCAAGTCTCTTTTTTTTGTATTCTCATCTTGATTTGTTTCGTCCTGTACTAACGCAGAAAACTTATAAACCACTCGGTGAAATCCACATGAATGAGTTGAAGCGTGCGTGCATATGTGGGTTCACGAATGCGAGTTCAAAGCTGTCGCACGAAGACAACCCGCTGCTGGTGTTTCGTATCGCAATCGGTGCCTACGTTGCTGGTTTCCTCGTCATCAGTGCAGTGTATACAGGCATGGAGTCGGTCATTGCGGCTCGCTTCAGTTCACGATGTCGAAAAACGGTGTCCAGACCACGCAGGTGGAGCAGCCCCAATCACAGTGGCGGCAGTGGGATGAGCGCGAGGCCATCGACGTTGGAGAGATCGTGGACGCGATTGAAGAGGTCCCAGAGCGAGTCGAAGTGGCCGACGAGAAGTAGCAAGATGCCGTGTAAAGCCAGCAGCACGGTATATGAACCTAATCAAGTGCATATGCGTTCTGACAGCTGAGACAGGGATCAACTGGGAAACGTGCAGCCATTACTAATGCCGAATGAGTCAGAACGGATCCCACCAAGCAGAAAACCGTTAGCTTTTACTTCTTTAATCTTTGTAGACGACTTGAATCAAAGCAATCAAGCACTTTTTCGTATAGAAAAACTGAATGCCTCACTTTATCCTTCACTCGTATCTGTGCCGACTCATGTCCACGTCTCGCGGCATCGACGCCGCCAATAGATCAGCAACAAGAAGTGGTGATAGAAGGCACGCAAAGTGCTTACATGAAGCTATCGCTCCTCGGGTCCTTGAACGAGGGCGTGGCGGGGAAGTACACGGGGCTATCGCTGAACCGGTATGCGTCTCGAAAGAGACTTACCGCGTGTGTTCGACGCCGCAAAATGAACTGCCGCACGTCCACACACACGCTCAGCAGCACCGGTAAAAGCACCATCCCGTTAAGCACGCCACACAGCACAACCGTCATGTACATACGAAAGTAGTACTTTTGGAAGATCCGCGAGTCCGCGAGTGTCAAAGCGCTCAGCCCCACAATCTTCGTGATCGTGATTCCAAAGAGCACCGAAACGAGCACCTTGCGGAGTGCGTCGCGTGCGCGTTCGTCCCCCGTTGTCCCTTCCACTTTCGCAAACATGCGAATGTAGTGGCCGCAAAACTCGACTGAGATGCCTGCCGCGATGACCAGATTGACCAAAGAGAGACCATTCAGCAGAATGCCGTTCGGTCCCATCAAACCCATGACTTGCAGCACGATGTTGGCCGCACTCAGCGTCACGAGAAGCGGGTACAAGACGCTGCCGAAATAGATCGCATGCACCACGAAGAGCGCCGCAAGTGCGAGACCCACGAGCTTGTACGTGTCGTTGACGATCGTCAAGTACTGGTCAAAGTACACGTACGTGATCGAGTATGCCCAGACGTCGATGCCCGTTTTCTCGCTGATCCACTCCGCCGCACGCCGCACTTGCTTGTACCCGTCGATGAAGTGCTGTTGCGTCGGGTTCGCAGTCGACACCAGCATGTACGAAAACGCCGTGACGTTACGGCCGTAGCCCGTGCTGTTGAGCACGACTTGCGGTGTCGCACGCGTGACCACTGGAATCGGGTTGTTGTCGACACTGAATTGGCCACGATAGATCGATCCGCCACCGTACGAACACAACGAACCAGCGCTCGCCGTGGCAAACATGCTGAAGATCGACATGAACGATTCCTGAGCCACGGGTGGCGCAGACGACGTGGATGGTAAGCACAATGGATTTTGCGTACGCTCCGCAGTGTAGGTCGCATTGTCAGGGAGAATTGGCAGGTAGGCGTTCGTGGTCGCGTTCACGCGGCAGCATTCGCTGTCAGGATTAATGAACCCCCAAAAGTCATCCATCCACGAGTACACCACACCGTCGCTGAGATGAGTCACGGTTTGATCGCCCTCGTTCGCGAGCACGTCGAGGATCTTGGGGATCGAGAACTCGTCGCAGAAATCCTTCGAGGTGCAGAATTTGGCTTCGATACTCTGGTTCGTGAGGTCAAACACCGCCGGGTTGCGTTTGTAGCCGCCCTCGACAACGAAGAACACGGGCGCACCGGTCACCAGGTACTTGTCGAGCGCATTGAAGTACGAGATCAGGTACGACTGCGACGGCATCGACTCGGCCTGCGGGAGTCCGTGGTGAAGCGACTCGATCGAGACGACCGAGAGCAGTGTCCAGACCAAAAACACAAGCAGCACGAGCAACTTGACGACCCTGAGCAACAGAAAGTTCGCGTACGCGTCGACGCAACGGTCGAAGAAATGCCCTGACTTCAGCATCGCAGCCTCAATGGATTCTCGACGCGATTCGTTCGACAGTTGTCGCGCCAAGTTCTTGGCACGCCAAGAGCTTTCATACAAATCGGCACCATCGGTACTCCGTTCTTCGTCACTTGCGTCAAACTCCTCGTCTTCTTTTAGCCATTCGGGAACGGCTGCTTTCCGCCAGCAAAACAGGTCATAGTTGCCACTGAGTTCTCGGCGCTTGTCCAGCGTCACGATCGCGATCAGCAACGTCATCTGGATGCAAAAGTTGATCGCAACGGCTGCCGCGGAAAACGCAGCGAACCAAAGTACTGCGGGCATAGGCGAGATGCAACCAAACACAAACGCGATGGTCTCAGCCGTCGAGACCATCAGGATGCTTGGACCAATGTATCCGAGTCCCTCGGAGACGAGCACACTCGCGATATCCTGCACGGCGCCGGGATTTCCGTCGAGTCCGACAAACACGATGGCTTCTTCGTGGACCAGGTCCTCTTGCATGTGGCTCATCGCGTGCACGATGAGGAAAATGTTGTCGACACCGATCGCGAGCGTGAGGAATGGCACGACCTCCATGACCACCAGTTGCAGCTTGACGCCGCACCACATGAACAGCCCGATCGTACTTGACACGGCGAGCATGATGCACACAATCCCGAGAAACCCAACCGTGATCTTCGACGTCTGGAAAAAGTGTTTGCTCAAGGACCACCGATTGATCCCCAATGATACGTACACGATCATCAGCGTGTAGCTCAGCGCCACGGGGAGCATGTCTCCCGAGGACTCCACTTCAATCTCGTCCTGGACCGACATCTCGGCCATAAAGAAGATCTCGAAGAGCGTATTCTGTGACACCTCGAGTTTCATACGCTCGATGAACGCGCGCTCCCACGCGATCGCCGGCTTGTTGCTCTTGTCGTCGTAGTAATTGTACACCAATGCAGTCGACACAATAGCCGTGGACTCCAGGTACAGCGTTGTATTCGTCTCAGTCTCGGCTGGGAAGCCGCCCAGGTATGTGTTGTACAAGTTCATGGGAGCACCAAACGCTGACAAGCACGGACAGTCACTCATACTCGTTGGAATCGACGCATTCTTCGTGCGCAGAGCATTGCACGTTTGCACATCGGCGTTTGACGGCGAGTAGATGCACGCAGCAAAGTGGTCCATGGCCATGCCATACGCCTCGTACAGCTCAAAATGGTCCATGCGGTCCTGGAAATACTGCGTGATCGAGTTCACGGTGCACGTTGTGCCCGTGACTTTCCAGCAAATGTCGTCGAGCACAACGCGGTCTGGGAACGTGGCATCCTCTGGACCAGACGTGACACTGGCAACAATCTGCTGAAGTCGAATCGCTTCCTTCAGGTACTCGACGCGTCCAATGACGCCGCCATCTTTTGGCACCAAGATGATTTGCTGCGAGCGGTAGAATGGCATAAACAGCTCACCATAGCGGTCGCGCTCCTGGTACGGTCGAGTCGACTCGGCAACCCAGAGCTTGACCGGGTTCGTTTCCACTTCGATCTTCGTCAGTCCCAAGCTGCAGATAACCACGAGCGTGAGTACGATGAGGATCGTGTAGTACGGGCGCTTGCCAGTTGAAATAAACAACCCCCAGCGTTTCATCTGCGTGGAAATGTACTGATCCATGAAACTCAGTCGACGGGGATTCTGTTGCGCTCCCGATTGCGTCCGTCTCATTCGCGCTACAGCGCCTTCGTAGCTTTCGTCGTCGTCATCGCTCTTTCGGATCGCGTACACAAACCCGAAGATCAATGCGCACACAAGTAAGGTGCCAAAGACGGCCAGGAACCTATTCAGCGCCGAAAAGTCACGTTTAGCGAGGTTCTCGGCCATGTACGTCATCAACGGCTCCCATTTACTATCAGCACTTCCATTGGAGCTGCCGTTGCCACTGTCAGCTGCATCTGTATCCACAAAACTGGTGCCATAACACGCCGGATGGTATGTGCGGTTGTCGTCGGCGCTCACCGCACACACTGAGCCACAGACACCGACACAGGACTTGAGTCGTGCGTCCAAAGGCGCGAAACACCCGGTCGTATTGGTCGCGCCACAGGTACAAAACTTGGCTTCTTGCTCTTGTTGCGAGAATTGCGGCATCGTCTTCACATTGATCTGCAGCGGCGACCCGAGCGAATTGAACTTGTATGAGCCCATGAAGCCCAAGAGCCCGAATCCGTCAGTGCAGTTTTCCTTGGCGCTGCACAACAATGGGAAACTTGAATCCTTCTCACAGTAATCATAGATGTCACGCACGACGTCGCTCCCGAGGTAGTACGTCGCTTCTTCAATGGCGGGGAAGACCGCGTCCGTGTGGTTGTTGTCGCCGGGCATCAGCCGCACTTGCTCGACGTCGATAAACATGCTGTTGCTTGGGTTGCACGCGAATTGGCACCAGACGTTGCGCAGGTTTTCCTTGCACGCCGTGCACTGGCCTGGGATCTGGCGCACTTGAGTTTTCAGACTCTCGTACTGGTTCTCCGTGCAACAGAGCAAATCCTGGCCCTGCATGACCGTGTCATTGTACAGCAATGGACAATCCACTTGGAACTGCTCCTGGTTCGTGCTCGACCACTGCGAGAACCGGTTCTGGAATCCCTGTTCGTTGCCTTCCTCCACTGAGATGGGCAGGTACCTGTTCGGCAGCGCCGCTAACGGGTACGTGACATTCACGTAGGACGTGTCAAAGGCGACACACATGCCCGGTCCCTGTCTGTAAACGCCAAATTGGGGGACAGACGTGACGTTGTCCACACACTCTTTCCCCTTCGAGTATTTGCAAGTCGTGAGCTTGGAGCGGATGACTGCCAGCGCCGCTGGGTCGTCTGACAACGTGTATGGCACCGACGCGTTCGATAAGCGGCGAGAGATCGCCTTGGCGGCTGAGGAAGATGCATTGCGGCTGCCAACATTGCTAGCAGCAACGTGACCGAACAGTGCTGTTGGCAGTATCGTTGACGCAAAAAGCAACATCTTCCACGGCTACACAGCAACAGCACATCAGAATTCCCGCAGGCATCATGCAATGAGCTCAAACATTAATTACAACCATGCATATCGATGAAAATACATTGCGTACCATATTGCCAGACGCCGTGATCTTGTCGATGCGCTTGATGCCAGCATCTCTTCCGCTGCTTCGCCCTGTAAACACCACCGTGATGCCCTCAATCGCAGCATTCGTCTTCTTTTTGCGTTCAATAGTAGTGTCTTCTTCTTCCTCTTCTTCTTCCTCTTCTTCTTCACACTCTTCAGACTCCAAGCCAACCGATTCAAACTGGCTGGCCACCCGCACAAACGCCTGCGTGTGGAGCAGCACGAGCGCCACAACAAACGCGACGAGCGTTGCCACCGCGACCAGCGCCAACTGGTTGAAGAAGATGACGGTGAGCTCCGCAAACAGTGCCTCGAGCGCGGCGCGGAAGCACGGCGTGCAGATCGCCAGACTCACGCCGACAAAGAGCCACATGCCGACACTCTTTTCCACGTGACGCTATGCTGCGCAATTCCGAAATGACGAGAGACACCCGCATGTCTGTCTAGGGCGGCTATCCACTGCCTTCTCCTGCTGCCCTTTTCCCCCATTGCGCTGCCCTCTAATCAGCGAGCGCATTGCTTTTGCGCGTCATGCCGCATTCTGCCGATTAGAGCGTTGCTGTCGCGTTGTGTGTGCGGCAACAGTGTTCTCAGGAGCTCCGTAACCTTGCTCTAATTTGCCTCTTTATTGTGGATAAACAGTAGAAACAAGATAAATACGCGTGATAAGAGCTTATAAGCGTTATAGAAGGTGCGGTTCAATGTGGCAACAGCTGCTCGCAATCATCGCTTCCTTTGGTTTACGCACATGTCGCATATGAGATGAAGCAGCCGATGTTACAGTGCAAAAAGACACCAGAGACTCGAAGAGCTGCTCAGAGCTCTGATAGAGAGGGTCCATTTGCATCGAGTGCATAGAGCATGCACCTGTCCTCACCAAAAGGTATCTTTTCTTCAAAGTGCAGGTGGAGTCTTTGTGGATTCACTTTCTATTTTTCTCGATCACTCGCAGCAGTTCAACCAAGTGCAATGAAAAGATTCCTGCACATGCACTTTCGAGGGAGAGAGCGAGAATGATTCTCAGACTTGAGGCCACAGTGGCATGGAATGCTTCACAGCCACCCATCCAATCGCCAGCACTGGCAGAAAGAACCCGTCAACATACCACATTTCAAAGAAGCGCATGGTCCGACCGTGCTGCTGCTGCTATGGCGTTGGCAGTTTCGTTGGCAGTTGTCTCTCTTGGTTCGCTCCCACTGTGCCGCACATTCTAGCAGCGAGAACTTGGACACAGGCACACAGGCAGACAAAGCCACACTCACGCATGACGCGTCAACATGGCAGCATGCGGTGCTTGCGTCCACGGATCACTTGTGCCTGGGAGATGCGCTCTTCTCGCGCATTCGATGTCCATGAGCGTGCACGAAGTGGCGCACAGAATGCTCGTCTGGTGGCAGCTATTCGTTGACACACATGAGCTTTGTGTCCTCTTTGTGTGTGTTTTCTGATTCAATTCTGAGTGGAGTTTTATCAGATCTGAGAACTCGCGTTAACCAGCCAAAGCAGCCATTCTGAAAGCAGAGAGCGCAACGATGAACATTTGGATGGCAGCCAGTGATGGCGAACTGGAGACCGTGAAGGCGTTTCTCGCAGGAGGCGGCGACGTGAACACCAAGGACGAATACGGATACACCCCACTGTGCGTTCCCCTCTCGCGTCTGCAGCCTTCGCCGTCCATATTTGAAGAATCCATTTTGACACTGATGACACTGCTGTGTTTGAAAATGTGCTACAGGCAGGCGGCGGTGAGCTACAGCCACACTGAGCTCGTGGTGTTCTTGCTGCAGAATGGGGCGACCGCTACGCTAGGTACGCATTTGCTTTTGCGTAGAAAATGCGCGTTGTCGGGCTAGCATGCGTGCTTCTGTGTTGTGCCTGTGCTTATCGACGCACAAATGAATGGTGTTGTCTGTTGCCGCTGCAGGCGATAATGACAATGACACTCCACTTCACCGATGCGAGACCGTGGGAATCGCCAAGATCCTGCTCGAGCATGGCGCCGAACTCAATGCCCGCAATGCTGAAGGCCGAACGGTGCGTCTGTATTCCTTTGTTTCATGCTCGCGGAAGAAGCGACGCGGAGCTTACTTTAAATGGGTGTTTGTGTGTGTGTGTTAGCCATATGACGCTGCGATTGAAGAAGAGCACGAAGAACTGATGCGCATGTACGAATCCATGGGCGCGGAGAAGTCGGATTTGGTCGAAGGCAGCGACGAGGACGAAGCAGGCATGGAGGACTAATTTACGAGAAAAACATGAAGGATGATCGGATTCAAACGTGTGCTTTTGTTTTATTTTTTCTTTACCAAGCGTACGTTTGGATGTGAATCCATTTTCCATTTCAAACGATGTGTGCATGGCGGGCATACTATTTTCCAGCAACGCAATGCGTCTAGAATTCATGGAGCATAGTCCACGCTGCTCTGCCTAAAAATCCACATGGATTCATGTACGCATGCATGCTGCGCCACTACGCACCTACTTTCGCTATACGCATGGGCAATATTCCTTTAAATATTTGTATGATTTCGTTTCACTCAGCAAGAATTTGTCTACACAATGATTCAGGCTCATTATATCATTTTGGTTATCATCGTGAAACACTTCAAGATGCATCTGCATATGCACACACGCAGAAAATGTATGAATAGCAAATACATGCAATGCCAGGCAAGGAGCAGGACACACAGCATGCATCCCCGCCTGCTGGCCACCGCGCTCTTTCCTCGAACGACTGAAAAATCACAAATGATCGCTTCTGCACAACGAGCAGCTCCAAACAAAGTCGCCGTGTCTGATCCATCCGTTCTAGTCGGTGACACTGCTGTGCCTTCACCGGACTAGTGACACAGATTATCACAGCAGCAACGGCTTCGTAACGGCGACGGTCTCAGATCTTAGCCCAGCAGAATCAGCTCCGGGTCAAACACTGCATCATTGTTGAAGTGCTGCTTCTCTGATGGCTTGGACTCCGACGTCGTACATGCTTCTTTGAGAATGGATTCAATTTGCATCACGCTCATTCCGCTTTCGCATAGATCCGTGAGCACGCCCGCGTACTTCAGGCTGTAGCCAGTGAAACCATGGCCGATGTCAGGGTTCCCCGCCCCCGCTTGCGATCGGCATTGGGTCTCAAAGCTTTGAAACACTTGCTCGTGACACTCAAAGTCTTCAGGATGCACGGTTTGCAACAGCGGCTGCTCCATGCGCGCAAAGTAGATGCTGTGGATTTTCTCAAAGAGCGCGTCGTCATGTTCGCGAGCTTGAATCTGCTCCACGAGGTCGTCAGCGAGACCTCGACGATCGGGACCTGGAGACGCACGGAGGTAGTTGTAGAATGCAATGACCAGCTCCACGTCGTGGACATCCACCGCACTCGACGCCTTGACACTTGATCTGTCTGGCAACTCTGGGGGCGATGAGAATGGCTCCTTGGCATTCTCGTTTGCGTCTTGCTGCGAGCTCTCTGCATCGCCCTTGTCATAATTGGACTGAAAGTTACCCACGATTTCTTTCTGGATCCGCTTCGATCCAAACTGATGGACGTGGCTTTTGTTGGTCTCGCGCTTCACGCGCTTGAATTGTTCGCTAATGGATTCTGACGAGAGATCTGTGAGATCGCTGTCTTCCATCCAGTTCACTGAGTAGAGATCCCCCAAACATGTGCCCAAGACTTTGCCGTTCACAGTATCGTGGGGAGGGCAGTAGGTCCCCCACGACGACTCCAATCCGTTCGCTGCCGTGGTCGCATACGCATTAATCGAGTTCAAAAACCGGTTCGAGAACATCGATCCCGATTCGCATGCTATTGTGCCAAGAGAGCAGCATTTACGTTAGAATACATGTAAGAGAGAGTCCAATTCCAATTGCACAAACACACACCTTCCATGTAAAACACGAGCTCCTTGTACTTCTTGGTTTCGTGCATCTTCTTGAGCGTGCGTGCAAGTCGCTTGGACGTCAATTCTTGGCCCTCGGGGAACACGATGAACCCACGTGCGCCATGGTCCACAAAGTTCACAAACACACGGTCCTTCTCCGTGCTCTCCAGCACTTTCTTCCCTTTCGTAGCACTCGAGTTGCCCAACAGTACGTTAATAAACATCTCCGGGGTCACGTCTTCGCCGTGGTAGTCGACGTTGCATCCTTTATAGACATCCACGGCGACCTCGTCCGTCCCGTTCCCAGTCGCGGGCTTGTTGAACAGCTTTCCCGGGAACGGGTTGGCTCTGTGGGATGCGACATCGTCGAACATCATGAGGATCACATTTTCCGCGGGGATCCCATGGCGGCGCACGACGTGGTACGCGTGGCAGGCATCCGATTGGTGGCGGTAGTTCTCGTACCCCTTCGAGCCGGCGACGATGACAGCCCAGTGCTCGGCCGTGGCGACATTGAGGAGCAGCGCCGCTGCGAGCACGAGCTTGAGGAGATGATGCGGCGACACGAGCATGACGGAGGGCTAGTAAGCAGCAGTGGATGCAGGTGGCGGTTGTCTGGAGGCGCGCACGAAGAAGAAGAATGGCAAATGCATCGTGTTGAGCTTCTCTTCCCCTCCCCCCTCCAATTTGATCTTCAACCATCTCATTTCTCTGATTGGAATCAGAATGATGGACAAAAGCTGAGATACATCATTTTGACGTTATCGACAACAAAAGTCTAAAGTGGAAAAGGCGTCGAAAATGTTGGATGCAAACTCAATCGGTCCACCCTCTCATTTCGAAAGAGTCAGATGATTGGGAAAGAGGAGGGTTCGGGATCTCAGAGTGGACGGGCGTTCGCACTCGATCCGACAGTCAACTACCTTTACACTTTAATATTCCAAGTTCAACAAATCGAAGTCATTGATGCTTCCACTGCTTATTAGTTACTCTGCAATAGTATATGCTTCCATACTTGATGCCTTTACTCGACGACAATGGCTTGTCCAATCAAACGCTCTGAATGTCCTAGCAGCTCGGCAAACCTGCCAAAAACGCTTTGCTCCCGATCTTCTGCTCCAAAAGAACAGCCAGCCAAATAAGTTACCATCGCACGAAGCCCACTCAAGCTTGCCCAGCCTTACGCCAAATCTCGATATTTATGAAATATACGCGTAACTTACCGTGAAAACTACCACAAAACAAGTCGGCGCAGAGGTCTGTGATGCAGCCGAGTGATTGTCTGTCTGGATGCCCCAGCTGTGTGTGTGTGTGTGTGCGATCGTAAGCCTAAAGCAAGTCTATTATTAGAAACCAGCAAGCAATACACCCGCACGCGCGCGCGCACGCAGTCAAGTGTCCGCCAAATCCAATCCCCCGACGCAGAGCTCACGTGCTGCGTATCTACCACCATCACTAGCAGCAGGCCAGACGCAGGACGGAGGTGACGAGCGCGAACGAGCATGCGGGGACGATGGTCGGCGTCGCAGCAGCAGCTCGTACGGACGAATAAAACGGCGGCGGTGATGCGAATGTTGTGTGTTGTCATGTGTGCGTTTGTGGCAGTCGCGACGGCACAGAATGTTTCGACGACGAGCGCGGGTTCGAGTGCCGGCGTGAGGACCGAAGTGGTGGTGCTCGCCGACAACAGCAGCCAGTCCGCGGGAGTCGACGCTTCGGTGTCGGCGGCGAGCGCAGCAGCGACTCCCGCGCCGACGCCGTCTCCGACGTATCTGGCCGACGACTGCTCGGCGTGCTGTTCCAGTTCATCGAGTTCGTCTGGGAGCGACGGGAACGCGTCCGCGTTGGAGCTCGCGTGCTGTAATCAGGCCCAGCCTCGGGACCTCTATGGGACGCCACACGGCGAGTGTAGCGGTCTGCCGTGCTGCAAGTACAATGGACGAAATGCGCAGCGTCACCAAGCGTGGTACCCATGCGTCATATTCCCGTCGTGCCAGAATGACCAAGCTACAGCGAATACGTTTTGTAGTTCGCAGGCGATGTGGAATTACTCTGTCGGCGCCGATTTTACCTGTACCGACAGTTGCTGTTCTGGTCCTGTGCTCGACACGAACGCGTGGACGGGAGTGTCGAACGCGATCCCGGGACAACTCGACGCGACGTTCTCCGTGACGTTCTCGCCGACATCGTACATCAACGTGTTTTACACTCCTGATAACGTGCATACGCTCGTGCAGATCATGATCGCGAGTCCGCTCGGGTACAACTTTACTGAGAAGTCGACGTGCGAGATTGCAGCTGCGACGACACCAGCAGAGAAGGTGTCGACCAAGTGCGTCATGTCGACGTTCAACGACCGCACCCACTTGACCGTGGATATCCCGACGGCGTACCGCACGAACAACTCGTATACCCTCATCTTTAGCAACGTCGTGACGCCAACGGGTATCGATGACAGCACTATCTCGACGGCGTACTCGACCGACACGAACTTGGCGCCCGTGTACTTCATCTTTGACGACACCGACAGTGGAGGCGTGTTCAACACGTTTTACCGCGTAACGGATCTCGGACGCGCGACTCTCTCGAGTGGCTCGTTCCTTCCTGAAAACATCTACCCTGGTAACTCCGGGAACGCAAGCTTGGTGTTCTACACGAACGCGCGCGTGCCAAAAGGAAGCACCATTGACATGACGTTCGGGAAGAACTGGAAATTCACATCCGATGCTATTTGGTCCTGGGATCTCTTCTCACAAACTGAAATCGAAGACGACGACGAGCTAGCGGGGTTCGCTGCGGATTTTAACGACACGGCGACCATTCTGACCAGTACTTCGTTCAGCGTCACGGGCGAGGAGTGGCGGAACAATTTCACGCAAACAGCATACGCTCCCTCAGAGAACGAGTGGATACTGACAGTGGAAGAAGACATCGAGATCGGGTGGGTGAGCCTCGGCGTGGACCGAGTTCAAAATCCGTCAGTCTCGTACTCTGGACTGAACTTTGCGCGCATCCAAATCCGAGACCCGGAGCAGCGATTGGTGGTGAACGGTCAATTCTCAGCGATTTCGGTCGACATGATCTCAGGTGCCACTGCGAGCCCGTACAACTATGTGACCATGGTGATCCTGATCTGCACGCTGCTGTTCTGTACCGTGGTGATCCGCAGCAACGGACTGGCGTTCTCTCTCGGTTCGATCTGGACCGATATCACGGCGATCTGCACGGTGCTCGCGTTGTGCACTGCGCTGCTCAACAACCTGATCTGGGCGTTCGACCGCAGTAGCACGTACTTTTACATCTCCCGATTGTATCTGTGCTTCACGTTCACGATGCTGACGGCAGTGTGCTTCCACTGGGGTACGGTGCTGAACCTTCGCCTCCGGAAACTGCCGAAGACGACAACGTCCATTGCGTTTGCGATCGGCAACATCCTCTTCTACGTGTTCCAGGCGTCGTTCCTCTTCTACCATCGGAATTTGATCTCTCGCGTCTACGAGTCCGAGATCAACGCGCTGTCGTACGCGAACCAGCAGTGCAAATACGACGACCTCGAGCCATCAGACAGCGTGTTTTCGGACATTCAGGGCTTTCTTTGGAGCTGCTACGCGGAGGATGAAGATCGGTTTTTCATTGTCTCGACAACGGTGACGTATGCGCTTTTCCTGGCACTAACGCTGACAGTCATGGCACTCGGAATCATGGTCATGAGACGCGGAAAGCTGCTCTTGATCAATGCCACTGGTCCGCACCAGGTGGTTCTCATGAAGGCGCTTCGACTCTACTACGCGTTGATTGGTGTTGTCACGCTCGTGTACTTACTGTCTTGGGTCGTTCAGATCCTGTCTCGCAGTGAGCGATATATCTCGTACCCATGGTTCTACATCTGCACGGTGTGGCTCCCGTACTCGATCCCGCCATGCTGCTTGATCTTTTTGCAGTGGAACGCGACAGCCAAGTCCTTGGGTGATGCGGATGGTGACGGAAGCAACAGTCCGCTCTCACTTGGGTATGGCGAGATCCGAACGCCAAACTTCTCGTTCAGTGCTGCGGAGCGTTGGAGCGATGATTCAATGGCCGGGTTTGAAGATCTAGACGCTGATGGACATTCGTCTACGGGAGACTCGAGTGACAACTACACGCACGCTAATCCAGACGACTACATTGGTCTCTCGATGGCGTTGGAAACGAACGAAGTTTTCAGCCAAGGCTGCTACATCGCAATCCAGCGACTGGAGGTGGATCCGGATACGAAGGCCAGCGGATGGAAACAGATCAGCAACACGGATACCGTCATGTCGATCAACAAAGACAGCACTCCAGCGAATGGTCGGTACTTGTACACCTTCTTAGCAGTGCCTCGCATCCCGGTATCAAACACTGACGAGCGCGTGCGAATGGTGGTGTATGCTTTGAATTCCGAGCCAAGCTCTGCGCGCCGAAACGATCACTCCGAAATCAGTGCTGCTGAGGTGTTGGCTGCTCTTGAGCATCGCAGCACTGATCGCAGTACGGAAGACCGTGATGATTACGATGAAATCGGAAGCAGCCAGCGCACCATTGAATCCTCGTACGCTGATCTGGAGCCAGCTGCATTCCAGAGCTCTCAAGCCATTGACGAGCTTTTTGAACTTGAATCCGACGCGGGATCTTCCGAGGGATCGATCACGGGTGTCCCGAGTTACAACGTTGTTGCGGAGTTTAGCGTGTCGACGAATGCTCTGGTGACTGCAGGGGCTCGCATGGAACAGGTTTCGTTGGTGGCTGCGGAGAACTCGTACAAACAGATCGGCCCGAACACTATCCCCCCAAAGCTCTCGATTCACACTGTGATTCCGAAGGCTGCAGGTACTAAATATGGCTTCACCGCGGGGATCAGTGGACTTGCGGCTTCTCACTCAATTAGCAGCCAGTACCACATTCGTGAGCAAGGTCTTCTCGTTGTTGAAGACCTCACCGAGAGTCGATTCAGCAACTTGATTCCACGACAGATTCTGGAAATCATCATCCGTCATCGAACCAAGTTCTTTCTCATCGCGCAGAATGACATTGCGCGCCTGGAAGCGTACGATCGTCAGCGTCAAAAGGGATCCGATCGAGGCATTTACGAGAACCTGATCCAGCAAATTCAGGATGACGGGGATCTCAACCGCTGCCGTGAGTGGATGACCCAGCGAGCGAACCGAATGAAGGAATACCTCTCCTTGCTTCGCCGTCTGCGACGACTATACGTCACGCGTGACCAGCACAAGAATTACTTCAAGCCAAGTACGGAAAAGAAGAATGCACAATTGCGGTTCTTGCCGATCAATCTTCACTTGCAGGAAATGTGGGTCGGCAAAGAAGACAGTTTTGCCGATTCGCAGCGATCTGCTAAGGCGAGCAGCGAAAGCGACGGCGGGAGCACTGCGGCAGTGTATGATATTGTGACCGTCGGCGCCATGGCGGCGCATGTGTATAAATTCAAGAATGGTGGAATCCTAGGACTCGAAGAACAGCATGCGAAGACAAAACCACGACCTCGAGAGGAACCTGGATCAACTGCAGCGCACCACCAAAATCCGATGTGGACGGAAGAAGAGCAGAAGGCAGACAACCTTGAATGGGAGATCCAACAGCGCATGGACGTTTGTTTCCCTCAAGCAGTTGCTGCTCTTGTGACTGCATTTACCCGAAAGGTTGACTTGGCGTTGCAAAATAGCCAGGCTGAAATCGGTCAGGGCATGCTGGAGCAGCTTGAAAAGTTGGGGTTCCTGTTTGATGTGGAGAGTTTGGTTTCGACCCATGGCAACGAAGCTGGTATGCTGGAGGATATGGCAGGTGCTGTGAATGAACTTCGCAACATTCGCTTTGTGCTCGTGGATGAGAATGAAGAGAACGAAGACGAAGAAGAAGATGTCAAGACCGTTAACAGAGCGACCTCACTGTCGTTCCACCTGGATGAGGAAGAGAAGGATACCGAGGTGCATGGCGGGGAGAATGATGCTTCGTCCCATTCGGGATCGTCGGCATCGAGTGCTGGAATCGCTGGCGTCATTGACGTCAACGTGTTCACCAACCTTGACGATGCGTTGTCTGTGGGAGGCACGTCTGCGAGATCTGGCGAGACATCTTCCGATTCAGCAAAGGCTCCTTCAACACCAACGCGTGCAGGTTCTTTTGCATCCGCATCGTTCAGTGGTGTCGGCCAGCGTCTTATCAGTACGTTCATCAAGGCGAAGAATCACAAACTGCTCGGTGGGATCGGTGGCAATTCAGCATCTTCGTTGGCTCCACCGTCCGTAGACAAGCTGTTCGGGTACACGCACTTGGTCATTCGTATCAAATTGCGCTCAGGCAAGGTCAAGTTACCCGAGTACATGCGCCAAGGTGGTCCCGTGAAGGTGTGTCCCGTGCTATTCTCGCAGGGAATCAACGAGAAGCAGACGATCGCGAACAACACGGGCTCCTCGGTGACTCGTCTTCAGGATGTGATCAACGAGAACAGCCTGCGCTCGCTCCGATCCTACTGCGATCGATACTGCAACTACCAAGCCTCTCTCCAGTCTCGCTATTGCACGGGGACAGGCGCGAACCCGCGTCCTCCTGTTGCGCGAGATATCCCATCCCGCGAAGAGATCACGCGCATCCTGAACCAACTAGAAAAGCTGATCTCGTTGTCTCGTCAGACGCGCAAGAAGCGTCCCGAGATCCTGCAGCTGAGTTCGGATCTCTGTCGGCGCGTGTCAGCCGGACGCGTGACAGTGTGCAAGAGTGCCAAGGATCGAACGGGGATGTCGGTGACGTTAGAGCAGGGCCGCATCTTAGTCCAGAACCACGGTCTCCCCGAAGCCAAGAAAGCAGGCATCGTGTCGGTCATGCGATCCGAAGGCGTGCGCATTGAGAACGCGCTCAAGAACACTGGACGACGCGTGTTTGCCTTCAACGCGCTGCAGAGATCGTTGTTACCGGAAGAGTACCGCTGTCCACCACACACCGGTGGTCGGAATATGTCGTAGAGAAGAGCTCTATTTGCTTTGCTTTGTTTTTTTTTGCTGTAGCCACCAGAAGCTGGAGGGAGGATCGAATCTCTTTCTACACGCGTTCTGAGCGGTTATTGTTTTTGTCGACCAATTTTTTATCCTCGTAGTACCACAAGATAAGTGAAGGATGATAAAGTATGTGCAAAGGTTTTGTATATGAATGAGCAGCTTGCTTGTGTATGTATCCACTTACTACGACATCTCGAATCTCTCGCGCGCATTACTGATCGAATGCATATGCCGACGTCTCGACCGCTTGCTTGATCGGAAGCAGCCACGTCCAGTCGGCCGCTGTCGTTGGGAGCAACCCCATGCCCGCGCACTTGTACAGCGCCATCGCCACGTTGGCGAGGTTTCCAGCAATGTACACCAGCTTTGGCTGCGTGAGATCGATCACCCCGTCGTTCACCGATGCGAACGCTGTCATTTATAGAGGGAGAGAACAAACGCAGAGGTTAGAATTGATGTGCACATATTGCCAGAAGTCAACGAAGACAAATCCATTACCAGTTTGGATGTTGAAAAACGACTTGAGCGTGTTCATGATGATCATACCGGTCACCATGATACTGAAGATGTTGACGGACGAGCCACTCATCCACATCATGAAGCCTGTCTGCAGCAAACTCTTGAATGGCGCCGTACCAATCTCCATCGCACGCTGCCATCAAATTGCATACAACACGCATACGGTCAGATATGCATGCGCACAAATGTAGCTGCTCACAAGACGCCAAAACAAAACACACAAAATACACCAGACGCATACCTTCTTCTTGAGCTCTAGGGTGTTCGAGGCCGTCTTCGCCACCGCACTGCTGTTTTCCTGCACACACATCATACCGATTGACACCCCAACACGATTGTCAGAATTCCTTTCACCACACGCCTGTAGCTGCTTGCCATCGCAATTGCTCTTGCTGCAACGTAACGCCATCAAACATGAACAGATAGAGAGTGCAGCGTACCCGATCGGCGACGAAGCCTCTGCAGAAGCCGATGGGCTCAAGGCGACCAGGGAGGTCGCTCTCGCGCGCCTCGTTCAGTTCCACGCGCCACTTGCGCTCCATTTTCGCTTCCGGTTCAATTAATTAGGGCACGAAAAGGGGGGAGCGAGGGACTGAAGCAAAAGACAAACATTCCATTTTATGTTGCA
Source organism: Globisporangium splendens (assembly GCA_006386115.1). NCBI lineage: Eukaryota > Oomycota > Peronosporomycetes > Pythiales > Pythiaceae > Globisporangium > Globisporangium splendens. Next base: position 409,059 of record VFIW01000022.1, on the reverse strand, counting down.
CAACCGCAACATTCGAGTCCAATATAGTGATTATTTCGAACATAGCTACGTTTTATAAAATATTGACACATGTGATCAATAGTCTACGGCATCGATTCGACTATGTTCGATTCGCTGTTTGCTGAGAAGGGGGGAGGAAAATCCAGCCAGCGTAGGACATGTCTTTGCCTGCTGGATGTACTGTATTTGCACGATTTATTTATCCTTTTTTATCGACTGTCTACCTGTCCTCTCCGGATAACGCCACCGCTCAACCTGCCTCCCCCCGTTCTCTCGTTTTCGTCGCCGCAGGGTGGGATTTCCAGCAGGCGTCACTCGCCACGCACTGCTCAAGCGAAGGAAGGCCGTATTAGCCGGTCAGTCACGGTCCTGATGATTGGTCTCCGCCCGTATTGTCACAAGACCAACGCCTCTGACAATGACTTGAGGACCCCATGGGACATATCGTCCGTCACCCATCAGCGTCCATGCTTTGTTTGCTCCCGCTGCTCCAGTGCTGGGGCGGGACTGCAAAGTGTACCTATAAGAGCTGTAGAAGCTACCCCGTTTCGCCCATACGTATTTAGGTACGTGCGCCAGGCACTCGCCAGCCAAAAACAAGGCAGAAGACTAATCTCTAAAACCAGCGTTGTATAGGAATGTGTATACTGCCAGGCGCGCTACGACGGACAAGCAGGAAGAGAGCGCAAACAAGACAAGTCACGACAATCAATATGATTTCTCTTCCTGTGCCCACCACAAAAGAAAGAATCCAAAGCGGGTCCTTTTCGTTCGCAGTCTCCAGGTCTGTCTCCTCCCCTTGCTTTTCATTTTTCATTTTACTCGCAGAAGACCAAGCCAAAGGCAAGCACTTGGATCCCACGAGCCAGCTGTTTTCGTCGCGGTCGATGCCTGCGCCCCCTCTCTTTCCTCTCGGTTTGCATCCGCTTTGCTTCAATCTTCAACCAGCTTCATTCTCCTCACAAAAGTAAAATCACAAGCAAACTTGCAGGCAACGAACGACACAGAGCAGCATGGCGCCACCGGAAGCGACGCCCGCTGCGCACGCGCCGTTGACAGGCTTCGTGCGCATCGAGGAAGACGCCAGAGGAAACAGCGACCCGCGCCGCAAGCGCAAGCTCCAGAGCGCGTCATCGTCGTCCAAGCCGTCGACAAGCGCGAGTGCCAGCTCTAAGAACAAGCGGTGGCTCTACGGCGTGCTGCTGCCTGGACGCCTGCAGCTCTACGCCAGAAGAACCGACTACAAGCGCCGCACGCCACCCTGCAACGAGATCGTGCTGCAGATCAAGCCCACGAACTCGAACGAGAGCGTCTTTGGCTTTGACCACGAGTGCGTCTACGTGCGCGCGCAGGGCCAGTCCCGCGTTATCACCGTGCGGATCCACCAGAAGAAAGACATCGTCCGGTGGGTCACAGCGCTCTACTACCAGAGTTTCACTCCCAAGAGTCCGCTTAGTGCGAATGCGCAGCCCGAAGGAGAGGAGAAAGAGGACAAGACAAGGGAGAGCGCGCGTGTTGACGCGATTGCGCTGCGGTCGAAACGCAAAAGCGTGTCGTTCCAGGACGAGCCCGAGGTGCTCGTGCTGCCGCGACAGTCGTACGATCCCGCAGACTTGTTTTATTCCGAGCAGGAGTACGAGCAATTCCAGCAGCAGGACGACTCAAATAGTGACGAAAGCGCGCCATCGTCGTCAAAGACGCTCTCGCGGCTCATGAAATCGATCTACGCGAAGACGGCGGCGAAGCTCAAGGTGTCGCCGAAGAAGAACATGGCGAAGCTCCGATAACGAAGCGCAGAGGGTGCGAAAAGAGCTCTTGACCGCACAGACCACTTGATTAAGCAGGCAACAATCCATGTAAGTAAGATGGTAATAATGAGCGAGTGTCCGAAGCATTGAAAGATGCACGTAAACGATTATGCGTGTTGGGTACGAATGCCCATTTGGTCAGCTCTCAAGAATAATCTGATAATGACGCTCTTGCTTCAGCGAGTTCATCAGAAGCCTTGCCTCATTGGGTAAAATGCCAACTCATCACACTCTAAAATCTGTTATCGACATTTTTTGACAGTTTTGCTCAATATTCTGGACACTGCACATTAGGGGAAAGACACTACCACACTGACAACAACATTAGTGACATTGGCATGAAACCACCCCAAAAAAACGCCATCTTCATGCAGCATTCCCCGAAAAGCTGCGATCTCCCGAGTGCATTGCGCCTGCATTCCCAGCAGCATCGTCTGCACTGCCGCGCCTTACACACATGCGCTAAAAGCCCCTCTATTCCCAACTAGCCACGATGTACAAGACGCAGGCCAAGATCGACAACATGAGCACGGCCGACTGGCACCAGTACCGCCAGTTGCTCTCGAACGCGCGGCTGGTGCAGTACTTTAGCGACGAAGTGCTGCGCTTCTCGCACACGTCCCTCAAGCCTGACGACGTGCTCCGGCGGTTCAGTCTCAACGGCGACGGCCAGTTGGATGTCAGGGAGTTCCAGTTGACGCTCAAGCGCCTCGGCATCCTGCAGTTTCCGGCGTCGAACGACACTCCGCAGCAGCAGCAGGAGACGGCGAACGCGCTCACCAAGGGCAAAGAGCTCTATTCGGTGTTTTGTCCCGCACACACACGGAAACTAGGTGCGTTATTTAGCCCACGATTTGTATTCCATAGTCATAGGATGCTCAACTCTGAAGCTTCTGTGCGACGTAAACATCGACATGTTTTGCCGCATCATGACCGAGTGGTCCTTGCAGCTCATCCGTGCGCGTCACCAGCAGCAACAAACTCGCCCAGGATCCTCTAGAGGTAGCAGCTGCAGCAATCACCGTCCTCCGTCCTACCGAAACTACGATGCGAGTCAGTCTGTCGCCGCGCCGTACGCCACTGAGACCCCTCGATCCGCGAGTGGTGGCGCCATTCTCTCGAGTCTTCATGGCAACGCGAGCGGCAGCAATAGTGAAAGCGACGCGATCTGGAGACGCATCACGGACGCGATCGCGCACAATGTCGACAAACTGAGCCAGATTTTCTTCAAGATGGACATCACGTGCTCGGGCAGCGTGAACCAAGAGGAGTTTGAACTCGGCATGAATCACATCGGCGTGTTTCTCACACCCAGAGAGTACGAGAAAGTGTACGAGTCGCTCTCACTCGAACTCAAGGACTTTTCGGCAAAGAGCAATGGGAATGAGACTGCCAATGCTACGTCACGACCTTCGTTTGGTGTCAAGTACGCAGATTTTCTCGCGCTGTTCCACAACAAGTCGCCGCTTGTGCTCCCCACGACATCGACTCAGGCATTCCCGCCTGTTGCTGGGGTCGGCAATGCGCGGCTGTGGGATTTCCTCGTGGCCTCGATCGACAAACTGCAGCCGCTTTTCCAGCAACTCGAGCGCATCAATCAGCGCTATGTGACGCCAGACACCTTCCGTGACTGCCTGCTGCGGTGTGGACTCGCACTAAGCAATGCCGACTACGCTGCGCTGCGGGTGCGGCTTTTGCCATTCACGTAAGTCATGTTTGCTGCTTTTCTGCCGAGTCATTGTAGTCTCGACTCACCTGTTCATATGGCATCGTATTCCAGGGATTCGTCTTCGGGTGCAATTGGACTGGCGCCGCTCATGCAGGCGCTCAAGGCATCGGATCACAGCTCAATGAAAACCTCGGCCGTGTCGTCCCCGATCGCGATGCCGTCGGCGCGAGCGAGTGTCGACGTGTCGCCGATTCGCACGGGGCGACGAACCAATTTCCAATCGGTGCACGAGAGCAGCTATCCGCATGGAGGAGCGACCAATTTGCGCAGCCAGCGTCCTACCCTGCGGGGAAATCTAACGAGCAAAGGTACGAAGTTAGCGACAGGAGTGGAAGCGATTGCACATGATTTGAACAACATTTACTTACTTTGCATGTTTTGCATTTGCCTGTGCGGTTCAGAAACGTCGAAGCGAATCGAACAATCGTCAAGATCCGCGACGAGAGTCGTTGGAAAAGTGACATTACGCTCAATCCGCATCGCGATCCTGCAAAAACAGCGGGAGCCGAAGGGGAAGGTGGCGATCAAAACACAGCAACAACGTGCGAGGACCCGATGTTTGGTGGCCGTCCACATGCGCCGCTGGAGAAGCGCACCCTGCTCAAACTGCAGCAAATGAAAGAACTCAGACAGCTTGGCACGTCGTCGCCGCAGACGATCTTTCCGGGCGACCGCTTTGGACGCATCACGAGGGGTCAATTCCGGCAGAGTCTCGTGCATTTGAGCGTGTTGGCGCGGTACGCGGAAGTCGAAACCTTGTTCTGAACGCTCGACCCCAGCGGATGCAGATACATTGCCAACCACGACCTGTACGACCATTTCAACTCGTTTCTCACACGGTCGCGATCCAACAGCAGCGCTGATGCTGGTGCAGCGTGGCTTCCTGCGATCAACACGGAAAGCGGTGACTCGACGTCTCCAACACATGGACAAAAGATCCCCGCAGACCGCTTACCTCGTTCGGCACAGAAAGTGCTGGAAGGGATGCTGATCGAGTTGCCGCATCTACTCTCGATCTGCCAGCGCAACGGCGTCGATCAGACTGGGATGATATCGCCTCAGGAACTGCTCACCGCAATCCAGGAGCTTGGGATCCTGGCATCAACCTCGGACCTGCAGTCGGCGATTTTCACCATTTTCAGTGGGCTGGACAACAGTTCGTCTAGCAATGGCGGTGGACCTCCGACGATGCCCTGCGCGCGATTAGAGACGCGGCTTGGACAGCTCTGCAGCGACTTGCTGTCGCCTAAAAAACGCAAGAAGCACTTGTTGACGACCTCGGTGTTACTCGCGCCACAGGAACAATCGTACGACGAAGTGATCGGCGACAAGCACGAGTACGATATGCACACAGTGAGTGAGACCGAGGCACTCTGGAATTGTCCGCGGCGGAAAATGAACCAGGGCCATCGTGCCACCAAGACCTCAGTGCGCATCTCAGATCACATCTCTGACGATGTCGGGCTTGTAGCAACGAATTTGTCGCAATCGGTGCCAAAGAGTATGCAACAGAAGTCATATCACAGCGGCAGCAGCACTTTGGAGAATGGATCGGAGCGGAAAACACGCATGAATCGGCTCGCAGTCATCGCGATTCTTCACGACCTCCTCGAGCGACGCATTGATCTGAAGACAGCGATGGATTTACACCGAAATGCCGACGTACATGGCCAGGTGAGCAAGGACGACCTCGCCGAGATCTTGCTCACGTCGCGCCTGAGTCTGAATTTCTCGTCCTCGTCGTCGGGCATCTCGGTACGCGACTTTGTGGAAGCATTGTATCCGTCGTCTTCGACTGCGCAACCGCTTGGAATCACGTACCTGGATCTGCTGCATCGCGCCAGCAATCTTCTTGCTGAACTGAAGCAGATGACAACCTCGACTGGATCTCGTGGAGCGCAAGCCACAGGAACGCAGCAGCAGCGGCAAGCGGCACGACGCTTGAACTCAAACTTTGACATCGGCTTGCCCTCTACACACAACACCACTGCGTCAACCTCATCGGGGTTGCCGACGATGAACAGTGTCAGCAGTTCGAGCTTCTCGAGCGACGAGACATCGGTGCGAAAGAAGCTACTCCAAGAGAGTCGACTGAAGGAGGTGTTGCTGAGCGACAGCGGTCGTCAAAGCGCCGCGATCTTGATCCGCCACGCGTTCAAAGGATTAGCACCGCGGGAGATGGTCGTCCCGATTGAGAACGGCGAGTACGAAGCCATGTGCCGCTCGAACGATATCAAGCACGTCTGCTACCGGCTCGGGCTCGATCTCGACATGAGCGAGCAGCAATTCGTGATCCTCTCGATCGACAAGAACGGCGTCGGCTTCGTCTCGTCGCCTCAGCTTCTGGAGTTTTTCACAAGCCTAGCACAGTCAGCAGCAGACCAAAGTCCATCGTATCAGCCACCGTCATCGTCGCTACCACGCGTCACGAAAGGCGGCCACTATCCAGGCTTTTTCGACAAACCGAGTGCCTTTGAAAAGAGCTCGCTGGGCGAGCGCCAGGAAAACAGCTACACCGGGTACGCACCAAGCGAGAGAGACCGGCCGTCGCAATCGCGGGAATCGTGGAGCCCCGTTCAAGCGAGCTAGCTTCTTGCTTATACACTTTCTAACATGCATAGTACACGCTCAAACAAAGGAACCGTCAGTTCTCAACACATAGATGCCAGATGATTTGAGGAATGTTCCACACCTTTGTCTTGAAGCTGGTGCCCCACATGGCCTAAATTTAGTGCGACGATCTCGATCTATTCGCGAGCATATTCAAGCCATTCTCGTGTAGTGACAGCGCTCTTTTCGCCGTCGCCATGGCAGCGTCTAGCAGCTGTTCTGGTCTCCCGCGGCTGATCTACCCGTCGCCGAGCTCCAAGCAGCTCATGTCAGCCAAAGATGCGAGCAAGATGAACCGCGTGACGAGCGGCATCGGCGGCGTGCTCGACAATCTCCAGACCAAGATCGACATGCTCGACCGCGAGATCAAAGCCGACGAAAAGGGCAAACAGGACTACGACGACCAGTTGTTCCGACTGCGCAAGCGCCGCGAAGACCTTGAGGTCAAGCTCCGCGAGAGCCAAAACTGGATCGCGCTCTTCGAGAGCAAGATCGCGCCGCTCGAGGGCAAGTACGCCGAGACGACCGAGAGCATGCAGTCGCAGTACGAGGACGCCAAGCTGCGTCACGCACAGGGCATCCGCGTGCTCATGGAGAACTTTGACTACCACCCCGAGTTCAAACGGTTCAGCGACACGTTCTCAGCCGTGCCCTTCAAACCAAAATAATACGAACACTATGACAAAATAGACGCATCCTCTTCATGCTTGAAAATCTGTGCTGGCCATGTTGATAAAGAGTGGCATGAAGACAGAAATATATAGAGAGAAATTAACAAAATGCATACTTAAGCGTCTGCTGGTGGCCGACGACGATGGCGTCTCATGGATTGGATTCCACGAGCATCTCGAGCTCCATGGCCGCAGGGATGCGGCGCTTCTTCTTGTCCTTGGACACCCAGTCCATGTCGCTCCGTGTAAACACCACGTGCCCCGAGTCTGCGTCTATAACAACAAGTACACCATTTTCAGTCCTTGCAAGACAATTAGCGATTATAAGGCAAATAATTGTACCTGGTGCAATGAACGCTGTGTTGAACCAGATCTTGAAATGCTTTTGCGTGCGGCAGCCTTCGCATTGCAGGCGCTTGAATTCGATCAACACACTGCCGCGGATCTCCTCACCCAACGAGTACTGCTCGTAGCCTTCTGCTTGATGCAGCAGCGTCTGGCAGATATAGAGCAAACATCAGTCAATCTTCCTAGGCACTAGAGTTCGTTTGCTTTAGATATACCTTTGAGTCCGAAGCATTGTCGAGTTGATACACGCGCAGCCGTAGTTTCGGTGGCACCACCCCAGTGAGCGAGTTGCGGATCACAAGCCCCGTCATCAAGAACCCAGGCTCGTTCGGTGGCCGAACCGTCGGGGAGCTTTGCTGGGACCTCATGAGCAGCAGTTGTTCGTAGTATTTCACCCATTTCCTCTGGCTTGTGACCGTCAACCCGCGCATGTCGCGGACCCGCACGCGATTGTATCGCTCGATGGCAGCGGCGGCCGAGTTTGCGTACTGCATGCGAACGAGCAGCATGCACGCCATCATGCCCGCACGTCCCTTACCAGCCTACAGGCAATAAACCAGTCATTAACACGTCGCAATAACACAAAACCACTGTGCAAAGCAAGACATTGCAGCATACCTTGCAATGAAGAGCAACCACGTGGTCTGGGTCTGAGTCGAGCCATGCAGCTGCATGTTCACAAAAAGCCGTGCTATCAAACAGAAAAAAGCATCTCGTGAGCCAATGCAGTTCCCATGGAGCTAATAGTCGAGCAAACAGCATGTTGCAACGTACAGTTGGTCAAATGTGGGCACATTGTGGTCCTCAATCGGATAACACGCCGCGTGGTTGGAAAAAATACTCGCGGGGTATCGCCGCTCGCGCTCAGAGCAAAAGTTGAAGACAAAGTACTTGTCCGCGTGACGATCTTCGAGAAAGCGCACCACTTCCGAGCGCGGATTCCGATACACGAACTCCACGCCCACTGCCGGATAGCCTACAATAGTAGCAATGTAGTGTGAAGATGCGTTATAGACAACGTATAGAAGGCATCCCGCTTGTATTAACGTACGCACCCATGACGATCACGCGCGGGTGCAAGTAGCAGAGGTCGAGGTCGAAGCCGTCCTTGCGGAAGCGGAGCTTGTTCTGCGACACGAGCGCGCGCGGGAGCGCGAACACGCCGTTGGCGCAGGTCATGGACAGCGGCTGCGCGCGAGGTCTCGTCACGTTCACGCGCACGCCACCGCTCTCCTGCACGGACATCCGCATGGCCGCCGCCATGTGCTGCGGCTCGGCTGGATCCCGCATTTGTTATGCACAGCAACCTCAGAAGGAAAGCTACACAAAAAAATCACGACGGTACCTAAACAAGGTGTGGAACACTACTCTGGGGAATCGGAGGAAGACATGCAGACAACATCCAAGCAATTTGACTGAGGTGGCGCTTCAGATGTCCTCATATAAGGTGTCGAAACATAGTATTAGGGACGAAGAATGCAGCTTGAAACGACACAACTGAACTGAATTGTCCCACACGCAGTGGACGAAAACGCGCGATCTTAGCGCATATGCTGCACTGCTGACGGTGGGTGCGACTGCAGATGCTGATGCGAATATAAGTGTGAGACGCAACCTGGTGGCGACGGCGCAAGACTATGCTGGGGAAGATGGTGGTGCGACTGGAGCCAATGTTAGCTTCGTGCCTGGCTCAACTGAGAGTGACAACGACACCAATGATACCAGCGATGATCGTCTGAGTCAGGTTCGGATTCGAAGGAGATCCGCGCCGGCGATGCGGGGTCCTCGAGCGGGAGCGTGTCTGAGACTGGGAGGTTAGCTGCCATTGGTAGTGGTGGCAATGACGATAAAGAAGACGCGGGATTTGACAGGCAGAGCAGACCGACAAAGGACGCAACCCCGAGCACGCAGCAACCGACCGCCAGTGCTGCGTCAACGCTGAGCTTTCCGGTGGCTTCCGCCATTACGGTGTGCGCCGCGGTGGCCACGATTCTAATGTAGGAAATGTTGTGAAGAAAAGTCCGAGGTGTTCATGGCCAGCTGAAAGCGCAGTGTGTGATACTTCAAATGACTGCATGCAAGTCATGCGAATGCATGCTAAGTGGGAAAACAAAGAGTCTTTTGCTGTTGCTTGTTGCGATTCTGAGGTGTTGGTGTTTCCTTAGACGCAAGCACGCACTGAGGATGTTATCACGATGTCACCCATGGTTCCCAGTAACGCGTACCAAGACACCATCGATGACTCCAAATACAAAACTACTCGCTTAGGTATCATAGAAATTGGCGCTGTCGAGCGCATACCGCCATGGATCCGAGTAGTCAATGTCGCCGCGAGGCTTTCGACTCGACTCCCGTAGTCCTTCGATCTCGAGCGACTGCGCGTACGGCAGTCGTCGAGAAGGGTGCAGGGTCTGGAGGTTCGCGACCGGAGACGATGCCGACACGGAGCTGCTCGCAGGTGACGAAAATGAACCATCCAGCAACGACAATGGTGACGTCAATGGAGACGACAGCGTGCTCGCTGCTTGCACTGCGCGACGAAGCGATTCGACCTCGACCTTGTACGACGCCATCTCCGCTTGCATCGCGTCGAGTTGCGCTGCATGCTTCTTGCTCGCTTCCTCCATCTCCTTCGTCCGTGCGGCTTCCGCTTTCTCGGCGAGCCGTTGACTCGTATCCAATTGCTTTCGAAGCGATGCGCGAGCAGTGTCCGCGCGCTTGAGCTCCAGTTTGCGCTCATGCGCGAGTCGATTCGATTCTTCGAGAACCGCATTCAGCTTTTGCTGCCATTGCGCGCCTTGACGCTGCAAATCCATCGCGCACTTCTCTTCGAGCGCTCGCATCTCGGATTTCAACTGCACGTTTACGATGTTCGTCTGTTCTTCCACCTGCCGAAGCTGTTGTAATTGGTTGATCAAGTTGGCATTAGCAGCTTCCAGTTTGGCGACGCGCACTTCTAATTCCGATTTCTGGTTCTGGATGTCGTAGTACGACGTGCACATGGACATCACTGGTTTGGCTTGCAACGAACTCGATGAGGAGGACGAGCCAAGTTCGTTTGGGTGACCGTGCTGTTGGTTCATTCGCCAGTGGGTCCACTTGCCCCACATCCCACACGCTGGTACGAAATGCTCGGCTTCGTTTTTGGAGCAGAAGAAGCACTTCCCAGCTTTGAACGACGGCAGCACCGACATCATGCGGTTGTCGCTTTCTTCCTTTGTACCCACGGCTGTCGAAACCACTTCTGACGCCTGCAATTCCATCACGGAAGCTCCTTCTTCCAGACCTTCTCTCAGACGCTCATTCTCTGTGTTTTCCTCAACGTATTCGCTTAAAGTTGTCTCAGTTTTGGCATGCTTGTGAATGTGGAGATCATCACCAGGAGCCAACAATTTCGTGCGCACCGAGCCTCCCGTTCGTCTTCGAGGCGGCGACACAGACGACAATGTCGGCACGGCCGTACTTGCAGCATGGTGATGGTCTACAGATCCAGACAGCAACGCTCGCACGTCGGCCGATGTGCGGTCCATGATTCGATTCGCTGGCATCCGCGACGACAGGATCTCGGGATCAAAGCCTGCAGTGTACTCGGACACAATCTTGACCAGCAGTGGGTACTCGTTCTCAAGCCCCGCCTGCAGCTGAGGGTACAGGAAGCATGAGCGCGTCAGGAACGACACGAGCTCCTTCCACGCGCACACGAACCAGCTGAACACGCCCATGGCGACGATTACAGACGCGACCAGGAGACCGTAGCCGACACTGTGCGCCGAGAAAATGATCCACTCCGCGGGCATCGTGAGTGTCATCATCCAGAGGATCACTGCGCCAAGCACAGGGACGACAAAGAGCCACAGCAGCTGCCGCGTCATCACCAGCAGAAACACAGTCACACCAGCGCAGTGGCTGAACCAGGCCCACCCAGTCTCCTCGTCCACAAACTTCAGCGTATCGGGCAACGAAGCCCATCCACCGGTTGTGAATGCGCCCCAAAGCAGGACACCAATGCAAAACGTTGGGCCGTTCGAGTGCGCGAGCGTCTTGAAGAACCGGTCGGTGCCCTCGGGCGGCACCAGCGTGTTGGTGCGCGCGACTGCGAGCGTGATGCTCTCTCGACTCAGCCTTCGCCGCAGCACGAAGCGTTCGCGCGAGTTGTACTCTGAGTAGTAGGAGATCGTGTTGAAGATGCCGATGACCGGCGCCGTGTAGAGAAACCCGAGGATGCTCTCGGCCTGCCGCTCGGGCGGACGCACGGCGAACGACAGCACGGCGTACAGGATCGCGGTGACCCAGCTGCCGCCCGTGGACGACACGAAGCCTAGCGGCGTGATCTTGGGAATCGCGTAGAAGGAGAGACCGAAGATCACGAACAGTGCGTCCTATGACCGACAGAACACACAAGTCAAGCAAAGAGTGAAATTGTTGCAAGGGAGAAAGTGCATGCGCATCAAACGATGCAATTGATGAGCGCGTATGTACCCATTGATGGAGACTCGTGCGCTGGAGCGCGTATAATAGCAAACTTGGGATCCCATTGCAGATCGAGACCAGGAGCATCGTCGTCTCATGCGCTTGAAGTAAGCCCTGAGAACACAATGCATTAGCACTGATGCAGAACACATTGTCTTGGCGCAGATAATTAGCTTCCTTACCCATTTGACGAGCACAAACATGGCGATTTGCAGCACCTACGACATCAAAGCAACGAGAATTGCGTTCTGTCAGTAACGAGTGTTATGCCGCTGGTCAGAACTCGCGCGCGCATGTACCGCTAAGAAGATCCGCGCCGGCAGCGTGACTTGAAGATACGAGTGCGGGTGCTCCATGCAGTCGCCGAGCCCAAATAGGATGTGCGACGCGGCTGCTGGGACCAGCGAGCGCAGCCACAGCGCCTTCTTGCGCATGTGGATGCTCGCCTGGTACGCACTCTCGAGCGCCGCGTCCTCGAACTGGAGCGTGAATTGGTTCACCCGCACGGTCGAGTGCATGCGGCCGTTGGTCTCCATGGCTGCGCTTGGTGCTGGTGCTGCTGCGACTGTAGTCGTATCTGCGGCCGCACTGCCCTCGTTCGCTTTCTGCGCGTTCGCCGCCACGCTCGCGAGCGCCATGTTTACTCACTTGGAGGTCACCAGGCTCGCAATACTCAGCAGCATTTTGAGCGAAAGGGCAAGTTCCACGCTTTTGTTGCGCGGAAGCAGCCAATCCGAGCGCAGTTGGACAACAATATGGTCAATGAAATCGTATAAAAATGGATAAAATGGTTATGATTGGCTGAAATGAGAGCGAGGCGCTGAAGTGATGCCGACGACAAGCAACTCATTCTCGGATCTTCTGGTGGAAGCAAAGAGCAACAACGAGTGTGATGGGGACTCGGTAAGTAGACACTGGCTGCTCAAGCGCTCTGAGTCGGTGAGAAGAAGCAAGTCTGCAATACGCCGATGGAGAGCAGGAAGACGCGGTGGACGTGGCGTGCGTGGCTCCCACTGGTGCTCGTGCAGCAGCGGGTGCAGCTGGGAACTGACAGCACGAAGGTGAGCAGTGGAAGCATTTCCGTGTCGAGATGGGATGAGTGGAGAAGTTATCCTTTCAAACTAGTGGCCGATCGTTTGGGAGCGGTGAGCGAGTTTTGCTATTGAACGTGGGAAGTGTGTTGGCGCGTTGTCCCCCGGGACTCGTTGCGTAGGTAGCAGAGAGAGAGAGAGAGAGAGAGCTCTCGACATTCGTGGCCGGCTTGGGCTGTTCCTGCTGCTGGTAAATTGGAAACTTAAAAGAAACAGATTCATCCGCTTTCTCCTTTCGACAAGGTGAATTAGGTGGAGGATCTCACCATACTACACTATCATTCATTGAAGATGCAACGCGTGAACTGCTGCTGCACATGCTGAAGATTGCGATCATTCTTCGAATGCAAAAAAATGAGCAAAACCAAATAGTCTGCTAGGACACGCTCACTTCGCTCAAAGGCGCCTCAAATTCATCTTCAGCGCAATAGTGCGACGCCGCGACCCACAAGAGGTTCTCTCGAAGCTCAGATTCCTCACCAAATCTCCACAAATTCACAGCAACTGTTGTCCCCACACGCGTAGTAAGACGATCCATATCCGGAGTCGACGAGCACAAGATTTCGTCGACGATTTCTTGTGCCGCGGTGGGAAGTTTTGTCAATTCAATGCGAGGAAGCATCCATGCGTCAGAATCAGGTTTCATCAATTCGTTTTCAGTCAAAATATCGACAGGTATTTCAAAGTCACGCAAGCCACCACTTGAGGATCTTTAGAAACACCGGGCCGTGATGATTTCCACACCTCCAGCGCAGCACTCAGCTCGTCCAGCATGCTTGAAGTCACACTCACGAGACCATTCGGCAACGCATCGACATGAAGCACATCATTGCGAAAGAGCATACTCGCGACATTCTCGAGTTGCTGTTCCTGCAGCAACTCCTGCAGTTCCAGTGACAGCACTTACATCGATGCGGCGCTAAGAAGCTTCAATTGTCCATCCGCAAGCTGTCGAGACACTTCTTCCGGGTCAACAAGTTCCAGCACCTCCTCCATCGCATCAGCGAGATCGGTGGTGTCTTCAGAGCGTATGAGATCCGCAATCGTGTCCATCTGCCCCGTGCTGTCGCTTGAGGCTTCGGAAGACGTCGTGAGCTTCAATCCCTTCTTCGGCGGTGGAGATGGAAGGGATGACACTGCGCCTAGTCGATGGCAAGGGCTTCAACGCAAAAGGCAGGGAATCCTGAACATTGGCACCGACGAGCGTTCACACACAGCGAGCAAAGAAGAAAAGAAGACGCAACCATCGCTCGCTAGACAGGTTTGACAGAAGGCGGCGGCGAGTGCGTGCCATCGCCGAGCGCATGGTTGCGGCCATTGGCTGCGGGTGCTTCCCTCCTACCGATCATTCTGCGTGCTTTTCTTGCATTTTCACAAGTTGCAGTTGAAGTGGGAGAGATGGCGAGCGTTTTCCGGATACCTAAGTGAGTTTATGCGGAAAAGACTGCATTATACCTAAACAGAGTAGTAAATCGTCGCTTCTTCCACAAAAGAGTGATGGTAGCAGCTTCAACTTAGCGAAGCCATCCGTGCTGCAGCAGAACACTGCTGTTTCGTTCATGCGTGGATCCAAACCATCGCGGTTTCGACATCTGCCCAGAGAGTGCAATGCTGTGTGTGGAACCGAGAGTTTGATCTACAGTCCGACGCTCTGGAGACGCACGTGCACACTTGCTCCACAGTCCCTCCCCACCCCGATGTCCCCTTTTGCTGTTCGTGGGCATGGTCCAGTCGCAGCCTTTGCGAATTGCGCTGCGCCTCCGTGCTTGTGCGTTCAACTGCCGCTCGTCGATCGTTTCTTTGAGCCCCGCAGTGTTTCATAGCATTGGCGATAAAAACTGCGATCCCTCTTGCGAGACGCTCATATTGTGCGTCAAGTCTCTGGTACGGAGCGCACAATATGACCACAAAAAAGCAATTTGCAATAAGGAATGCCGAGCAGAAATGCACGCTTCTTTGGCATCCAGATCTCTTCTATCGCCATCATGAAGCCAAAAGCTCACGAGCTGTCGTCTGAGGTGGCAGTCTGAGCTCGCGCGCAGCAGTGTGCTAGAGATCGATCCCAATACCATGTCAGTCACCTGGAGGTGGTAACAACGGCCACTTCCATCGACAACGTCCACACCCTTCGGTTCGAGGAGGTTTGGCTGCAGGGCTGTATGCAAGTCGGAAGCTCATGGAGAGTGGTCTCAATCTTGATTTCAGACGCTCTCCAAATCTCTCTTATTGGCTAAAAATGAGCATTTATTCTCCCACATAACAGAAAGCGCATCAAGAACACGGATCACAGACCAAAGCAAGAAGCAGGCAAGCGCCAGCTGGATGGCGAGCGGCAAGAAGAAGACCGTGGTGTTCTGGGACAAAGACGGCCGCGACGGCGGCAAGTCGTCCATCCAGGTGCTGCTGGACTGGCTCACGGCTGACGGCAACTACGACAAGTGGCGCGCCGGCGACCGCCAGAACGGCGGCACGAAGGAGGTGCTCTGCACGGAGATCGTGCAGAATCTCATGGCTGTCGGTATCACGAACCGCCGCAACAGCGACATCCGCGAGAAGATCTCGAACCTCGAGAAGCAGTTCCGGGACGCACGCGAGTGGCTCCATAGCACGGGATTGGATACGGCGGATGGAGGGGCTCGTCAGGCTGCAATTTTGAGAAAGTGTCCCTATTACTATGAGCTGCAGGACGTCATGGTGGATCCAGGAACCAGACGACAGTCAGTAGTGATCAGCGATGCTGCGTCTGATTCAAAAGGGAAAAAGCGGAAGGGCGACCCGGTCGAAGAGCTCTTGGCGCAGCAAGTAGAGCGTTTCGAGCAGCGCCAGTCGAAAAGCATGCGCATGATTGAGCTGCGCGAGAGAGAGATCCGTCTGCTCGAAGAGCGGAACGAGAGAGAGAAAGTGCAGGCGGAAGTGGACCTCGCTGTGAAAAAAGTACAACTTGAGAGTGCGGAGCGTGCTGCCCTTGTGGAGCTGCTCTTGACGAGAAAGAAATTGCAGACCGAGGAGATTCCGGAAGAGACAATCGATCGGCTTTTCCCCTTGCCTAAGTAACGTTAAGTCGACCATATTACTCACTTATTAATCAAGTGCTCGCAGAGAGACCTTCGCCTTTCTTCTCCTTTATCGCTGTCGTTCCCAGGCATCTCGTCGCTTTCTTCGTCTTCCACATCGCCTTCAGCATGGACCCAAGTCTCTGGAATGGGGTCATCGATCGCCAGGTTATGCAGAACCATGCACGCGCAAACGAGGTCGACCGTATTTCTCGCGTCTTTTTCGCTGACCAACAGGGTCCGGAGTGCTGTGAGCAACGGGAAGCGGCCCTTGAGCATCCCGATGCAGCGCACCACACGAGCGCGCGCGGATGCCGATTTGTCGTTGAATAACTCTTCCTTTTCGCTGAGCTGCACTCCGCTCGTCTTCTTAAAAGCGGGCACGAGGATGGTCGATGGCTGATACGCCGAGTCGCCGAGAATATACTCATCCTCTGAAAAGAACCTCTCTTTGTTGAGTGCGATCTCGCAGTTGCCCCAGACGCGGTTGTCGTGGCTCGAGCCTGGCCAGCCGATATTCTCATAGCGAATCCGGCATTGATCGTCGCACAGCACCATAGCGTTCATCGCGTACACTGCCTCTTTGGCCGAGTAGTAGTCTTCGCTGTGAAGCTTTGGGCGAAAAATCAACGGGAAGAGCGTCCCGTCAACGAAGCCAACGCACTGCGGCAGACCCGACGCCGCTTCAATGCGTTCGGCGATCTCCCTCCGCTCGCTGGCATTCGGCCAACTGATCACTTGGTCTTTGAGCGCATTCAGCGCTTTAATCGTTCGATCAGCGAGCAGTCCGACTGTCCCCTTTCCGCACGAAAAGAAATCCGCAACCACGGCATTACTGGCAGATGCTTCGCACATCTTGAGCAGAATCAGCAGATGCACCTCCACACTCGGTTTCTGGAGCTTCCCGAAGACGCTTTTGAGCTCTCTGTGGTCGGCGATCTTAGCACAAATCAAGAAGAAGCAGCGCCGACTCATTCGGAAATGGAGCTGGAACTCGCTCGCGTCCATCTTGGTCAAAAAGTGCGTCAGTCGAGACTCGGGTCGCTCGACGTGCTCGCGCGGCACCACATATCGCTTGCTCTGCAGCACGAGATAGAGCGTCGCCCACTCCATCTCCTCTTCGTCGTCGCTTGAGCCGTCGTCGTCGCTGCCGCCATTGTCCCGCGCTTGGATGGCTGCCGCCCACGCGCGGCGCACTCCGCGCAGCACCTTCTCCCTCCTGCTCACTCGCGGCATTTTGAGCTTTGGATGCCAGAAAGGAAGAGTCAAAGATGCGCTATTTTGATTGGCAAAAAATGGCAGTCTGGGAACTTGACCTGAATTTCCAAGTCACGATTTGTTTTTTGATTCTCAAGAATTGAAACCTAGAAACGCATGAAATCGACAGCGATTCCGCTGTGTGCAGCGCCGAATGGAAACGACACAACTGAAGGATCGATGGTGGTCTTGGAGACCAGCATTTGGGACAGCGACTTTTGATTTTTGTTTTCAACGCTATTTGCTTTTAAAACTGTGACGGTGTCACCAGCCTAGGTTGAGGCTGTCGGTGATGCCAACAGAGTTTTAACCTCTCTCTCTCTCTCTTGACGGTGCATCTTCGTCTCAAAGTGAGTCTTCTGCAACACTGCTTGCTTCAAGAATCTCATTCTTCTCCTTTTGATTCGTCTTGCTCGTAGTGTCCGCCGTCGAGGTCCTGGGTCCAGTCGAAGCGCTCCCAGTCTTTCAGGAACGCCAGCACCTCCTCTTTTTCCTTTTCAAACGACCGGCGTTGCCCCGCGTCCCGGCGCCCATACCTCGGTGGATCCACGCCGAGCATACCCGCGACGACGTTCACGCCAAAATCTGGCGGGAACTTGGTCTCATCCTCAATCACATGCGCGTACCCACCGCCTCCATTGCCGGTTTTCGCATCGCCCGCCCATTCGATATGGAAATACGCAAATTGCGGTGGCACATGGCGCTTGACGCCGCCACTCGCTGTCTCGATGATCTTCTTGTGCGTCGACCACTCTTCGTCGACCTGCGTGAGTTCTTGCTTGAAGTACAGAGGCGTATCCAGCGCCAACTCGCTGTCCACAGGAATGCATTCAATCACGGTGTGACGCTTGCGATGCGGCGCACTCGTTTGCTCGATAAACACCATGCTCGTGCCGAATTGCTTGGCGCACATCGCAGTCAGCGATTTCTGGAACCGCTTGATCTCGTCCCACGCTTGGTCGCTCGCTTGTGTCGATGACGCCGTATGGTCCAGCGGAACGATCACACAGTGACCTGGATGCAATCGGGGCTTACTGGGAATCGCCAAGTACGTGAACTCGCCCAACGACAGCATCAAATGCTTCTTAAACGCTGGGCTCTGCATGCAGCGCGCGCATTTCTGGGTCTTCTCGTCCCACTTCTTGGCCTCCCCGATCGCACGCGCACGCTCGCGCTCATGGGTCGCGCGCTTGGTCAAATGGGCATCACGGTTTTCATACATCTTGGTGTCGACCTGTTCTTCCTCGTCAAAGCCGCTCGATAAGTTCTGCGCATTCACCTCAGTGCCCTTGTACCGCGATCCGAGTCGCAAAATGTTTCGCGCATGAATTGAATCCATATCGCCAGACCCAACGTGAGCGCTTGTCATCCGCTCTTCGCGCACAAGCTCGTCCAACGAGACGTTGTCGTCTCCCTTGCTGTCTCTGTTTTTCTTGCCCTTGCGCGAGCCATAGCGCATATCTTCCTTTTCTAACGGCGGCAGCGCGCTGTTGATCGCCTCGTAGTGTGGGACCGACGCTGCTGCTGCTTCCTGATCTCTCTTGGCCTCCAACTCATTGAGCTGGTGCTTGAGTTTCTGGAACAGCTCTGTTTTGCCCATCATTTGAGCGCGCAGGGCTTTCGCAGCCAGCTTGTTCAAATCCACGGCTTCCTCAGCATTCTTCGTCGGAGAGACCTTTTGCTTAGACTCACTCGGATCCGCTTCGACCTTACCTTCAGAAAGAGCACGATCTTGTTGAGAACCAACTGCTTCTTTTGGCTTGTTTCCACCATAGAGGAATGCGTTCCGCTTCTCCAAAAGCTCCTTTTCTTCTTGAGCTTTTGCTTCATCAACCGCAGAAACAGGTTTCTTTTTTGGTTCAGCTTGAGAAATTGGTCGTTCAGATGCCGGGCTTTCTTTCTCTTTTCGCTGAGTTGGTGGCTTACGCGTCTCAGAACGCTCACTTGCTCTGCCTTCGCTTCGATCGCGCCTTCTTTTGTTGGCAGGCGATCTAGAGCGAGACCGACTGCGTGATCGTCGTGGTCGCTTGCTGTAGCTATCAGCGCGCCTTTCACGACTACGACTGAATCGCTTGCGGCCATCGTCGGGTGGCGCATTATTACATCTCTCCTTCCGTTCTTCAAAATCCGGCAATCTCGAATAATCGATGGGTTCTTCCTCCTCCTCGTCGTTGTCGCGACTGCTACTTTCATATCTTCTTCTCGACGCATCTTGCTTACCATCGTCATCGCGCATATTTCTCGAGACTGACTGCTGCACTCTTGTTGAGAAACTCTTCAGGAGAGTCTTGTCCTTCACATCCCTTCCGATTGGAAGCGTTCGTCTCCCCGACTCCGAACGCTTCACATTACCTTCCTCATCGTATCGTTTGTAGTGGAGATGCGCCGTGGCGCGTGCCGATCCCTTGACACTTTCTTTCAAGATCTCAAGCGATCCAAAGCGTTCTTGCACGATTTCCTCCAGCGGACGTCCCGTCTCGCGCGCTTTGTCCTTTGCACGCTGCAGCATTTTGGCGCGCCAGCTTGCCCCACCATCTCCGAAAAGTGGTTGGTCTCTCTCTTGCTCCTGATGATCCTTTGCATCTCCCTCCGTTTCTTCGGATAGTGTTGGCCGCTTGTCGGGATTCCTTGGGTCGTACAGACCATAGAACATCCCCGTCACTGGTTCACGGATGCCTGCGTCGATCTCGGCTTGGATCTTGTCGGCTTTCTCCTGCTCACGCAATTCTTCGGCAGTTTTCTCGACTGGTTTAGGTGCGGCATTGGACATGAACGGCTGCATCGAGCAACCCATACGCACACACACAATAACAGGAGGAGATTTGAGTATCCTAGGTGATATGCATTGAACCCTGAGTCAATGAATGCGCTCGTTGCGTACCGTTGCCATCCACTCATCTCGATCCAGATCCGCTTTTCGCTGTCGCTCTAGTGCTGCTGCACGCTGCTCGTCTTCGTTTCGTGCATCCTCACTGTTGCTGCCACTGGAGTCACTGTTGCTGCCACTGGAGTCACTGTCGCTGTCGCTGGACGACGAATCTGCACTCTTCTTGTGCTTCTTGTGGCGCTTGTGCTTGTGGTGTCTCTTGCTCTTCTTCGAATGTTTGCTGCTGCTCTTCTCCCCGTCCTTCTCCCCGCTCTGCAGACGTTTCTCAAGCGCAGGGTTCACCCAATCCTGTCCACGCAACGTGCAAAGCGCTGTTCGTGAGAAACAACCTGAACAACGCAAGAGAAAACGCAAGGAAGAGAAAGAAAACCGCACCGGTTGTCGCCGATGGTGCTTGCGCTCGTCCTTCTTGTCGCGCGCGCGCTTCGTCTGCTTCGCGTCGTCGCTCTTGCCGCTGCCTTCCTTCAGGAACTTGATCCCCGACAGGAGCGACGAGCTCATGGTGCCTGCCCTCTCGTAGCTTCAGCCAAACAGTACGAACCTGCGGTTCAATGTGTTGCTGTGGTTGGCTCTCTAATAAGTTCGCACTTTATGTGATTATCCCACCACTCATGACAGTTTGGGTGAAACTAAATCACCTGGGTGATGGGTGAATTGGGTGTGTTTGACATCTACAACATAATTCAGTAGGTGCGCTTGACAGGAACTCAGTGCCTGTTTTATGCAATGTGTGTCACTTTCGCGTTCACTGCGTTGACGAAGAAGTCCTTCGCCGTCGGAAAACCCCAGCAAGATGAACATTTACCGCTCGATATGGTTTTGATCGTCTTCTGCAAGTATTACATATATGCAGTAATCGAAGACGTTATTGTAGTCGAGTTTTACTGCAGATACATCTCCAGCAGCCGAGCTTGTTCATTTATAAAGTGCTCGTATGCTCCTGCGGACACTGTTTCCCGACAACGCACCTAGCTGGTCGTCGATCAGTCGATTTCATCGCTTATCATTGACACTGATGTCCATGCTCCATTGAAAGAGATACCGCTGTCAGCAGCCAGCTCCTGTTTCATTCTTAAGCTTCCGTCCAAGTGCCCAATATCGAAAGACTTGACATCTCCAGTCGTTCTGCAGCGTCCACATGAACCCCAAGTGGACTCTCGTTACGCTTGCAGCACTAGCTGGAGCCGTCGCCAGTGCCGAAGACCAATGCGCGACCTCAAGCAGCGAAGTGACCAAGCTCGCATCAACCGGGTTGCTTGAGTCGGGCACCAACTACGCCAAGTGCCGAGTTGCGACGAACAATTCGTTCGGCTTTGTTCCGGTCTCGGGCACTCCAGCTCCTGAGCTTCTCGCGACGATGTGTGCTGCTCCCGAATGTTCATTGTCCATGAGCGAGCTGCTCGCCAAGACGTCGACACTCACGGATTGCATCACCGTCAACTCATTGACGAAGAACTCGATCAACATCTACCGATTCTTGCGAGATTACTCAACCACGTGCAGTCAGTTCACACCTGCGCCAACCACAGCTGCCCCACATCCGATCCCAGCTCCAACAACAGCAGTCCCAAATACCCCAGGTCCGACGACTCCTGCCCCACAAACGCCACCTCCGACTATCACCGCTCCAGCTGCTACACCGGGTCCGACCACCGGAACTCCGGATACTCCAGCTCCAACCGTTCCGCCGGCACCAATCGCAGCCCCGGAGCCAACGCTTCCCAATCCAGCGTGCTAATCGTTTCGTCAGCTCCTCTTGTCTCTTGTGATTGAAGCGAGAGCAATTGTTAAGGGAACTGTCCGTGCATTTCCTCACTGCGCTTGAAGCATTCTGTCAATCCAGTAACACGTGATTTTTACAGGTTTCATCGCAGACAATGAGTTCCTTTTTGTTTCTTGATCACGTCTCCTTTTGTTTCGTCACCGTGCCTTTCGGCTCGGGCAGGATCACCAGTTGCAACAACCTTAGTTTGCTTTCCGAGCAGCTTAAGAAGCACAATGCATCTCTCCTCGCAGTCCAAACTGCATTTCCTGACATTTGTGTCGTATATTACGAGTAGCCGAGCCTATGACACTGGAATGCCGCGTCCGAGTCAGGCAGTTATTCGTATATACAGTTGAAGTTGAGTCGGGAGTGGGACGGCGGCTTCTTATTCTGAACCCAAGTGACTGACTGTGGCCAGATGGGTCACGCAGGCTCTCTCGTCTGTCCAGTCGTGCTGACGCCAGCTAGTTGCACCCATCTCGCTGTTTGTCTCTTGTGCGCGTGGGTTTCTGTGAGGCGAAGATCTGATCGTTAGCTTGGATAATCTATACGTGAACCTCAACAATAACAGCAGCTTCAGCAGAGACAGAGAAAGTGTAGAGAGCGCATCCGACAATAAAATGTGCACAGATGCTTCATGTCCTTCTGTTAATGCTTTGGGTACCAACAACTGTTGCTGCGCAATAAAACGCTCGTTTTCTGTATTAGACGAGGCATTTGAGCGCTGTCAAGCACGTCACGCGTCGTGTCGAGTCTGCGTGATCCATGGAAAGAGGGATGCATTAGGCACTCGTGGAGGGAGACAAAGAGTTCGATTCTGCAGCCAGTTTGCGAGTTGTGGTTGGCGTTTGACGTCCGTCTAAGAGTTGCGCTGTCGTTTATGGAAGCTCCGAGAGTCAGCAGACGATATTTCCGAAAAGATTGAGCACGCGGTAACCACCACAGGCGAAATGCGTATAAGGAAACCACCGCAGGTCCATGCTCCAATAGCTCTTTTGCGTTCGCGGTCCATAAGTTCACTGCCATCTTGCTTTTCTTCTATAGAGAAAGAGAGAGGCTACTGTCACTCAAGCTCTTCGCTATTGTTCCCGCAGCTAATTGCCTTCCAAAAGAACGAAAGAAAGAAAAATCGATCTTTTTGGCTGGATCTCTTCAACCTATACGAACCCATACCCTTTCACTTCTACTTGCTTCAACATAGCTTCAAACAAGACAACAAATGAGAGATCTCCCCTTTGAAAACGAATAGACTTTCTGTTCGTATATGAGAACACGCGCATCCTGATGACCGACGGCGCGGAAAACCGATGACTGCGCGAGGAAAATGCGCGTGGAAAAATGGAAAGTTTGTGGGTGCGTGTGTGTGGTTTGCTGGAACGAAGGATAACACTCGAGAGGGGACTGCGCTCGTCCATATAGAACAATTGGAGTGCGCGGGCCAGACGCATGGAGAGAGAAACGCGCCATTCCGCAAAACGCTGCGAGGCGCGCACTCGTCCAGAGAACGGCAGGGGAAAGCGCCACCACGTACATCTTTATATTAGTGAACGCGCTTAAGGAAGCACCATGGTGAACAAGATCAAAAGGTTCTTCAAGTCGATCGGGAAACCGCCGTCGAGCGGCTCGGCGTCCATGTCGTCGGCCAACACGGGGTACCCGCTGCTCGCGAGCAGCGACAACCAGTTCCACCACCAGTACGAGAGCAGGGGAAACAAGGTGCCGCTCGCGAGCAGCCCGCCGTTTGGTCTCGGAATAGAGACGACGGCCATGCTGCAAGCGACAGAGTCGAGCGGCTCGGGCTCCTCCGAAAGCATGGTGTCTCCGGTCCGACCGGGCTCGAGCGAAGTGCTCAAGTGGGGCGTCTTGCTCTCAAAGATCCCGAAATTGGTCACGGACGCGACGACACCCTCCAACTCTGGTTCGTCCGGAAGCCCGCAAAGTGAGCATGCGGGCGGCGATGGCAATGCGGAGATGAATACGCTGCTCGAATTGCTCACACAGATGGCGACGAGAGAGTACCAAGCGCAGATCGCGCAGTTCTACGTGGGAGAAGGTAACGCGGCGTTTGCGGGCAACCCAAGTGCGAGCAGTGGAGCGCCTGCAGGTACGTTTGCCAGAAACGAGTGTGGTATCTATGGCACAGTTCGATTGACTTTTCTCTTGCCTTTGTGTCTGTTTAGCGATGATCTCGAGTTGGGAGCAACG
The DNA here is from genome assembly GCA_006386115.1 of Globisporangium splendens. NCBI lineage: Eukaryota > Oomycota > Peronosporomycetes > Pythiales > Pythiaceae > Globisporangium > Globisporangium splendens. The sequence goes on along the minus strand of VFIW01000022.1, from coordinate 385,165 downwards.
AAGGTTGTTTCGTCAATGCCGCCGAGCGCTTTTGCTGTGCTGGAAGTTCATTATCGCTCAGTTGAACGATGAGAAGGCGTGCCTGACGAGTGAAATGAAGGAAACGCAATGCCAGCTGATCGCGCTGATCGCCGAACGGGTCGAGTTTAATCTAACTGCCGACACGAGTCCCGCGACATCGTCCAGTAACTCGCGAAGAGCACAACGACCTACTCGTCGTGAAAACAATTCGGGCCATGGAATGGGATGGACTGCCAACTCGCCACCTGCGTCCAGTTCGCGAGCACAGAGACCGACTCGCCGAGAAAATAACTCGGGACACGGTATGGGATGGACCGCTAACTCGCCAGTTGCATCCAACAATTGCGAGACCAGTTCTGCGCAGGGGATGGGATGGACTGCGAACTCGCCAACCGCGTCGGGAAGCAATGCGAGCGATTGCAACAGCAGCAACGGAGTTGCTGGTGGCGAAGAAGGTTCGGATGGGGAGCGTGACTTGTATCTGTACCGCTGTCTGCTCGTCGCAACGTTCAAGTATGTGATTGAGAACATCGAATCGGCCAAACTGAAGACACGATCCTGGATCACACTCTCGGAAATGCAATTCTTCGCCAAAGTCCTCGCGATCTGCTTTTTCCGCACTCCTGTGCTCCAGCGAATGATCATCGACGAGATCTTTTTCACATACAGACAAAAGAAGTGGACCAACACTGCAGCAATGGAGCAAGATCAGTCGTCGTCTTCGTCTAACGGTCAGTCTCAATCGCCAGGCTCGCCTAATCATGCTGCTAGTCGTCGAAGATCGTCTTCAAAGTTTGGAAATGGAATCACATTTGCCAGCTCGCTGAATCAGTGGAGCGAATTTGAAGGTCACGTGCTTTCGGAACCGGACGATCCTGGTGAAACCGCGTACTCGAGAACTGAATCAAAATCGTCGGGTGAAAGAAACCAGAATGGCGACCATTTTGCATCTTCAAGTCGTGCAGCCGTTGATAATTTCAAGTGGATGAACCCAACACTGTTTCGGTGGACTCGGTATGCGCCATACCTCGCACCGTACACAGACAATGACGTGTTCCACATGAATGACTCGACCAAAGTGAGCTGGTTGGAAAAACTCAGCCATGATGGCGAGTTTTTCGCCGTCTTCATGGGATGCTACACACAGCACGCTGAGATCTGTTCTGTGGGTGAGATGATTTGGAGTGCGCTGCCGGGATATTCCCTGCTCATCCGAGTGTCGCTTTTGTTGTTGAAAGAGGCAAGCTGGGGAAAATGGTTGTATATCCGCGACACGAGTAACTCTGTCGCACCATCGATGTTGGAGCCGCCATCGCCCAATGACGACTTGAAGACCCCCTTCGAGCTCAAATCGATCCGAAATATCAGAACAGTCTTTGATACAGCCGCTCAACTGCTACACAACAAGGAACTGCTGGAGAGTTGCATTCTTGCAGTGTATGAGTGCACCAATGTGTTCCATGCACGTAGTGTGGCGGGCAGCTTGTCACGGTTTGAAGAATGGTTCAGTGCCACAGCGAGTCTGGTCCCGAACGAAACCGAGCAACTTGTGTATCGACTACCACCAACCTTCTCGGGACAGTCATTTGCTATCGGCATTCGCGTCATGCTCGCCAGTGAGAGCTTCGAGATTTTGAACCGTGTGCTCCAGTTTTTGTACAACCGAATGGACTACTTTGACGGTGACCTGCGGCAAAACATTTTGAAGGTTCTCGTGCAGCGACACATGTTTCTGTTTCTGCATTGGAACGTTGACGTACGCAGCAACTATCACCACTTGCTGGTGTACAAGATCATTCGCGTCAACCGATACTTTTTGGACTCGCCCATCGATCACTTGCTGATTGGACGGTACGCTATCTCCCCGTTAGACAGCAACGACAATTCTCCAAATGGGTTCGACGACCAGGACGATCACATTGGTGCAAACAACGGTAGGCAGTACCAGATCACTGCTGCTGAGTTCAATGCATTGCGTATGGAGCAGGCATTGTGGAGAGCGTTTGACGCTTGCATTGGCGCGATTTGTGTCCAAGAGCGCAAGCATGCTAAGGAAGGGAACCGCAAGTACCAGAACGAGATTCAGTGCGCACGAAGTCGTGCGATCGCCTTCCAGAAGCTGAGCCGCAAGACAGTCGACGAGCTGAACCCGTCGTCAAGCATGAACGAGGGGCTCCCAGGCGGGAAGCCGTGGCATGAATTCGATTTGCTGGACGAAGAGCTGCGTCGCGAGCCTCCGTACTACCTTCGCTACCTTCCAGCGGAAGAAGTCTCGAGTCTCGACGAACTGAGACGCTTAGCAAATACAGTGAAGTACCCTCCGGAGCTTCAAGTGTACGCGGCGCTATCCCTGCGTCATTATTCCGAGATGCTGAAGAAATATTACCAAGAGCTCAGCCAAAATAAGTGTGTCGAAGCTCCGCCACTAGGGTACTGCTGAGCAATTGGCCAGGGTATGTACGTGTCGTCGTTCAATGTGTTTGTGCGTTTGTAAATTGCGCAAGTGTTTTTTAAAGAGTTAGCGGTCTCTTGCTTTAGTCCAGCAAATAAAGTTGATACGCTTGCGTTCTTCATTGCCAGGCATGATGAATGTTGTGGCACCACTGCGTAACACAATAGGCGCCGAGGTGCTTCCAACGAACTAATGTAGCGAAAAAATCGCGAAATAGTTGGCTCACTGACGTGAGTTGCCAACCGGGTCTCAAAAATACTCAAACGCGATCGTTCGTTTCATGGGATCTGCGAGGCAAAGACGCAGAGGCAGGCAGAACTCCTGCTCTCTTGAGAGTCGGTTAAGGTGAACAGTGCACGGAGTCATCTCACTCCTCATCGTTTCCAATGGAGCGGCCGCGATCGGAAGGACTCCTCTCATCGAGTTCGCCGCGCGGTCTTCTTCTTCGTCGCCATCCTCATCGCAGCGAGTCCCACCGGCGACACCGCAAGCACGCATCGCAGTTGAGTCAATCCTGCAACTTAATTTTCAACTCTGAAGCGCAAGAGAGTGCCATCGATGCATTGCAAGTTGTCCAGTCCAAGGACGACAGTTATGGCCACCCTCGACGACCAAAGACGACGCCGGTACGCTGACATGTTCTCTCTTTTTCAAGCGGCGACTGGTTTGTAATTGATTCACAATCCCTCTTGTGCTGTGGATTTGCTCAGAAACCGCGCATTGAAAGGCTGTTGGTGGGTCCTGGGAAAGCTCACATCATGCACGCAGCACAGCTTTCTCCCACGACTACACACGACAAGTCGGCGTCGTTTTTCATGACCCACTTGCCTGACTCACCACCACGGCATCGCCGTAGTTTTCCTCCGTCGTCATCGGAAGAGCTAGAGAGTGACGCTGCTGAAGATCGTGAAGACGGGGAACAAGCACGGAAGGTCCGTTCGCTTCCCGCTGCGAATCCGATTGAAGCGCCTCGGAAACCCAGTACGAATGAAGCAACAGAAACCACAGGACCGACGCCTGAACTCCATCAGCATCGTGAGTCCTTGTCGGAGTCTCCAATTGAGTCTTTGATGGTGAGCGGTGCTCGTGTCTCCCTCACATCGGGTGATGATGAAGAAGTACAACAAGATACAGACGCTGAGTTGATTAGCAGTTCGTCCCAGAAGGTTGAAGACGAAAACGATGTCTACGCTCCACACGAAGAAGATGTGAAGGCAGCCGAATCGCATGATCATGCTCATGAACGCACGGGTTCACTTGGTCCACTTTGCGTGGATGCCATCACGCAGCGAAGCACTTTACCCTCGGCAATCGACCACCCACAGCGCGTCCCCGATGAAATAGACGAGCAGGGAGCTGATAATGAAAGCCAAGATTGTGACAGTCCGGTCCTTTCCAGCGACGACGAAGAGGATACAATGGAGCAACACACCACTGACTCACTGCCTTTCGCTCCCGATAGCGTTGTTCCTTGCATCGACGACGATGGTGATGAATACACTCGATCCCTAGCAGCTCGAAAGGAACTGCAGGACGCCGAGGACGAGCGCGAGCGATTGCGCGACGAATTGCAAACTTACGTGACGTCACTGACATCGCGGAAGGGAGATGATGGAGCGCAGTGGCTCGAATTCCCGAAGAATTATGATCACGTGCTGTCGCTCATGTCAGAACGTGACCTGCGCGACGAAGCTACAGCGAGCAATAGCTCTGGACCGATATCAGTCAACAACTCCTCCCAACGGAGTTGGTCGCATGTTCTGCTCCAAACAGGACTCGCAAAGCAACAAGCGTTTGTAAGCATCCTTGGTGTGTTTGCGTTCTGTATCTCGATGCCTCTAATTTGCTCTCGGTGTTGTCGGATGTTTTGTTTTTGTGTGTGTGTGTGTTTTTGTTTTTGTAGGACATGTTGATCGATGACGACAGTGGAAACGATGCCGAAAGCTCACTCGCAGCGAACATCGCGCTCAAAATGGCGCGTGTGCGTCAACTGGACGCGATCTTGGAGGAGAAACTCGGAAAGCACGTGTACTCTGCTTCCAATAGTCATCAAGGCAGCAAATTCGGCGCGAAGAAACCAAAGCCAGTCGCTTCACCACCAGTTCAAGCACGCAATCAGGAACCAGAACCCGGTGCCACACGTGGCGGGGGAATGGGAAAAACCTTTGTGACGCAGCCGAATTCTGTTGCGAAGGAGTCGACCGGAGGGCTCAATCATCTGCGATCTGTTAACAGCTGCATCGCGGGATCAAGACAGGATGAATCATTTATCAGCACGAAGCCTCAGAACGGCGACAACTTTGTCGAACGCAACAAGAAAGTGATCGCATGCGGCATGAAACCAGTGCTCTCTCAAGACGAGGAAACTCGTCTGAACCGACTGCTGCGCGACGCGGACACTGATGCCACGGCGTCTGCTGCTTCCTCCATGGAATCATCTTCTGTCGCAAAGCTCAATCGAACAACAGTGGAGGATCGCAACGAGTTTGCAATGGATGCAAGCGAGAAGAAACAAATCGAGGAGCTGGTCGTTGCCAAGCGTGGCGCGTACCAGTCGAGTTTGCTTGGTTCGTTTGGCGACGATGGGAACGATGAAAGCGACGCACACGCAGACACAGGAGCAACAGCGTCCAATAGCAACACCGTCAACACCATCCAGGCTACGAAGAAAGAGCGGCTTCGTAAGCAGCGACTCGACCGTATAGAGCAGGAACTCGCGTTCCTGAGCCAGAGCGAAGGCTGCCTCACGATTGTCGCCGACGACGACGAGGTCGAGGCAGTCAGTCTCAATGATGGCGAGACCGACAGCGTGTTCGATGGCACGATGAGCGATCGATCGTATCGCACGACAACCTCGACGGCCACATCGGTTTGCTCGTTGCGCTCTGGAGTGATCTCGAGGCGCCAGTTTAACGAGTTCTTGGTCGCTGAGACGCGAAAGCTTTCGTCTACTGCCGGTACTAATAGCAGCGTCCCAAGCAAAGCAAGTCCTGAGGAGATCCAGCGCTTGGTGTCGTCACTGTCGCATTTGATGACTAGTCGGCCAGTGGTCTAACACTCAGCAAAGCAAAATCTATCAGCCAATCCACATACTGGAATCTGCACTCACATTGCCTTAATGAGCACTCTCAGATGTCCATCGCAATCCAAAGGGGTGGAGCGACACGTAGCGGACGCTGTCGTCGCCGTCGTCGTCGTACGTGATTTGGACGTCGAGACGTTCACTCGGGACGCTTGCTTCGTCCAACCGCTCGGACCATTCCACCAGACTAATGCCTAATTATCGTATACACACACACAATACTTTCCACATTATGCATCCATAGCAACAGCAGCAGCTAAACAAAGGCTCCGTACCGTTGACGAATGCGTCTGCGAGTCCCAGTGCTGCCATGTCTTGCTCGCTAACGCTGTCGAGGCGGTAGAGGTCAACATGGTAGATGCACCTAACGAAGCCAAAATGACCAACGCAAGATGAGAAATCTAGCGCCACCTTACTGACCGCATTGATGTAGAAGCATAGCTCTCGGCTTACGTGCTTTCTGGTTGTTCGTAGGTGTTTATGAGCAGGTACGTTGGTGACGTGACTTGCATGGCGGCATCCTGTGTCCGTTCCCGGATGAAGCCGCGCGCAAAGCACGTTTTCCCACATCCCAGATCCCTGTAAACGATACACAACCACAGAACCACAAGCTTCTTGTCATAGAGGCTGGAGTATCGCACCCATCCAAGCAATGTATACCCTTTCAGAAAGATCACATCGCCGCGACGGCAGATTGCCGCGACTCGCGCACCGAGCTGCTCCATTTCTTCCTGCGTGCGCGCGACAAGCGGCGCATCATCTCGACCACGGCTCAGCAGGTCGTGAGTGGCTCTTCCACTTGCGTATCCTGCTCGCGGTGCCACGATGCACGGCTGCCTGTGGCGCCACGCTGCCGCAACAGACCTGCGCAGCATTTCCAGTTTGCTACGACGAAGAGTGTCCAAAGGCTTTATAATTCTCTAAATTGATGCATCACGTTTAAAATCAAAGAGACAAAAATATGAGTCCCTAACTTTATAGATGTGGCATGCATTCAAAGAGACCTGACCGTTTAGTTATTGCGCGTATAGTACCCTTCCCCATTGTTCTCTTTTGAGTGGAAGGAATCCAAACCGAAAAGCTCCATTCATCCGAGGGCGACAGCACACCATCCGCTTGCCTCTGCGCTCGCGTTCGCTCTCCGCTCCCAACCGCTCCAGCAGCACCACTCTCTCATTACTACTCTCGAGGGATCATGTCGAGCTGGGTGAGCGCGTGGCTTCAGGGCCGCAACGACGGCGACGAGGAGATGAAGGGCGATGAGCCCACACCTGCCGTCGTCCCGTCGGCCGACGAGATCCGACGCAAGCGACTCGAGCGGCTGCAGAAGCTCCAGGAAGAGCAGCAGCAGCAACAACAGCAACAGCAGGAGCAGGTCGAGGAGAAGACTGCGACACCGCCTGCGTCTGTCCCAGCGTCTCCCGCTTCTCCTGCTACAGCTGCTGTGGAAGATACGACGGTGGTGGCGCCACCGCCTGTGAGCGCTGCGCCTGTTACTACGACGACTCTGGCAGCAGAGGCACCGCCAAAGCTCGTGAAGAAGCGACCAGCCGGCAACCCGCGATCGTATGTGAACGACATGATCCAGCGCATTCTGCAACTGACGTTGTCGTCCAGTGTCGCGGCAGTGGACGCGTCGTACTTGTGCATGGCCGATGCAGTCGACCAAAGTGGCGCGACGGAGCTGGACTCGACCAATGTGGGTGAGATCCTGTATGCGCGCATCGTCATGGATCCAGTGCAGCTCTCGAGCTCGTCGCAACCGCTCGCGGTCGTGGCGTACTTGGAGCAATGCTTCTACCGCTGCCGTGAAGAGCTCCACAAATTGCAGTCGCCGTACGTTCGCCTTACGCCGGAGGAGAAGCAAGACGCCGAGCAATGCGTCGTGAACATCCGCGAGATGTGTGTCAACTACAGCGCGACGGCGCTGACGGAGCCCGATTTCTTCCCCTTTGAGGTTGGCACGATCAACGTGGACGCGTTCGACAAGCTCGTGCGCGCTCAGGGGAACGCGCTCACGCCCGAGTTCATTGAGTCGATCACGGCGGAGTTGGAGCAAAGCGGCTCGACGTTCAGCATCTTTGGGCCGATCTTCCAGAAGCTCATCTCGGAGCTCTTCCTGATCAACCCGCCGTCGCTGATGTCGGATTTCTACCGCAACATGTACGTGATCACGGTGCTGTGCCGCACGAAAGCGCTGGCAGCCGTGTTCGCTACGATCCCTGGGTTCCTCTTGACGCCGCCGTTCACGGGCCGTCGTCTGCAGGACGCGACGGCGCTTGGGATCTTGCTGCGCTTCAGTCCCGACCAGGATCCGGCGGTGACGCAGATGTTCACCAACATCACGAAGCGCACGAAGACAGACGTGGACAACTCGGTGCAGACGCTGCAGAACAAATTGTCGACGGTGCACAATGCTGCGACCGAGATCCTGAAGCTGCTGCTCAAAGCTGGGGGTGCCACACGCGAGCACGTGCTCACGTGGCTCGAGCAGGCGATGCACGTGAACGCCGAGCGCGCAAAGGAGAACCCGGATGCGAACATCACGTCGTCAAACGGCATGATCCTCAACCTGACGATGGTGTTGCTGCGCTTGTGCGGTCCGTTCCTGCCGCCTGAATCTAAAAAGTCGCACTTGATCAATGCCGATTTCCTTGGTGTGCAGAGCCAAGTGTTCCCCTTTGACGCGACCAAGTTGCTCGGCAACACGTCCGACGCCGACGACCGTCGCGTCGCGAATGTCAGCACCGAGTTCAACTTCATCACGCGCTGCTACTTCACGACGGCGCGTGCGATTCACCTGGGTCCTGTGGCCGCGATCGGTCAGTACATGCGGTTGCTTCGTCAGCTGCAGTACTTTCAGAGCCGCATGAACGACAATGCGGACCCACGTCTGCGGGCGCACTTTGATACGTTGGTGACGTCCAAGATGGTGCTTGACGCCGAGTTGTTGCACCCGGATTTGCTGCATGAACTGATGCGCTTTGTGCTGCTCTCGTCGGCCGTCGTGACGTCGATTTGCTGCGGCAAAAGCGACGGTCAGCTTGAGTTGCCACTGCCCAACCCTGTGCAGAACGCACTGCTGAAGTACGTGCCAGAGCACATCGTGGATGATGTATGCACCGTGTTGGTGTTCATTTCGCGCTTGCAGCCTAAGGTGCTGCAGACGTTTGCGCTGGACGATCTCTTGAAGATGATCTTGGTGGTTTTATCCAGTCCCGCGTATGTGCGCAGTCCGCACTTGCGCGCCAAGATGAGCGAAGTGCTATTTCGCGTCTTCTTGCCGTCGGAGGAATCCGACGAACGTCAGACTGCGGGTACGTCGTTTGGGATCCAGTTGCTCACATCGAACCCGCTAGCGCACCAGCACCTGGCGCCGTGCCTCTTGGCGCTTTATGGCGACGTCGAGCACACGGGCTTCTACGAGAAGCTCGAGCATCGCTACAACATTGCGTGCTTGCTCAAATATTTATGGAAACAACCCGGGCACAAGGCTGCGTTCTTGCGCATCGCTGAGGACAAGGAGAGCTTCGTCAAGTTTGCCCATGGCTTGATGAATCACATTAACGGCCTCGTGACCGATGCGCTGATCAGCCTACCGGAGATCAAGCTGCTGCAAGAAGAGATGCAGGACGTCGCGCGCTGGATGGCGCTCGAAGAAAGCGTGCGCGAGCAAAAGCAGAGTCTGCTCGCGGACAAGGAACGCACAGTCACCTCGAGTCTCCAGTTGGCGAACGAGACAATCCACATGATGTCGTACTTGACCTCGGAGATCCAGGAGCCGTTCGTGAAGATGCCCGAGTTGGAAGAGCGATTGGTGAGCATGTTAAACAGTGTGCTTGTGAAGTTAGCAGGTCCACGCGGCCTCGAGCTCAAGGTGAATAACCCGGAGCAGTACAAATTCCGTCCGAAGGAGATGCTCAAGGAGATCGTCGAGACGTTGTTGCACTTTGCGCACTACGAGAGCTTCCAGCAAGCGGTCGCGACGAACGGGTACTACGATGCGCAAGTGTTTAGCAAATGTGCGACCATTCTCGAGCGCACGCAGCTGCTTCCACCGGACTCGATTGCACTCTACACAGTGTTTGTGAGTCAGGTCGCGGAGGCTGCGCAGAGCGTCTCTAACTTGGAGGAAACGTTGGGCGAGATCCCCGAGGAGTACTTGGACCCGCTGGTGTTTACGCTGATGAAAGACCCAGTGACGTTGCCCACGAGCGGGTACACGATGGACCGGTCCACGATCACACAGCACTTGCTCAACGACCAGAGCGATCCGTTCACACGCGCGCCGCTCACCGTGGACCAACTGACGCCGAACGTGGCGCTGAAGACTCAGATCGAGCAGTGGATCCAGCAGCAGCAGCAGGCTCACAAAGCCGCCGTGTCTCCCTAGAGAGAAAGAAGCGAAGCAGTGCAGGAACCACTGACACTCTCTTCTTCTCCTTACACAACCCATAACTACACACTTTTTTTTGCATGAATGTGATTAGGCCACTAAGCCACCCAACACGCATAAGACTGGCTGAGTTATGACTTTAGTGAGCGTTGTTGAGGGCATGGCAGAGGCGGAGTTTGATGTCGAGTGGTGTTTTGAGCCGATGTTTTCGATAATTCCAGTGTTTCCACGAGACGGCGAGTTGAGGATCGGGGGACCAAAGATGAAAGGAAGTTGCCAGAGGCGAGCGCAACCCCAGCAGAGCGTGTCTCGATCGTTTTGCAGCAAGTCTCGCTCAGTCGTGATCTTTTGGCGCGACAATGAGACCTTCACTCAGTTGACTGGGTACAGTTTTAATCGTGAGTGAAGATCATCGCATTTGTTGCTCTTCGCCCCAAATTCATTCATTCTGCATTTTGCGTCAAGCAAACCAATGCCGCCGCCGGCCGCCAAAGCAACCAAGAGCAAAGCAAAAGCAGCAGGCAAGAAGATGACGTCGCTCGAGACATCGGCAGCAGTGTACTTTTACGGAGCGACCGATCCGAAGTACGGCGCGCTGAGCAACTTCTATGTGTGCGAGTTTGTGGATGACAACGGTCAGCGCTTCTTCTCGAGCGAGCAGTATTTCATGAAGAAGAAGCAGGAGACGTTCGATCCAGACAACGAGAGGGCCGCTGTCGCTATCTTGAAAGCCAAGTCGCCTCCTGTCGCGAAAAAATTGGGACGGCAAGTGAAGAACTACGACGATCAAGTGTGGAACGCAAAGCGGTACGACTTCATGGTCGACGCGCTCAAGCTCAAATTTGGCTCGAATGATGCGCTCAAGGAGCTCTTGCTATCGACGGAGGAGAAGACTTTGTACGAAGCGTCAAGGTCCGATGCGATCTGGGGCATCGGCGTGAGCGTCGAGAAAATCCAAGATGCGTACAAAGAGCAGCGCTACTTTCGTGAGCACGGAGACATCGACGAGGCGACTCGGAGCAACTGGTTTGGCACGAATTTGCTTGGGAGGGCGTTGATGGAGACCCGCAGTTGGCTCATCTCGTCTATTTCGGGCGAAGAAACTGAGAGCAACCAGGGAGCAGCAGACGAGGAACAAAAAGCAACAGCATGAGGGAGAGTCTGGAAGACTTTCCAAATTGATCGAAATAACAGTAATTTTCACCCTGACCTTTCCTCAACCTGCGCTACTCTCATCCATGTCGCTAGGGTGTCACATGATTCACAGCTCTTGCACCGCAGAGATTCACCCAGACAAAAGAAGCCTCACGTACAGTACTCAAGAAAGTTGACACAACTGCTCTAGAAAATGCACCCGGCCGTGCCTACCTGCAGAGAACCACAGATTTCCAGAATTGGGTGTGCCACGGCGCTCGTAGTTAGACTACCGTGTACGTCGCGGTCTGAGGAGTTGACTCGCCGATCTCCGCAATGGCCAGGTCCTTCATGAAGCGACAACCAGAAGAAATGGTCGGGTGCACTTTAGCGTACAGTAGGCTCCCTGAACTGGAAGTCACTCGAGTACTTGGCAAGTGGACGCCCGTCGTTCGCGTCGGATGTGTATTCGTTCGCGATGCGCATCTTGGAGGCTATTCCAGGTGATGTCCATTGGGGAAAGCAGATGAGTGCAGTCTTTGTCCAGTTTCAAGTGAAAAGGTGAAAACTTCCTGCTCTCCCGGATTTCTTGAACGACAAGCGGCGCAATCTGATCGGTCTCATGACGCGAGAGGACTCTCTGGAGCGCGTGAAGATGTCGTTCGCCGTGGACAAGCTGTTTGAGATTGTCGATGAGGGTGGCGTTCAAGCTCCTTGGGCCATTTTTGTCGATCTGGTTGGTGTGTTGCGTGTTGAATAGCTACTGCCACAGTCTGAATCGGGTATAACCCGCTCATTATCCCGATACCCCGATCGCACATCTCATTAGGTGCGCATCTCTCCATTCGTATTTAGTTGGAGCTCATCAGTGTCTGTAAGTTCGCAGTCTTGCTTTCCTTTCTGCGCGATCGTACTTAATCGGAAGCGTGTGCTTGTTGTTGGCCATTGCACAGCATTCCCAACGGCGATTCCGCGCACCCATCAGAGACGAGCGAGCGACTTGGTGCGCGCGCGAAGCCATGAAGGGTACGCTGTTCTCTCTCTCTCTCTATATATATATATATATATGCAAATACGTACATGTGCGTGTGGCCGTGTGTCCGAGGCGCTTGTGCCGTGCTGCTGCATGTGCAAGGCACACTCTGCACACACAGTGGCGGCGAGCGGACGCCTTTGATGGTGTCGTGACGTTTGAATGCTTGAATTGACGGGATTGTACTCATCTTTCTTTCCCTCTATGTGCGCATGCATTTATGTATCTGGTGGCGTATAGTGGACGACGATGGTGTGATTGTGCTGGACACCAGCAGCAGTGGCGAGGACGAGGACGAATACGAGCGCCAGCCAGTGCGCCGTGCGAAGCCCGTGACCACGCAAACGGCGCGGAAATCGGTCTCGGGATCGGCATCAGCAGCAGCAGCAGCACCTGCTCGAGGCGCGTTTCCTTCGGGGAAGAAGATCAAAGCACCTGTTGCTGCGAGGAAAGCGGTGCCGAGAGCAGGATACGAATCCGAGAATGAGCACATGGAGTACATCATCCGAGAGATCATTAGCAGCGACGAGGAGGAACAGGACGACGATGACGATGCGTCGTTTGACGAGTCGCTTGCATTCGACTCGAAAAAGCGGCGGCGCACGAATAGTAGTGGTGTCGTCCGAACTGGAACGTCGGCAATGAAAGCAAAGAAATTGCCAAAGCACTTGAGGAAGCCGCAGACGCCGACGGAAGCGCCGCTGAGGACAGGAGGTTTCACGAAGCCCAGCAGGTGGTCGCGATACCTTGCGGAGGACAGTAGTGAGGAAGAAAGCAGTGAAGAAGACGAGTTTCCGTCCTGTCGGCCACCGAAAGCAGCCGTGGCGATGAAATCGGCACAGCGACAGCAGCAAACGCACAAGAAACAAGGACACGCTAGATCCCATGACCGCAGTTCAAGCAAATACGCGGACGTGCTGTCCGAGTCATCAGATGGGTCATCGTCCGAGGATGATGACGCATATGCGCGCAAACCGAAGAAACCAGCTCTGCAAAGCTCGACGAAACCCAGTTCTCGCGAAGAAAAAAAGGCCGCCAGGAAGCAAGGAGTGACGCCGGTAATGCAACAGCACCCAGCAACGAATGGCTATAGCGCTGTTGCTGCTCCGTCTGGTACCAGACCGTCGTCCACGGCAACTCGACGAGCGGATCGGGAATCGTATGCGTTTACAGAGCGCATCTCGTTTAGCGAACTCCAAGCGCAGCGACGAGCGCTCGAAGAGATCGCGAACCAGCGTCGACGCGCTGTGGCTGCTAGCGGTGGTGACAGCAGCAGCTCATTGTTTTCACCGTCAGCTTCGTCTTCGTCGACGACAAAATCCACCGCTGCATCTGCGCGCAAGACCGAACTGCTCGAGTCCTCTCAGAAAAAGAGCGTCAAGCGCTCTCGTGTGGACGAGATCGAAAAGAAAGCGAAAGCAGTGGCGCCATCTCTCGCGCTTACTCCTTCGGCGAAGATTACGAAAGAAATCCCTACCGTCGCATCACCTTCGATTGTCGATGTAACGATGTCGAGCACGTCGATGACGTCCACCCCACAGGTGTCCAGCAGAACGTCCACGTACCAGGGTTTCGGTAACCAGAGCGACGATCATATTCGAGCTTCTGCGATGCACGGAACGACGTGGCGGCGGCTTCTTCTTGCACGCGCTCCTCCCAATATCTTGTCCCCCGAGTCAACGTATCCGCTGCCATTCGCTGACGGTAAGAAAGTTTGCATTTGAACAGACTCACGCACTCGTAGTCGCTAACTCATTGCACCTGCTCCTTCTCCTTGACGCGTGCTTGCAAACAGAATTTGACCGACCGCTTTCCGATTTTGATCCCACGGGGACGCTCGAAAAGAAATCAAGGGTGTTGAAGTCGCAAGCCTCGCTTAACGCAGATGTACGTGGGCTTAGCCCCAGTATATGGGCTGATTGCCAAAAACGAGGTTTGGTCTAACGTGTGTATCCATCGCTCGCTCTTTTGCTAGGCATTGATTCAAGAAGAAGTCAATGCCAAAGTGCAAAACCTCATCACCGATGCGTTGCCAATGATCAATGCGTGTCACGAGCGGCGCGTGAAAACCATTTTGCAAGGCATGCGAACGCAGGTCGCAACGTATTTGCAGGAGCATCAGCAGTTGCGTGACGACTTGCTTCAGTTTGCCAGTACGTGCTTTCATTCAGTCGTCTCTGATATGCCATGTGCATTTTGCTCACGTTTGTTTTGCTCACCTCTTCCCTCTCAGTTCCTCACACGACATTTAATCTCGCGTACTGTGAGCGACGCGCAGCCGTGCGACTCTTTCAGAACCGACAGCTGCAAGCGCCAAAGCTCAACTCGTTGGTAGGAACCGTCAAATATTTCACGTCGGACGAGGATCCTGACGACGATTCCGATCGTCCGCTCGAGTTCATTGGCGACTCGTTGGCGTTCCGCGTGCTGAAGGAGCGAGAAGTTTACCCAGAGACAGTGATTCACCTGAACGATGAGATCCCTGCGCTTCGCAAGTCTTGGGCGTACGTTGGCGTGAAAAAGAACGTTCGTGTCGCGGACGATCCCATTCTGCGATACATCCCGTACTTGGGCGAGAACACGCGCGTGAATATTGATCCAAATCGCTATGTGTCGACCACGATGGACAAGAACAAGCGTGTCGAGGTGCTAGGAAGCAAGAGCGGCTCGGTGCTTGAGATTAAATCGCTACCACCCAGTGCATTGGACGATGAAGCGATGGAGTATTTGCTTCGACTAGTTGTCTTTGAGTGTGGGGACTCGAAAAAAGTGTTTAAAGCGCTGCAGCAATCGGAAAAGTTCTTCCAGCCATACAGCGACTATTGTGAAATCAAAAAGAACGACGATGCTGCGCGCCGGGTGCTGAAACGAGTCACAGGTGTCCAGTGCCTGATGAATGGAAAGCAACTAGCAGACAACGTGTCGGCAATTCAAACGTACCTGAATCTGCTCGGCCGCTCGTGTTGGTTCTTGCAGCCACGACCAGAACGCCAGGGTGTGACAGACCGCTTGAAGCCTCCGATTCGGTACTTTGAGTCCAACTACGAGCGGTTCCCTCAGGGAGGCGGCCTTCGCAAGACAACCGATTATAGCAACTCGATGGAATGGTATCGCGATCTCTTTTGCCGGCGATGCTATACGTACGACTGTGATGAGCATGGGATTATGCAACCAACGCCAATGAAGAGAGCAGATCCCATTTACCCAGTCGTGCTCCGCGCAGGTATTGCTCATCGTCGCCAGAAGCCGCTCGAGACTGGGAATGGAGACGATGGACCAGCAGACAAGCCAATCAGTCTTGATGGAAACGCTCAAGCTACCGATGGTGTGGCGGATTTGAACAGAGCAACAGCGACGGCAGCAGCTGGAGTGATTGAGCTCGTGGACAGTTCGTCCGAGGACGAGGAGCAGGTAGAGAAAGATGAGGAGGAGGACGCGCAGGCACCGGCATCCGCAAGCGCATCCGATGAGGAATCCGCTGTCCGACGCCGCTCGAAGCGGTCGCAAACGCGTATTTCCACGATGGCGAGCGCGAGTCTGAAAGTGCAAGAAGCGATGCAGGAAAAAGAACGCCGGCAGCAGCGACGCGCAGATTTGAAGCAGTGGAAGAAGTTGACACGCGCAGTTGACGGTTCCGAGTATATTGACGATTCGTATGTGGATATCGTGACAGAGGCTGTGCGGTCGCTTGCGTCGACGGACACGCCGTGCAGCTCTGAATGTTGGAAGAAGAAGAAGGATACGGACGCAAATGGTAGTGCCGCCATCGAGAAGACTCGGTTACCGTCCTCGGATAATATCGAAACTGGATCAAAGCAACTGGAAAACCAGCCTATTGCTGACAAGCAACCGGCGCCTGTATCACATTCGGCACCTCCTGTCTTCAGTGAATCGGAAACTTTGCTGCTGCGGAAATTAGCGTCAACGTTGGAAGACAATTCGTGCTTAATTGCTGCGATGCTGAAAAGCCCCACGTGCACGTGTACCCAGATCTCGCAGTTTTTGGCCGCGGAGCAGAAAACGCGCGTTGGCAGTGAGGACAAAGGAGACAATCAATACGAGACGTCACGGCCAGCAGACGTGTCGAGTCACCGTCGTCAGAAAAATGATCGCCATACTGGCACGAACCATTCGCATTTAGGAACCCGCGAGCTCGCGAGGCGCACACGCATGCAGCGACAACTTGACAAGGGCAACTCACACTGCTACCAGCCATGCAACCACGAGGGCGTTTGCGATGGCTGCGAGTGCATGAAACGCAACCATCGTTGTGACAAAGCGTGTGCATGCTCCAGAGATTGTCCGAACAGGTTTCAAGGCTGCAAATGCAGCATGGGCAATTGCCGCACCAAGTCGTGTCCGTGCTATAGTGCTGGCCGCGAATGTGACCCAGATTACTGCTTTTCGTGCGGCGTGAGCGATGCTGCCGTCATGGGTAGCGAAAAGAACCCTGAGCGGCGACTGTGCTACGATATCGGGATTTGCTGCAACTCAAACTTGCTGCGCGGTGCGCAACGCAAGATCGGTGTGTCGTTCTCGACGACCCATGGTTGGGGTGCGTTTGCCCTTGAGCGCATTCGCCGAGGCGAGTTCCTATATGAGTACACTGGTGCACTGATCTCCGACGATGAAGCCGAGCGCCGCGGGAATATCTACGACGTCATGGCGATCAGCTTCCTGTTCGATGTGAACACGGACGAAGTCGTGGATGCGACGCGCAAGGGCAACAAGAGCAAGTTTGCTAACCACAAGGCAACCGTGTCGGCGAACTGCGAAGCCAAGATCCTGCTCGTGAACGGCGAACACCGCATCGCGCTGTACGCGCGTGACGACATTGAAATCGGCGAAGAGCTCTTTTTCGATTACGGGTACACCCACGAGACTGCACCGCAGTGGAGTCAAGTCAAACAGCGCGGCACGCAGCGGTACGAGATCCCGCGCCATGAACGCGACATCATGCAGCAATTTGACGACGAAGACGACGACGATGGAGACTACTAGCGAGTGGAGGTGACGTAGCTCGTGCTTTTTGAGAGAGAAAATCGAAAAGAGAGGGGAAAGAGAGAACATAGAAATCCGAAGCTGACAGCGACACAGTCCTGTAGTAAATGCACACAAAGGAGGTATTTAACGTGCTGCTATGTGTTTTTTCACAATGCCATTCAACCTTGTCGTGTAAAACTTGTCCATTTCGTTAATTAGATCAACACTACAGAAACACATTGCGTGATACCTTCGCCGCTAGCATTCTGGCGGCACAAGCGAAAAGTCCCAGGACGCATTGCGCAGGCGAGTACCTCCGATCCGAGGTGGCTTAATGCACAAAGAATTCTTGTCAGAACCACAAGAGAAACGTGCTCCTCCATGATGCGAGCCCTCCAACAGCAGACTCGCATCGTTCGCTCAATCGCAAGCTCGTGCTCTCGTTCTTCCAGCATTCAACAGAATGCACCCCAAGCATTTCGTTGAATGCTTTTATCAGCAGCAATGGACGCGATAGCGGCTTGACGCGCTCAAAACATTTCGTTTTCCTTGGCGATTCGCAAAAAGTTGAGAGCGCCAGTGCACGCAAAAGGCTGGAACGGAACCTCGTCATCGTCGCGCTTGCTCTTCTTCGCCTTTGCCTCCTTAGCGGTTGTCTTTTTGCTTCCCTTTGTTTTCTTCTTCTTCTTCTTTGGCTTCGGCTCGTCGATTTCAGTCTTCTCCTCCACGACCAGTGGCTTGGCTTGGCGAACAACTCGGGTACGTCGAGATGGCTTTTTGGACACTCCTGATCGACTGATGGATGCTATCTCCGTGCTTTTCGGTGCCGCTGGAAGATCGTCTTCACTTTCGTCACTATCGTAGTCTCCACCGTAGCCAGCGTCACTGATGACGCTGCGAGCATCTTCGTCATCGACATCGTCCTCCCTCATGCCCGTCGAGCTCTCGTTGTCCTCAGCGTACACTGCTTCCCACTCCTCTGATCCGTTCGAACCACCTCCACTCAGACTTTGTTCCATCTCGACCTTTTCGTAGCTCTCCAAGTCATCGTAGCCGTATTCTTGGGATTCTTCGTCCTCACTTTCGGATATTAATGGAGGCACAACGTGCTCTTCGTCTAGGACAACTCTCGCCTCATTGTCATCATCATCAGCTCCATCACTCGTGTACACCGACGCATTCGTTTTCGGCGGCAGGCGTCCAAAGTCTTTCTTCCAAAGACGGCGGATGTGGATATGGTGGTCAAAGAGCATCTGAAAGTGCTCTTCGCTCGTCAACTGCTGCCTAAAATCGCGCGGCAAGCGGCTAAAGATCATCGCGACGACCATGTCGAGCACGTTCATCTTACCCGTCGATGGAGATCCATCGCCTGCCATTTCAAACATGCCGTAGCACTCGGATTCTTTGAGCTCGGGTTCCTCCAAGTACGTGTTGAGCAGCGTCATGAGTCGCGTCTCAATGTCTTCGAGCTTACGCAGCAGCAGGTAATGAGCTGACGACGTCCCAGGCTTCTTTCCATCGGCAGTGGAAGCACTCATCTTGTCTAATTTTGCCTTGAACGAGTCGCGCAGACGCGTGAGCTACAAACACAGAGTGACACATACTTTAGACGCTCGTGAAAGGCGAATCATCATCATCAGTGGCGCACATACCTCATCGATCTCGACACCGAGTTCTGTCTGTTTGTTGACGTAATGGTCGTGTTCCTGGGCCGCGAGCACCTCAAGTTCCGTGGCGACGTCGAGTTTCCATTTGATGTCTCGTGAGCAGCGACGCAGACACTCTTTCAGGTACTCGATGCTTTTCCAACGCGACGGACGCGACAACTGGAAGAGGTACTCGTGGAGTGGGATGCCCTGGATCTCGGTCGGGTAGTCGATTAGCGCAAAGATGTCCTCTGGGTACGCGGCGTGGAGGTTGTCGAGCATGCTGCGTGACGTGCCGTACGTGCAATGAAAGCAGGATTCTAGAGACATACACAGAAGCAGAAATGAGTGGTCAGCACGCAATAGCCCCCGTTGTGATAGACTCGGACTATACAACTCGTACTCTGTTCGAAAAGCACTTCGACCATGTGCGCAAAGTGGCGATGCAGCGTCTGCTTCACCATCGCAAATACCTGCCTCATCTCTTCTTCTGTAGGCGGCAGTGGCGGTCCGCCAGCAACGTCGCGAGGGAAATGGTCGCGCTGCAGGCGCGTCAGGTTAACCACGAGCACCGGGAACTCGTCGGGCAGGTCGGGCGCATCCTGCTCTTCCCACGCACTGATCTCCAGCGCCGTCATGGCGTTCGATACAGCAGTAGCATCCATGTCCGCATCTTTTTCTTCTTCCCAGGTATGCTCCGCTTGTGCGCCTCGTGCTGCCGTTTGCGATGCAAGCGGCGCGCTGAAATCGCGGTCTTCCCACGAGAACTCGTCATCGTCACCCTCTCCTTCATTGTCGCGTTTATCGCCCACAGCGTCGCCGCTTGCGGTCTCCTTGTTTGCAGTCAGCCAACTGGCGGCGAGCTGTTCGTCGAACGCTTTCTTCTTCGCTCCTACTGTTGGTGGTGGCGCGTGACCGGCGGT
Source organism: Globisporangium splendens (assembly GCA_006386115.1). Lineage (NCBI taxonomy): Eukaryota > Oomycota > Peronosporomycetes > Pythiales > Pythiaceae > Globisporangium > Globisporangium splendens. The sequence continues at coordinate 365,495 of VFIW01000022.1, read as the reverse complement.
GCGCCGCGTGGGTCGCACGAAGTTGGCGGGCAGCCTGAAGGCCATGGACATGGACGCATCGACCGCGACGCGTGGCGGCGCCACGGCGGCTCCATCTCGCGACGTCAACACCTCGAGCTTGTGTGCCATTGCTCTTCGTTATTGTGGAGAAAGTTTCGTCGTCTGGATAGTGACACCAACTGTCACTCTCGGCCAATGGCTACGCCAATCGAACGTTTGATTGGAACAACCTGGGAGAGGAATCCAACGTTTGGTTGTCTAAGTGCGGATGCACAAGAGTGTGACCGTTGAAGCCATGCACTAAGTACGCATCATGTTGGCACAGTACAAGCATTTTCATGCCTCATGCTGGGACTTTTCCTCCATGTATTCATTGCAACTAGGAGTTATCACTCAAAGCCCTGTGTGTCTGCCAGCTAGACGCACTCACACACATACACGCATACCTAGTGGCCATCGTACCATCTCAACCTGCTCAGCCGTAGCAGCGAATGAAGTCGTTGCATCCCTTGTCGGCGCACTGGCCTCCTTTCTGCAAGTACTTCTGGTGGTACGTCTCGGCTTCCCAGAAGCGCTGCGCAGGTTCGATCTCCGAAACAATCGGCTTGCGCAGCGTCTTCTGGTGCTCTTCCTTGGATGCGAGTGCCTCTTTCCGCTGGTCTTCGTCGTGGTAGTAGATGCCTGAGCGGTACTGCGTGCCGACATCGTTCTTCTGACGGTTGAGCGTCGTCGGGTCATGGATCTTCCAAAACACGTCCAGCAGCTGCGGGTACGTCACCTCGTTCTTGTCGAACACGATCTTGATCGCCTCGACGTGGCCCGTCTTCCCCGAGCACACCTGCTTGTACGTTGGGTGGTCGACGTGGCCCTGCGCGTACCCGACCTTCGTGTCGACGACGCCCAGCACGCGCTGGAAAGCGAGCTCGACTCCCCAGAAGCAGCCCGCGGCGAACGTGGCGACGCTCTGGTTCTCTGGGAGCTGCGGCTCGTTGTCGTTGTTGCTGTTGGACGCCATCTTCGCAGCGGACGCAGTGGTGAAGCTCAGCAGCACGGGACTCGCAGCGACGGTCGTGGGTGAACGGCAAACGCGGAAGTGGTGGCACACGCGGCGGAGCATCAGCGGCAGTGGCGCAACTTTCCGAAATGGTCACCATCTTCGAGAAGCGCTTCGTCAAGCAAAGAACACCATGGACGAGCCCAAATGAAGTAATTCTGGAGCACCCAAAATTGAGTCTTTGACTCTACAGTTGATTTGATATCAGCCCAAAATAATATATGGCGGAGTACCCAAACGTGAATATCTGAGACCATAGCAGTTAGTTTGGGTATCTGAGCGCATGCGACAGTGCGCGAAGTGTACCCATATTGTGTTTGTTGACGAGCTTGAATCTAATCAAACCTCTGCTCCTTTCCACTCTCTATGCTAACACAACGTCGCGCAGCTTCAAATGCTCGCTCTGGATGAGTTTCTCCAATTGGGACACGTTCGCGTGTGCGTTCAGCTCGTAGATGCGCTCGAACGAGTGCTCGTTCTCGTCCAAGATCGTCTTCCACGCTTCGCCGCCGCACGTCTCAAGGTTCGAGCGCATCACGACCTTCTCGCCGTTCGGCAAGAGCACACCGACGAGCACGGCGCCTTCTTCCAGAACAAAGCCATCAACTTCGTCCGACGTCACGTTGTACACGACACAATGCGGCGCCGAGATCGAATGCGCCGTGACGTTAATCAAAATCGAGCCTTCAGCGTTCACCTCGCGCGCACACACACCGCTGAGTACACTGTGCGTGATCTCACCCTGCGCAATGTCGCTATTGAGCACCGTCGCAGCATTGATCTTCACGTCCTCGCCGATGTTGCTATGCTCGAGACTGTCCTTAATGCCCAAGAACGAACGCAGGCAATCAGCTTCAACGCCAGGCTGGGTCACCAGGCGGTTGTTCTTCAGGTACAGCTTCAGTAGACCGTAGTCCCACCAGTACACATCGCTGCCGACATCGACACACCCAAACAACTCGCGCTTGTGCTTTCGTGCGGCCTCAAACGTCTTCATCATGTCTCGCATGCGCGCGTAATGGGATGACGAGACTGCAACCTCCACTCCCTTTTGCGCCATCACTTCGGTGTACGCGGCTTCTTCGAGCGTCAACGGCATCCAAAAGTGCGGATCACTGTCGAATTTCCCTTCTTTCTCGTCTAATTCCTTCTTGAACTCGGCCAACAGCGCCTGAAGCGTGTCGGCATCCACACTGAACGAGCCGAGACTCGTTCCCACGGACTTCATTTCGCCGAACGATGCCAGCAAGCGGGTCGCTGTCTCGTGGGTCACCTTGTCCACTTGGGCTGCATCATCTTGCTGGTTTACGACGATGAGACCGTACTTCTCGAGACCCTTCTCCTTCCATTCGTCTTCCATTGGCATGGGTGCCAACGCCGCAAGGATGTCAATGTGGTGCTTGGCGTTGTACTTGACGTCAACAGACGGGACGAACACTCGGTCGCCCCAGAACACTGACAGCCGGCCGCGACGGCTCGACGCATTCACGCCCGTTTGTTTCACGACGACTTCGAGGATCGTCATGGGCACAAAGAGGTCCTTGACCTTGACCATGGCCGGGAGCTTGACGCCCGACTTGTTGTTCTCACTACCGGGCAATGCCGCAAGCCGCGTCCCCTTGCAGGCCGTGTGGTACAACGCAACGCTGATGGAGCCCGCAGCGAGAAGCGCCGGGATGTCCATGCCGTAGAGTTCCTTACCAGCGCGCACGGCCTTCATGTAGGCGTAGAGCGTGCCGAGTCCGTTGCCAGCGCCGCCCTCCCAGTCTTCGTTGACGGCGATGACCTTGGCGGACGCAGGGGAGATGGAACCACGCGTGGCCATGAGGCGGTCTTGCCAATACGCCTCCTGGTGCGTCGTTGAGGTGCATACGATGATGACGTCGTAGCCGTTGAGGCGGTTGATCTCGTCGATGTTGCGCTGGTGAGCCGTCATGGCGAACTGCTGGCGTTGTTGCTGTTGGACGGCAAATAGGAAAGTGAGTGTTGCGTTGGTAGGAGCGGTCAACTTTGGACGAGAGCCTCGGGAACAAATGCTGGAGCTGATCATAACAACGTCTTTTGCAAACGGGATCGAGCACGCACTAGACGACATATCTGGGATTGTGGACGGCGGCGGTGGAGATTAATGCTGCGGCGTTAATTTGGCTTGCACAGGACCACCAAAATAGGAAACGAATCCTAATACTCATGGAACTTGCCTTTTTGAAACCTGTTGCCTTCCGCAATCCCATTTCTGCATGGCGTCGGACTTTGGAGCCTTACACGATGCGCGTCATGGCATTCGCCGCTCTGGAAGCGTTTGTTGTGGATCTGGAAGTTCGACGCTAACGTCACGCGAAAATCTATTCGATTTCTGGTCAATCATCGCACACAATATTGAGACGCACCGTGACAATATTTACTACGGGCTATTTGATTGCACACCAGGTCTTCATCTAAGCAACAGCATCCGTGTTGCCATCGTGGAGAGTTCGTCTGTGAAAGTGGATTCGCCTTGTCGTTGTCTTGTTTCGTGGACCAGGTCGCGGTACGTCGTGCACATTCCCAGACTCGGTAAGACAGACAAAGGCTGCTGCTGGAGCCGTGGAGGGTGATCGTCAGCTGGAGGTTGCGAGCCATTGCGCTGCTTCTTTGCGTTCATTGGTGACGAGTTTTGTACACTACGTAGGCGGGGCGTAACAAGTAAAGGAACGATTAGTTAGAGACCATTGATCCTTCTTAAATCATTTCATACTTCCGCAGTTGTACACTTACGGTTACAAGCATGAGAATTTCGAAAACGAAATGAAACATGCGATTTACCTTCTCGCTGAGTGTTTGGCTCCACCCTTGCGATCTACACCATTTGACGTGGACCTTGAAGTGGGTGTGACAGAATCGACGCGGACTGGGCACGAGCGCAATGCACGCGGACATTCGGACGGGGTTTGTGCACGCAACGACAAGAGCGTGGGGATCGAGTACGTTATCTTGGGTTGAGGTGCGACTGGTTGATGCTGCTCTTCTACGCCTTCACTTGCAAGTGCCGTCGCATCTGACGTTGCTTCTTCGCTGGTTAATTCATCGTCAGCCATCGTCAAGTCCTCAGACACGAGTTCCTCCATAATGTCATGGAGTTGCTCTGTTGCATCAGAGTTATGGACAATCTCCACCGATTCCTCCCGGTTTCGTTCATCAATCTGGCCATTCTCGACTGTGGAAGCCAGTTTTTCTATGTGCTGTTCGCCCTCCGAGCTCCTCGAGTCACCCAAGCTCGTATCTTCATCCACCAAGGTAGTCCTGGTGTCAACAGGGTCTTCCTCGTTCTCGGTCTCGTTGACAATGGCATCCTCCTGCTCTGCTGCAGTCGCATAATACGCATCATAACAGCGCTGGCAATACTCACACCCATCATTTTCATCCAGCACGAGCTCTTCAAACAGTTCTTCGCACGTCGTACACAGCTTCTTCTCGATGGGCGGTGGCAGCTTGCGCAGTTTCTCCAGCTTGAGCGTCAGCATTTGCACGCGCGCCTGCAGCTTCCCCGCGTTTCTGTTCAGCAGCAAATGCGTGTCATCGCCCAGCACCTCCTTCAGCGCGCACGCGTCGATCACATTGAGTGCGTAGTTGTAGTAGTCAACGCCGCGCTGCAGCGCGTCCACGGCATCGAGAACATTGGACAAGCGCAGCAGCTGCGCCTCCTTCGCGCACGCGTCTCCCAGGTTCTTGCTGAGCACGAACATCGCCGCGTAGTCCTGCGTCTCGTACGCGCCCTCGAGCGCCTTCTTCCAGATGCGCGCGGCCAAATCCACGTCGCCCGCGCTGAACTTGACGCGCCCGACACGGATCCCATCGCGGATGCGCTCCATGTCCATTTTGTGTGCGAGTGTGTGTCCAATGATAATGGAGAGCTGCAAAGGCGGCTCTTATATAGGGATATTTGGTGGCTGCGGTTCTTATAGGGAGACATGCAGGTTGTAAAAAGCATTCAGTCATTTTCAAAATGTAGCCATGTCTTGCGGACAATCAGATGGAGCAGAGGCTTTCTTTTCATTATCTCAATGCATGTGTTGAGCTTATGTTAGTCCGGCAATGGGAGCAAACTTCTTACTCTTTCGATAAGAGCAGTTTTTTCCGTTCCTTGTTTACTTGGCATGCATCTTGACTTGGAAGAAGAAGACCCAGATCGAGAATCCAACGACAGCCGCGAGACTGCCGATCAAGATTGGGAGCATGTACTCGAGAGATGACGCATCATAGCCTGCAGCGGTCTCCACGGTGTAGTGGAACAACGAGACAAACGACCCTGTCGTCGACATCACACCGAGGTACACTCCAATATCCGTGTCACTGCTCCCCATCAAATGCACAATCAGCGGCACCACAAGCACAAACACGAGTCTGAACGAGAGAGTGATGAGCACGACCGCGATCTGGGTCACGATCATGGGTTTCGTCACGAATGCCGCGATCACTAGCAGCGTCTGTGGCACGGTGGAGGCAGCCACGACCCCCTTGGCTCCAAAGCGCTCGACGGTGAATGGGAACGCCCATGTGAGCAAGTACGCCACGACTCGAAAGCTCAATGGCTGCAGTCGTTCAGCGCGTTGGAGGTTTCGATGTGGTTATCTTGGCTTGTGAGGCAATCAACACCGTTGCAGTCTCCCGCTCCAAACAGTTCCATGTGGAAGAACTGGAAGAGGGACCAATTGTAGACAAGGTTGCCGTAACCAAGCACAGAGAGCACGAGGCAGTGCACGCACAACGGACCCGGGAACACCACGACCCCTGATATGATCCATTTGAACTTGGGAGACAACGTGCGTACGTTCTCCACATTCACCTTTGGTGACTCGTTCGCGACAACACACGCGACTGCAACCGCGATCAGCACTGCAATCGATGCCATCGCCATGTACTCGTGGGTCGAGCCTAGCGGATACCCGGCAATCGTAATGTGCCTGGATACATACAGCGAGCCGAGAATGAACCAGCCTTGGTCGATGGACGCCCCAAGCACTTGGCGTTCTCCAGCAAAATCAGCGACCAGCAGTGGCGTCGTGATCTGCATGATCGTGAGTTTAATCGCCAGCCAGACCCAGAAGAGGACGCAGAGGATTGCCGTCCAGTCGCGATCGCCATTGGAAAAGCCGCTGGTCTCGGAGTCGCCAAGATCCGTCGTGAACCTGAATAAATGCACCCACAGTAATATGCGGACAGAGAGGGATAGGCTCCGTTTCTCGATCAAAGAGGCGATAAACGGGTAGACGGAGCGTACCATATCGTAGCACGACAGTGCTGTCCGGAGGCACTTGGCTCCATTGGCATGCATCCATGTCCACCTGCCCACTAATTGTTACAGTCGTTTGGATGATTCTAAGTTGCACGACGACACATGACGCAACATAGTGTATCCATCCCATACCTGCAAAATATTGATCCTTTTCCTACAGGGCGGCGCTTCCCAGCGAACCGCCTTATCGCACTCGATCCTTAAAAAAACGTCAGTGGAAATGCGGGCGCTGTGCTTTTCCTCCCCTGTCCAGCGCAAGTGCTACAGCGGCACGCTCTCCGTGGCCCACATCATATCCTGGCTGCTGTTCCTGCTAGCGCTGCTCTTGCCGTTGCTGCTTGCGCATGGCTCTCGTGGTCAGTGTGCTCATATATATATGCGACCAGAATCTGGACCACTGGTGTAGAAGCACTCGCTGATTTTACTACGCTATTGTGAATGCGAACAGAGTTTTGGGTCCGCGTCAACACGTACCGCGAGCAACCCCACGTCGCGTTGACGTATCAAGTGATCAGCGTCCTTGAAGGCTTTTCTCAGGATCCCGCCACACAAACGAAGGAGTCTGTCACGACCGTGCAAACCACGCTACCGTCACGGATACAAAACTTGCTGCAGGAACATACGCGCGCGTCCCAGTTCAAGGTGGGTGCAATGTGTGAAAACTCTTCATCGCTGCTCAGCCCTCGAACCATGTTGCGACAAATGACTTTGACGCCATTCTGGGTATAGTCCTTTGAAGTAGACTCGTGAAGTAGACTCGGACCGAGATGGCCTCGCCGACTCGCTGCACGTGGAGATCGCCACGCCGCTAAATAAGTACGAGCAGATCCACCAAGTGACTGTACTTGTCGTTCTCAACTATACGCTCCAGGTGCGTCACCATTACGTCTGTCTCATGGTTGAAGTGCTTAGACTTCATTCTATGTGTGAGTGCGGTAGAGTCACGCAAAGCTCAACATGGACGCTGTTGCGATACACACGTCGTCGTCAGCGCTCTCAGTTGAAGCGCTGCAGATCGACGGGGATCTGGTTTTCGAGCAGCGAAAACCGCTTCACCTCACCCAACGGTACGACTTGCAGCATCGTAAAGTGACATGAGCGCGACCAAGGACGCACATAGTAAAATGCGATATGCATGTGACCAGGATGCAATACCCATACGCATTGAGTCCGATTGTCAACGTCTCCAAGATCCAATCGGTCCAAGATCTCAACTTGCCAGCCTTTGTCTCTCAGTACCCCCAACGCGATTGTTCGTACAAGCACCTATGCTAATATTCTCGGTCCTGCTGCTTCATTTGGATTGACTCGTCGTCCTCTAGATGCTGCGTACTTCCAGACTCCGTATCCGGTCTGGACCACAGACGTGAGTCGACCGGGTGTCATCACGTCTCGTCCGCGCCAATTCCGCACCAAAATGGTGATTCAGATCCCCACGATCGACGTTCTGTACGTACTGAGTGCGGAGCTCTTGGAGTCATTCCTTGTTGTCGGCTCTTTTGCCATTTCCAATAGATCACTTGTTCAAAACGTTTGTCATGGCGTCATCGCAGGTACCATCCGTCGTGGTCCGAAGTCCTAAAGAAAGCGTGGATCCAGGTAAGGAATTGACACCAAATTGACTGGCACAACGCTCTCGTGCATAGAATATATAACCTCTGTGCTGCCGAAATGCTTGTGCTTGGTGTGGTGTGTCAGTACTATTGCATTCTCGTGCTTCTCGCGAAAATCGTGGCGGTGTTGAGCGAGTTTCTATTCAAGAACAAGGTACCGAGGCAGCGGCAAAGTGCAAAAATGCAAAATGAATCGAGCTCGATGGACAATCTTGCGGAGTCAGCGACTCACATGGCGCTGTGGACTTTTCTTTTCCGTGTGTGTGTGTGCCTCTAGGTTGTGGACGCATTCTCAGTCGTTGACGATCCGACACTTGTGCCCACTGCAAAGAAACATCTCGCCTGAAAAAGTTGCTCCTCTATACAAGACACTCGCACTTCCTCTATAAATAGGTCATCCTCCCAAATAGCATACCTTTTGCAACTGAAGACTGTGTATGACGTAAGCCAAAAGTACCGCCACAAAAAACCTCGCTCGCCTGAAAACTTCAACACGGTAAACCAAAATGTCGGTGTCTACCGGTTTGCTGTACCGGTTTTCTACCGCTCAGCTTTCCCTTTCAAAGACAGTGATCCCTCTTCACAATTCCGCATTCGCCACGACAGACAAGCACGGACCAACAGCATGAGCAGCAACGCGGACGACGACCACAAGCAGGAGGAGGAGATTGACCTCGACGACCTGCTCGACGGTACTGACCGCTCCTGTAGCTATGCGACTATAGTGCGTGCTTGTAGTATGGTTTGTGTGGTGCTGACGTGGTCGTTCTGATGTGTAGATGCCTTGGACGACTTCAGCGACGAATTGAGCAATGCGGCAGGTACTTTTTGAAGAGTAAAAGGAGTGCTTTGGCGGTGAATTTGTGTCGCAGGCGTGCTGACCTTTGCATTGGATGTGCATGTGGAATGTGATGAACTCTGTAGTGCGTACAGATTCGTTGGAAGTCGCGAAGGTGCGAGATGAAGCCGAGTCGACACTGAAAGCGTCAGAGGAGAATGAAATGGAGCAGCTCAAGGAGGTTGGTTGATGGTGTTGAGCATGCCATTTCGGGAATCGAAGGCTCGAGATGGCTGACATTGTGTGTGTGTGTGTGTTATGTGCTTTGGTGTTGCTGTAGAGTATGTCGAAGTTTCTTGAAGACGCACAGAACCCTGAGTTTCAGCAAGTGCTGGAGCAAGCATTCCGTGAATTGGGCACAAGCGGTACGCAACGTACCTGGTTTATATAGTTGCACTTATTTGCGGCGCTTTTGTGTCTGACTATTTTGCTATTGTGTCTATTTGTTTGTTTAGCCGATGGCGAGAATATTGAGTCTTTATTGGGGTCCTTGTCCGCGAAAAGCGGTGGTGGTGGAAATGGAGACGATGACGACGACGTCAGCATCGGTGTTGCAAAGACGCTTCAGGTTTGTGTCTCATTGCTTGGAATGGATACGCTGCATGCCTTTGTTTGCTTACTTTTTTGCGCGTTTTGGTTGGAATGCTGTTTAGAACATGGCGAAGGCTGCCGAGGACATGGAAGGCATGGAAAGCGCAAAGTTAGAGGAAATGGGCGAGGAAATGATGGAAGAGATGATGAAAAAGTTCGAATCCATGGGTGAAAAGGTAGGAGTGAACGCATGCAGCTGTCTGGTTGTATGGCTCGCTTGCTGTTGTTGACCACAGGCATATTCGAATGTTTGATTACTACAGAGCGATTTCCAAGATCTGGTCGATGGCATGATGCAGCAATTGCTGTCCAAAGATGTGATGTACGATCCAATGAAGCAAATTTGCGAAAGAGTACGTGATTTTGTCTCCTGGTGTTGTTATGAACGAATTGAGCTTACCGACTGCTACGTGCTCTGTTTCTGCGAATAGTATCCAGAATGGTTAGCTGAGAAGGAGTCCCTTCTCTCCAAGGAAGACTACGAAAGGTACGAACTGTGATGCTGACATGTATGTCCTGCGTCTGGTGATAGTTAACGAACGAACGGCATGAAACCAATTTGTAGATATGGCAAACAGTACCAGTATTTCCAGCAGATCATCGCAGTCTACGAGTCGGAACCAGACAACTTTCCGCGCTTGTCGGAGCTGATGCAAGAAATGCAGGAAACGGGGCAACCTCCGTCGGAGATCGTGAAGGATCTCGCCCCTGGTCTTCAATTCGATGATGAAGGCATGCCGATTATGCCAAACATGGTAAAGTGGCTAGGTTTTGCTCGGCATGGCGATGCTTATGTCTTTCTTGCTGAGCCATAGCGAACTTATCGTGTTTCAATTGACTGCTGTAGGGCTCTGGAATGATCCCTGGAATGGCAGGCATGCCACGTACGTTATCACGAACTATATTCGTAGGTGTGACTTCGTAAGCAGGCTATTCACTGACCCGAACTATTCTGCTGTGTCTCGTTATGTATGCTTTTGTCAATAGTCGGAGGTATGCCAGGCGGAGAGCAGTGCACACTCATGTAATAAAACTGTTGATCGTTGGCAAGATTAGGTAAATAAGCAGCGGGTATTGTTTGTGTCTACTTTTTTTCGGTATGGGTGCTGCCTCCTAATTTCCCAGTTGAAGCGAAGACACTTTTCTTCCACAGTTGTGCGATCCGATTGCGTGGGCTGCGACTGATTGAAACCCATTGGCGGAGCGTTCTGTGACTTTTCAGGTTTCCATTTTGACTCGACTTATCTGACCTGCTATCGACGCGTGCGCAAAAATGGACATTCCCCCTGGAACACCAGGCGTGGCGCTTTCTCAGGGGACGCAGCACTTGGATACGATATCCATGGGCGTGTTTTCTTACTTGCAGGCGCACAAGCATGTGTCGCACATGGAGCCCAAAGAGATGGTCGGCGCCAGTGCGATCCAGCTCGCAATCTGGGAGCAAGTAAGCTGCATGCTAATGTCTTTTGCTAGACAGCGAGAATGCTAATGGTCTCTTCGCATGGATAGAAAAATTTCCCGTGCATTCTACCGGACGATTTCAAGCGCTTCTTGACTGTCACGAATGGATTGTCCGTCAAGTGGTTTGCTCCATTTCGAGGTATGAATGCTGCATTTTCTTGTGGGTGTGTGAGTCTCAAGCAAAGTGCTCAGCTTGACTGCTTTGATTTGTTCAAAGATCACACAGCACTTGTGGGTCATTTGTCGCTGAACTCGATCCAGGATATGCAAAAATCGTGTGTGCGCAAGTTTCCAGCATTTTGCCGCGCAGCAGATCAGTATCGGATCGCGACGAAAACGGTGTGTCTTGCTGACGTTTTCATGTATTTGGATGCTGAAAAAGACACGCTCGTGCTCACAAAACCGTTCTCAATTATGGTCGAAAACGTAGTTTGTGAAGGAAGAAATCTCGGCATTTCCACTCGAATCGTCTCCACAGTACGGCGACGTCATGCTCGTGCACTTTGAAGGTATCGGCAGGCTGAAGGAACAAAGCAGTTGTTCGCTGTGGCGAATTCTCGTTCGTACTTCACTGTGCTCTACTGTATAAATGCCATCGTGATGTTGTTGTTGTTGTTTTTGTTTTTTTCTGCGAGACGCAGATGACCCAGAGATTTGGTTTCGCGACTTGAACGGCTGGCGGAGTTTCCTCGCCGAGACGTTTACGAATTACTACCGCATGATGCTGTGCCACTTGGGGATTATTTCGTGGCAGGTACGGCGCTCATTTCTGAATGCGATTCACGTATACGTTGTCGCACTAACTGGATGGGCTTTGTCGATGCACATTTTGAAATGGCAGACCATTTTCTCGGATGCTGGCGTCGATCCTATTCGAAAAGTACGTGCTGTTTAACTGCATCCAGAGTTCATTATTGTCTGAACCTCATCGATGTAATATTGGGCAACCAGCCTTGGTTATACTTGTTTATTCCGCAACGAATGGCTCTAGATGAGAGTGAACGCTAAGCCAACATACCTACAGCCAGGCAACACACCTGCAGCGATTACAGCAACAGCACAACCTTCCGTTCTCGTTCATCGCGGTGCAGGGCTTACTTAGCTTTAGCACTGTCATCTCGTTCACCCTTCTCTTCGTAGTAGAAGATATTTTCATCGCGATACTCCAGTTGCTGGAAATCCGTCGCCGACACGGCAACCACGCGTCGCTTCACGTGCAAGGCCGGAATTTGCAAAACCTTCGAGTGGGTCCTCGATAAACCGGGCGAGTTTGGGGACCTAATAGAAGTAGTAGTCAACGAAATGCCTTGCTTTAGTTGCCAGGAAGCGAATTCAAGTAAGACCATAGCCAACGTACCGTTTCAAGACACCGACTTCGAGACTCACGTTCTGTTCCTCCTCGCGGTGGATGATAATGCGCAAAATCTCGCACACATGGAAGAGCAGAAAGTGGTCAATCCCATTGCCAGAAAGATCCGCAAGCACGAGTTCGCCCGTGTGCAACTTGAGCATCGTGCTACGAACGCAAATACGAGGAGCTGATGAGTCACTTTGTCAACAGAGGCAAAAAAGTTGAACAGTGTTGCACGAACCGGTCAGCATCGCCAATTTCCGCATTCACAGCGTGGGTTTCTTCTGACGCCTGACTTTCGTTGTCGCGTTCATACACTCGGGGCTGAAAGAGATCCTCTTTTGACTTCTTTATAAACCGCTGCACAAGAAGGGAAAGAGAGGGTCAGTATTTTGCATAACAATAAAAGCGACTTTTGATTCACATACCTGCAGGATCATGCATTCAGTGACCCAAGGAAAGGTTCTCAGTGGCGTCTTGTGCTTCTTTCGATAGTATTCGCATGTCTGCAGGGGAAAAAGCAAGCCGCGTCACATTAGCCAGTCTTTCAAAAATTGGAACGATACAAACCGTGGCGTACTTTGGTATATTCGTCCGAGAGCACAATGTCCACCAGCTTGTCTCTCGAAGGCGTCAAATCCTGAATGCAACAGAAAGAAGGAAAGATCCCGTGTCAGAAGCTGTTTAGCGAGAACCAGGCACCGAACGACTACGCACCTCAACAACGTGTTTCGCACCGCACGCCTTCAACACAAAGGACATGAGCGAGCCCATGCTCTTCGAGCTCGTGCTGGACGTGCGCACGACATCGTACGGGATACCAAAGGATAACCCTGCAAAAATATCGAGTTGCTGGATCGTCAGGCACTCAAATTTGCGCGTCGTAAACGAGTACCCCGATGGAATGAAGTAGCCGTCGAACGGAACAACTTGGCCCGCTGTCACGCATGCGTGGATCCATTCGGGATGCACCACTGGGATTCCGCATGCGATCGCATAAATAAACTTGAGCTTCCGCCAAGACACGGGCGTCGCGATCACGACAGCTTTTGGATTGTTCTTGTGGAGCACATCCTGGTACCGTTCGGGGATCTTGCCGCCGTGCTCTTCAATGAGCTCCGTCAAGTTCACCTCGCCATCTTTCATGAACCCTGTCAGGCAAAACTCAAACTTGTACTTGAAAATGGTCTTCGTGCGTGACACGTACGCGCGATTGGAAGGGAGAGGCGAGAGGTACTTTGCCCGCGTACGAACGCTTGAAGCTGAGCTGGTTGCTGACGATGACGAGTTTCGACGGGTACTGCGTCGAAGCGGAGTCCTATCATCATCTCCTGGCGTCGATATACTTCTCATGCCGGCATCTGGCGACACAAACGCTCGCTTCCGTTTCCGTGCCGTCGGTGGAGATTCGACACTGCTCGCTCCTTTGGTTGGCGTTGATTGTTCGCTTGACGTCTTGCTTTTCTTCTTCATCACAGAAGAAGGCGTCTTCGTTGGGCTTTCTCTTTTGGCAACTGAAGCTTGTTCCGATTTCCGAGACGTGGCCATTGCAGACGAAGCAGTTTTGGGTAAAGACGGTGGGAGTAGTGGAGTCGATGTCTTCGATACAACCTGTTTCTTATCAGCATCGCTTTGCGCATGCAGCGCTTTGGACGCCAACTTGCCAACATCTGGAACGCTATCGAGCATTTCCGACTGGGTCTCTTGCGAGTCTGGCATCGCAAACGCAAACTCTAGATTGCGCATCGCAGTCGATGACTTTGCTGCAGATACAAAAACTGGACTGCAGCGACACACTGAATTGCCACATTTGCACGCCGAGTCCATGAATTCGTACGACATTTCTTCCGAGTCCGTCAGCGTTGCCAATGCATCTGGACCAGTCTTTTCACGCTTCTTCAATGTATTGCGGCTGTTGGATAAGGTATTAGTGCTTTTGCACGGTGAAGTCAAACAAGCTGCGGATGTGTCCTTCGAGGCACTGGGCTGGGTTGGTGGCTCGTCTTCATCATCACTATCTTCATCAAGTCTGATAATTTCTTCTGGATTTCTCGGCGGCAGTGCAGTGGCTTTATTTCGTTCGGTCTGGTGGTTTTTCACAATGCCCATCTTCTTACCAGTCGTCTTGGGTACATCCAGCACACGAGCTGTATTCTCTTCTGCAATTGCCGAAATCGGTTGATCTGGTGTTACATAATTCGCAGCAGCCGCGCGCGTTGCTGCACCCAGAGGAGTTTCTTGGATGCTTTTGTTCGATACACTGGAGTCTCTCGACTGGATTTCCTCAACACGACGATCTACATGGGGATTCACACGACGCGCGCCTGCATCCTGCATCTCCGCGTTTTCTTCTCTCTCTGCGAAGTCGTCAATGTCGTCATCGTCACCGAGCGATTGGGTGTCTGGTAGCGAGTCCATCGAGTCTCGACGATGATAAAAGCTCACAGTCTCGTCTTCCTCGTTGCTGAAAAAAGGTTCCGTCTCCACAAACATTTGCTCCTCTGCACGCCGTTCTTCGTCGTCAGGGTCACTCACAGAGGGCGACGCAGAAAGAGAATCGTCGAGCGCGTGTTTCGTAATTGTGCGTGTTACTGGAGGCTCGCTCTGGTCACTCTCTGTCGCAATCTGCTTTTCCTCACTCGGGATTATGTATATATTGCTGTTCTTGCTTTGTGCACGTTCGCCACTTTCCATCGCTGGTGGCTTACGAGTCTCTTTGCGCTTTGCCCATTCGTGTTCGATGGATGCCAGAAGTGTAGGGGGAGGCGATGTCCTGCGCTCTGTTTGTTTTGCAGGACCATTCACCACAGCAGCATGGCGTTCAGTACCACCAGGTAACGCAGCAGCATCCGCAACCGAAGAGTCATGCAGAAGCTGTTGCTCGACGTCGTCCTGTGTGTCGCCACCGAAAATCTCGGCAAAGTGCTGCTGACTGTAACTCGCATTCTGGCTCAGCTGGGAAATAGACACTCCCTGCGGTCGGAAATCGTGCTGCTGCTTGCCACTCGAGCCCAAATCCAGCGCAAGCTTCATGCGCTTTCGGTCGCCATCACCCCGTCTCCCATTCGCAGCAGTCGACTCAGTAAAGCGGCCATCGCCATTCTTGCGCGTTTCGAAGCCAAGAAATGCAGTCGGATCGGCACTGTACTGCATGCTTATCGAGTCGTCCAGACCACTCACATCGGCGCTGGTATCGTTAGCGGAATAGCCAGGTCCCGTGTCTTCGTCCGTTATCACGGCTGCGCTAGCATGCGCGTTCGTGTACTCCGAGTTCTTCATCGCACCACGAGCATTTTCGTTTCGATACGCCGACGGAGGCGCCAGCGCCGTCAGATCCGCAAACGGGTCCATCTCTGCGTGGCGCTGCAGCCAAGAGACACTGCAGTGGACACTACGCGGACACGAGCCGCTTGCGAACGCGCCGAAGTCAACAGACGCAGCCAGTTCACACACACAGAGCGCGCGTGAATGCGGCGCTGCTGGTGGCGATCGAAGCGAGTGAGTGGGATTGTGCTTTTGCCGCCAATTACTCTCCCTTGTGTGGATGAGTGATGGTCATTCCGACTTGCTACTTTAGAAAGGGTATATGCGTTATGAAGAGGTTCTATTTTTAACCCAATCAAGACAAAGGAAAAGTTATCTCAATTTTTGGCCAATGAACGAAGAGCGACAGGCAAAGAAATCAGCTTGAGTCAGCTCTTCCAAGACACCAGAAACACTCAATCAAGATTGGATGCAATAAGTACAGTTAAACAGAGGAAAATCGACTCGTGAGATTACATTCTTCATTGTCTAGGAACACATCGCGTCGTTTCAACCCGTCAACGTGCACATGCACAAGATCTAATCCTGGACATCGCGCAGAACGCGAGACGACGACGACGACGATGAAGGCGGTGCATGCGGTGCTGGCGCGATTGCCCCACGCGAAGGACGCGTCTGCGAGTGTCTATGACAGCACCACAGCAGCAGCTACTGCTGCAGGTGGTAACAACGGCGGCATGAGCGACGATGACGGGCACTGGGCGAAGCTGACGCCGCGCGACGCCGAGCGGCTCATCGCAGCAGGACTCCACGTGAAGAACGTCCCCGAGAGCCAATGCGTTCAGGACTTGTACTGCTACCAGTACGTCCGCCCGTGGGAGGATGAGCTCGCCCCCGTGCAGGTGCTGCGGCTGATTGATGAGGTGCGTGGGCGATCGGAGAAACCTCATGTAGAACATGTGACGAAGGAGATGCGACTGCCGTCGCCGCGCCAAGCAGCAGGTGCTACTGCTCAAGACAACAAGAGACGGAAGAGTCTGTTGATGGCGCTAGCGTCTGGTGTTGAGCAAGCGAATCGTGCCGTGCTTCCTGAACTGACAGATTTGGACTCGGATACTGCATGGCAGCGAGACGTTGTGTGCAAAGTGGAAGCCCTGACGTCGCCTTTGTCAGCACAAAGAACGCAGCAACAGCAGCACGAGGTCGTGGTTCTAAGTGCACAAGTGCATCAGGAGAGCCATTCTCACCAGACACCGGAGCAGCAGACTCGCAAGCGAGTTCGGACGACGATCTCACCCCCCGTGACGGCCACAATGTCGCGCGAGATTACCACCAAGCTCCCGATGCGATCGCCGCGGTGGACGTCTCCAAAAGTGGAGAAGTGCCTCGAAGAAGAGTTCCAGCAGCCGCCACGGAAGACGAGAAGAGTCAGCGAAGCAGGCAAAAAGAGCTGTTCAATCGCGTCGTTTCTCGCGTCGTCGCTGAAAGCGCTGCTGCTGCTTTCGGATTCAGAAACGGACGATGACGACAATGGCAATCAGAGCATGAGAGTGCGCAATGGGGACCAGGGCGATTCCGATGCGGACACTGATACTGAGAAGGAGGATGCAAGCGACTCGGAAGACGAGGAAGATCGAACGATCTGCCAGGACATGCAGGACGCGCTTTCCCCGATTTGGAATGCGCTCGAGACCACATCCAGTCGATTCCAGAGCGCGTGGAGTGAACTCCGTGAGTGCTCCTCTTATGTCGTGTCCTCATTCGTACCGCTCAAACAGAACCATATTGAACCAAACGAATTGCTTCTGCACTACTAGGGCGACGGATTCGACGATGGCGAGGAGAACGAGTGGACGAAGCCCAGTGAATCCAGGCAGCTCGCTGTCCGTACGAGACGCCAATGCAAGAAGGACGTGAGGCGATTCAGTGCCGCGTGGAGACTCTGGTAAGAGCCAATGTGAACGGGTAGGTAGGTGCTTCTGACTCAAGATAGACGCACGACGCAGAAATGACAAATATATGACACTTGGCATGCACAAACCTTGCGCAGCTTGACTCGGTCTCTATTAGAGATTGTGGAAGTCAACGTGACTCTGGAAAGTAGCTCATTGATGCCCGAGTGCACGACGGAAGACCCCCACGCCCTCCAGGAAGCTGCACTGCTCGCGGAGTTCCGAAGTCAATGTCAGCGTCCACACGAGGTCAAGATCACGCTCAAGGGCGACGAGAGTCCGTACCATCTCTCTGAATGCGATTGCGTGCGCTCAGTCAAGAGAGGACGCTATTGTGAGGGAAATTGTGAGGCGCACAAGCTCATGCTACGTCACTCACGGCTGCATCCTGAGCCATTGGGGACGATGGACTACAGCAGCAGCAGCAGTGGCAACATTCTCGCGATGGTCTCGCCAATTCGCGTGCTGCCGTCCCCGAGTCGCACGCCGTTGACTAGTTTCCTGAGCTCGGCATCATCATCCAGTAATAGCAGTAGCACGAAACTGAAGCTGAAAGAGTCGAAAAGCCTGACAGCTTTGCCGCCACGAAGCAACAGCAGTGGTGGCGCCAAGTCCACGTCGTCCGAGTTGCTGCCGTCTTTGTCCACCGGGATGCTGCATTTAAGCTCTGAGTCACTATCGACATGGCTGTGGAGTCCAACTCCAAAGATCAGCGCTCCTTGTTTGCCAGGGATACTTTCGCAAGGGCTTCGCTCTGTGTGGACTTCACCGCTTTGCCGACGCGACGAGCGCCTTCCAGCAGGGACTCGCGCACGACATCAACTGCCGGCAGCTGCGGTTCGCGCTGCAAGCGGCGCTCCAATACATTCGCTGCAACAGCAGCAGCAGTAGTAGCGAGAATAACCAGCGGTGACATGCAATCGAGCAAGCGGAAGAATGCGAGTCGCATTCCCGTGAATATGGCGCAGCAAACTTGTAAACGCTGCACCTGGGAATGGATCCAAAATGGACACATGCAGCTATCCATGTTCCTATGAACCCAACGTCACTCAGAACGCACGCTTTTTGAGTGACAAAAAGTAGTGAGGAGAACGAACGATGTGGTAGGTGAATGGAGTTTATTTTCAAAAGAACAAGCTGCCTTATAATACAGGTTAGCAAAATGGTCATCAAGAATCCTGTATCCTTCCGGTCGCTGCTGGAGGGATAAAGGCGCGGCACTTCGTTAACTTTACTTGTACATCGAAGGAAGCTCTTTCTTCCGACTCAGTTACGAAAAAGCGAAGGAGAAGAGAGAACGACGGGTTCTTTTCAGACTCAGAAGACGCACACACGCACCGCACACGCCTCTCAGGCGTCTACAAAGTCTATATGGGGGGAGTGCTGCGGCCACCGGCTTACCACGCACTGTTGTCATCGCTGTAGCCACCACGAGGAGCACCACGGCTTTGGCCACCGTAGTTGCTGCCACCGCCGCCACCGCCGCCACCGTAGCCACCACCGTAGCCACCACTTGGAGCACCTCCGTAGCCGCCGCCACGAGGAGCACCGCCGCCACCACGTTCGTCTCGACGGAAATCTCGGGCACCGAAGCGGGAGCCACCGCCGCCACGACCGCCACGACCACCACCACGACCTCCGCCACGGAAACCGCTGTTAGCCATTTGGTCCAACCACGCTGGACAGTCCTGACCGTTTTCAACGAGCAATTCGTACAATTCACGCGCAATGTTGCGGTTCTTCTCGTTCATCATCGAGAGTGCAAAACCGACGTTACCCACACGACCGGTACGACCGATACGGTGCACGTAGTCGTCAATGTTGCTTGGCAAATCGTAGTTGATAACCTGAGTCACACCGTTGATATCAAGACCACGGGCAGCCACATCCGTCGCCACAAGCACTGGAGTACGGCCCGATCGGAAGCTCGCCAAGGCTTGCTCACGTTCGCGCTGCGAGCGGTCACCGTGGATCGACGTCGCTGGGAAACCTTCACGGCAAAGCAAGTCTTCCAAGAAATCGGCGTTACGCTTGGTTTCAACGAACACCAAGATCAAACCGTCTTGCACTTGGTTTAAGAAACGAATCAAGTAGTCTTCCTTGTCGTATTGCTCAATGTACTCGACGCTCTGCTTGACATCCTTCGACGCCGAACCGACACGACCAACCGTCAAGAAAATGTAGTCTTGCAAGAAATCCGAAGCAAGACGCTGGATTTCACGAGGGAACGTGGCACTGAACATGAACGTCTGACGTTCACGTGGCATGTCTTCTTGTTCGACAATACGACGAATCTGAGGTTCGAAACCCATATCAAGCATGCGGTCGGCTTCATCGAGAATCAAGAATCGGATACCGGCAAGCGAGATGCGGCCACGCTCCATCAAATCGACAAGACGACCAGGGGTAGCAACCAAGAGATCGCAACCACGCTCGAGTTCACGAAGTTGCTTACCAACTTCAGCACCACCGTACACACAGACAGGAGCGATACCCGTGCAGTAGCAGAACTTCTTGGCTTCATCGTAAATCTGCGAGGCAAGTTCACGGGTTGGCGCCAACACCAGAGCAGATGGGAAAATCTTGCGGGTGCGACCCATGTTGGCTTCAGGTGGGGTCTGTGCACCAACACGGAGCATCGCTGCGAGCGTTGGGAACAAGAAGCCACCAGTCTTACCGGAACCCGTTTGCGCACACGCCATCATATCACGACCGGCAAGACCAATCGGAATCGAGTATTTTTGCACTGGAGTCGGCTTGGTGTACTTGCAGAGGTCCAAGTTGCGCACGACTTCAGGACCCAACTCCTCCACCTTGAACTCAGTCACTGGATCTGGCACGTTCTCACCACTGGTCTCGACTGGAATGTCATCGTACTTGTCAAAGTTGATACCCGAAGACTTGGCGTCACCGAAAAGCTCGCGTTCCAGACGTTCGTTTGGACGAGTGTCACCGTGGTACCCAAGCTCGTTCACACGTGGACCGCCACCGTAGCCACCACGGCTACCACCGCCATAACCGCGGTCGCCGCCGTAACCACCACGTGGTCCGCTGGACTCAAAACCAGACCAACGTGAGTTCGTTGGCGGGCGGCTGTGGCCACCGTCGCTTCCTTCACGGTCGCCGTAGCGTCCACCACGTTCGCGGGATCCGCCACGTGGACCGCCGTACCCACGGTCTCCGCCATTGTCACGGTCTCTGCCATAGCCACGGTCTCCGCCACGGTAGCCTCCACGGCTACCGTAATCGTCGCGTGGAGCTCCACGGTCGTCGCCACCGGCACCTCGGTTTCTTAGGTGTGGGGGCACATAAGATGATCTTCCTGCAGATTTGTTTAACAACAACAACAGCACATGTCAGCAACCATACATTCATGCGAAAGCATGAATACACATACACAGACACAGCGCTAGCAAAGCGTGCGCATTGGTCCCCGTTGCAATATCAGAAGCGGAAAAGTGCGCATCAACAGACGCAAATCACGCATTCGCTTCCGCGCGGATTCCCGCAGCGCTGCATGCTGCGGAAGCCACCGCAACGAGACGCACGTGTATGCGCATATGCTGCGCATATAGCGGCAGTTGCGCCATCACCATACACAAGAAAGAAACCGATCGAAACGTACCTCCTTCCATTGAACAATAGACTTTGCTTGCGCTTGTTGCGTTCTGTTATGAAGAACAACCTGCGGTTGGTGGAAGAGGGGGCAGCGAGCAAGCAAGGAAAGCGAGGGAAAGTCGTACCATCACTCTTGATGTACCCAAATAGTGGCCTCATACACCGATAAATAACGCGGTTGAGAGAGACAACAGATGGGAAAGTGTTCTGGTTAAATTACTGGAGAAGGGGTAGGGAAGTACGTCATTCGCGATGAGACATGTCGTGTACTTGCATTTTGTATGTTTTTCACGAAACAGAGGGAGGGGGCACTGCACTCGAGTTCACGGTACTCGTCTCAAAATGCAAAGCGATAACGGCTGTGGGAAGTTACTTTGGTAATTTATTTCGCATGAGAGCGACGAGAAAGGGAGGGATGTTGCGGCAAACCCGTGTGCACCATTCAATTAGAAGCTATCTGTGCGTCTTCTCATTGGCTGAAAACACAGATTCTGAAGCGACATATCAGCGAATCCGCGACAAGTTGCGTCGTGTCACACAAAGAAAATCTGCAGAAAGATCGCTCCCGTCAAATGAGACGAACGTGGAAAATGGCTACGTACAAGTAGCTGCTCGCTCGTGGAGCCACACTGGCGCTCTTGTTGCTGCTTCGTGATGGTATCCACTGCAGTGTGTCGCATCAAGCGCATGTGGGTGGCGCCGCACCGCATGCTCTCAATATACTGCGGAAGAAACAGCCTGAAACGACATGAGGTTAAGAATAGAAATGGATCCAGTGGAGTTGCTCGGATGAACCCATCCTACTGATGCCCTCCTTTAAGCTGTAAACTTCAGCGAGATGCCGCCTCAGAAGACCGAGAAGAATGAGGATGCGCGCGTGCGGGAGATCAACATCGATGCGCTCGTGCACGCGACGAAGCTCAGCGTCGGCAAGCATGAGAACCTGGAGCACTACCTCAAGCGGCTCACGCACTTGACGCTGAATGGCGACGGGAAACGCGTGATCAAGAAGATCCAGAATCTGCAGCACTGTCCAGGTCTCAAAGTGCTGTATCTGTACGATAATGAGATCGACGTGATGGAGAACCTCGACGCCGTGCCGCAGCTCACGCATCTGCACTTGCAAAACAACCGCATTGGACGGATGGAGGGTCTCGATGCGCTCGCTCAGCTTGAGAAGCTGTATTTGGAAGGGAACTGCATTGCACGATTGGAAGGATTGCAGAATTGCTACTGCGTCCAGGAATTGCATCTCTCGAACCAGAATGTGCCAGCTTCAACACCGTTTTCCTTCGATTTGCAGACCATGCAAGCGCTTTCAGTATGTCCAATGTCACATTGCTCCTCCTTTAAAATGATGCTGACACAACCTCTGCTCCCGTCCATTTGTAGCGGTCATTGCGAATTTTGAACCTCTCGAATTGTCGTATCACCTCAACGACTCCTCTTGCCATGCTGCGCAACCTCGAGCAGCTCGATTTGTCCACGAATGCAATCAGCGAACTCGAAGACGTGTTCCAATTGCTGAGTAGCCTCTCGTCGCTGACTGAATTGGATCTGCGCATGAATCCCGTCACCAACATACCCAGGTACCGCGAAAAAGCCATCACCTTCTCCTCGTCCAGACTGGGTACGACTTTGTTCCTATCGTTTATCCATGACATGGAGCTGACGTGGCATCTCTTACCTTACTATACCTTCCGCAGCTCTGCTCGATAAGAAAGACATTGATGTCAACCAGCGCCGTATGATGCAGTCTCACCTCGCACACAAGTACAGAAAGCGCCAAGAATCGGACAATCCCGAGAGGGCATCCAGCAGTAGCAGCAGCTCCACTTTGAACGAGACCAGGAGAACGTTGAAGCATGGCTCAACAGTGCACCAGCTGCGAAGCATGCAAATCACGGCCACGGGGGTGAAGAAGAACTCCAAGTTGCAGTGCGAGAAAGACGGACTCGGCGTCGACGGTGCAGCGTGCTCGTCTGCAACAACGAGCACAGCGCTAGTTCGGTCTTCCAACAACAATAACAAGCACCACTGACTTCTATTCCTCACATATAAATGCTGCATTTTTTCGTTGTGTGCCTGCTGTTTGTATTTCAAGAAACTTTTTACTTCTTCTGCTTCAATGCGACGAGTGCCACGACCGAGGCGATGGCAGCAACAGCGGACGCCGCTGCCACGACCGCGGTCTCTCGGGAAACTGCAAACTTGCAGACAGGCTTCTTCGTGAACTGCGGGATCGCGCGGGGGTTCTCCATGAATTCGGCAATGAGCACAGCGTTCAACGCAGCGCCACGCAGCAACTGGTCGCCAGAAACAAACAGCTCCAGACCGCGATCGCCGAACACGAGGCTCTTGCGCAGGCGGCCAGCTTCAATGTTGAACTTCTTGGTCGCGTTCATCGGCATTGGGTACTCCAATCGGTCTGGGTTGTCCACCAAATCGACACCATCGGCCTGCGCCAACAGTTCACGAGCGCGCTCAATATTCACTGGACGCACAGTCTCCATGGAGATCGCTTCCGAGTGGGCACGCATGATTGGGATACGCACCGCCGTGCAGCTCACGAGCAACTCTGGCTCGTCAAAGATCTTGCGCGTCTCCCACGTCACCTTCATCTCTTCCTTCGTGTAGCCATTGTCCTGGAACTTGTCAATGTGTGGGATCAAGTTGAACGGCAGTGGGTGCACAAATACCTTGTTCGCAGCAGTCTTGCCCGCGAGGAACTCATGCGCGCCCTCACGGAGCTCTTCCATGCCCTCAGCGCCAGCACCACTCGCAGCCTGGTAGGTCGACACGATGAGCTTCTTAATCTGGAACTCGCAGTGCAACGGCCACAGCGCCATGGCCGCGATCGCGGTCGTGCAGTTCGGATTCGCGATCAACTTGGACATAAATTTACCCTCGCCTTCCTTCGCGAGCAGCACGCTGCCATTGATCTCCGGGATCACCAATGGGATCTCTGGGTCGCGGCGGAACGCCGACGAGTTGTCGATCACGACCGGTCCATTGGGCACGGCCGCGAGTTCCTTGGCGAACTGCAGCGAGAAGTCGCCCGAGACCGCGAGGAACACGTAGTCGAGCCTGGCGGCCTTCTCGACCGAGAACAAGTCGATCTTGACGTCGCCGAAGGGAGTGGGCACGATCTTGCCCGCCGAGCGCGACGACGCAAAGAGCACGAGCTTCTGCACAGGAAACTTGCGCTCCGCAAGCACCGAGATGATCTCGATGCCGACGGCACCCGTGGCGCCGCAGATGCCCACCGTCTTCCCGTTTGGCGTCGTCATGTTTGGGATGGAAATGCGCGTGAGTGTCCACTTGGGAGCTCTTCAACTTGTTGCAAAGTGCTGCTGGATGGAGGCGACGCTCCAATGTGGAGTTGCTCAAAAGACCCTTCCAAACACACAATTGCCTAAGAATAGGCTCTATTGCGATTAAAAAGGTCAACTATGTTTTATGTGGAACTTAAATGAAGGTGTTACGTGAAACATGACGAGGTTATGCTAATGTGAAAGGTCAGTGAAAGAAAAGCAGGGTCCTCTATTGAGGTGTCCTGTTCGCTCAAACACGATGGGAACACTCTTGTGGCGAGGATGGTGCTGTTAATAGGACCACTGACAAGGACATTCTCAGTAGTCAGTCGGTGGTCTAAGTCTCTTGACACACAATACGTCAGCCACATCAAGTGGTGGCAGCAGGCACGTCAGGATCTCCTTTCGAGTGTGAAGAGATCCGACCGAGCTTCAAGCAAGAAAACGACAGCAAAAGCTCACATCCCGATCCATTCCCCCAACTACAAAGATGTTCGCGCTGCTCCGCTCCTCCTCCTCCTCCGCCCGCGCACTGCGATGCGCTGTGCCTCAGACGCGCGTCGCCGCGTTCTCTGCTGCTGCGGCTGAGAAGGAGCCGCTGGTGCTCGTGGAGAAAGTGAACAACTACGCCGTCGTGCGCATGAACCGACCGCCGGTGAACTCGTTGAACACGGCGGTGCGCTACTTATGCATAGGATCCGCAGGATGCGACGCAAGCACTCATTTCGACATTGATACGTGTGATATGTGCAGCTGATTCAAGAACTGGACAACACGATCAAGGCGCTGGAACAAGACAAATCCGTGCGGTGAGTACAGCTTTCCGAGTGCAAATCCATCCATGAATGTTATGTCACCTGAGATTCTAATGCACTCACACCGAATACTGTGAATGTTTCATGCGTGCAGTGGTCTGATCCTTGCGTCGTCCAACCAGCGAGTCTTTACCGCTGGTTTGGATATTTTGGAAATGTATCAGCCACAGGTGAGTTCTCGCGCAATTATTAGCTGCTTCACTTGATCATTGGTGGATCTGGCGAGTACCATACGCACCAATTTGTGTCCATGGCACATCCCTGTAGCCTGCAAAGCTAGCCAAGTTCTGGACGTCGCTGCAAGATCTGTTCCTCCGCTTGTACACCACGCGCCTCGCGTCGGTGGCTGCGATCGAAGGCCACAGCCCTGCAGGCGGGTGCTTGCTGGCCATGTGCTGCGACTACCGCATCATGACGGCGGGCAAGCCGATGATCGGCTTGAACGAAACGCAACTCGGCATCGTCGCGCCAACGTGGTTCCGTGACACGTTTGTCAACACGATTGGCCACCGAGAAGCTGAAAAGATGCTCGGCCTTGGGATGCAAGTGGATGCCACCAAGGGCAAGGCGATCGGCCTCGTGGACGAAGCTGTTGCACTTGAAGAAGTGTTCCCGCGCTCGCAAGCCGCCATTGAGAAATGGCTCGCTATCCCAGGTATGCTCCTTGCTTTGACGACTGCGTTGAGGTTCGTTGCTTAATGAGTGGACGATTGCATATAGATAACGCGCGTGTGAAGACCAAGCTGCTGATGCGTCAGGAGACAGCCGATCGTCTGCGCGCGACCCGCGAGAAGGATCTCGAGGACTTTTCGGACTTTGCGCAGACCGACAAGGTGCAAAAGTCGCTCGAGTGGTACCTCAACTCGCTCAAGAAGAAGAACTGAACAACCGGTTCATCCACACAACCGGTGCACTGAGGTCTGTTCGTCATGCAATGGGCTATGAGTTTAACAATAAGAAGATTCACTTTCAGCCTCATTGTCGAAACGTGAGCGCTTTTAAATTCCTAGGCTTCAATTATGCTCCAGCACAAGAGAATTTATGGGTTCACTTTCAGGATTCGTTGCCACTTGGGACACGTCTCTTCCTGAATCTCGCCTAATTTAACGTGGCAGAGAACAGTTTCCGTTGTTCTCTGCCCCTCAAACTAAAACATGATATCCTAGATTAGGGTTGTTTGCTTTCGTAGTTGGAGCGCATGAGCGACTTGCAAACCCAAAAGCCACACACCAAAGCCAGAGAGACGCACGACAAAAGACGCGGTCGCTTGCTGCGCGCCACGAGTGGACGAGGCCGCTGCTGCTCTCCTAAGCTACTCTCATAGAAGGCAGGATGATCACTGCGAGCGTGGGCGTGAACTCGAGTCTGCTGCTGGAGCCGGCGCACCAGCTGACGTTTCGGCTCGACTGCGACAACACCCGCGATGGCGCACAGACGCTGCTCATGCTCACCAACATCTCGTCGACCAAGCACACGGTGTTCAAAGTGCGCACGACCAACGCCGACATGTTCACGGTCAAGCCCGTGCACGGCGTGATCTCGCCCGGTGACACGCAGACTATCCGGATCACTGTCGTGCCCAGTTCGTGCGAGAAGCTGCTGCAGCTCGATCCCAAGGAGCTCGCAACGCGCGACGCCGAGAAATTCCTCATCCAGAGCGTCGAGCGCGGCGAGGACATGCGTGGCTTCGACGTCTCGGACCTTGCCGCGTTCTGGAAGCGCATTCCGAGAGAAGTGGCCACAAACAACAAGGTCGGCTGCCGATTCACCGCACTGCGCTTCGAGCAGCAGGTCGCGCAGTTGGACAGAATGTCGTTGACGCAGGAACAGTGGGTGCAGCGACAGCGACAGCAGCAGCAGCGCAAGGAAGATGACGATGAAGAGCAGGAAGAAGAGCTGGAAGAGCTGCCGCGCCGATCGGCATCTTCTTCGGCGAGTGCCCTCGATCGAACTATCAATTTGCGCGACATGTACCGCCGACGAAGCAGCACAGAAATGTCCAAGCCCGAGCAATTCGAAACCAGCGCGAGCTCCGAGGTATGACAAAGTCCGGCCATGTACACTATTTGCAGCCTGTGGTGCTTGTGTTCATCTATTTGCATACATGTAGGGCAATGAAAGTGACGACAATGCAGAGGCGAAACCTCAATTGTTTGCCATCCACCCAAGCGAGACGATCGTGTTCCATTTCAACCCCGATGGAGCATCAACGACGCTTGGCTCGTCAACGTTCTTCGTCACGAATAAGTCGCGCAAGCAGGCGCTGGCGTTTAAAATCAAGACGACCAACCACGAAGGGTACTTTGTGAAACCCAGTCGCGGCCTCATCGGTCCTGCGAACGCGCAGCAGGTCCACGTGGCCATGGTGAATCCAAGTAAGCAACCTGTGGAAGGCACCATCGAGTTGGGTGCGAGCTATCAGCAGCGACAGAAGAAAGACCGCTTCCTGGTCGAGATCGTCCCCGTGGACATCGCGACGTACCAGGAGCTGCTCGTGCTCGACGAAAAAGTGCTCAAGCGCGAGCTCTTGTCCATCTGGGGCAGCGCCGACGCCACTGCGCAATGTGAGAAAGCGATGCTCGGATGTCGCATCGCAGACAAGACGCGCGACTCCATGAGCAACCAGAACGACAGCCACGATGCGTGGTGCTAAGCGAAGCTATTTTGTCAAGACAAAGCGTGTTATTGCTGCAGCAAAAGCTGACACTGTCGTCAACGCAGTAGCATGGATGGATCCAATTGTTCTCTTTTTTATTTAATCATACAGAAAAAAAAAGTGAGTTTACAGCTAGCAATCCGTTCTTCTCTTCAGAAACACGTCAATCGTTGTGTAAAGCAATGAAAATGCAACTAATATGCTGCAGTGTAGAGCCGATGATCGATGTCCAAAGCCATGATGTGCCAAGGAACTCGCAATGACACACAGTGGCATTGACAGGCAGGGATGACGGCGTCCGTATCAAGCCCATGCGCCACTTACGCCTGCACTTCCACGACGGCTTCCAAATTGTCCAGGAGCTTGATGGTCGACGACGTGCCGAGCATGTTGACGATCGTCGCTGGAATGTACCCCGAGAGGTCGACGTGCGCGAGCAGCGTAACGTCGCAGCAAGGCTTGCCATTCGCATCCGTCGTTTCTTGGATGATGTACCCTGTCACAATATTCTCCCCGCGCACTGCGCCCTCAGGGAGCTCAACGCCTTCCAGTGGGATCGATCGACTCGCGATGACCAATCGTCCATCTGGGAGCGCAGTCGCGTACGTGACGAGCACAAACTCACGCGCCGCGACAGGGAACACGCCCTTGCTCACGATTTGACGCAGACTCAACTTGCCTTCTTCATCGACTGCCTTCAGCACATTCACAGCGTCCATCATGTCGTCCAGCTTGAGCAGCAGCACGGGGTCCAACAGCGAGTTCTGGATCGTGACCTTGTCGGCCGAGATGCGGCGCGACGCGCGGAACGGACTCCACGAGCTGCCCTCAACGGCGCCCTGCCAGATCTTGACGTCGCCGTCCTCTTGCGCATCCACGAGCTCCCACGTGGTCACCTTGTCGTCGCCCGAGTGGCGCGCCAGCAGGATCTGCAGCGTCTCGTCGGCGAATGTTTGGAAGTCGATCTCGTCGACGCTCTTGTACGTTTTCACGTTGGCGGCCACTGGTGCCGGCGTCGACTCGCCCCAAAAGTAATTCATTATGGCCGCGTGAGAGAGGGGGGAGTGCGTGAATGCGGATGCGGAGACCGTGAGATGGAGCGAAGAGCGCAGGCGTGCGCTTGTGCTTGTGCTTGTTTCGAAATGACGACTTTGGGTCTGGGGCGGATGGCCGGTCGTAGGGGAGGAAAGAAAATGACGTCAAAGACGTGGGAAACCTGCGAAACCCAATGAAGCCATTGAATATACCCTATTTAACGATGACCGTAAAAATGAACATTTGTTTAAATGAGGATTGTTCGTTTTTGCTGATGTGTTTCCACATTCAACCGCAGATAATACTTGTTGGAGGTGATTTGGAGAACCGGGTCTCTACGTTGTTCAGAGGTTACTGAGGGTCTGGATGGGGCAGCGGATGATTATGACATGGACCCAATCAACTCTCAGAGGCCATTCTCAAACTACAATCACGAGTTTTCTATGCCATGCCTTTTGCTCTATGCTCAACATGTGCGCCGCAACCATAAACTCGCAAGGGCTCTTTCGTTCACCAGCAGAAGGTTTAAAACCAAGCAGCACGCGTTTAGGTTGAGACCGTAGCAATCTTGCTTGCACTTGAACGTGCTGCTTGTCTGCAATGACTCATTGAGCAGTTGAAAGTCAATCGGCAAGCGACAATACAGACTGTATGCGCCTTCAAGTCTCTAGTAGTTTCCCCACTCGCTGAAAGGATAAATCCCCCAGCCATAAACTTGCAAGGGCTGTTTCGATCACCAGCTGCGCATGCTGCCAACAACGCGTTCGATCAACATTTGTTGGACAAGATGCTAGAATTTTGCGCGGAACGAGTCTGATCGTACATATTCGCGAAAATGTCTGACGAGAACGACAGCATGGTGGCTTTTGGCTTCTGTGCACGCAAGCCTGATGTGGAAACAAGCAGCCCCCTACAGGAAAAGTACAGCGATTTAAAACTTGTCATGTATTTGGTTTCTATATTGTCTGCAAAATGCAATTTGATGTATTAATATCTTGAGCAGGTCTATCTATCGGCGTTGACTCCTCAGCGAGTGAGTTCACATGATGCATCTGGCCCGGAAAACTGCAGTCTTGAGTCTCTCACAGGTTCTTCACAACCGCTTGCAAGTTCGCCAAAATCTTCACAGTCGCTGACGTCCCGAGCATGTTCACAACCGTCGCTGGAATGTGCCCCGAGAGATCTGCATGCGCAAGCAGCGTGACTTCACAGCAAGGCTTGCCATTCGCATCCACTGCTTCCTGAATGATGTATCCCGAAATCAAGTTGATACCACGCACAGTACTGTTCACTGCTTGCACACCTTCCAGAGGAATCGATCGACTCGCAATGACCAATCGTCCATCGGGCAACGTCGTCGCGCACGTGATGAATACAAATTCACGTGCTGCAATGGGGAAAACGCCTTTGCTCACCATGTGGCGCAGAGTCAGCTCGCCGTCCTCACCCACACTCGTGAGCACCCGCATGCTCTCCGTCATGTCGTCCAACTTTAGCAGGATCTCGGGATCGAGCAGCGCCTTCAGGATCGTGACTTTGTCGACCGAAATTCGTCGCGATGCTCGAAACGGACTCCACGAACTGCCCTTCACCACGCCTTTCCAGATCTTCACGTTGCCTTCAGTCTGCGTGTCCACGAGCTGCCACGTCGTGACTTTGTCTTGTCCCGAGTGGCGGTTGAGCAGGATCTGCACATTCTCTTCGCCGAATGCTTGGAAGTCGACGTCCGCAATGCTCTTGTACACCTTGGCTGCTGGCGCTGGGGTCGATTCACCAAAGAAGTAGTTCATTGTGGCAATGTGAGTGGATGGGTACAGGGAAAGGAGAATGTGTGAGCGCTGGTGCTTCTTGCGGAGTGAGGTGGGGCAGCGAGTGAGGAGCTCCAGAGGGAGAGGAGAGCGGACCGGATACCTTGCTGCATTCCTGAACCAGCCAGGTGGTGGCGCTCCTGAAAAAAGAATCGGAAACATTTGGTATCTAATATTCACCATGTCAACGAATTGAATACATCAACTTTGAGAGGTAAAACTGTAGGTAGACATGACAGACACCTGCTTATAGGTTGACTGGATCCCAACCTATAAAAAGGAGTTGTCATCTCTACCAACAGATCTTCTCCTTGTGGATCTCCGTGCGTTGCTTGGCGGAACAGCATGCGACGTGCAAGGCAAGAAGGTACTTGCCACGCTTTACTTGTATGAGTACAAGAAAACGCGACTTTGCGTGTGAGCTGAACGAGGCACGGCATTCCAATTTCGGGAGGTTGATGTCTCAAGAGTTCAAGGTTGCCAACACCTATATTTTTAGCCAATCATGTCTCAGCAGCAAGCCAATCTAGAGACAGGCATCCTGAAACATTGGCTAGACATCGCTCGCATTTGTGCCCAAGTCGGTGCCACAGACTTCGCGGACTGTTTCCTCCCTCGTTATTCCGCTCACAAGAACCTGGGGTTTTCAGTACCGTAGCTGTCATTTGTTCCTTCTTGAAAACACAAATCGAAAGCACGATAGAAAGGCGAAATGCAAAATACCACCACATGCTGTGACTTCGCGACCCCAGCCGACGATGAAGAAGAAATAGGAAAGAAGGCTCAACCAATTTCAAGATGGTGACAAATGCGCTGTCGTGTGGAACGCTCAAGTTTTTGCTGCATCAGTATTACTTGCTGTCCATTCCAAACAACATCGGATAGATGCCATGCTCATGACAACCATGGAATTCAAATGCAATCGCTTCATTTTTTTATTGACACTCGTTGTTTTTCTAGTGCAGTGTTATTAAATAATAACCGGTACAGTTACGCAATCGTACACCCAAACAAAAGTCGTGTGCGTAGGTGCATGCCACACGTCAGGTGCATGCACCATAAACAACCAAACGCTCGCTTGTCTTCTTCCCAATCTTCCTTTCTTACACTCGCTCCACGACACTTTGCAGCTTCTCCAAAATCTTCACGGTCGTCGACGTGCCGAGCAAGTTGACGATTCTCGCTGGAATGTATCCAGCGAGGTCGGCGTGCGCCAGCAACGTGACATCGCAGCACGGCTTGCCGCTCGCAGACTTCACTTCCTCAATGATGTACCCAGAGATGACAGTCACGCCACGCACGGCGCCGTCCGTGGGTTGCACGCCTTCCAACGGAATCGATCGGCTCGCAATGATCGTGCGTCCGTCGGGCAACGTCGTCGCGTACGTGATGATCACGAACTCGCGCGCCGAGACGGGGAAGATCGCTTTGGTCGCGATCTGACGCAGCGTCAGCTTGCCTTCTTCGTCCACGCTCTTCAAGATACGCACGCTGCTCGTCATGTCATCCAACTTGAGCAGCAGATCCGGGTCGATCAGCGCGTTCAGGATCGTGGCCTTGTCCGCATTAATGTGGCGCGACACCTTGAACGGACTCCACGAGCTGCCCTGCACCTGCCCCTTCCAGATCTTGACACCGCCTTTCGTCTGCGAGTCCACCAGCGCCCACGTCGTGAGCTTGTCCTGACCCGAGTGGCGGTCCAGCAGGATCTGCACGTTGTCCGTGGCGAAGGCGTGGAAGTCGATGTCCGCGACGCTCTTGTACACCTTTCCGTTGGCTGTGGCCGCTGCCGGGTTGGACGACTTCATCGTGGGCTCTATATGTGTGAGTGTGGAGAGAGAGGAAGGGTGCGAATGAGCTGCGCCGCGTGTGCTTCGGGCGGACGATTGTGATTGTCGCGATGTGCTTGATCGCGAAACGCGAAACGCGGGTTCTGAATACAACCATGCGGTGGTGCTGTTGTTGTGTGGAAACAATCAACAACTGCAAAAAAGATACAGATTCCTGTCAAAGTTTATATTCGAATGCTTGACACATCAAAATCCATTGGCGGAAAGCAAGCAGCTGGCGCGCTGGTTGGTTTAAAATGTGATTGTTCAATTGACTGGCAAAGAGGTTTACCATGCGCAAGTGGTACGTATGGAAGAAGAATGGAAGTGCACACAAATTGCTATATGTTTTCCGGTTATGAGTTCCATTTCTTTTGAGGGAGGGGAGTGTTGATGTGGCGTGATCGTTTGCCGTGCGAGGTTGACGACAAGTTGTCGCACACTGAGTTCAAGATATTGGAAAACGAGTCTATTTTAGCCAATGATGCCTCAACAACTAAAACTGTTTTGACGTCATGTTGATGTCGTGCTTGACGTCAGATCGAGCAAAGTGAGATGGCTGCACTAGATTTTACAAGCAGAAAACCTCTACAGATTATCCAATACCCTTTTAAACACGATCGATATATTGTTTTACAGGCACATCTCCAACCTTAAAAATTTCCACATTGCCTTTATTTGTTGCATCAATCAAAACCCTTTGCAAACTCAACACCTTTGCCATTTGATACGGTTCAGATACTTGTCTATTGGAGGTTCAATTGCAGGGAAGCAGCGAGCAATCACCACACTTGAGCTTGATTATGGCTGGTGACTTTGATTATGGCTCGAGTTGCCATGAACATGCTGCTCAATGGCGTTGTTCGTTTGCACACAGGCGAGAGAAACGCATGCGTGCTCGAACGCGTTGTAATGCGGGTGTGTGCACCTGTCTGGCGAAGATAGAACAACGACAGTGGACGCGACATTGGGGCATCACGCCATCGCACCTCAGTTTAGCACGCGAAGACGTGTGCCCATTTTCATCCAGAAATT
The DNA here is from genome assembly GCA_006386115.1 of Globisporangium splendens. NCBI lineage: Eukaryota > Oomycota > Peronosporomycetes > Pythiales > Pythiaceae > Globisporangium > Globisporangium splendens. The sequence goes on along the minus strand of VFIW01000022.1, from coordinate 331,986 downwards.
TGATACCGAAAGCACGAATTATTTCGCAAACTCCTCCATCATAACCCAGATCTTCCTTCTCCATCGATCCTCTCTCGCTGCCTTTCTTTCTCTGCAGAAGGGTGTGTCCTGGAAGAGAGGAGCAACCCTAAGTGAATGACCATTCACTGCAACCGAAGCGTCAATGATGATGGCGCTGAGCCGTCAAATGAAGTAGCCTGATCCTCGTAACGGCGACGTTTCCATGCATCGCTACGGTATCCGCGAATGCAATAACCCCGCAAAGCAGAAAGGAGACTTTTCGTGAGATGTACCCACTCAAGATCTGCGCCGAAGAAAGAACCCGTGATGGAACGAGAAAGAGAATGCAAAAAAGAATGCTCGACTGCGTCTGCTCAAGTGCCGCAAAGTCCAGTCTCCAACCGATTTTGCTGAACCGACATTGGACTCCCTTTGCTTTGCGTTCCCTATGCTTTCCTTTTGATGTAAACATCGTATGCTCATATTTGTAACCATTGGCGCGTAAACATCAAGCATACATAAATGCATTGATCGTAACACGGTCGACATTAGATTACAGAGGGATCAAACCACAGAGGTTCTAGTGTGTCGGGTCGTCGCAAATGCTGCTTCATGGTCTGAACTCTCTATGGCAACAAATACTAAAAGTGTCTCTCCCACGATTTCCCAGATGCTGATATGTTGCTGGTCGAGAGCCTCTCAATAACGGCATCTGGACTTCGAACACTCCAGCACCCCAACTACTTCAGCTGTTGTGTCTTTATGTTTGACGCCCTTATATTGAGGTGTACGCTTGCCACGTCGGGGGTGGGTTGGAAACGTTTTATAATCAGTTGGTGCCCAGTTTTGCGCATCTCCGTTCGTTCCTCGCCACTCCAAAGCGAGAAGCAAAAAAAGAGAAACAGCTGGAGAGCTGACGCGCGAGCACAGCAGCCGCCAACAGCAGCAGGCAGCATCTACAGCCACTTGCTGCATTTTCCAAACAGAGCGCTGCGAGTGAGTGTCAGTCTCCGACAAGCAGGAGTCGTCACAAGCTCTGGGACAGGGGAGTCCGCCATCGTGTCGTTCGCAGCGTTACACCGTTCATCATCCAAGCCAAACGCCAACAGCACAATGTCTCGAGACGTTTCAGTCAAGATGCTGCGCAAGTCCGTGTCGCTGCCGCCACGGCCACCCGTGTTCCGCCACCGCGCGTCACTCCAGGAGACCGGCAGGTCGTTCAGCAACAAGTCGTTCTCCAAGCGGCGACTTGAGCGCCACTCATCGGTCAATCTGATGCAGTCGCGGTCGCGCTTCGAACTGTTGTTGCTCGAGCACGTGCAGGTCGAGTTCGTCAAGGCGTTTGTGCCAGCGAATAAACTGTCGCAACCGCGATATGTGATGCGGATCACAAACGTCGCGCTTGGTCAGTCGTGGGAAATGGGGAGAACGTTCAAGGAGTTCCATGAGCTCAAGGAAGCGATCGTGAACGTCATGGACCACGGTCATTTCTGTCCCTCGAATTGCCCGTGGATCTACATGTACGTGTCGCACCATTTCCCACGGCGGCACCTGTTCCGATCGCGAAGCCCCAGTGTGATCTCGGCGCGACTCTCGGAATTGCAAACGTTTTTGAACGACGTGCTGCGCATGTCGCGCGAGAAGCGAAGCCTCGATTGCTCGATCTCGTCCGATGCGTTCCCGCGCATTCTCTACGACTTCCTGTTTGAAGGCATGGTGTTTGACCCGTCGGATTTCAGCAACACGGCGCTCGAGGACCGCATGTCGTTTGTTGGTGGTGGCAATCGACTCTCTGAGTACTCGGTGCCCGAGGAATCCTGCTCGATTTGTCGACGATCGCTTATCGGAGCCGAGCCGACGACGATCACGAATGTGAGTCCACCGAGCTCCAACACTGAGACGACGAGTTCTCACTCGACCACCGAGATGAGCGAAGACATGGATATGCAGTCGCTCACGACACTCGAGTGTGGCCATGTGTTCCACGACGAGTGTATCCTCGCGAAGCTCAACGAGCACCTCAGGTGTCCGCTCTGCGTCGACCCCGTTGGCGCCTAAGAGCAAAAGCTTCGCGGCAATCGTCGCTCTTCATGCCTCCAGTCATCGTTTTCAGCTCACTTTGGGTGACCCACCCGAACGAACCTTGCTCCTTTCCGTGCCTCTCCTTTGTAATATTGGGTTCATTTTCGATTTATTATATTGATATTACGCACTTTTTGACTCAATAGCCCTTCAACTGGCAGCCTCATTACCACCTTTCCGTCATTTATCATCAACAGCGGCGTGCTTTGGGCATCTCTGCATGCATTTGCGTTGGCATGCTCGTTGTGAGACGCACTGAACGCATCGGCTCATTTGCATGATCATCACCGTGCGAACGTGATTACGCACGTCTGCGACAGGAGCCACTGGATCAAATCAGACCCAAACGTCGTTCCATACACTGTTTTAAATACTACCTCACAATACGTTCCATAAATAGATGTAGAGCGCTCCACTTTCCAAAATACCTGATGCAACACACAACGATCTCGACCATGAAGAAGAGCAGTGGATGGAACCAAGAGGTACGCTCTCTCTACCCATGCATTTACTCTCTCTATGCGTATTTGAGATCATGGGTGTATGCTCATTGTTGCCATCGTTGTGCTCATTGTGTTCATATGTGTCTTGCTGTTCATTCAGGTCACAGACGACAAAGGGCGGCGCCGATTCCATGGCGCGTTCACGGGCGGCTTCTCCGCGGGGTATTTCAACTCGGTCGGCAGCAAGGAAGGCTGGCAGCCCAAGACGTTCTCGTCATCGCAGCAGAACCGTGGAGGTACGGTCCAGCAGCGCGCAGAGGACTTTATGGACGAGGACGATGATCCACTGCTGGGAAAACGGCTGGAGACGACACAGCAGTACGATCCATTGCACATGGGTGGATCGCGACACGGACAACGAGGAGCGCATGCTGCTCCTGTAGCGGACAAGCCACGGAATGCGTTTGAAGCACACGTGCTCCAGTTCAATAATGTTACTAGTACTCCTGTGCAGCCACCCCTCGCGATGACTTTCCTGGACGAGTTCATGGTCCCCGTGAATGACTCGATTGGCGCGAAGTTACTCAGCCGGATGGGCTGGAAAGAAGGACATGGCATTGGTCCTCGCATTCGGAAGCGCAAGTTCGAGGACACGCCTGCGTCATCCGCGGCTGCTTCTATTGAAACCACTGCCGAGAAGAGCGATGATCACGCCGTGGTGTATATCCCGCCGCGCAATACAATCGACGTCTCAGCATTCCCAAAGCCGAAATTGGACAAGTATGGCGCCGGTTTTGATCCGTACGTGAATGCGCCAGAGTTTTCGCGGTACAAGCAGCAAACCACGAATGCGCAGCAGCAAATGCTCGAGAAACGACAAGTCGTGACGTTTTCCGATGCGATGAAAGCAACAACGGGGAGTTATGCGACCACGACGGGCTTTGGTCTGAGTGCGCTGGAGGAAAACGACGATCTCGATGTGTATGGTTCTGTGTCGATGGCAGAGTTTGACACTGCGATTGGTTCTGCTGCCCTCGCAAATGGAGACGAGATCAAAATGCTGGACTCGGAAGCCCAGGAGTCTCGTGGTGGGGGACGCCGTCCGCCAACGTTCTGCACCGATGGGCGTCCTGCGTTGGCTGGCTTTGAGCTCGCGTATGCAAAGGAGAAGCCCCCCAAAGCAGTGGTATTGCGTCTGGAAGTGCCATCAACCTTCAAGTGGTACCACCATTTCGATGATGATAACGAAGACAACTCTAATGAGAATGCAACGTTCCAGATGCACAACTTTACCACGGGGAAACACGGCCGAGGATCGCTGATGACGGTGAAGCAGCGCGCTGTATTACTTGGTGAGTCTGCAGAAGACCATGTGAACGCATCGTCAGCTCCACAGCCTCAGACAAAGGAGACCAGTGGAAGCGTGTTTGAGATGCTTGGCGATGTGCAAAAAGCGAGATTATACGCAGCAGTCGCTCAGTCAAAGATGCAAAGTCAAAAAGAACCTTTGCCAGTGCCAAAAGTTCGTGAACCGCTGGTGAAAGGAGCTGCTGGGGATCAATTTCGTGCCAATATCACTGCATCGATTGCAAAGCGGTTTGTGTCTGCGTCCTCGAGCAGCAACGACGCACAAGAGACCAAAGCAGCGGGGATGAGCAATGCGACTTCGGACAAGCCGTCGTATCGAACTCAAAGTGAATGGATCCCAAGTTCTTTGCTTTGCAAACGGTTCCATGTCAAGTGTTTATCAGCTAGTGCGACTGCCATTTCGAGGGAAGAAGACAAAAAGCGCGATCTGTTTGACAAAGAGCTCGTTCCACACCTCGTCGAGTTTGCCGCAGGACGTCAACGAGACACGAGCAGCAGCAGTACCCTAGTAGAGCACACTGGCAATGCGGTCGCTTCCACTGCTACTAACGCGACCAAGCCGCTTGGTGCTGTTCGCCACGGCGACGATGACCTTCCACCGCTTCCAACTGTCGAACGACCTGCTGCGAGTCTCCTGAAATCCATTTTTGAGCCCTCCGATGAAAGTGAAGTGGAAGAAGATGACGAGGACGCCGAAGAAGACAGCAGCGACGATGAAGGTGATGATGGTGACGATGCGACAAGAACTGAGGCTGACCTGATTGCCCCAAAAGCGTCCTCTGTGGACGGACGAACTCAGCCGAGTCTTAGCGCAATACGAGACCCGAACAGTGTCACTTCTACCACCAAGTTGACACCGAACGAGACGAAACGTTACGATTTGGAGACAGAACGGCGCAGAGACCGAGCGACTGCAACAGCAGACGCCACGAGCGACTCAAGCGAAAGTGACAGCAGCGAAGAAGACGCCAAGAAGAAGAAAAAGAAGAAGCACAAAAAGAAACACAGCAGCAGCAAAAGCAAAAAGAGCAGCAAGCACAAGAAGCGGTCTCGTGCGTACTCGGAGGACGATGATGATGCGAGCGACGACAGTGCCAGTGATGACAGGAGAAGAAAGCACCGGTCGTCAAAGAAGAAGGACTCGAAGAAACACTCGTCCTCGTTGAGAAAGCGCAGTCGAAGCCGAGACCGGTCTACCTCCAGACACAGCAAGCATCGGCGCCATTAAGGAACATGTTAAAATCAATCACTTTGACGTACCATGGCTTTTGATTTGCATGAACAAGTAGCTTAGTCATAGGCGCTCAAATGCAATCAATGGGAAAGGTTCAACAGTGTTGGTTGCGCGTCATGTGTTAATGCATTATGTATAAGTGTGTGTGTGTGTGTGAGGGGAGGGTCGTCTAACTATTAAACCTATAATTTCAGACAAGTAAATTAATCAAAAGTCTTCTTGGATCCTTGGAAGTTCTGGATCGTGGATGGCTGGCGCTTTGGAGGACCATCGCCACGACCACCACGACCACCACGGCCACCACGGCCGCCGCCACGGCCACCGCCGCGTCCGCCGTCGAAGCCACGACCACCACCACGGCCGCCGCCACGGCCACCGCCACGACCTCCACCGAAGCCACCACGACCTCCGCCGAAGCCACCACGGCCACCACCACCACCGTTCTGGTCGCGGGACTTGGCAAAGTTCACACGGATCGCACGACCGTTGACGTACTCGCCGGCCATCTTGACAGCCTCATCGACAGCTTCCGTCGTGGAAAAGTCAATGTGACCGAAGCCACGGAACTCACCGGTCTCACGATCCGTGGCCAAACGGCAGCTCACGATCTCGCCGCAGTGGCCGAACGATTCGCGGATCGAGTCTTCGGTGACGTCCCACGCCAAGTTGCCGATGAACACGCTCGTGCAGCCTTCAGGCTTCTCCTCGAACATGTTCTTCTTCTCGGCGGTGCGGATCTTCATCCAGCGGCCACCGAAGTCCTGGCCGTCCATGGCGAGACCCGCAGCCACACCTTCAGCAGTCGCGAACGTGACGAAAGCGGTACCCGACGAGCGTCCGTTCTGCAATGGGATGCGAGCACGAGTGATCTCACCGCAGCCGGCAAAGTGCTCCTTGACTTCGTCTTCAGTCGCTGACCATGGGAGACCGGCGATGAAGATCTCGAGCGACGCGGCTGGCTCAACAGCGGCGGCTTCACCGTTGTTCTGCTTGTGCACCTTCACTGGCACGTCGTCAACCTCCGAGTTCTTACGCTTCTTGGAGATGATCTTTGGCTCTTCGGCTTCCGAGTCCGAGGAGTCCGACGAGCTGCTTTCCGACGACGACGACTCAGCCTTCTTGGCTGGAGCAGCAGCCTTCTTGGCCGCTGGCTTCTTCTCTTCTTCATCGTCCGAGGAGTCCGACGAGCTGCTGTCCGAGGAGGAGGAATCCTTCTTGGCTGGCACAGCCTTCTTGGCTGGGGAAGCTACCTTCTTGGCGGCAGGTTTCTTCTCATCATCCGACGAATCGCTATCCGAGGAGCTGCTGTCCGAGGACTCAGCCTTCTTGGCGGCGACTGGTGCCGCCTTCTTCACGGCTGGGGTCTCGTCGTCCGACGAGTCCGAGCTGCTGTCCGAGGACGACTCGGCCTTCTTGGCGGCGACTGGTGCCGCCTTCTTGGCGACTGGAGTCTCATCGTCCGACGAGTCCGAGCTGCTGTCTGAGGATGACTCGGCTTTCTTGGCGGCAAACTTCTTGGCCACGACGACCTTCTTCACGCTCTCGTCCGAGCTCGAGTCGGACGAGCTGTCGGAGCTCGACGCAGGCTTCACAGGGGTTCTGGCGATCTTCTTGGCCATCGTAGCTGCTCGAGAGGGAGGGACGGAGGGAAGGGAGGAAAGGCGGAGTCTTTGTGGCGTGTGCCGTCGAGCGGATATGTGGAACTGATGCTGCAAAATGTATTGAAGGCGCGCCACGGAAATGATTGGAGGGATCAGCAGCCGTGGTGGTTCGAAACGACACTCTGCATTTGGTTGGCTATTGCCCATTGACGCTTCGTGCGACCTTCGCGCAACTTCTCACACACGACCTCTTCACATAAAAATGTAGGGTGTAAAGTGGGATGCTCCAGTAACATGGACCCATAAGTCGCTCCACATTAGATTGTGAGACATACAAACAGTTGAGGTTTTATTCGTTTGTTCTATCTGCGCGGGAAAAAAGAGAGGCGAGGTTTTATGTTTCAATTGTGTACCAGACATCTCGGACCACGTAGTTTTCGAAATCCCCACAAGAGCTGAGCGACATCGTCGAGAATTTGCAACGATGAGCGGCGACGACGTGGTTGAAGCAGTGCCCTCGGCGGTGGCGGACGCGGCGCTGCTGGCGGCGGCGACGGACGCGCCCGGCTCCGAGAGCAAGAAGCGCCGCACGCGGTCGGCCTCGTCCTCTTCGGGCTCGACGCCAGGCGCCGCGTCTTCGAGCGTAACTCCTGGCGTCGCGGATGGGGACAACGTCCTTTCGGCTTCTACTGATTCCATCTCGGTGCTGGATGTCGCTCCTGGAGGCGATGGTATTGCAGTGAACCCCACTGCTGCCGTTATTGGCACTGCGGCCCATGCGTCCTCAGCGAGTACCGAAGACGAGGAACCAGACAACACCGAGTTCACGGAAGACGAGAACGACGCGATGCAGGACGTGATGGCCAAGATGAAGGAAGCGACCGATGTGAACACGACCCAGTTCAACAACCAACCGGAGAAACGCATGCAACTTTTCGAGAGCAAGCGCATGAACCGCGTGTCGTTCAACTCGTGGTTTGAGTTTGACTCGTACTTTGAGATGTACATGCAAGACACGTTTCAGCCCTTCCGCATGCGCTCGTCGTGCAGTGTCGAAGCGTATCGCCGCAACCAGCAGAAAGTGATGATGACGAACAAGAACTCGCGCGGCAGACGCATCGAGTTCCCCGACTCGGCGATCCACCATCACCGGATATACATGTGCACGCACGCGATGAAAGCGCGATGCCGCGGCGCCACGACGCGACCCGGACAGAAATACCGCGGCATCGGCTGCATTGCGAAGATTAACGTAAAGATCAGTCCGTCGGACAACCCGAACCATTACATGGTGATCGTGACCGACCAGGTACGCAAAGTTGAGCATGGCACGCATACAGCATGATGTGGTGCTGACCTCGTATTGTTATTATTGTACAGGTCGTGTCGCACAATCACCCGATTAGTCGTGAGATCTACGAAGCGTACCCGGACGTGCTGCTCAAGACGATGCGCCGCAACCAACTCGCTCCGACGCTGCCGCGCCAACTGGCGCCAAAGTTTGAGAGTCCGTCGCAGACGCAGAAGTTCGAGCGCACGCTGAACCTGCTGACGCCGCTCGCGGAAGCGATGGCGCGTCTGACTGACGAAGAGTACGAAGCCCAGTTTGCGGAGCTGCAGAAGTTGTACGCACAGACGATCACGGAACACAACACGGTGTGAGCGGAGACTTGGGGTTGCGCAACACACGAGAAAACAAGACGCTGAGATGGGTGTGGCAAGCGCGGGAGAGAGGAAAGATCGGTCATTTTGTGTTCATACGCTCTATATTCTACGTGTACATGGATAAATCACAACGCACCCCATCCACACAACGCATCCGATGTAGTTCGTCATATTCACTCTTCGTCCCTGAATTTGTCGAGCATCTCGCCTGCATGCAATCTCGAGTCGAGATTGTCTGCGGTTGCAGTGCGGGGTACCTGTCGCTTGTAAGAAAGTGGAGACGAGGCAGCGTGACTTATGACAAAGATTTGCGCAGGCAATCTCTGTGACTGCAGCATGATGGATTTTCTTGTGGCTGGATGCAGAACTGGAGAGCATTATAAACGTAACCACCCCGACGAGAGACAGCACGTGCATCTATACATATCCGACGCAAAGGCGCTCCATGCCAATGCCACTGTCCCCATGATCCGCATATTTGCACCAATTTGGCCTCCGCTCTGTGTGTGTGTGTGTGCGAGTGAAAAAGTGGTCTCCGCCTCTATTCGTATCACTTCGAACATAGTTGTAACTGTAAGCCTTCCCTTTTCTCCCTTTTCCTGTGATCAGAAAGTCACTTGACGTCCTCGTAATTACAAATATACCCCTATCAAGTACTGTTTGTAACCACATGCATTAAATTAATTACTGTTAGTAGCCGATGAATTGCTTACAATAACGAAAGCCCCCCCAAGAGAAACGAAAGAAGAGAAAGCTCAACAGCAGGCGTTCATCGACGCCAACAGGAAGAAAAGAAGCGGCGTTGGCGCGTCTGCTGCTTCGGCGACAGGTGCGTGCGGCCCCCATGCGCCGCCCCACGCGCGTACTTTGCGTGGTCTGCACACGCACTAGTCCTTCGTGGAGGCTGCTACAACGCGCTCCCTCCTTCGCTCTCTCTTGGACAACGTGTGGAACTAACTGAGTGTCGTTATGTGCAAATTCTGCAATCTCTCTCTCTCCTTTGCATAGGAAGCGACTGTAATTATCGTTGTGCGACTGGGAGAAGAGAGGAAAGGAGTCAAGCGGTAGTCGTTAACGATGGCTGATACGAGTGGTCTGGATGTGGCGATCGCGCCGAACTCGAGCGTGATCCTGGAACCAGCCGAGTCGCTGACGTTTCACCTGCAACCGCAAGCGGCACCGCAGGCCGTGCTCACGATCCGCAACGTGTCGGACGAGCGCAAGATCGCGTTCAAGGTGAAGACGACACGTCCGCTGCGGTACTTGGTGCGTCCGAACCAGGGCATGCTGGGTCCGAACGGCTCGGCGTCGATCATGGTGATCTTGCAGCAGCGCGACTGCGACGAGTTGCTGCGTCTGGAGCCGTCGGAGCGCCAGCTCTCGAACGACAAGTTTCTGGTGCAGAGTATTTACGCAGACGACAGCTTTTACGAACTAGTGAAGACCAAGTCGACGAAAGAGATGGCCGACGATCTCACAAATATGTGGGCGCACACGGATAAGCGCAGCTTGTCGAACAAGAAGTTGCGCTGTCGCTTTGTCCAGGACGACCAGAGTGCGGGAGTGACGTCTGCTGCTGCGCCAGGCAACAATATCAACAACACCGAAACCCCATTGTCGTCCAGATTCCCGTCGAAGAGCAGCATTTACAGCAGCAGCAACTCGCTGCTGCCGACGAAGCAAGTCAGCTTGGAGGAGTCGAGCATTGCTCGTCCAAACGCCGCGTCGGATGCTGTCGACGTGTCCACACCAGCGCAGCTCACGGCGGCGCTGCTTCAGGAAACGGAGAAGGCGACATCAAAGACTGGCGACGCGACTCCGACTAAGGTATGAACTTGGATCAAGCTAATGCTGTTTTTTTTTTCGTCAAGATCTGACACTTCTGCTGTCTATGTTTTGCGTGCATATAGGACGAGATCGTGGCATTACGAAAGAAATACGATGAGCTCGTGTCGTTCACCGTGCAGCTTACAGGTCAACGCGACGTGCTCTTGACGGACTTGGAGAAAACATATCCTCTTTTTACGATATATTTGCATATTGCGTGTTGCATGCTATCTTGGTATATGAGTCAGCCATCAACCTTGTGGCTTCCTTAACCGTATTTCCTCTTCTTTTTTTATCGAGAGTACGCGCCAGCTGTTGCAGAAGGCTAGTTCCGATGCCCAGCGAGCGAAAAAGATCAACGAAGATGTCTCGGGGTCGACACTGCGTCAGCGCAAACCTGGTGCAGCGGCAGGAAACAGCTCCGATGCTACGCAACTTTCCACAGCCAAGGGGACCAACGATCCGGCGGTAAGCCTACTCTATACGCTCGCTGGTCTGCCCATTATGACCCCGACTCATTCTTGCATTCTCTTTGTGCTGGTGGTGCCAATAGGCGTTCGGATTGTTCCACTTGTTGGTGTGCGCGATCATCTTCTTTTTGGTGGGACGCTATTGCTGAGCATTCGACAATGTCAACCAGTGTATGGGGGAAGGAGGCAAAAGGGGAGAGAAACAAGTTGGGATGTAGCTGGTGTGGTGGAATTGTTGTTGCTGTCGTCGGATAGAAGAAGCCTCGTGAGAGACACAAAGGGAACGAGACGGCTGAGATGAAGAAAAGTTATTGTTGCATCTCTGTGTGCGCGCGTGTTGCTTTTTTGTTGTTGTTATTGAGCCGCAGTGCCACTATTATGCTTTCCGAGGACAGTGTGAAGCGCGGCGTGTTTGTTCGTGATTGCATATGGATCCATTGGCCAATTGAGCGTACCATCTGCGAGCGTCATGCTTGTCAATTTGAAAACCATACTTCTGGAGTCAGTGCCGTCGAGAGTGTGTGACCCAGGGTTTCGCACAGCTTCGCAATCCACAGGAGTTTTTCGTTTTGTCCAAGCGGTATGAAGTTGTTCAAATGCAATGGCAGCAGTCGTTTTAGACATGTGTGATATGTCCGTTCATGTATGTCAGGCGCGCCGTACATGAAAACCAGAAAAGGATGCACTTTTTCTTCATTCAAAGTGTCTGACGTAGAGTTTACGGACCAAGGAAACAAATGCACACACAAGCAGAAAGGATTTATTCGTTTTTCAATGCGTGTTTTCTTTCTTTTCGTTACGCATCCATACACTGTACTTGCCAGATGAGAAAAACGAGTATGCAGAATCATGCAATATCTAACACTGAAGATTATGATCTGTAGACATGGTCGCACTAGTACTCGGCAAGGATAGCAAAAAGATGATTGGACTCACGGGACACCTGGACCTGCAACAGCGCGACTATTTTCCGCTTCTGAGATCTCGAACAGTTTATCCACGACATATGTCATCCTCACTCGTTCGGACGGATTCTGCTTTGTCATCAACTCAATCAGGTTCCACTGCCTGTCGTTCATCACTCCAGGTCGCGTTGGAATGCTCCCATTTTTCACACGAAATTTGACGACAGCACCAAGCATGTTGCTCCCCACGGAGTGTCACCCGTGATTGCTTCCAACATGCACATTGCAAACGAATACACGTCGGAGGCAAACGACGGTCGCCCACCAGCCAGATACTCGGGCGATTTCCAATGAACAGCGCCCATGCGATTCACATCGACCATGATTTCAGAGTCGCCGACGATCGCGCTCAGCCCAAAGTCAATGAGCTTCGCCTTCCCATCCATACCCACGAGCACGTTGTCGCACTTGAGATCGTTGTGGGACGCTCAACCCATGCATGTACGCGAGTCCGAGCGCGATCTCGTAGAGTTTATCCCAAACCAAATGGTCGTTCCCAGCTCGCTTCAAATAGTCTCGCAATCCCCATTCGAAGCGTATTCGCACACAAATAACGCTTGTCGACGTGGCAGGCACCATACAACTCCCAATGTGCGGGTGCTTCTTCAGTCGATGCCACACTCGTACTTCGTGAAGGAAGAGTTCGTTGGAAATCGTGTCCCTATCGCCTTCGTACCCCATGAACTTCACCACAACCGGAGTATCCAGCCAAACACCTTTATACACTTTTCCAAACGCGCCTTGTCCAATTTCGCTGGAATCGGAGAATTGAAGTTTCGCAAAGGCAAGAACCATGCTGGCACAGATTTAGGATCGTCGCCAGTTCTGCTGTCACAAAGTTCTGTCCTTGGTAAATCAAACACTTTCAGCAACACAGCTCCTGGTATCGCGCTTGCTTTCACATGATTCGCATCATTTAGAATCCGCTGATCGATGCTCGCTTCACTGCGCTTCCAGCTCCGGATTGGGTGGCTCTTACTCACATACACCATGTCGAGCAAGCGATCCAGCTCTTCGTAAATCACGTGGTGGGACTCAGCGACTTGTCGACTTCTGGCCGCGTGAGCAATTGATTCTTTATTCACGGCGGTACGCAAGTGTCGTTCCAAACCAGTTAAGGCAGCACAGTACCTCTCTACAACAGTGTCTTTTGGTCGCATTTGCTGTGACACCAGAGTGTAGAACAGAAACTCTAGCGCTGGACACACATCGCGGACAAGCCACTCGGACTCGGGCAATCGGTGACAACGGTCTCGAATTGTTTGCAGCTTGTCTGGAATAGTTTTGGAGACGAGTTGTGGAAATTGGAATGTCTCGATGGTTGCACACTCTGATTGCTGGCATACATCAAAGAAAAAAGAAGGACAATGTTGGTGGAAAATAACACAGTTGCTGTTCGGAGTGTAATATGTCACGCACCTCAATGTGTGTATCGTGGGCAGCCAGGGTGAGATCATTTCTCATCTCAACAAATTTCTTGAGCTGAAGCACAACATACCCGATCGATATGCGATCGGCAGTCTTGAATGCGCACATTTTTGTGAGCAAGTCCCACTGGTCATCACTAAAGCTTTGAGGGCGGTGTGGGAGCTTTCCATATCGGACGCTTCGATTATAATCATAATATTCCAGCGGAAACCAAGGTCTCTTGAGAGTAATCGCTTCCAAAATGCACATTCCAAACGCGTAGATGTCGGATGAAAGAGACTTGGCTCGATGGAGAAGTACTTCAGGCGAAGCCCAATCTGCTCGTTCTGTTACGTATCTGAAGTTATGATGACCCATTCGATGTTCCAACCCACCAACCTTTGCAACGCCATCCAAACCGACAACGATATTTGAGCATCGCAGATCACCATGGACAATGTTGCGCTGATGGAGCAATTGAACACCAAGCGCCGCGTCATACAGATATTTCCAAGGGGATTGCTGCTCTTCTGTCAGCACATCCAGTAGTCGCTTCCCATACTCGTACACGAAAAAAGGCTTCGACACAATATGGCAAGCTCCGAAGAGCTTTCGCACGTTTGGGTGGCTTAGCGAGAACCAGCGAGATGCAACATTCCGAAATTTGCTTTTGTCCATCCGTCGTGATGTTGCGACGATCACCTTGGTCTTCAGCCACTTACCTTCGTACGTCGTGATTTCAGCGTCACCTTCAGTTCGATTCCACTCGTTGAACTCCACATCCTCGCGAGATATAAACCAGTCTGGGACTGATGGCTCTTCCATACCGCACACTCGAAGGAATCGATTTTTGACATCTTCAATGGCGTCTACTGCTTCTTGATTAGTACCTCGTTGTTTTCGCAGCGTATTCACCAGCAGGACAGCTGCACGGTCCTTGTCATATATGTTGTCGAGACCGTCGACAAGGGCTCGTCATCCACCAGCTTTTCATAGATAGACTGCATCGTATTTGTTTCGTCGGTAAGCCACTGATCCTTCCAATCACTCTCTTGCAGGCTCAATTGTAGTAGCGCCGCAAAATGATCCAACTCTTCATGAAAATCACTGATAGCGCTTGAGATGGCAAGACTGGAAACAAGTCGAGACAGAAGTCGCTTTTGCTCTTTGCATCGAAACAGCAGTCGGCAAAAACGGAAGAGGATGGGAATCAACGTTGTCAGCGCTTCTGATTGGACTCCAATCATCCCCTGCTGCTCCAACTGGGAGCAGACGTCTTGTAGTCGTTGCATCACCCGTGTAGTCATAGCTGCAAATTCATGTGTCTTTGTGCATAGTTCATGCATGGTTTTCAAGGTACCAGGAAGCAATGGAGTTCTTGCAGTTGATCGGGTAGCAAATGGATTTACGCCACTACGACATTTCTCGATGAGCAATTGGACACCGGGTGCGTAATCCCATCGCGATATCGATATCAGCGGTGTCTCGCCATCGGCAGCTCGGACCCCCACGTCTGCGCCTGCCTCAATCAGAGTTTTGACGATATTCATATGCCCTGCACGACCAGCCAGAGTGAGGGACGTCTCGCACTCGGACTGCGATTCATTCCAAACAATCGTTCCGTTCGGTGACGCGGCAGCATTCAGCAAAACGGATACTATTTCACTGTATCCTTGTTGCGCAGCGTACGACAACGCAGTTCTTCCGTTTGAGTCCTTCTCGTCTACAGCCGATCCATCCTTTATCAAAATCAAAATGATGTTTGAGTAGCCCGACTCGGCCGCATACGACAAAGCACTTCTTCCATACTCGTCCTTCTCGGTCACGTCAGCTCCAAGATCGACCAAAAGCTGCACAATCTTCGTCTTGCCTGTCTTAGCCGCATACGACAAAAGACTTCTTCCAAACCGGTCCTTGTAAGCCGCGTCAGCTCCTCGATGGTCAAAAAGATGTACAATCTCTGACCAGCGTGCTTTAGTCGCATACGATAGAGGGGTTCTTCCATTCTTGTCCTTCTCGGTTACGTCAGCTCCTCGTTCGACCAAAAGCTGCACTATCTCTGTCTTGCCTGCGTGAGCCGCATATAACAAAGGACTTCTTCCATACTCGTCCTTCTCGGTTACGTCAGCTCCTCGATCGACCAAAAGCTTCACTATCTCTGTCATGCCTGCGTGAGCCGCATACGACAAAGGACTTCTTCCATACTCGTCCTTCTCGGTCACGTGAGCTCCTCGATCGACTAAAAGCTGCACAATCTCTGTCTTGCCTGCTTTAACCGCATACGACAGAGCACTTCTTCCATTCTTGTCCTTCACGGTTACGTCAGCTCCTCGTTCGACCAAAAGCTGCACAATCTCTGTCTTGCCTGCGTGAGCCGCATACATCAAAGCACTTTTACCATACTCGTCCTTCTCTGTGACGTCAGCTCCAAGATCGACCAAAATATGCACAATCTCCGACCAGCGTGCTTTAGTCGCATACGATAGAGGGGTTCTTCCATTCTTGTCCTTCTCGGTTACGTCAGCTCCTCGTTCGACTAAAAGCTGCACTATCTCTGTATCGCCTGCTTCAGCAGCATACGACAAAGCACTTCTTTCTTTCTTGTCCTTCTCAGTCACGTCAGCTCCTCGATCGACCAAAAGCTGCACAATCTCTGTCTTGCCTGCTTCAGCAGCATACGACAAAGGACTTCTTCCATACTCGTCCTTCTCTGTGACGTCAGCTCCTCGATCGACTAAAAACTGCACAATCTCTGTCTTGCCTGCTTCAGCAGCATACGACAAAGCACTTCTTCCATTCTTGTCCTTCACGGTTACGTCAGCTCCTCGATCGACTAAAAGCTGCACTATCTCTGTCTTGCCTGCCTTAGCCGCATACGACAGAGCACTTCTTCCATACTCGTCCTTCTCTGTGACGACAGCTCCTCGATCAACTAAAAGCTGCACAATCTCTGTCTTGCCTGCCTTAGCCGCATACGACAGAGCACTTCTTCCATATTCGTCCTTCTCGGTCACGTCAGCTCCAAGATCGACCAAAAGCTGCACAATATCTGTCTTGCCTGCTTTAACCGCATACGATAGAGGACTTCTTCCAAACCAGTCCTTGTAAGTCACATCTGCTCCTCGATGGTCAAAAAGATGTACAATCTCTGACCAGCGTGCTTTAGTCGCATACGATAGAGGGGTTCTTCCATACTCGTCCTTCTCGGTTACATCAGCTCCTCGTTCGACTAAAAGCTGCACAATCTCTGTCTTGCCTGCTTCAGCAGCATACGACAAAGGACTTCTTTCTTTCTTGTCCTTCACGGTCACGTCAGCTCCTCGATCGACTAAAAGCTGCACAATCTCTGTCTTGCCTGCTTCAGCAGCATACGACAAAGCACTTCTTTCTTTCTTGTCCTTCACAGACAAGTCAGCTCCTCGATCGACCAAAAGCTGCACAATCTCTGTCTTGCCTGCTTCAGCAGCATACGACAAAGGACTTCTTTCTTTCTTGTCCTTCTCGGTCACGTCAGCTCCAAGATCAACCAAAAGCTGCACAATCTCTGTCTTGCCTGCTTTAACCGCATACGATAGAGGACTTCTTCCAAACCAGTCCTTGTAAGTCACATATGCTCCTCGATGGTCAAAAAGATGTACAATCTCTGACCAGCGTGCTTTAGTCGCATACGATAGAGGGGTTCTTCCATACTCGTCCTTCTCGGTTACATCAGCTCCTCGTTCGACTAAAAGCTGCACAATCTCTGTCTTGCCTGCTTCAGCCGCATACGACAAAGGACTTCTTCCATTCTTGTCCTTCACGGCCACGTGAGCTCCTCGATCGACTAAAAGCTGCACAATCTCTGTCTTGCCTGCTTCAGCCGCATACGACAAAGGACTTCTTCCATTTTTGTCCTTCACGGTCACGTCAGCTCCTCGATCGACCAAAA
The DNA here is from genome assembly GCA_006386115.1 of Globisporangium splendens. Taxonomy (NCBI): domain Eukaryota; phylum Oomycota; class Peronosporomycetes; order Pythiales; family Pythiaceae; genus Globisporangium; species Globisporangium splendens. The sequence goes on along the minus strand of VFIW01000022.1, from coordinate 314,996 downwards.
GCTGCACTATCTCTGCATTCCCGCGTTCGACAGCATGCGAAAGTGCTGTCCGTCCGTTGACCTTGCCATTCACGTGTGTCTTGCGGTTAGCCAGAAGTCTTTTCACACCGTTCACGTCCCCACGGCGCACCGCATATAGCAACGCTCTGAGGAGGTCTTGAACACTCTTCGACATCTTGGTGCTGGCGTTACCCATGCTTTTGTGTCTCTTGGTTGCGAAGAAGCCGAGAAATGGCGGAATGCGAGCTAAAATGAAGATGGAAATTGGGAAATGATGTGGACTCGCTCAAACTTTTGTCTTTTCTGCTCCCCAACTCCCACTCTCTTGCCACAAACGAATAAAATCACACAGAGTAGCTGCAATTCGCTGTTCCAGTATTTGGCGATACTATTTCGAAGAACACGGGAAAAAGTAAAGCACATTCCCTACAGTTAGCATATTTGATTACAGTGCCGAAGCGATGACGCTGTCGTCTCCCTCATGCTCAAGCCAATCACTGGACATTGTCGCGTTCATTGAAGAGCACGAACCATATTCGCTTTGTGCTTCTATCAGCTGAAGCGAACAGTGATTGCAAAGGAGGATGCTGGCAAGTGGAGCTGGCTGTCGACATCGACAATGGAGTGTGTGGGTGCTGAAAGTGTCACAGAAAACTATATTGTTTTTCTGCCAATAGAGGAGTGTTGTAAGTCTGCACAACTAGCACTCCGATTGGACGAAAATGCATTTTTCTGCCAATAGAGCGTGCATAAATGGTTGAAATAAAGTACTTACCTGTCACCGATGTGTGCTGATCACTCAACTGAGTGACCGTTCAAGATTTCAGAATGGGTTTTCTGATGTATATTTCTATTGCAAGATGCTTTCAACCCATTCAGACAAATCTCCAACGCAATTTCACACAGGCGATCAAGTTTCACCCTCACACAGCAAGCACATATCCATTCCATCCTTTTATCCATCCCCTCCCAGCATTCGTACTTTCCTCTGCTGCTTTGCTTTTCCACACGGATACGTCACTTGGATGTATGACGGACGCGTTATTGGATCCTTCGCGAGACACTCAAATGCGAGCTCCTATTCGCGGTCGGAGTAGCTTTGCGTTCGAAATACTGGTTGCCCTACGACGAAGGATACGACGTCTCAGCTGGATCCTGTTCGTTCCCAGGTGGGGAACAGCTTCTCGTTGCGTATTCTCGGCACCGTTGCTTCTTCGCACTTGCTCACTATTTTCCACAACCAACCAGGCTCGCACTGAAGAAACCCAGCAGGAAACGAGACGTAACAACGGACACAACAACACCCTCACTGCGCTTTTTCCCTTCTATTGCTTTCCTCCAGCTTCTTAATATTCATTCACCTAGATCACGATGGCAACTCGCTTCTACTACTCCTAATGTGGCCGGTGTTCGCTAAGAAAAAAGTCACATGCCATCAGTTGAGAATCGTTGCAAAGCTCATCTTGCGCTTGCCGGCGCTCGTCAACGGCGCGAACGCTTTGCGCTTGTTGAAGCGGCCACGGCCATCGGGACCACTGCTCTCGCCGCCATCGCTGCTGACGCCTGAGCCGCGAATGCGGTCTTTGCTGTTTCTGGCTAAGCTCTCTTTCATGGAAAGCATGGCGATCGCTGCGGCATCGCTGTCGGAATGGTGACCGAGAGAAGAAACACTTTGCAGTCGTGCCTGGGGTTGCACATCGGGGATCGCTACAGACGCTGATTTCGCTTCAACTTCGCGTGGTGGAGAAGCTGCAAATTCGTCCTGGAAGGTGCCATCGTCATTTCCGTCGTCTTCACCGTCGTCCTCCTCGTCACCATCGTAATCCCCAACGCTCTCCATTTGCTTTAGTTGCCACGCGTCTCCTCTCAAAGCATGTACTTTCACGAGCGGAACAGAATCTTCAGACCGTGGTGACAAATCGCGCGTCTGCTGATCCCCACCGGACGAATACTCCCCGTACGTGCCTGCTCCTGGTCCAGTTCCTCCTGACGGTGGCGAATTCCCTGGCGTGTGATTCTGGTGGCTGCTGCTGCGTGGCGAATTCGTTCGCGATCCTCCGCCATTGTTCCCATTTGGAAAAAACGATCCACTGCTCCCAGCGCCGCTACCGCCACTACCGCGGCGACCTGCCTTCTGCGCGTCGTGCTGGTCGATGCTCGAGCCCGTGGCCTCCATAAAGATGTGCTCCAAACGGTCGATCATCTGCAAAAGCGGCACGTACGTCGCAAACGGCTGCTTCATCAAGATCGTGTGCATGAACTTGTGCCGCGTCGCGTACCCTGTCCATTTGTCGTGCTTCTTCAAAATCTATTTTGTTCATTAGCAGCAATAGAACACACAACGTTGTCAGTCAACTACGCACACCTGTACATTCGCAATGAACAATAGACAAATGCATTGCGCATTCCACGTACTTTGGAAATGCCACAGAAGTTCATCACGGCAAAATTCTCGAGCAGCAGCAATTCTTTGTACAGCGACACACAGCTTTTCATCAATTCGGTCTTTGTCTCGGGCTTCAGAGACGTCTATTCGTGCCATTCCAGTGCAGAAATACAACACACGAACGTCAGAACTCCACTGACCATTCGCGTGCATTTAAATCCGACAGCAAAATAAAGAATGCGCACCTTGAGTTCAATTGAAATTTGCTCAATGGCTGCAACCTGGTTGGTGTGTTTCGCTTGCTCCTGTACGAAAAAATCGGCGATTTTCTTGATCTCGACGCGCAACGTGCGAAAGAAGTTCATCTCATCGGGCGATTTGCCTACACATACAAGCACACATGCAGCATAACCGCTTAGTTCAAGCGCTCATACATATGTGCACGTTGCGCTTGCAAGTCACTTACGGATGCTGTCGTTGTCTTCTTTCGCGGACGGTTTGATCTTGGTTTTCACGAGTTTGTCGCCCTGCAACTTCTCCTCCTTCTGGATATGCGCACAGTCTTTGATGATGTGTTTCAGCTGCTTGTAGTCGACCCAGTGCGGTTCCCAGGACGACGACGACATCTGCATCGACTGCTGCAGCACCTTGCCGAACTTCATCGTGCTGCAATGTTGGCTTTCTGTGTGTGTACTGCTGTTATGGTCGTTGCTTGCGGCTCGCAATTGTACGATGGCACCCAATAAGTAACTCCTGCTTCGCTGGTCGTCGTTACAGGATGAACTTTCGTGTGTCGCTTTCCTTTTTCCGTCCAGAGCTCTCGTTGACGCGTTCTGCACAGAAATCCCATCACACACATGCGCAAAAACACAGATACACAGTCAGTATCGCTCTCATCATCACCTTCTTCTTCTTCTTGCGCAAATGCAATGCATGCGGTCGAACTGCACCCACAAGTCACGATGCAAATGTCCGCCAGAATGCCCGAACGGAGGAACCTGCGCGTCGAGAGGGTGGAAGCAAGGTAAAAGAGCGAATAATCGAGTCCCACAGACACCAGCGTTCTACGGCTTGCTCCCCCTTTTCATCCTTCCTCCCTCTCCGAGTTCCTCTGTCCTTCGTTCATTTTGAGCATCACGGAATCGTGGAATGAGCAACAGCTGGACCGCGCGCGAGATTCGCTCGCCATACAAATTCCTATACACACTGCCCTCCTCTCCTTTCTCACACACACACACGGAAGAGAAGAATGGGGGCGTTTGCCTCACAAGCACATACACACAAACGCGCATGCACACACACGCACACAGTTGTTCCCCTTACCACGCGCACAGGTGGAACGAACGTTGCTCGCCGGTTGCTTCGGTCTATGCCGCACGCGGTGGTTCTTGCTATGGAGGCACCAATTTACCTGGCATTTACAGTAGCCAATTGTTCACACCGCCAGATGCCCACGATCGCCAACAATGTTGCGCGAAGGTGGCGCGAACTTGCTGTGCAGGGCGGAAAGTGGCACGAAGGGGACAGTTTTGCGCCTACACGCGAAACGCCACCCTCTGAAACATAATGTTCAACTGAACCCGAGGAGGAAGTGTAGGCTGTTTGATAGGTTTTTCACAGAATGATGGTCGATGGAGGAGCGCACCTGATCGATCACACAACAAGGCTGGTTTGCGACACTGTGTTGTGAGAAAAACAAAAACAAAAACAAACTCCACACTGTATCGCAAGGCTCTTCTGCCTTGTTCACCGCGATCTTTTTGCAGAGCATCGACCGCCATGCTGCTTGCCGTGGTGTGCGATTTGGTTGGGGGTTCTTTTTCCTTTCGTCGCGAGCGGATCTTCCGTCGTTTGCGTGCGTGTGTCGCGAAGATGCCTCGAAGGCAGGTGAGATGCCAGGTGAGAGGGCGGGAGCAGTGGGTGCGCGGTACAGCGGCAGGAACCCGAGGGAGTTCAACCGGGTGCGCTCCGCATGGCACCACGCTATTCAATCAGGTTGCTCATTGAGCCCTCACAGTTCAAACAGGGCATGTGTGCGTGACTGCGGTTCTGCATGACTTTTGCTCTCTGTGACTCCACACACACCAGCCAAACGCCACGGTCACTTCGCCTTTTGTTGTGGAGTGTTGCACAAGTCGTTAGGCGCACAATCATTTGCATGAGCTGATGGAGAGAATGCAGAAACTGTACGCTGCTCGTCATCATCAGGTGAGTGCACCATCAATCTGATCCTTCGTCAATCTGCAATGGAGACTCGAAAGATATCCTGGAGTCCTCATTTTGCTAGGCGCCCATTTCAGAACTAGGACGACACAAACCAATTGCCCAACACCCTGCAGCCACATGAAGACGCACAACACGAATGCTGCATACAATACGCTCTGGATCACCTCACAGCAAGCACTCAAGCAAATCGTTGTGGAGTCTTTCTATGTGGCGCAAGCCAGCGCCTTGCGCTCGGGGTGCGGAAAGATGCGCACCTGCCAAGAGAGCACATCTCACCCCACAAAATCGACTAAAACCTATCGAATAGACTACGCTTGTCGCTCCTGTCGCAGATGGCGATTGGCGTGTGCAGCTCCACTCGATCCTCTCCGAAATTCAGCTTCTCCGTTAAACGGCGGACGCTTGGTGTTTGACTCTAAAGAAGGCTGTGCGTGCGGATGTGCGTACGCCGTTCATCCTGATGTGTGTCGTCCATCTAAACTGCAGGCGACATGCTTTGGTGCTTGCGCCAAGGCGCAATCAAATGCAGAATGCCGTCCGCTCGTCTCGAAGTCGGCGACTCATCATTCATGCTCTTTGCAAGTTTTGCATGTCGAGTGGGTTCTTTTTCTGCAAGATGCATCAAGTCTCACAGGTCATCGCGCACAAGTCGACATCCCCACAAAGTAGCAGGCGTAACCGATCTCTTGCTTTTTTACGCTCTTGGTCACCAAGCGCGTGCATGTTTGGCATTTTGCTGGGTGAGAGCTGCATCGACGACGATTGACGACTCGCCTGCGCACGCAGATCAGCGAAACAATGCGTTTACATGGCATTGCAGCACGACCAGCGGATCGACGCACATTCACTGTCGTGCATTTTGCACGACAACCAGTCACATTTGAAGGCGCCACGGTCAAGAGTGCAAGATCAACGAATGCTGCGCCGTCTCAACCAGTCATCTCTCGTCGGCGAGCGCATCTCGCTTTTCGTCGCAACGCAGACGATCTCTCTCTCTCTCTTTGTGAATCCTTTTGCTGCCAGCCATCGTGACAAGAGCGAGTTCATCCGTTTTATTTTCTCCTTCGATTTGCCAAATGTGACGTGTGGAGATGAAGTCAAGCATGTCATTGGCGACTTTACGATTTTGTCGACTTTGCTGGAGTTGGTGACTTACTTGTCTTCGTACAAAGCCAGGCCGCTCGGCTGTTGAAGATTCGATTCTGCAGCAATGGCTGCATGCTGATCAAGTGGCGGATGCCTACAACGGCAGCGCCGCGCGCATTTTCACATGCAGCGCCACTGTATTTCTGCGCGCGGAGATTCGCCCAGATGCTGCGCTCTATGTGTGTAGTGCTGGTGCGATTTGCTGCCTTCAATTTGTCAACGTGCGGCTCTTTTTGCGGCGAACAGGTGGGTGAACTTGTCACGCTTGCGGTTTTATGAGCGCTCTTTGATTCAATGGCAAATGGGACGAGTTGCAGCTGTGTGTGCGTTGCGTGTGGTGACTAATAGGTACGAGGCGTGTTTGCAATTAGCTATGCAGTTACGTGAGCTATGCAATAATGCCGCGATCGCTGGCAATTCGCCGTGTGCACTTTGAATGGCAGACTCGGAAATGCGCATGCAGGCTGCACGCTTTTGTGTCGTGAATCTTGGTCGAGCGCTGCATTTCCATTGGCCGCTGTGCACTGACCAACCGAAACGCATGGACCGTTTGCTGGTGCCTGAACGGCATGATGAGCCATAGGGAGTGGAACTGCCTGCTTTGTCACGACCGAGAGGGAAAATGCTCTCATTCGCGTCGTCCTGAAGCAAACTCAAGCAAGCAGACGATGACGAGCCGTCCCTCTTTTTTTTAATGCCTCCCTCAAACTGGATCGATGAGAGACACAAAAGCACGGTTCACAGCGACGATGTCTTGAAAACTGCGAAATTGTCGAGATCACCATTTTTGTATTGATGACAAGTCCGCGTTTCCACGGCACATTTGAGATTCCCAAACGCAGCTTTCTGGCGTTTTGTTTGGTTTTGTTTGGTTTTATTTGGTTTTGTGGGCGAGTTTCCGGTGTCTGCGCCAAAATACGGGCCAACCTTGCGAGACAAATTGCGAAAATCCTCGTCTTCCGGTCACTTACCAATCAAAGAGGGTGAGTTCGAGGCAGCGATCGACGAATGGCGGCACCATACGCATTCACAGAACCTGGCAACCTCTCGCGCTGTGTAAATTCGCTTTCTCTAGACGACATTGCCGAGCAGCAGTGTAAGTTTGCTAGAGATGGTGACGACAGAAAGCGACGCAGAGCCACCGCAACTGCCGAACATTGCAGACGGTGCCGATCGCTGACCGTGAGTGCGAACGCGTGATTGACATGTAAGCGCATTTTGTACACCTCGTTAACCGTGCGCGTACGGTGGCACATTCCATTCGCCAGCAACAAATTCTCGGCTGTACGTGCGCAGTTTCGCGAATCGAATGATGGTGTGGCCGAGCATCGAACACACCGTGTCCATTTGACGTTGAAATCCGACACGAAGACGAACTGATTTTGAGCTCAACATCAGTATAGCAGCTGCCAATTGCGTTGACTCACTCATTCGCTCGACATGTGTCAAAATGGCACCGAGTCGCTAAACATTTTGGTCGCCCTCGAACGGACACGAAGAGCTCTAGGCGCTCGAGAACTTGGCGGCATGGAATAACACGCCCGAGATCAGCGATCGCCGATTTCCAAGTTGAAGACGCAGATATGTTGTTCGTCGATCGCACGGTTGGTGGCCGGTGCGATTGATGCGCGAGCTGAGGCGTTTTGCTCCTGTAAAAAATCTCGACCACGGTGTTTGCCGAATCCCAAAATAACAATCACCTGGCCCGTCGTATCAATGTGTCCACTGTGAGCGAGCACTGGTTCCCCCACACAACTGACCCAACTTCACGACCAAAGAGTGTAGAAATCCTCGATTGAACTTTTCTGCAAGTCGTAAAACAGATCAAGATCGTCTAGCAGGCATTCTCTAAGCGAAAAAGGAGGTCGAGCGCCAACAGCAGCACCAAAGTGTCCGTGCTGGACGACAAAGAAAGTAGCGAGGACAGAAAACAGCAAATACAGCGCAGGGTGTCTACAAAAAAGCAGCACGCTCGACATGGCGAAGCTTCAAGCGGTAAAGAGTGCACCGATTTTTCCTTTTCTTGGCTTTTGCTGCTGTCAACTTGGAAACTCGTTTTTTGCCGAATTCTCAACGTGAATCTTGTCAGTTCGACAAACAACTACAAGCAGAAATCGCCAGTCTCTTCTTTCGGCACTGGCACTGCGGTATCACTCTGTGCAACATTTACACACATTCGTGAAAAAGGAAACACAGCAAAATCAGCTTCGCAAACATTGCAAAACACGCATCGGAGAAGCACAAAAGAACGACGTACAGATGGAATCAACATGATCGCGATGTCCTCTCCGCGCTCAGTTCGCACAGCCTCAACCCACTTGGACGTGCTCAGGAACGAGGAGCGATCTAATTATTCATCATAGCACCCGTTAGAACTTGGCATTTTGAATCGGTCACGTACATGCACGTACTTGTGATGTCGTACACCACGACGGCGACCGATGCATCGCGAATATACACAGGAATCAAGCTGCTCGATTCTGGAATATGCCTGCACACAAGATAAGACAAAAATGCATATTGAAATATGAGTCACTTGTTCAAATTATCTCAACACCCATGCTGCAGCACAATGAACTCACTCTTGCCCGGCGATATCCCAGAGCTGCATTTCCACCGCACGGTCCTCCAAGTGCACGGTCTCGGACAGAAAATCAAATCCGACTGTGGCCTGCGGGGTGTATTCGCTGTAATCAAACGACCCGAATGCGAAGTGCGTGATGATCGACGTCTTGCCCACTCCCTGATCGTCCAGGAACACGAGCTTGTATTCTGGACGCGGCGTGATCTCTGGCACGCCCGCATCATAGCTGCTCTCCTGGGTCTCCGTCGTGCTTGGGAAGTCTGCTGCTTTCTCGTCGGCCATGGTAGCGTGGTCTTGATGCCACAAATACGATAATGTCCCTTCGCTTGTGTTGCTGCTTCTTCTTGGCGTTCCCCACGCAATCGACTCCTTCCTTCTCCTCCTGCTGTGAAGCAAACGCCAGGACGAATGACGTGGCAAGCGAGAACTGCACCATTTCCGTGGCGTGCTCGTGGATTTTCATAGTCTTGTTAAGTGGAAGTACACCTGTGCTCCACGCCAATAATTTGATATCCACACCCAAAAAACGCGGGGACAGACTGTTTTTTTTGTTTTTGTTTGGCTTTACCCAAACTCGAAATGTTGCCAACTTGAAGTCGCTGCTTGTGTCGCACAAATAGGTACACTTTCGTTCAGGAATGGTGGTCGGAATGTATATTCTTTAAAGACTGCTGAAAGCCACTGCGAAGACGTAGGATTCGATCATCTACAAACTCATCGCATTCACACGCGCCTTGTTGCGTCCTTGCCGCTTTCTGGCTCACATTCGAGTCACCATAGTCCATTTGCTCACCAAAGGTACATGGCGAACTCGAGGATCCGCTCGACCAACGGCGCTGGCAAATGTATCCACCGCACGTGGGACTTGTTGCATCTTGAGTCTAGTTTACTGGACGCATTTTCGATGAGCATCGCAGAGATTCCAAAGAAGAAGGCGGCGGGAATCCGGAGCCACCACCGCCCCCATTCATAGAGAAACGACCGAACACTGAATGACTGCGTAAGTTTCCGGACCGCGAGCGCATTCGCCATCACGACGAGTCGGCATTTCTCGCGCTGATCCGCAGGGAAGTGCGCGTGCAATCCTGGGTTCCACACGACTGACCATTGTGGCGACAGCATCATCTTGACGTCGCTCTGTATCCACGACGACGCCAGCACCGTCGCCAAGTGTGCGTCCGCTAAGCACATCAATGTCAGTCACCAATCCTTGATGCACAATGAGAGCGGATCATTGGGGAGGCGTATGCCATACACGTACAAATGGTGGAGCGGGACGCGCCGTGGGTGAGCAACAACCGGATCATCGCATTGTTCTGTCGCTTGAGTGCCATCTCCAAAGCGGACGAGCCCGTGCTAATACACAACACATACGCAGCAATTAGACCAGCAGCATTCGCAACCGCGCTTCAGAAAAGTCCACAAGCAATCGCACATAGTGGTTGCGTTCAGGTCAATGCCGCGTTGCGTCACGAGCCGTGCGACGACCGCAATGTGGCTCCTCGAAACAGCGAACAGAAGCGCCGTCCAGCCCTCGCCACGTGTCACGTTGACGTCGCTATAGTGTGTATCATCGCGCTGCGCGAGCCACGTGTCCACGGCGGCCACGTCGCCGTTGGCGGCTGCATCCAGCAGCGCGTGTGGTGATGCCGCTGTGCCATCGCTGCATGCCATTTTCAGGATTGAAGAACATTGTTTGTGACTGCGTCATTAAAGTGAAACTCGAACTTGAAGTAATATATTGCGTTAGTTATACTCGCAACTGTACTGTATCTATTTATGCATCTAGCTCTGAGTATGGACTGGGTGTTGAACTGGAATCGGGTTCTACTATATCAGTACATTGAAGCGCACGCTTTTTCCTAAATGTACTCTTGCCGATGCCCTGCAGCTGTGACGCCGCCCATCGAGATGGAGACGCTCCCTCTTGAAGGCGAGAGCTCGGCCTCGTCGTCGCTTCCTATTGTGAACTTGGGCGACGGGACCTGTCGTCGCGGCGGCGACCACACGCGCGCCGCTGTGCTCGTCGCCGAGTCTGGTGGGTCGTGCGCGTCCTCGTCGTCCTCACTGAAGATGTCGTCGTCATCGCCTCCTTCCTGGGGAGTGCCCAGCGCGTCGGCGCCAGGGACCGCGTACCACGAGCGCTGCTTTATGCGCCGCCATACAAACGCGACGAGCACGATGCCGAACACCGAGATCACGGCGATCTGCACGAAAAACGTGCCGTAGTGGAGCGAGTCCACGGGATTCTCGCTGGTCTGCGTACTAGCGCCAGACGCACCAGCACCCGGACTCGCGGCAACGGGACTGCGGACTCCATCTCCTGCACCAAAACAAAACAAAGGAAGCGATTAGATAAGCAACGCGCTGCGCCAACTTGCGTAAAAGCATATGCGCACGCACCACACTTGGATTCCGCAAAGCCGATGCGTTTGTTTTCCGTGTCAAAAATGACATCGTAGCCCACCATCGTGCTCGCGCCGAGGACACCGCCGCTGCGCTCCGAGAAGTGGAAGTTGCCGTAGTAGTACTTGCCATCGTCTGAGAGCGTCAGGTACTTCTCCGCGGGGATACTCAACTCGATGTCGTCGTCCGCTGGCGTCATTCCTTCCAGCACGATCGTGATGTTGGGCAACGACGCGAGGTCCTCGGCGCGGATCACCATCTTGTTCTCGCTGTACTTCATGCCCGCTGCGCTCTCGAAAGCACTCAGGAACGCGCGGGAACCAGAGCGTTCAAAGAACGTATCCGTCGTGCCGCTGTCGACAATCACGCCTTTCCCGCTGTTCAAGGACGCCGGGTCGATGCCCAACGACTTGCCAGCGACCCAGATGTCCTTCACCTTGACAGGGTACCACCCCGAGTTGTCTGTGACCAGCGGCGTGTATGCCACGTCGGTGTTGTGGTGACTAAAGTCCATGCCACCGAGCACCATGTCGCCGCCGTTTGCACCAAAGCAGAGCGAGAAAATGTTCTTCTCGATCCGCTTCGCGTCGAGCATGTACGACATCACGGTCGCCTTGTGGTGCCCCAGCCCCATGATGCCATTCTCTTTTTGAGTGATAAAGAGACCTGGTACCCGTATTGAGCACAATTTTCAATGGCATTTGTGAGACAAGGAAGACAATCAGACCATAATCTCACGGCGACACTCGTACCTGTTTCTTTGGTCTGACAGCCCAATGGGAAGCGCACGCCATAGTGCTGCATGATGAAATTGACATCGGTTCCAACAAAGCCTCCGACCCACACGAGCTCGTCGACGACCACGGCTTGCCACATGCTGCCTTCGGTGTAGCTCTACAGAGAAGGTTCGTGTTCACCCAAAATGAGGCACTGCATGCGCTTTATGACATTCAGACACGTAGATCTAAATGCAAATGAACCTGACTGATGTAGCATCGGTCCTCGCTGCACGAATTGCACTGTACTTCAGCGCTGCAGGTCGCAAATTTGGCCGTGGTTGATTTCGTGATGTCAAAGTACGGGTCCGTGTGATCGCCACAGTCTTTGCAGCTATCATAATAGATTCCATCATACCAAGACAATATGTCAGCTTTACGAGACCGCCAATATCGCGTCGCTATGAAACGAAACAAGCGATTAGATGCGTACGACGAGCATGGGAGCGCCGTCAGGTGGCTTCCCGTATCGACTATCACGGACGCGCGCTGAGCAGGTACGCCAAGGTACAGCTCCGCATAGTGCGTTCTACATAAAACATGACACACATCAGACAACCGCCCTGTGCATCACCCCATCACCTTCCTCAAGCCACACGCCACGGCACACAACTCACCCGAAGCCGACGCCCAGCGGCACTTCGCTATAAACGACGGGCGTCTTCGCCGTCGCATTCGCTCTCGCGTACTCCAGCAGCGATTCTGCGCCATCAAGCGATCCGCTGCCTCCATCGTCTCCTTCGCTGCTGTCACCATCTTCCTCTTGAGTCTGCGTGCGTCGCCGTACGCGTTCGAGCTGGTACGCAAGGCGCACGTCGCGTGCCACGTCACTGCTGATGGCCGCGGACGCAGCGCCAAGATGCCGCGCGTGCGCGTGCTCTGCGCCACGCCCGACCTTCTGGAGCGGGATGCGGATCCAGTTTGAAGCGGCGTCCGCTGCATGCGCTGCGTCATATGCGCAGGCAACGAGCAGCGCGACCGGCAGCAGCGCGTGCAGAGCGCGCATGACGCCTCGAAATGGCCACGTCGCCCCCATTTCCCCTCCCTGAGCTGTGATGATGATCAGGCAGGCGACTGACGCTAAAAAAAGCAGCGCTGTGGGTTTCCTGCCCCGCCCTCGTTCCTGCAACCTAAGGTGGAACAGAAAAAGTACGCATTAAAGTTGCAATTCGACCAAAAGCACCCATAAATATTTTCCAATCTGACGAGTGTGTATGAAAATTTCAGGTCATGAAAAATACTGTCTCGAGTTGTACAGTTCGATGCTGGCTAAGTTCGATCCGACGGATGTAATTGAAACGAGGTTTTGAGTGTCAGTTCGATTAGGTACGAGAGGGGGCAACCAACTGCTGCTCATCTTCGATTTTTGTTGGGCGAACGCATACGCCGCGTATCTTGTGCTGGGAAATGGAGAACCAAGCGGACGCCGACGCAGACCTGCAGTCTGGCAAATCAATCGACATTACACGGGCGGGTACGTATGTAAATTTACACTCTGTACCATTGTACACTGACAAATCGGCTACAATCGCAATTTTTTCCAGGAAGGCAAATGCTGAGAAGTGCGAAAAAGCCAGTCCCGGCAAGACACCTGTCCCCGCACGAAAGCATGGGCAAAAGCGAATGCAACAAGTGCGTCTGTGATTCAGACGACGACTTTCGTTTACCAAGCGAAGAGGGTTGGTGCCTTCAGGCTCTGTTGCATGAGTATTTGTACAAATGTAACAATTCTTGGCTGTTGTTTCTCACTCAAACCGTGCGCTCTCATCCGATTGCAGGCACTGAAACATCCACGCAGAAACCGAAATGCAAGTACAACTTGGCAAGCAATTGTTGGGTCATCAGCGAGATTCGCATGATTTCGTTTGTCCCTTTGTGTAACATTCGAGTATGGATATCCTTTTGTTGCAGCCTTATCTGCCGTGTCGAAGCAAAAAAGACGACGCGAATCCACAGATGTCATCGAGAGTGATGCAGATACCGAACGAAGTGGCCACTGCGAGCGAGTGCCTCGCCGTAGAATGAGCGCCACGTGGGATCAGAGGATGCAAATGGAGAAAGCACGAAGCACAGCCAGCAATCTTGTCGACCCAATGCAAGTGAAAATCTTCCGCTCGTGGGATGACTTCCACACGTCGCTTGAACTATACTGCTCAAGTCAGCATCTTCGCTTCCGTATTCGCGACTCCGAAACAACTGCGAAGTATAACAGGTATGTCCTACGTAAAGTTGCTTTTGGTGATAAAGTTGCTATATCATTGTGGATGTATTTGGAATAGCAAAAACAGCGAGAAAGTCCCAACGCTGTTCGAATGGACCCACAAGATTTACCGTTGTACGCATGGCGTCTTTCAACGATCCAGAGGTGCGGGAAAAAGAGGTCACGCCGTCCGTTTCACGGGATGCTATGCCAGATTCACTGCGAGAGTCGTGAAGGTTGGAGAGAAGGACAAGTGTAACTGGCAGATTGCCGTCGAAAAAGAGGTACGATGTACCCAAATGCATCATGAAATTACTTCTGTATAACCAAATTGTTTGTGTGCGTTCGTCTCTTGATTGTCTAGATCTGCACCCACAACCACCCAATAGGTAAGGCTGATGAGGTCGTCAAAACAAGTGCGATTGCAGAAAACAAAGAGCTGATGGACGTTGTCACCGTCCTTGCGAACGCAAATGCAAGCACCCGAAACATAACCCAATACGTGTCCGAAAATTTGGGTAAGATGTAATTGGAAATTGTTGTGTCGTGCGGTGGCGTCATGTTAACACCACTATGTGATGTGTTGTATATTGGATTGTTTTTCGTATGTGTGAAATAGGCCATGTAGTGCATCCACAACAAGTTCGCAATCTTTTGCGCAGAATGCATGGCGGAGCTACCGCTGAAGATCGGTTTAAGACCATGATCGAGTCTTTTGTGCGAAGCGACGGAAACGAGATCCTGTTGGTCCAAGACCAAATGGACATCACCTGTGCTGTGGTCATGCAAACAGCCGCGCAGAAGCAAGTATTTGAGCACTGGGGGCAAAGTCTGTCGATGGACTGGACGCACGGAACAAATAATCTGGGGTATCACCTTGGTATGTGAACCTTTATGCGTATATTGCAACCTTATTGTGTGAATTGCAAACTTATTATACGAATTGCAACCGTAAACTATTAGGCAGCCTAGTGGCTACGAGTGCGACTGGCCGAGGGGTACCCGTTCTGGACTTCATCGCACTCAACGAAACAGCCGATATCATGCGCCAGATATTGGAGTTTTTCAAAGCGAAGAACGGAGGATGGCGACAGGTGAAATCATTTGTCATCGACAAAGACTTCGTTGAGTGGCGTGTGCTCGAAGAGCGTTTCCCTGGTGCCAAAGTTTTGCTCTGCCAATTCCACACCTTGACGTACTGGAAAAAGTTGCTTCAAAAGCCGAAGTACAACCTGAAGGTCAAGCAGCGAGACGATATCGAAGAGGTGATCACGCAAATGATTTACAGGTAACTTGCATTCTATATTCCATTTACGATCACGTCCTTGTTTCTAATCATGCGGGTCTTGTTTTGTGTAGTACCACTGAGTCGGCATTCGTTCGATCATGCATAGGGCTGACCAAGTATTGTTCTGCTCAAAAATGCGAGGATGTGCTGAACTATTTCAACAAGAACTGGAAAAGCTGCTACTCCATGTGGTCCAATTTTGCAAGAAGCGCGTATTTCTCTGCGGGAAATACAACAACAAATCGTGTGGAATCGAATTGGAACCAACTCAAAATGCTGTTGGGGAAAAACACGACTCTAGACAACACAATTGCCGGTGTACTTGCCCACCAAGTGACTGTCCTTCGCCAAGTTGGAACAGCTTTACGGCGGCATCAGATACGGTCGCGGATGCCAGACACTGTGCCGGATTTCCTTCGACGCGTGTCCGGCCGGTTGAGTGATTTCGCTCTGGAAAAGGTCCAAGAACAGTGGGACACATGTGGTGAGATCGCCAAAGTGACGTCATGCATTCAAGATGAAACGCAGTCGTGGAAGTGGGAAGTACGCGTATTCGGCCGACTGTCCCATTGCGACGACTTAACGTGGACATGCTCGTGTCTCTTCTACTCCAGCTACCTGCTTCCGTGTCAGCATCTGATGCATCTTGCACACAAGGTTCATCGATTCGTCGCGCTCCCGGAGGCAGCAATTCCGACAAGGTGGTGCATGCGGTCTGCTTGTGATGTGTCAGCGGCAATTGAAACAACTGTCGCCACGCTTCTCCCGACTATCGCCTTGACAAACCTGAAACAAAGTGCCAGATTTTGTCATGATGATTCAATCCGGCAGGACGATAAAGCAACCCAAGACGGCGTACCGTCCTTTGCGTCTCGCCTGGCAAAACGACGGAAGGCATCTGGAGTTGTGTTCGTTCGACTTCGACGTAAAGAACGCGCGAACTTGGTCGTGCTTTCCTCAAATGAAAAGCACGCATTTGCTAAAGCCGTCTTTGAGCCGCTTATCGAGCGTCTCTCCCAGCTGTCGTCTCTAAATTTCTACAAGCAGCTGAAGGTGTGGGAGGATGTAGTTGCTGACGCCATGCAATCAGAGCACGACATGGAGGCTGAGCACAAAGCGGAGACTGGCGATGCAACGAGTGCCAATGGTACGACTGACAGTGACCCTGATAGTGACATCATCATGGATCCCGTGGATGCAATGGAAACATTCAACTTGATGAACGAGCTCGAAGCTGAACCCAGCAACGACTACGACGAATACTCAGAAGGCTCACATGTCGATTTACCAGTAGCCTCCGGAAACACAGACTCTTTGAATTTTTCCGGTGAAGTTGAGGACCATTCAACAACAATGACAAAAGATGTATGTGCTGCGCCACACATATGTGCAATAGAAACGGTGGATACCGCAGTGTCACGAAGCGTCGACGTAATCCAATTACCTCCAGCAAAGCGGCAACCTCACACGCGCCAAGCAAGCAAGCAGGGCTGGAAAAAGCAGGGAAGACGAAAAGCACTTTTCTGTTTCCCAACAGATTTGACTGTGAGTCTTCCAGAGGTTGTCCAGTGGGCTCTCCATACTAAATACATCAAGAACGTGAAAAATATACTGGACAAATATCCAGTTGTGATGGATGAGCAGTACTTGAAGACACGCAAGGCAAAAAGTACGCGGATGGCTATCGATCCCGCAGAATACGTGTTCAACTTCGTTGTCCCTCCTGCATTGATGAAGCGGATGCTGAGCGCTGTGGAGGAAGAGAAGTCACGCCGAAAGCCGTCTGCCTACTTTATTTCTCGACGCAATGAGGATGTGGTGAGCGGAGATGACAAAGAAATTGTTGTGTCCGTTGATCCTGACCTGGTATCGTTTTCAAGGTAAGCTCGAATGCTGTGTATGGGTGCTTTTCCACAAAAAGTTGCTTTACAAGTTAAGGTTGCTTTTTGTTTTATGGTTGCTCTAACTTTTGTGCCTGTTTGTGCGTCTAATTGTAGCTCGTACCTGTACACCATGAGCCATTTTTACGAATGCAAAACTCGATGCAGCCGCTGGGTTGCTGATATGCGATGGCTCTGCGAGGACTGGGACAAGCTGGACGTTCCTGATGTCCCAGAACTCTATTCACTGGAGTTGGACAGCCATTTTTCAAATCTAGATGCGCCTCGAAAATTAAGCGATTGCCAGAAATTGCAGCAGATTGCTCTTGAAGTCATGTCGAGATACGAGTGTTCGGCAATGCGCACAAGGTTCTCCCTCAAATCAAGAAATTTTGGAATCAATTTCGAGGAAATCATTGGGTTCGTGGCGTGCGAGAGCATGCTCAACGACTCTGTCGTTCAGTTTGCTTGTCAAGCCATCTGCGACTCAACAGAGGATTGCTACTTTGTCAATTCTCTCGTGTTCTCGACCGGCCGCTCACTCAAGCCGCCAACACGAAAAATATCGACTACCGAATATGTAATCCTTCCAGTACATCTGAGTGACATACACTGGGGCGTTTTGATCGTGAACTTAGTGTACCCCTCGCGGATCTCGGTGCACTTCTACGAACCGCTGTGCCGTACAAGCTACCGTCCCGTCATGCAAGACCATTGGCACGAATACCTTGAGCCTTTTTTGAAGGAGTGGCACGTTGCCAGCGGGGAAATTACAGCTTTTCCGGACGTGACCGAAGAGTGGATCCTTCAACCCAAACAAAGCGATGGTTCAAGTTGCGGTGTCATGATTATCGGACAAGTGTATTCTTTGGTCCACGACGAATACAGATTCCAACGACAAGTGCCATCAGCAACTTACGTTCGTGTCATGCGATTGCGAATTTTATGGATACTGTTGTGCAAATCCATAATAGAAAATCCAGTAGATATTGATGTGGAAAGGATCAATATGAAGCTGGTGGAGTATTTCAAGACAGGAAACTCAAACGTGACAACATTAAGCATATAATATATTTTTACTCTTGTGATTAGCGACGTGTTAGCATTTCACAGCACGTGCGGAAGAGTGTGCTAAATTTCCAAACGAATTCAAAGTCGACTGGTTGCTCATTAATGCTGGACGCGAGTTCGGCAGTGTCAGCCAGCTGGTCTTGAACTTTATACAAAAGATCTTGCTGTGCTGCTTGGAGCATTTGTGAGAGCTTCATCATTTTCTGTATATTCTGCTCCATTGCCCTTAGCTCCCGCATTCTCGCGCGCGCCAAGTGCTGTCCCAGCTCATTGTCAGTCATAAGAAGCCCTTCCATCCCGCCACCACTTCTTGTACAGCTGCGATCAGACACACCAGCTACTTGTGTAGGCGAGTCCATTCACGACAGTTGTCTTGGATTGTGTGCTTCTTCGTGTGTTTGCAAGTGGCAAACACAAGATTTTGTGGCTCTTGGTTGTCCCTTGTAGGAGCGATTCTCATCAATCCTCAACAATCCCTAACTGGACAAACCTATCAGTGTGACTCGAATTATATGTGTAGTTTATCTTAGCGACTTGTATTATACATGAAAATTTCCGCTCCCAAAAGAATTTTACGAATTTATCCGGTTATTTTGCATTTATTTGGTTTGCATATGTAACCTAAAACCAAAAATGCTAGGTTGCAGCAAGAGATTAGGTTGCTTTTCAAAACTTAGGTTGCAGCATGGACGTTAAGGTTGCTATAAATTCTGTCGTGTTGTTGTTGCTTAGGTTGCAGGAACGGGAGCCTTCCTGCCCTAACCTTTACAGTTTAATACCCAATTAGAACGGTCTACCAAAGCAATGTGCGACATGATTGGCGTATTTTGGGCTTGAGTTGATTGAGTTGGCTTGCTGTGATTGAGCGAAATTGCATCATTCAACGAAATGGCTAAATGTGGCAGAAACACTGACATACGTTAATGTTCCACAATGATAAGGGTCGAAAACAGCACAGTGTGTTGCAATTTGTACTTTGGCTTGCTTTTCATCACAAAGTGGAACGCTGTACTGATTTATATTAATATATCGAACTCAACCCTTGCACCACTCCCACATTGCAGTACATTCCCATCTCATGCACGCTCCTGTCTCACTTGGCGTAGACATCGTTCGACGGGTCCAAGTCGGGCATGTACTCCATGGTCCGCGTGATCTCGTCCGCGATGCGCTCGCTGTACACTGCAGCCACAAACGCGCGCCCCATGTCCGTCCCAGCAGATACCCCCGAGCTCGTCCACGTCTTCCCATCCACGACCCAGCGCGCCTTGCGGATCCAATTTACAGTCGGCCGCGTCGCTGCAATCGCGTCGAACGCGAGCTTGTTCGTGGTCGCGTTCTTGCCGTCGAGGAAGCCTGTGGCAGCGATGATCTCGGCGCCAGTGCAGATCACGAGTACGAACGTCGCGGCCGCAGCGGCAGCGCCAATATAATCCATGAACTCCTGGTTCTTGATCACGTTCGCGCGACCGGGACCGCCAGGCACGACCAGAATGTCGAATGGCGAGGACACTGCTGCATCTCGGAAGCTGGTTGTTGCGTACACCGGCACGCGTCCAGGTGCGGAGTAGACGACACCTTTTGTCTCGGAGATCATGTCGAACTGCACCGACACGCCGTGCAGGGCGAGGAACTCGAGGTACGTCCCGATACCCACGTAGTCGAGCAGCGCCGTGCCATTGTACACGATCACGCCGATGCGGAGCGAAGTAGGATGAGGACTCGCCGTGGACAATATAGACGAAACGCTCGTGGCGTTAACGATGGAGTCGCTAGCGTCGACAGTCAGCGCATCGGGGTAGCTCTGCCGCGCTGGACTTGCTTCCGACATTGAGGTGGCGGACGACGCTTGTAGGAATGACGCAAATGCAGCTAGTCAGGACAGGCAACGCGATCTCGATGATGGGCAAAGGTCGGGAAGGAGTAACTTCTTGTTAAACCCTAAGTGAGGCTGATGTTGCAGGGCTGTGTGGATGTTAAGTCGCGAGCGTGCGACAATCGACAACTGTTGCAAGAAATCCACTTCTTTTTGTCCAGTCATATTGACCAATTTTACGACAACCATCTCGTCTCGCGAATTCTGGAGATAAGTGAATGGCGGATTGCGTGTGGCTACAGCCTATCGAATGCAGGCAGGAACCCCAGAGCGTCACGTGCAGCCAAAGCGCTGCTGAGAGGGCAAACAGCCAAGATGGTCACTCAACAGCACATTAGAGCAGTCCACCATGAAGGCTGAGCGCGTGCGCATTTCCATAGTGGCTGCGCTTTGCAGACTTGCGAGCGAGAGTTTGCTTCAGGCGTTGGCACCAGTGAAGCATTTCGTTTTTTGGTTGGAGCAGGTCGAAATGAATGGGTCCATTTTTTCATGCAATCGATTCTCAAAGCATCTCAATAGAATCACCTGGAAAATTGACTTTTGTTCCTTGCAGTAATTTGACTGATGTTGAGCAATAAAGCAGCAAGGTCAATCATTGACCTGCATTAATTTGTATATAGTCTCTTCTGAGAGCTGATAACCAGTCACAAAACCAACTTCAACGATGCACAACATGAACAACCTTCGTTCATCATTGTGAGATCTGGCCATCAGAGGTTTGCTCAAATGCGGATACGGCAGCCAACTCGTCGTATAAGCTGTGCTGCCATGCACTTACGCATAGATATCGTTGGACGGGTCGAGGTCGGGCATGTATTCCATCACTCGCGTGATCTCGTTCGCGACGCTCTCATTGTATATGGTGGCCACGAACGCGCGTCCCATGTCCGTTCCAGCAGACACGCCCGAGCTCGTCCACGTCTTCCCATCCACGACCCAGCGAGCCTTGCGGATCCAGTTCACGGCCGGTCTGCCCGCTGAGATCGCGGCGAATGCGATCTTGTTCGTGGTCGCGTTCTTGCCGTCGAGGAAGCCCGTTCCGGCGATGATCTCGGCGCCAGTGCACACTACGAGCACATGTTTTGCCGAGTTGGCCGCGGCGCCGACGTAGTCCATGAACGCCTGGTTCCGGATCACGCTCGTACGACCGGGACCGCCAGGCACGACCAGAATGTCCAGTGGTGAGGATGCCGCCGCATCGCGAAAGCTTGTCGAAGCGTACACGGGCACACGTCCAGGTGCGGAATATATGACCCCGCTGGTCTCGGCGATCATGTCGAATTGCACCGTCACGCCATGCATCGAAAGGAATTCGAGGTAGCTCCCAATACCCACGTAATCGAGCAGCGCCGTACCGTTGTACAAGACCACACCAATACGAAGCGAGCTTGGAGGACTTGGAGCAACTGTGGCATTCGCGATGGAGGTACTCGAGTTCAAGAGAAACTCGCTGCTTTGGGTTGGTTCTGCCGCACAGAACGGCGTTGACGACGGCGCTTGGAAGAAGGAAGCAGCGACCGCGAAGGTAGCAACGGAGAGCAGCCAGCGAGCGACGCGCATGATGACTGAAGATGGACGAAGTAGGAGGACAGAGGCGCTTGGGGGTACGTGGACAAATCCAAAGTGGCGGTTGCGCTGCTTCCGCGGCGAACTCTGTCCGCGACGCGACACTGGAGGGGGAGGTGCGACAGTCCGCAGATCTTTCCCGGTCAGCATTCTCCAAAAGTGCCTTCACCCAATCGTGTGGCTCGGCCATATCGGATGGCTTCGCGAACAGCAAGACCCACGCACTATAATAGAAGACGCCACTGGACGCGCTGTCAACAATGCAGTAGAGCCATTCAACAAGCGAAGTGTGAGCATTCCCTAATGGATTATGCGGCTCCGCAATCGCGTCAAACGAAGTCAGGAGCATGATGTGTGTGATCGGATGACCGATGGATGCCTTTCAACAATACAACCTTTCACAATGCATATGCTGAATTTGAGGTATTTTGATTTATGAATAAGTTTACACGCCACATTTCAATATCTGCACAAATCTATAAGAAGCATTTTATGTTACTCTCTGATCCTTGCAGAGTGCTCTTTGACGACGCAATTGCATCTGTTTCTCGCGCAAAAGCACTCAGAAAAGTTCCCTCGCATGACAGACGAACCTCAGACGGGGGCGACACGGCACTCTTGAGCACTTTACGAGGCATTTATTCAATTCATTGTGCGCGCCGCGGCTCTGAGTCCATTTCAACGAGCTTTGAGTGTGAAAATGATCAGCTTCGTTCGAGCCTCACCTTGTCCCCAACGCCATCAACCAAATGATTATGCAGCGAGCGCCATGTCAGTATTTCGGTGGTCGCGAGGCAAACGTTTCTCACGCAAAAAATCAAAGAGCTACAATCTGCGGCCTGCTCGGGTCATCGACGAGCTCTTCTTCGGATCCTCGTCCTCGTCGGTCGTCGCGGTGCTCAATAACTACTTGCGTGCAAGGAAGAGGCGACGACAGCAGTCGAAAATGCGGTCTCACCCAAGTACGCATCTCGTTTGTGCGCCTCGGGCTGCTTTCACGGCGGCTGGGAGGTTCGTCGTCATCCACATCGTCCAATTCCTGCCACAAAAGAGCTGCTCCAAGTTGTCTTCTGCGGATCAGAACGATGACGACAGCAGGTAAAACTAAAGCTCCGATGCAGACGACGAGGAACAGCATAAGCGTCTGACGCATTTCCTGCAAAACTGTGGCCGTTAGCGAAAACGGATCGCCAGCACCAGCGATTACAGCATCACCACCTACGCTTGATCTGGATGCCGAACCTGGCCGGAAATCCTGAGGACCACGGTTTCCATATGCAACCTCTGATGCATAGGAAGCAGATGCGCTGAACGACAGATCTGATCCTGCGTCACGGCCAGGAGAGTGTCTTCCAAATCCGTTGGACCCACTCGCCGTGGAGGGGCTCGACAACCCGGCTTCGGCACGACCTCGATGACGTTTCCCAACATTACTGGATCCACTCGATCCTGCGCCACCACCAGGATAGTGTCTTTTGAATTCGCTGGATCCGCTGGATGCAGCTACTGATCCTGCATCACGACCTGAATCGAGACTTCCAAATCCGCCAGATCCACTTGAGCCAGCGGCACTCGACAGCACAGCCGCAGATCCTGTGTCACGGTCTGGAGAGTGCATTCCAAAGCCACCGGATCCACTGGAAGCAGTACTACCCGACAGCACATCTGCTGATCCTGCGTCAGGGTCGAGGTATTGGCTCCCAAAACCATTAGAGCCACCACTGGAACCGAAACTAACCTCGGCGTCATGACCGGATGAGTGACTGGGATCGAGCGAGTCGGACGATGACTGTGCGCCATCAGATGGCCGGGATGTCTGATTGGCTGGCTCCTGTGTGTGGTAGGTGCAATCGGCGTCTGCAAAGCCAAGTCGACGGTTTCCCCTGTCGAAGATCACGTCGCGATTCACCAAGAGATTAGCGCCAATGAAGCCAAGTGCTTGGAGTCACAGCAGTAGCACACGTGTCAGGCATAAAGATTTTTCCTTCGTCATGATAATGAGCGCACATATAGTACTTACAATAGTCGTTTCCGATCCACAGCAGCGCCCCGCAATAGCGACCGCTGCTCATTTGGACCAAGTACTGGCTTGGTGACACCTCAAGCACAATATTGCTGCCGTTTCCTGCACTCCTGAGCACGAGTTGGATCTTCACAAATCGAGTTGCAATTTGCTGGTAAGTGTACCCCTTGCATCCTGGGCTGGCGGCTTCGTACTTTAGCCCTGTGGTTCTCCCGAAGGCAGTCTCGAACATGGCTTTCAACGAGCGCGGCAAGTACGTATACTTCAAGGCGTTCGCGAGCAAGAAACCGATACCTGAGTAGCTGGTTTCTGGAACGCCAATCGGCAAATGCCCGATTTGCATATCAGCGAGAAGCACCCCGTACAGACCGCTGACCGAAAGCACACACACATAAAAAGTAAGCGCTTGCGAGGGAGAAGAAGCATGATGCTTGTTAAACGTACTCGAGAGCAAGCTCGGGGTCGAGTTTAGCGTACGCGAGCTGGCCTGTGTGCCGATTGGTGTCAACGACGCCAATCGTCATGGACCCGCCGTGCTCGCTCAAGCACATGGAAAACAGGTTGGCTGGGATCTTGTTTTCCCTGTAGAGCGTCGCGACAAGCGACTCGTCTAGATTGAGCAACCGCAGCAGCAACAACAGCAGAAACACGTCAACGCAAAGTGAATGGATAACAAAGAGAGTCATATTTAGTGACACCTACCACTGTTTGCGAGACCCAAATATCCATCGACGACCTGCCGACTGAACCATCCTGCAAAAATTACGAGCGAACAATGGAGCGGTGGGATGTTAGCACGCTGAAAACAATCCAAAGCAACGTCAATGTGGAAGAAAGTTCGGCTCGCCAGTGCATGGACGTGCCTGTTTTGTTGTGCAGACAGCCAAACACAATCTGTGTGCCGAACTCGTCGCGTTGGTATTTGCTGTGCTCGTCTCCGAGATACACCAAGTCGTCCACCACAGTCGCTTGCAAGATTGGTTCATTGGAATATTCCTATGATGCGTTAGCAAGTCACGAGATATCAATGCAATGTGAGGTTTCTGGAAGCGCAGATTGTCTTCACGGGGTTCATTTCGTAGAAATCGTACCTGGGTAATCGTGCAAGAGCTGTTTGGATTAGCACAAGCATCACATTCATAGGACGATTTTGAGGTAACATTTGCGCAGCGGACGTGGGTCAGCGTGGAGGAGTTTGTCGTGACGAATGCCGAGCCTGTGCTGCAGCCTTCACAATTGCAGCAAGAGCGCGAGATCCAATGTGTCAGTGTACAGGAGGTAAAGTAGAATTGGGCTACGGTTGGGCTTACCCAGAGCAGTGCAGCTGCGTGACGTCTCTCGTGATATCCACGGCCATCGACACGCGCTGTGGAGGCATCCAGCATACGCCCACACGTAATGCGACCCAACTGCAGCAGGATGCAATGGCACCGCTTTGCTGCTCTGTAGGCGTCGTCGGTGATACAGTTCTTCGTCGTCAGCCATGCCATCAAAAGCATCCTCCTGTCATCGTAATGCCAACGCCAAGCCTTTTGGATGCGCTACTCTTGCCGCCTCCGTTTTGCTTGAATCTGCACGTGCTGCACCCGCAAACAGAGCAAGGACGAGTGCGAGATTCACTGTGGAGCGTGCCATTTGCTACTACCACAAAGAGTGGCAGAAAAACAAATGCCGACCAACTTGCAACCTCCTCCTTCGCTCAAACATCGACCCCACAAACTCGAACGACTTTGTCTTGCGCATCTTTTTGAGAAACAAGCTGAGCCGACAGACAAGCACTCGAAGTCGCAGCACATCCACAGTATCTTGCTGTCGTGGATCTGGCTCGGCTGTGGGAAATAGACACCTTAATTTAGTTAGCTCCAAAACATCACTCGTAGACCAATTGGCGACTGGGTACCACAGCGATCTTGTCCACATCCGGAAGCAAATTTGGAGAGGCGTCAGCTCGCTCATTCTATATCTCGTTTCAAAGACCCACGCTTGGGGGTTAGATCACTTGCTGTGATCTGGAGTAAGAGAGTGACTCTACCTCGTGCCTCACTTTGATTGGAAAGTACTAGAGTGTTGATGCAATGTTAAGCAAGATGTCCTAGCGTCGTGCTTTTCTTGGCACATTCGGTTGGCTTTGCGGGATTTGCCGTGAAAGTAAGTATCAATTGCTGGCACCGAAAGTCCACAACTGTGTAGCAAATCGGCTCCTTAAAGTGCAACGATCTGGGGACTGTGTCGATCGAAGAGCACTTCTTCGCTGGCTTCGCAGTAGTGAATGCGAACTTGCGTATCCGGCAACGGCGGCGATAGAAGCAGAAAATGTGGCATCACGAACGATCTCTTTGGGCTGTGGTTTCTGTTGCCATTGTCACCTTCTTCTTCGTCTGGTGCACTTAGTTCCTCCCAAAGAAAATCTGCCCGATGCCTCCGACGTCGGATCACAACAGCAATCACGAGAACAAGACCAGCTGCCAAAATAGTGCTGAAAATCGTGAGAAGAACTGGGAACGGCTTTCCGCCGTCAGCTTTCGTGTTCGTTGCGCTTGCATTTACGCGATTGTCGGTGCTGTGTGCCTCAGACGATGTCGGGACAGGTGATGTGGTTGGTTTTGGTTCAAGTGCTGTGGTGGGTAGAGTAGTCACAGAAGTCAATGGTGCTGGCGTTCTTGAAGTTGTGACAGAAGCTGGAACAAGCGTGTGAGGATCAGGAGTAACAGGAGCTGGGGTGTAAGCTGACGCTGGGGTATGAAATGGAGTTGGAGTTGCAGAAGATGGAGTCACAGGAGATGGAGTTGCATTATTCGCATGATTCAGATGTGTCGTGCTAGTCGTTGCTGTACTCTCAGGGACTGGCGTCAAGACCGGTGCTGACTCGGACGAGCTCTTTGATGACTCAGTATCAAAGTCAACTGATGCTGCAACTGGTATTGGCGAAGGCGCGACAGTTGGCCTCAAGGTTGGCTTTGGAGTTGGCGCGGTTGTTGGTGCCACTGTTGGCTTGAGACCTGGCGTCGGGGATGGCACAGGTGTTAGTGTTGGAGCTGGTGGTAGGACATGCTTCGGAGATGGATTTGGGGTTGGCGAGGTTTTGGACGTATCCACGTTGCTCGACGCAACGACACCGGGAGCTGGCTTATCGCGAGGTGCACTCGAGGGAGCCGTGGCATTTGAGTACGCACAATCTGCATCCACAAAGCCCACACGTTGGCTTCCACTGTCGAAAATCACATCTCGATCCGTCATGATGTTCGCACCGATCACTGCACACATTGCACACCCACACAACGAATGATTCATCAGCACTCATGTCAACGAGCGACAATATCGACGCGAGATGAAACCAAATCCACACACCTCCTCCAGAAAACTCCGTCAAAAACACACTCGCACAATAGTGACCCCCACTTTCTTGGATCAAGTACTGGTCTGGCGTCACCTCGAGCACAAGATCGCCGCCATCTTCTGCTTCCAAGACAATCTGGATGTTCGGAAGCGCATCGAGGTCCTCGTCCGTATAGCCTTTACAACCAGCACCCGACGCTTGGTACTTTAGACCCGTAACCTTCTCAAATGCAGCTTCAAAAGCAGCCTTCATCGAGCTCGGCAAGTACGAATCCGTCGTGCCGCTGTCGACGATAAAGTGTCCCTGGGAGTAGCTCTTAGCTGGAGCATCGATAGTGTCGTTGCCGATCCGGACATCTCTCAACATAACGTTATAAAAGTGGCTACACGGAAACAACACAAATAGAGAGAGAACTTATTTCACAAAACGCGACAACTCACACAAACTCATTCAACCAGCAATAAGAAAAACGAACCTGCGGGTTGGGTCAGGACCGAGCTTTGCGTACGCTATCTTCCCCTTGTGGCGCGCAGTGTCCGGAACGCCGATCGACATGGAGCCTCCGTCGTAACCAAAGCACAGCGAGAACAGTTTGTTCGGAATCTTCTTTTCTTTGTACAGTTTCGCAACCAGGTTGTCATCTGCGCATATATACCCACATCATCGCCAAAACGAAAGGAAGTAGCACCTTGTCAGTACCACTGATTCGACTCCATGCCAACTGTGTAGTATACACACGCACCATTGTTGGAGAGCCCCATGATGCCATCAGCCACTTGACTAATGAACAATCCTGTTCAACACATGGTCACATAGTCGTGGCTGCTATTGCGTGCTCAAGTAGGCTCTTGACTGAATTTGGGGAATTTGAGAATTCTGCACTGCTGTCCACGATGAAGCGACTTTCGCGCGATGAATGCTGCGACGAAAAGGCTGCGATTGATGGATTCTCGACTTGAACATCCAACGCCTTCACACGGAAAAGATGCCTGCTTTGTTTTCATTATTCGCAGGACAGAAGAACAGTTGGAACAGTCTTGGAAGGATACTCCTCTTTCCGGCTGCAATATGATCCCAGGAACACGCTAAGGTCTGATCAACGAAAGTCGATTTAGTGTCCGTCACGATCAGTCTTGAAAGTGCAAAAAACGACCAATACGGACGTGGAGCTTGGCGAACCATGCATCCATCTGGAGATCCAGTATCTGTCCTGCTCAAGCGCTAAAACACACTCTCAATGCGTGCAGTACAATGGGAAAATCAAGTGGTCCGTACTTGTCGGTGGAATTGGAGTCACGAGCAGTGGCTCAGCACCTGAAGCAAAATGCCAAAAGAGCAAGTATTCCGACTACGAATTATTCGACACATTCTGTGCGGATCGGTGGTGCAACAGCAATAGTCAACGGAGGAGCAGAAAGCCTGACAATCAAGCTACTCGGTCAGTGGCTGTCGAATTGTTTCGAACAGCACCCACTCCAATCAGCTGGCGCCACAACCGACTTAGCACGAAGCATGGTGTGATCCACGGTTTCGGACATCATGAGCCAACATGGTTCTTCGACGTGCCAGAAGTCGGTATTGCCCAAGAATAACTTGGTTCAAATTCGCTCCTGGACTTCAAGATGAGTCAGCGCTGTCCAAGTATCAATTCGTCTTTTGTCGCTCCGGACCTCCAAGTTATCTGTCCCAGCGACAAGACCTCTCGCTTCAGAACACATTCAAGTGCTGTCCAGCCAATCAACAAACTCTCGCGGGGCTGCTGACCACGTCCTTCTCATATGGGCTGGAGTTAATCAACCAAGATTTACTGCCCCAACTGATCTGGTTGCTGTCTTGGAAAGAGGCATAATCATGGGCATTGAAACGCATATCCGCTGCCTTGGTTTGTGTGAATCCACTCTGCTTCCCAACGTGCGCTTCGTCTTGTTCATCCACGACCAGCGCACCATACGCAACGTCTCCTTTGTGACGAGAAGTGTCTGCTGCCGCACCCAGAGTCATGAATCCACCTGTCTCGGCAAAGCATAGTGAAAAGAGTCTACTTGGAATCTTGTTGCTGTCGAAAAGCTTCACAACCATCGACGTGTCTATGCAGCAACAAAGAAAGCGGAGAGAATCAGTCAGTTGTCGCTCTCCATTTTTGCTACGAATCGGATGTAACATCACTCACCGCAGTTGTCGAGCCCCAGTACGCCACCAGAATGGCTCCGAGTTTGCTCCCTGATGCTTCAGCCTGGAGAAAAGAAAACACACGAAAAACAAGGCAATTAGAGATGCTGCTTAGCAAGAGGAGATTTGCTTCTGGCAGGAGAGTCGATGCTCACGTAAGATATTTCACACGGTGACGCGGCATTCGAACATTCTTGGCAGCGAAAGAGTGGGCTTGCCGAGCCACAATCGACTTTAGTTGATGTCGACGAAATTGAAGCGTCAAAAGCCACCTGTGCATTCGGTGCAGCTTCGTCAAAACGCGCAGGTGCAGAACCCAATGAATCGGTAAATCAGCACGAAAGGTGTGCATGGAAAATGAACCGCGAGCTTACCCGGAACAGGGGACTGTTGTGACACAACGCATTGATTCAATAAAGGGTCAATTGAAATTGGGACTCTTGGAAGACAAGGGAGATGGCTCACGCACCCATTCCCAGTTATCGCCAAGGGATACACTCTCAGAGGCAACGCACTCTCGAGCTCTCGATAAGCACGTGCACCATGTGCAACTTGCATGGATCAATTTGTCAGCGTCCAAGCGTTGTGACTGTGTCTTTGTTGGCTGAGCTTGTGGTTTCAAGCACAACATCGACGAGCCTTCATTGATAACATCTGGGAAGACTACTAAATAAGAACGCTGACTTCATGGTTCTGAGAAGCAAATTTCAGCAGCTAGGAACGCCAATGCAACTCACATTGGACAGTAAATGTAGACAACTCCATCAAAGATACTCTCACCTGAGTGCTTGAGATCTCGACTTGTGTAACAGGTCGCTCCTTCTCAATGGTACAGGAGCGTTGATGATTCAGACACATTCGGTCAAGGCACGCATTGCTGTGTACAAAACGCACAAATATGAAAGTCTACCATTTGCTCATTAGAAGATGAATACCTCGGTTTGATCTTGCATTCATTCATAGGGTAAGGACGAGATAGATGCTGTCGGATGATAGATAAACAACTCGGAGCGACAAGCGCCACGAACTCCCTCGGTTTCTCGATCACAATCGCTCGAGCATGCGCGTATCGTGCTTCGTGTCTTCGTGATTGTGGGCTTCGCGGTCAAAAATCTCGTCTTCGTCATCGTCATCATCATCGTCCGAATCAATGTCATCCGAACGAAGTGGCTGCTTTCCGCGGGACTTTTTCGAGCGCACATGAGGATCGAGTTCCTCCTCTTCGTCGTCGACGTCATCTTCGTTTTCTTTCACTCGGCTCCAGTTGTGATCTTTTTTGTTCTTCTTGAACTTGATCGATGCTGCCACAACGAGAAGAAACACCGCAACAAGAACCGTGCCCACAATGGTAAGCACCATCGGGTGCTCGTCTTCGCTCGCAGTGTTCGCATGATTCAGATGTGTCGTGCTAGTCGTTGCTGTACTCTCAGGGACTGGCGTCAAGACCGGTGCTGACTCGGACGAGCTCTTTGATGACTCAGTATCAAAGTCAACTGATGCTGCAACTGGTATTGGCGAAGGCGCGACAGTTGGCCTCAAGGTTGGCTTTGGAGTTGGCGCGGTTGTTGGTGCCACTGTTGGCTTGAGACCTGGCGTCGGGGATGGCACAGGTGTTAGTGTTGGAGCTGGTGGTAGGACATGCTTCGGAGATGGATTTGGGGTTGGCGAGGTTTTGGACGTATCCACGTTGCTCGACGCAACGACACCGGGAGCTGGCTTATCGCGAGGTGCACTCGAGGGAGCCGTGGCATTTGAGTACGCACAATCTGCATCCACAAAGCCCACACGTTGGCTTCCACTGTCGAAAATCACATCTCGATCCGTCATGATGTTCGCACCGATCACTGCACACATTGCACACCCACACAACGAATGATTCATCAGCACTCATGTCAACGAGCGACAATATCGACGCGAGATGAAACCAAATCCACACACCTCCTCCAGAAAACTCCGTCAAAAACACACTCGCACAATAGTGACCCCCACTTTCTTGGATCAAGTACTGGTCTGGCGTCACCTCGAGCACAAGATCGCCGCCATCTTCTGCTTCCAAGACAATCTGGATGTTCGGAAGCGCATCGAGGTCCTCGTCCGTATAGCCTTTACAACCAGCACCCGACGCTTGGTACTTTAGACCCGTAACCTTCTCAAATGCAGCTTCAAAAGCAGCCTTCATCGAGCTCGGCAAGTACGAATCCGTCGTGCCGCTGTCGACGATAAAGTGTCCCTGGGAGTAGCTCTTAGCTGGAGCATCGATAGTGTCGTTGCCGATCCGGACATCTCTCAACATAACGTTATAAAAGTGGCTACACGGAAACAACACAAATAGAGAGAGAACTTATTTCACAAAACGCGACAACTCACACAAACTCATTCAACCAGCAATAAGAAAAACGAACCTGCGGGTTGGGTCAGGACCGAGCTTTGCGTACGCTATCTTCCCCTTGTGGCGCGCAGTGTCCGGAACGCCGATCGACATGGAGCCTCCGTCGTAACCAAAGCACAGCGAGAACAGTTTGTTCGGAATCTTCTTTTCTTTGTACAGTTTCGCAACCAGGTTGTCATCTGCGCATATATACCCACATCATCGCCAAAACGAAAGGAAGTAGCACCTTGTCAGTACCACTGATTCGACTCCATGCCAACTGTGTAGTATACACACGCACCATTGTTGGAGAGCCCCATGATGCCATCAGCCACTTGACTAATGAACAATCCTGTTTCGTGGTTCTGACAACCAAACATGAAATGCGTGCCAAACTGGTTCCGCATCTGCTCGTTGTGCAAACTATCTGCGTCGCCGAGGTACACAATGTCTTCCACGACGGTGGCATCCCAGCTGCTCCCTTCCATGTACGCCTACATGCACAAAACAACCAGAACAACTCCGTCAAGTCGAAGAATCTTCCAAGTGCTTCGGCATCCGTGCTTGCTCTCGAATGTACCTGAGAGATGTTGCACATTTGACTGGTATCAGCACCACAGTTTTTGCATTTTGGTGTGAAAAAGGGGTTGGCGGCTGCACACGTCACATGCGTCAGCGTCGATGAAGCTGCAGCAGCAAACGGTTGATCCGTGTGGTCTCCACATCCAGTACACCTGTTCCAGAAGCAAACAATACGCATGCGACACTAGTCAGTACACGCCAGCCAGACTGCAGTGCACAAGCCCTCCTCAAACTAATGAATTGCCTGCCACGCACCCTGAGCATGGAAACGCCATCAGACCACTTCCTGTATCCGTGATCACTGATGCGCGCTGCGGCGGTGTGCCAGCGTACACCCACGCGTAGTGCGTGCCGAGTCCTAGGTTCAACGGCACGACTTCGAGCTCCCCATCGACATTCTGCAAGCGACGTCGTCGATACACTTCCGAGTGCGTCTTGGCGTGATCCTCGATGCGGTGCAGCTGCAATGTCATGCCTTGCGGGGCTGTCGACTTCACATCCACAACGACAGCACTAGCAACCGCGAGCAGGAGCAGCGACGCAGCCGCTGTCTTTTGGAAAATGCGCACCATGTTGTTTGCTTTCTTCTCTTCCGTTGATGCCGCGCTTCAAGACGGAAATTAGTCAGCGACGTGCTTGATTTCTTCTGTTTCTTCTTCGGGAGGCCGATCGCGTCGTCACCACCGGCAGCAGCACACACGACAGCAGAAGGACGAAGGACAGGAGGCCGCACTCACACGCACACTCGAAGGGCGGAGGGAAGCGGGCGCGACGCAGAAGGGATTCGAATGCGCGCGCGCACGTGAGGCTTGCGGTTCAAGTCGGTGCTTCCTCCTATTTCGGGAATGCGAGCAACTTTTGCTTGCCACGTGTGGGAAAACTGCTCTGCTTCCCTCTCGAAAGTGATTTGTCGCAGTATCACATTTAGTCAACGATATCTATAAATCAATATTTGTCACCTTGATGCAGAGAGGTTCGATAAAATATGAAAGCTACTAACATTGGATTTCTTGACTCTAAATATGGTGATTTGCATTTTTCAGATATGAGATTTTACAAAAGAACACGTCGTGGTTCATCAAGTGCAGCCATGCGAGAATGGCAGAAAATGGGTTCAAACTCGCACGAGTTGGAGGCATTGGCGTATGGCATTCTGCATTCGGTCCTTCTAAGAGGCTCTGCAAGTGCGACGGTGCTATTGCTGGCCGTTCATGGGCATCGCGAGTGCTATTTCCTGGCGAAGCAACGTGGACCAGGCATCCGTCGCGAGACCAGTGCGACGTCCCATCGGCGACGGTTGCTGCTCCTGCGGATGCGAAGCTCGTTTCCACGTCGTTGGTTGGATGGAACATCCGCGGAGTGTAGACGACGTGCCCGTGCGTAAATGTGCGCGTGTGGGAGTAGGCGGTAGAGCCTGCGAGCTGCTGGTGCTCATCACAGCCGCGCCGAGTGGAGCACGATGCGTGAATGTGGACGTCCGACTGGTCTTCGCCAGCGTGCTTTGCTCCAACAGCTCACTTCGGATGTCCTCCACCATCTGCACCCCTTTTGATGAGATCAGCGTGCTGAATCGATTCCGTCCTGGTGACTCTGCACCAGGTGCTACTTGCGCTGAAAAAGCCATCAGTTCGGTCGGTAAGGTTGCTTTCATACTGAGCAGCTTCTTTCGGATGTCGGTATTGTCTGACGGATGTCGTTGAAAGCCACTAGAAATGCCGATCGAGTCGTGGGAGCGTCGACTGAACCGTGTCGAAGACTGGCGGCTACTGCTGTCATCCCTTTCACCATGGACCACGAGGTTCAGTTGCTCTCCACTGACAACCTGCAGTCTTCCAACCAGCTCCAGATCGCCTCTCACCTGCTCTGCGCTTGATCCATGAGCAAATGCTGGGAAGTCGCGCTGCTCTGAACGCACAAGTCTATGCTGGTTCCAAACACTCAAGAATTCCACGGCTGGAGAACATGCACGCAAGTCGTCCAGCGTATCCTCGGTCCATTCGATTTGCTGGAGTTGCCGTTGATACTCGAGCACTTCGCCGTCGATCACGACCATTTTCGTCCGCACTTCATCCTCCAAGCGGCTCAGCGCCTGCTCGCACTGCAAGCGAATAGCTGCCTCAACTTGCTCTTTGTTGTGCATCACATCTTCTTTCGCTTTCGCGAGAGAGTGCAGCTTGTTCTCGATCACCGATTTCCGCGACTCCACTAGAGGATCACTCTTCAGCGACTCGCGGAGACTCAACTCGTATGCGTCGGCGATCGTGAGCAACCGATAGGTTCCTTTCTCTCCGACCGAATGATCGCC
This sequence comes from Globisporangium splendens, assembly GCA_006386115.1. Classification (NCBI taxonomy): domain Eukaryota; phylum Oomycota; class Peronosporomycetes; order Pythiales; family Pythiaceae; genus Globisporangium; species Globisporangium splendens. Next base: position 280,807 of record VFIW01000022.1, on the reverse strand, counting down.
CACCATTTTGCAGTGCACGCATACTGGGAGCTCGCAAACTGAGCAGTAAAACTCGACATGCTTGCCCTCGTGGAATCGACAGCCTGTCTGGACATCTGTTAAGCCGTCTTCCAATTGCTTCACTACGATCGCGTTCACGTTAGTATCTTGCTGCTCAAGGTTTGATGCCGACGATAACGATGACAAAGGTGATGTCGGTACCACATCTGACGACAATGCGGATGAACTGCGACGACGAGAGCGACTCGCAGGCGTTCCTGCACCTCTGGTGTGCTTCGCTTTTCGGTGCAATGGTACACGCTTATGGCGGCCCACCAGCTTGTTTGCTAAGTGCACCTCTTGGTCACACGTCAGGCAGATCGATGCCTCACAAGCCCGACAAACAACGGCTGCTGAGTGTTTTTCACACAACGAGCACGGACCCGCACTTTTGGAATCTATGGCACTATAGTGAAAGCGAACCAAGTGCTGCGGCAGGATCTGAAGCGCATTGTTGAGGATGTACTCGTGGTAGTACCCGCGGTCGGCGTCATCTCCTTGTGCGCCGTGTTGCAGGTAAAAGCTGTGGTAGCCGGCTGGCAGTCACTTCTTGGCTTCTTCTTCGTTTTGAATGGCCAGCGATCTTCCGACAGCGATCTTCCGACAGCGATCTTGCAGAGCACAAGTTGCTGAGTTCCTTTGCTCTTCAGTGGTGGCCCTAGCCGCAAGTTGCCTGTCGTGAATTTCATTCCAGTTTGGTTTGCGTCGAGCGAGGTGAATCCGTAGCTGTGCGCATCGCCCATCGCCGCTCCGAGGTTGTTCACAGCGACCCATGAGTCCAACTCGAGGAGTCCATGGGAATGCTGTTCGTACTGCGCCACAAGCGACGGGTTGGTCATATCCCACATCGTGATGTTGTCGTGCACCTTGTACCCAGGTAGACAGCACTGCAGCAGATACTTGACTCGCGCGAATTCCTTCGTAGTATGACTCAGCGGACTCACACTTGCAACTGCTCCAGCAACCGGTATCGTCACTTCGCCCGTCTCTGCATCTTCATCCTGGTCTTGGTCATGAGTATCGTTGGAATTTGGTGAGTCCTGACCACTTTCGCTCTTTGTTGGTGCATGCGGCGCTAGAAACAAACGAAGACGAGCGAGCGAAGTGCCATGATCGTTATTTGAACCCTCAGTCTCCTCAACTGCCATATCGCTCGCCGACAGCTCTCTCTCTCTGATCTCAACCACGAAGCAGAATGGAAAGTGTTGGATTGCTCGCCTGAAGTTGGAAATACGTGCCTGGACTATAAATATGACCGCGCACTCGAAACTACTGGAAACACGATCGCACAATTCACGTCTTTGGACAGTCCTGCGGGGCAAATCGAACATCTCACAAGGGAGATTTTCAGCATATCATGCAAAATGTAATTACCATTTTGCGTGCTCAAGCCACTGTGGTTGTGTGAGGTTTGCGTCCGGAATACTACTGTCGTGACCGTGGTGCCTCGGAACGTTGCAGTCTTTTGATTGATTGTTAGTTCTTGACTTTTCTTGGAGCGCGTGTGCCGTCGAACGCAGCACTTCTTTATAGTTTCTTTCTCTGCTCCATATTTTACATACTTTTTGTGTGGGTTGTGTGTTGAGCAACTGCAGCGGAATGTGTCGATTCGGTTTCTCGAGAAGTTATGTGAGGTACACGGCTTCGATTTCCTCCGAAGTCGAGTCACGCAGGACATTTTCCTACAATTGCAACATTTTTCCAATAGTGTTACTTGAAGTTGGTCCTCAGAAGATCAATAACTAGCTCACTCACCCGCTCCAGCTTGCACTTCCCACCAGTAGCCAAATTCAGCGAGTACTCGTAAAAGTACCCGTCAGCCGTAGCCACATAGAGCTGGACGACAGGATTGGATGCATCCTTCGGACCATGCACTGCGCATCTGTTTGGAACTCCTGTCGTTCGCAACCTCGCCTACAAACATCAACATCGTCGTCAGCAACAGACCCAACACTGTTTGCATTTTCACCTACTGGCGCGAATTCAAACTGCACTCACATATGCGAAGTCACGCGTGCCCTCGGCCATTCCTGTGAGCGAACTGGGCAGGTAGGCGCTCATCGCACCCGCTACGTCCTCCAAATTCGTGGCACTGCCACTCCGCGATGGACGAGATGGAGAAGCAGAGACAGTCACTTTGCCATCGGACGTCGTTGACATCGGACTCGGTGGTACTCCACCAAACGCAGTGGAACCAAATGTACTCCCCGCGACAGCAAGAGTCGATGTGATAGGCGTGAAATGGCCAAAGCTACCAGTTGCGGTACTCTCGGTCCCTGTGAGAGAGAAGAAATGGATGGTGCCAGTATCACTCGAAGCACACAAAATCGTCGAGCTCTCGTTGAAGGCGAGACAGTAAATCTGAGCGGGGTAGGAGCCCCGACGGAAAGACGCTTTCTTTTTGCCTCCAGGTACCCCAAACACGCGAATCAAGGTTCCCTGGACATAGTAGTTAAACGTGTGTTAGCCATAGCCTGGTCCCGACACAAGCCATAATATCCGCAAATAATAACGCATCAACTACCGTTTCAGACGCCGTCGCGAGCAGCGTGCCTTGCGAGTTGAACGCCATTGCCACAGGCGCTGCACGGTGCGCTTGGAACGCATTCAGGACGCTCAAATTGTTTGCATCGTAAAGCACGATTTCGCCAGGAGATGCACCCGACGGGAACGCCAAGTGGCCATTGTCATGGGGTGATAACACGCACAATGCATTTGGATTTGGGGACGTGTCCAGCGTCTCGAGAATCTTCATCGAATTGATGTCAAAAATGTAAATCTTGCGCTCCAGCACCGCAACCAGCCTGTCACATTACATGCATGCATAGATCAGTCACTAGCTGAAATCAGTTGCATAGGACAGAACTAGCACATACCGCTGTCGGTTCATTCGCACGGCAAGGACAGCTGTCACAAAGTTCAAGTCACAAATCGCGGCACCCGTCTTGGTGTTCCACACGCGCAGCCTGCGTGGCGAAAACGCCGGCTACACCGGCATACCCCACAGCAATGGAAGTTCAGTGCCATTGATATGTGCGTATTGCAAACGCAAGCCGTACAATGGGAAATGGAAGTAAACATTTGTACCTGCTCACCTGCCCCGACAAGCGCGACGAGACTCGTGCAGTAGAGCATCTCGGCGATACCGATCCCGCCAATATGCTCCTGGAAGACCTTCCCGAACGGCTCGCAGTTGTAGATGCCAAACCCCTGGCGAGTGCCCACACTGATGCAGCTGCATATATAGACACACACACACAAACAGTAAACACAACGTCCGCATGAGCCCATTGTTGTTTAACAAACACATGTAGCCACATCGTCCGCGTCCGCTTCAACAGCCCTTCTTTGCATACAACCGCACAAAGACACGAACGCAGACGGAAGCGTCATGGGAGCATGCGCAGAACGTACGAGGCCTCCTGGTTGAAGCTGAGGAAGAGCAGGTCGTTCTTGCCCGTCTCGGCGCTCTTCATGGCTGCTGCTTGTTGATCCTTTTTGGTGTTGTCCAAAGTGCGAAAGAACAAATGTTGCCAACCCGCACGCGTCGACGCAATAGTACCCCATGAGGCAGTAGCAAGACTGGAATGAGCTCGATTAAAACCGGTTTGACTCGGCTTTAATGGATCAGTCTTTGCTCAGCACCGTAATCAAATCAATGTGCCAGATATGGGTTGACTCCGTATTTGTATTTCAGTGGATTAGTTTATGGATCGCGAGACGCCAAGATACGTGACTCGGTGCACTCGAAGACGAAGAATGACTGGTGCGGGTTCCATGATACTTGGCGCTCATGCAGCTGGTCGACTAACTGGAAGTATCGGGACTTGCAGAGCGTGTCCTTGTAGTCGATCACGATGCTGCCCACTGGCAGTTCGCGCTCAAGTTTGTTGACAACTCGGTCGTGTAGCTCCGGGTCCCAGCATTGCGAGGTCAGCATGAGGATCTTGGTCTGGGAAAGTGAGGACTGAAGCAAGTCTTCACAGATGAATCGGCAGTAAGCTGTTGGGATCTGAGTTTCACTTTGAATACTATCAGCTACTTGGCAGAGAAAGGGAAGGATTTCGATCCCAACGCTCTCGACTCCAAGTATCAGCGCTGCATAGAACACAAGAGATCCCGTGGATGAGCCAAAGACCGTGAAGCTGTGTGGAGTCAGACTATCGCATGGAGCACACTCTTTCGCCGTCTGACACTCCTTAACTGCTTGGCTCACATGCGCACTCTGGATCAGTTCAAGCCACGTGTAAAATGGCATTGTGCGCGAACTCGGCGTTCATTCAAATTGAGACACAAACAGAAATAATTGCAATACCAACATTTGCACAAGTCATCTGTCACACACAAAGGCAACTTGGTGTTGTGAAGAATGTTGGTCATCAAAGGATCGGAACACAGTCGAAAGAGCGTAATACAGTGGTGCAGACGTGTTTAGTCCATGATTTAGCATCGCAATTCACAGCGCGTCGCACGCATCTTAAGACCAGCTTCACATCACACCGTCCCACTGCTTCCCATTAATAATGGCGCTTCGAAGCCTTTGCTGCTGCTTTTCTCCTACTGCGTATTCCAGCCACGCGACGTGTTTACTTCACGATGAGAGTCTCGGACTGATCGACAATACCAGCAGAGAACCAGCGCCGGCATCGAAAATATATAAAAAAGGGCCAATTCCTCTCTGCCAATCAAGCTAACGGCGAAATAGATCGATCCAAGATGCAAAAAGGAGGGAATGCCTCGCGATTTGGCACCGACCAGGTCACAAATTGCAGACGTAAGAGTGTTCGCAGACTTGCCCTCGACGTTGTCGTCGCTGTTTGTTTGTGAGCCTAGAACCCAGAAATGCTCGAATTCCAGCCTGGAATTACGATCCAAACGCTCGCTGTGTCGTGGCTCTTTCGACGAGCGCAACGTTCTGTGCAAACGCCTTCCCTCCTCCTTTTGCTCCTTCCCTATCTCCCTCCTCCCGTCTGTCCCGTATCCCGTTGCCTGGCAGGACCTAGTGGGAGCGACGAATCGAGGAGGAGAAGGAGACTCGCTCTCCTTCACGCTTCAGTCCTCTCATTCTCCAATTTGCCTCCAAGTTGACCAGCTCCTCACAGCACACAGCCTCACACAGCACCATGAACACCAAGTTCGCCGTCCTCGCCCTCGCCGTCTTTGCCGCCACGGCCGCCAACGCTGCGTCGACTGCCCCATGCCCAGCCAGCGAAATCGCCAAGCTCGCAGCTTTGGCGGCTTCACCCAACTTGTTCCCGTGCCAGGCCGTGTCGGGTGGTTTCAGCATGGTCCCACCATCAGGTCTTCCAACTGCTGACCAGCGCGCCAAGATGTGCGCAGCCCCAGTGTGTCACGCTCTGCAAAAGGATATCCTCGCCCTCAACCCAACCGACTGCGTGCTCTCGCTCGGCAATTTGAATGTGTACGAACTCGCAAGCGGCTTCGAGGCTTCGTGCGCGGCTTCGGTCCCAGCTCCAGCTGCGACCCCAGCGGCGACTCCAGCACCAGCGTCTTCGACCCCAGCCACGACGGCTCCCTCGACGACGGCACCAGCCGCTGGCGGTGCTCCAGCTCCAGCTGCCACCACCGTCAAGCCAGCTTGCTAAGTGTATCCATTGGACACGCTGTTCTTCTCTGATGGCGAGCCCGATCGAGTTGATAGCGCATACACACTGTGTACACTCTGTAGCGATGCCAATTACAGGTAAGAGAAGCCAAACATGAAGAAATCAAAGCAATGCGTGTATGAAAATGCACTGTTTCTCGAGAAAAAGCATTGTTGCGTTCGCGTTTCCTGTCGTTAGTTAGTGCCGTTGATCCTCCATGCGAAGTAAACTATGCCACGTTTGGCTGATTTGAGTCGTGCAGGTGTGCCTCGACACGTGTGAGCCATTACACGCCATGCGTGCCTTGACCCTCTTGTCTGACGGACAATTAAACAGCGCTCGCTGCAGAAACTCGGCTCCTTTGATGCAGTGCTTGGGTTCTCTCAGGGAGCAGCGCTCATCGCCGTGCTCTCCATTGACTACATCCACAAGAAACATGAGTCGTTCTGGTGGAAGCTCTGCATCAGCGTCTGCGGGTGGCGCGTTCGAGACTACGCCTGGCGGTTTCTCTTTGAGAACGAAGCAGGTGAGAAGATGCTGGTGTGCCGTTGCCATCGATTCACATTGCGGGCAAGAAAGATCCGCTGCACTGCGAGTCCGAAGAGCTCGTGTTGATGTACGCGGAGATGCGACGTGGAGCACTGCCAGTGGCGGCATCACGAAGCTCTTTCTTCAAGTGGATGAAAGCCACGCGTTCCCGAGTGGTGGCAAGTACAATGCGTTCTACAAAGAGCATTTTGGTAAAATTAGTCTGAAATGAGGAGAATGCAACAACATTTTTTTCGAGAGTGGCATTTTTTACATTCACTTGGTTTCTTATTTTGTTTGTGTTCTCAAACTTGCAATTGGCATCGAATAGTACTGCGACGGCACCGTTCATTCGACGAACCTCTCGCCTCAGAGAACAACAACAAACGAATCAAACCAAACGGATACACTTAGCAAGCTGGCTTGACGGTGGTGGCAACTGGAGCTGGAGCACCGCCAGCGGCTGGCGCCGTCGTCGAGGGAGCCGTCGTGGCTGGGGTCGAAGACGCTGGTGCTGGAGTCGCCGCTGGGGTCGCAGCTGGAGCTGGGACCGAAGCCGCGCACGAAGCCTCGAAGCCGCTTGCGAGTTCGTTCACGTTCAAGTTGCCGAGCGAGAGCACGCAGTCGGTTGGGTTGAGGGCGAGGATCTCCTTGATCAGGGCGTGGCACACTGGGGCTGCGCACATCTTGGCGCGCTGGTCAGCAGTTGGTGGACCCGATGGCGGAATCATGTTGAAACCACCCGACACGGCCTGGCACGGGAACACGTTCTTCGAGGTCGCCAAACTGGCGAGCTTAGAGATTTCGCTGGCTGGGCATGGGGCAGTCGACGCAGCGTTGGCGGCCGTGGCGGCAAAGACGGCGAGGGCGAGGACGGCGAACTTGGTGTTCATGGTGCTGTGTGAGGCTGTGTGCTGTGAGGAGCTGGTCAACTTGGAGGCAAATTGGAGAATGAGAGCACTGAAGCGTGAAGGAGAACGAGTCTCCACTTCCTCGGTTCACCGCCCGGTGTTGTGTGCCGTCCGAGATCCCCATTGTGAAGTAAACACGTCGAGCGGCTTGAATACGCACTAGGAAAAAGCAGCAGCAAATTCTCAGGTTTAAAATGCCATCATCGAAAAGCAGTGGGACGGCGTGATGTGAGACCGGCCTTAAGCGAAATGTGTGACGTTCTGTGTGAAAGTGAGCGGTATTGCTGCCAGTAAACACGAGTACGCCATTGTATTACGCCTGTTTTTACTCTGTTATAGAACCGATGTTGACTTTCGGTGGTCGCACGCCTTCATGTGAGCGGCACAGGGCCACCACCGCTCGCATCGCTTGTGACAGATTCCGAGCGCGCCGCTTGGTGATGCGAAGGTCAATTCCGTGCAAATGGAGTGCAAATCAAAGTCTTGGCGGTTCTGGAGAGTCATGACGCTGGAACCGACAATGTCGGCAAGCGGTCGCGTACTGGCATCGTCACGGACACCGCGCGCGCGTGGACCAAGACAGTAAAGCATGCAAACGCTTGATATTCTGGCTTGTCATTTGGTGTATGTATTGTGTCCTGAATATATTGAATACGTACACACACATAAGCCACTATCCACGGCTATGTAGTCATTCATGAGTTGAACACGCACCACAGAACAAAACCACGTCAAAAAATACTTCTTACATTTTGGCAAGTGCTCTTTGCTGTTGGTGCAATCTTGTTGGCGATGTCAACGCGACTGGTGTGCGTCATGATCGCGCCGACAACCACTTGCTTTGCACTCGATCATGAACACACGATTTTTCCAACAAACGATTCAAATGCATTTGCTCTATATACGCCATACAACAACCCACAACAAAAACATCATGCCTCTTGGGCTTTCTTGAACGCTCGACACCAAAGCCTGTTGCAGTGGTTTGCTTGCCAACCGTGCCCTTCCTTGCCTTCACTTGTGTGTTGTGGTTGGAGAGAGTCCTGAAAAGTTGGACTGGATCGGTTTTCTTAGCGGTTCGGATTTATGAAGAAAAAGACATATAAAAAGTCATAAACCGTCTAATCGGGAGACAACAGTATACAATTTACTGTTTCTATAACGTTCTGACACTAAACACGATGCGCTCGAATAATGCTTAAATTCCAAGCATTTATTGTGTTCGGAAGACTGTTCGGAAGATAAACATGAAAGTTAGACTAGATAAGTTAGCTTGGTTTTAATGATAGATTTGTGCTGCGTTATTCTAGGGCCAATCACAGCTCGTTGCCAATGCCCACACTTTCAACTAAAATGGAATCTAAACTACGTTCCTATTTTTGATCAATCAAAAGCGACTGCGCTTGCCAAGTTTCTGCAACTGTGTGTGTGTGGAACCGCAGTAGCTGTTTCCTCAGAAACGATCTTGGGGTTCTCTGACTCGTGAAAGGTACGTTTCAGGCAGCATGGATGGCGGTGAAAATGACGAAACTCAGATAAATGGACGACCACTTCGTCACGCTCCTTTCTTGCTTGGTGCATCTGCTATTCACCAAGGTGTTATCGCATCCTCAAAATGTGGTTGCAATCGAGTGAGCTGGTTCAACTTGTCGCGACACGCATTTTCCTTCCAATGACTGCCCAGAGCAAACTCATTGTCTCATTTCCAATAGGATAGGTGCGGAATGGCTCGTCACGAGGAGAGTTATAGCTCGCTATTCGTTTGCAATTGCGTGATGCGTTCATACTGTAGACTGCTGACCTCATGAGATAGGTTGGGAGCTGCTCGGTATTCGTTTGCAGGTTACGATGCAGATCGCTGGTCAGCTTCGCAAGATAGGTTTGGAACTGGTCGTCATGAGATTGACGCATAATTCGTCAGTCGTGTGCGGTCGCGATACGTGTATGCAAGATCGTTCGTTGACAACGCCGACAAGATAGGTTGGGAACTGCTCGGCATGATGTGGATTATATTCGCTGTTCGTTTGCAAATGTGATCGTTATTGATGAGCGAGAGGTCCGCCCTCAGCTGCCTGCCTTCACTCAACGACGCTATTCGCTCCAGCAGCGGACGGTGACCCTTTCTACAGCATCAGCGCATCTGTGACGGACGACTGACTGCGAGATCTGCAACTGTGAGGCGCAGGTTGCAGTGATGTGCTCGTGTCATGGAGAAAATGGGTACAGTGCATCAAGTGTGCTCCGTTGTGAAAGTCTTGGAGGTGGCAAAACCAAGCGCAACGGACGCAATGAGCGCTCGAAAACAAATTGCCAGATAACGGAGCTTCCTGCATTTTGGCTTGGTGGAGTCTCCCGCCTCAGCACTCGCACGACAGAGACAGCACTGCGTGCTGGGTCGGCTAGGTGCTGACTGTACTGTAATGTTCCGAACTCTTTGCAGCGGATCCGGTCGTCTCTTTTCCACGGTTGCAAGGACCTGGTCCAGGCGACCGCGAGCAGGATACTTTAGTTCTGATCGTCCGTTCCAAGGAGCGATTTGTCCGGTGTGCAGTACTGATGATGGTTGTTTTTGGCGATACTTTATAGCCACAACAAAATGTCCCATCCTAGATGCTGGTGGCACTCGGATCTTGTGGGCGGACACAACAGGAGAGAGAGAGAGGGAGAGGAAACAACGAGGTTCTCACCCACGGCTTCCACGTCGTGGTCAAGATTCAAGCCACGACATTCCATTCGCTTGAAGGTGTCAAAAAGAATCATCGTCGAGCTTTCATCTTGGATACTCCTCAAGTTGTGGGTGCATGCACAAGAATGACATGGAATGGGGGCTACTATTAAAACGTATCCAGCAGCGAGCTGATCTGCACTTCAGCCAATCGGAACCTTCCATCGCAGCCACCGAGCCAATCAGAGTGCAGTCCTCATCGGAGCTCGAACACAAAAAAGGGCCGTTTCAAAAATGCAAAAATAGAGTCATAAAAGGGGCGTGGAATCGTTGCTGCGGACTTGCAGAATTCTGTCTTTTGCAGCAGAAAGACTCGACGCACTTCAGCTTTTTCGATGATGGGTTTAGTCCTGCTTGTGTCTCTGTGATTTTGGGTCGTTGTACTGGTTTAGTCTAGTTGCCACCTGCGATGGCTGGACGATTGTACTGATGCAACCGACGTCACGTCTGGACATTAACTTCAAACAATAGCGATTGCCACCACAGATGGCTTCCGGGGATGATGGCCTCACCTCGCATCGTCCCACTGCAGCTCGATGATGGCTTTTCGAACGTGAGCCTGTGTTGCTGCTGCTGCTGCGTATTCCTGCCACTCGACGTGTTTACTTCAGGATAATGGGACATTTGGACGGCGCGACGACACACCAGAGAAGCGGCGGCGGCATCGCGAATAAAAAGGACCGCACTCCACTCTGCCCATCAAGTCAACCGTCAAAAGATCGAATGTGTTCAATACAAGACGCAAGATACACGAGGGAACGCCGCGCGATTTGTCACCGACCAGGTCCCGAATTGCAGACGATGATACCGTATGAGTCCTGGCAGACTTGCGTTGACGCGCGAACCTGTGGCTCTTTTTTGTGAGTTTAGAAACCCAGAAACGCTGGAATGAGGATTCAACGCTCGCTGTGTCGTGGGCTTTTTCGACGAGAGACTTTGGACGCGACGTTCTATGCAAGCAAGCAAGCGTCCTCGCCCCTCCTTTTGCTCCCTCCTCTCTCCTCCCGCTTGTCCCGTTTTCCCATTGCCTCGCAGCACCGATGAATCGAGGAGGAGGAGGAGACTCGTTCCGAGAGCTTTCATTCTCCAATTTGCCTCCAAGTTGACCAGCTCCTCACAGCACCATGAACACCAAGTTCGCCGTCCTCGCCCTCGCCGCCTTCGCCGCCACGGCCGCCAACGCTGCGTCGACTGCTCCTTGCCCAGCCAGCGAAATCGGCAAGCTCTCTGGCTTGGCGACCTCGAAGAACGTGTTCCCGTGCCAGGCCGTGTCGGGTGGTTTCATGATGATCCCACCATCGGGTCCACCAACTGCTGACCAGCGCGCCAAGATGTGCGCAGCCCCAGTGTGTCACGCCCTGATCAAGGAAGTGGTCGCCATCAACCCAACCGACTGCGTGCTCTCGCTCGGCAATTTGAATGTGTACGACCTCGCGAACGGTTTCGAGGCTTCGTGCGCGGCTTTGACCCCAGCTCCAGCTGCGACCCCAGCGGTGACCCCAGCTCCAGCGTCTTCGACCCCAGCCACGACGGCCCCAGGCACCCCAGCCACGACGGCCCCAGGCACCAAGGCGCCAGCTCCAGCTGCCACCACCGTCAAGCCAGCTTGCTAAGTGTATCCGTTTGGTTTGATTCGTTTGTAGTTGTTCTCTGAGGCGACGAGGCTGATCGAATAGTGCGGACTCAGTTGGCCACTTTGTATCGACGGCAATTGCTTGTAAGAGAAGCAGAAATGAAGAAATCAAATGCAATGTGTGTATGACATAAAAAGTGTTCTAAACTACTCGAGCCATTTTTCAGTTAGTGTCATTGTCGCTTCCTACGAAGTTGGTGCATGTCACGTCAGACTGGTTTGACTCATGTGGAGGACTTCGTCACGTCATGTGCGCCTCGACCCTTTCGACGAGTCGTCGACATACCAGATCCCAGCAGACCACATCGTCGACGCAGTGATAGGGAATGAGCCACACTTGGCACTTTTTCAAGTGACGACGGACTTCCCACCAAAATGGTTGCGTTGGACATGTTGCCGCTCGGTGCAAGGCACGAATAGAAACGTCGTGTCTGACTGAGTTGATTCATGCCAGCGCCTTGGTGATATCTCGGCGTCGTTGAGCACGTCATGCCACCTTTGCAACCTACAGAAGTGAAGTGGGGCTCGTTTTTGACATGCATGACTAAGTAGGGATCGCAAATGAGCTGCTCGTGCCACTTACTTCCTCTCAAGGTGACCACCAAAATGGTTTCGTCGACATGTGGTTAACACAAGACGCCACACGCACCGAGTTCAAGCCAATTTTGAGACATTATGAACTCAAAGCTCCACAGAAAATATAACATGGAACAGCCATTCTGCGATGTTGATCTGCCGACTACTTCGAAATACACAGGCATCTGTTGCATTTGAACAAACCGAACGAGCCCGTGCACTTTGTCGATGCAAACAGCATTGTACCATGGCGAAGACGCACAAAAAACGAAAGCCTTCGGAGTTTCGTCGGAAACCCACGCGATTTATTGCACCAGCGCCTCTCGATCCGGCTTCAACGACTCGGACGCAGACACTTGCGAATCGTCGCATGCATCCAGGTACTGCTCGACGGTGCCAAACACTCCTTCAAACTCGACGGCTCTAAGGTGTTCGTCCATTTCCACGACGAGACTGGAATCTCTTTAACTCGGAGCATCCTATCGTCATTTCCATTTCCTCGCGTCTTTGCAGACACGACACCATCACCAGACATCGATTCACGCGGTCATTCTCGAACCCCTAGTGTAACACCTCATTTCCTGCAAGTTCTCTCTCGTTTCGCTACCTAGAAAATCTTGTCTTTGATTCAGGGACCTCACATGTGCACTTTGATGGGCAGTTGCAGTCCAGCTTTCAGATCCGCACGATGGACACTCGCACGACTCAAGAGGAACACAAATTCATACAAATACATGCTATTACTAAGAGTCTTCAAGCGTACTTTCGAAGTCAGGCAAGAAAATAAAAGAAAGATGCCCGCCCTTCCGTGCGCTCACTCGATGGAGAGCACGGCGGTCTCTTGCTGAATTGACGTTCGTAGTGCATCTTCTTCCTTTCCTGTAGCCTGGGCTTCTTCTTCCTCCTCCTCAACAGCGCTCGAAGAAGCGTAGACTTCGTCAACCAATTGCTTCGCGTTGACCCACACACCAACGACGGACGGCGGCGCGTCCATAAGCAGTTCGTGCACCAGTTTGTTCTCGTACCCGCTCGCCGGCGCACTGTACACCATTTCGCCCGTGGCAAGAAGGGATTGACACGAAGATGCACTCTGGGCTTCCTCCACGGGCTCTCGTCCCAGACTCCAACGGTTTGGATGCGCGTCGTGGACGCATCCTGCTACCATCGATGGTGCGCCGCAGTCGACGCTGTGCCAAGTCGGTTTGTCGCGCGTGATGCCAACGCATTTGCCCTTTTCCAAGGTCTCGCCACGCTTGAGCACCCAGACCGTGCTCTCCATTCGCTTGGGCGTGATGTTGTCCGGCGATGGCAGGTTCACCCCACAATCCACCATCGGCGGGAGCGACAGTTCATTGAGCAGGTACTCGTTGGTGCCGATCCTGCCACCAGCGTTCAGGAATCCGTACTCGATCTCACTGGTCTGTGGACGGAAAATGGTTCGATTCTCATCCAATGGACCAATGTTCGAGTGCTTGAATCGGCACGTTGGGAACGGCTGGAATGGCAATGCAGGCTCCAGCCATCCACAGATGTCGTCCTTCACAAACAGTAGCTCGTCGCCGTCAGGCGAATAGTCCGAGCCGCTCATGAACACCACGCGCTTGCCGACATCAAGTAGCTCCTGGACCGTCGGCCAGCCCTGACCATGCTGTAGAGGTATGTGAATTAAGAAGAGATTAGCAACAATGTTGGCTTACCAAGTTGGCATTGACAATGGAGGTCGTCCACTTACCACTAGGTCGGACGGGAGCAGGATCTCGTCCATGCTGAAATGATCCTTCAGATACTTCAACAGTGTTTGCACCTTCTTCCACTTCAGCAAGTTCGTCTCGTCGTCGAAGAACACCATGAGGAACTCGTCTTTGTTCTCCGGCGCATGCAGCCACGTCGCGAGTTCTTGCAACGCGGCATTCAGCGGCCGCTGCTCGCTTGAGGGGATGCTGCTCAGACTCGGCTTGCAGCCGATAGTCTCCGAGTCCCACTGGATGTCCGTGCCGATGAGCTTGGCCACTTCATTCAGTGCGCTGATGAAACCATCGAGCAGCTCCGATCGGAAGCCGCCGCAGTGCGCGATCCGCAGGTCGCCGTCAAACCAGTGCACGTCGATCTCAATGAAGCGCACACCCATCTGCATCTGGTCGGTCAGCGAGAACAACTGGTCGTTCGTGTGCACGTGGATACCGGTCTTGAACCACGACAAGTACTTGAGGTAGCCTTCAAACACGTGGTCTTCCACGCCATAGCCCTACAAGCAAAACGCATACACAACAGCATCATGAGCTGCCATGAATACAGTACTAGAAGCCATACCATGACCTTATACGTACATCGGCGATATTGATGGCGGAATTGTGCGATCCGGGCAGCTGCGTATTGCAGAAATTGCGTCGATACGCGACCTTGCGCTGCAGGCGCAGCGTCTTCTGCAGCCATTCGTCGACGACCACGGAGCCCGGTTTGCACACGATCGCGCACACCTTGTTCTTGTCGCAGTACGTCACGCGGTCACACTTGACGTCCGCGGGAACCGTGTCGGGAATGTCGTCTTTTATGCGCTGCAGGATCTTCTCGCGGTCGCGGAGCACGGCGTCGGTGCGAACGGCGCGCGGACCGCTGAGCAGCGCGTAGCGGAGCTCATCGAGCTCGAAGCGGTCGTACTCCTGCTGCAGGTGCTCCGACGCCGCGCGGAACGGCGACACGGCCACAGGCGCAGCGGACGTGGACGCAGTGAAGAGGAGCAGAGACGAGAGCGCGAGCGGGAGCACGAGACGCATGGCGGACGCAGTGAGAGAGCGAGTGGCAGAATGATGAATTCTTCTTTCCATGAAATGGGAGAGGTTTCATGAGAACCATCATCAGGAGCGCGTGCCTACTCTCCGGATACGCGAGTTTCTCATATGTATACTCTCGAATCTTGAGGTGACTTGGATTTCTAGGTGTTAGTGAAGGTGGAATTACGGATAGTTCAGGCGCAATCAGGGTTGTGTATACGCTATTATACGAAGAACACGAAGAAAGCAAAACCAACGAGGATGTTGAAGCATCAAACCGAATCGCCTGCTCTAACAGCTATCTGCACGCTCAGCGCACTTTAAACAGGTCACAGAACAAAGTCTGGTGTCCAATTATCTGCTATAAGGAGGGTTTCTATTTCTTTTGTCTCAGCACATCTACTTTTGTGGACACGAACCCCATAATGGAGACGGAAGTGGAGACCATGACCACACGCGTGCCGATGAACGGTCCCGTGACGCGCACGAAGTCGCGGAAGCCCCAGTGCGCCACCTGCGCCGGCACCTCGTACGTCAGCAGGTGCGCGAAGCGCTGGTTCAGCAGTCGCCGCTGTGCCGAGTACGCGGCGCCGGCCGTGAGTCCGCCCGCCGTCACACTCAGCACGGTCTTGGGCGGCGCTTCCTTGATGGTTGGTGGCAGCGCCAGCGCCTCGCCGAGGTGGTACATGCCGTAGCCCGCCACGCCGCCCGTGACGAGACCGCCCGCGATGATCACCGGAAGCACCATGACGTGTGAGTTATCCTGGTGTGTTGCTGCCGTTGGCTTGAGCGATGGATAGAGAGTGAGAATGGTCCTGTTGCTGCTTGGCGCTTGCTGTGGAGGGAGGAATGTGCTTCGTCAACAGCGTCTGACTCGTTAATGGGTTACGCGCCATTGCGACAAGAGCATTTGGAAGAAAGAGAACGAGTAGAGTGGAATGGAGATTTATAGGGAAAGCAGAGCGTATTGAGGGAGCATGCAGGCTATTTCCTTTACATCAAAGCAGTGTGGGAAGTGAGCGAAGCGCCATGGCAAAATGGCGCTGCATGTGGCAGGTGTTGCAGCATGAAGTGTGAGATGGGGCATAATCACGAATGTGCATGTTCGTATCAAATACCTAGCTGCTAAATAAGTGTTGGTGTCAAATGAAGCAGGACGGATGTCATGGGATGGTTCATAATAAAACCTTGATGCGCTCCGTCCGATCGGTTTGACTGGAGCACGGCAAGAGACTTTTTGGCTCAGTGCTGTTCCCATTTTTGGGGACCGAAGCGACACACAACCGATTCGAACGACGAGCCAGAAGCTGCAGCCGCGTCAAAGAGTGCGTTCCTGGAGCGTGACCATGGAGTCGATGACTGCACCATTAAGTGCTCTTATGTGTGTGCGTTTATATTTTATCTGTTGAACCGTTCCAAATGATTACAATAGCTAAGACAAGATAGACTGAGTCCACGGACTGTGCAGACTCTACTTGCTATTATTTCGCTAGACAGTAAATGATGGAACCAACACACAAATTTGCATGTTCAAGTGTACGGAAGAGAGGATGCATGCTTGATAAAGAAGCGCACGACAGCCATTGCAGTTGCGTATAACAAATACACTCGTCCTTCTTGCCAATGGTTTTGCCAACTTTGTCCGCATTCTCACTTCGATGCCTGTGTACTACTGCAGCCACCAATGCAAAGCAAAGCTGCTCCTTGCACCTGTACACACGCAATAGTTGCAGCGACTAGTGCACTCACTGCACAGCACATGCTAAACTACAGCTCCCTGTTCATCCATGCCACCAAATGCTGCCAACTCCATGAGAAGCTGTGTGTGGAGGGGTACAATTAGCTCTCCATGTGTACCCTGTTCTGACATAACTGTGATTTCCCTACCGTGCTTTGGTAACGGAGCTGCTCCAACAGAACTGACCAGACCAACCAATTTTGTTTCTCCCAACAGACATAATTGCTGCAGCAGATCGATTTGCGATGTCGACGGAGGACGCCAAGCCCATGAACGCGAAGGAGCGCCGCAAGCTGCAGCGCGAGCAGGAGCGACTCAAGGCGGATGCGAATACTGTTGCTGCCGCGGAAGCACAAGCCACGAAGGCAAACGACAAGCAAGACGAAATCACCGATGCGACGACACCTGCTCCTGCGAGCGACACGCAATTGAACGCAAAGCAGCGCCGACAACCTGCACGTGAGGCGGAGCGCATCGCAAAGGAGAAGGCTGCTGCTGCGAGCAAGGAGGACTCGGCGGCTCCAGCTGCGGCTCCTGTGGATGGTGAGAAGATGAACACGAAGCAGCGCCGATTATTAGCTCGCAAGTTGGCTCGACCTGAGAGTGGCGATGCGGAGAAGCAGCCGCCAAAGAAGAATACTGGTGATGAGAGCAAGAAACGCAAGCGCAGCTCCAAGGCGAAAGAAGGCGCCGAGGAAGACCCGAACAAGAAGGTCAAGAGCATCCATCTCACGCTGTTCATTGGTCAGCTCCCGTACAATGCGACGGAGCAGAAGATCCGCGAGCATTTCCGTGAAGCCGGCGACATCGAGGTGCGTATGTTGACGGACAAGCGTACAAAGAAGTTCAAGGGCACAGCGTTTATTGAGGTGAAGGACAGCAAGGCACTCGGCGCAGCGCTCTCGCGCCACCACACGTTGATGAGCGGGCGACGAATCAATGTCGAGATGACAGCGAGTGGAGGTGGCAACAAGTCCGAGCAGCGCCGTACGAAGATCGATTTGCTACGCAAGAAGCAGAGCAACGTGCAGGTCGAGAAAACGAAGGCGCTGATCCAGAAGCACATCGACTCGTCCGAGTACAAGATCACAAAGGACGACGTCGACGAGCGTATGATCGATTTCCTGTCGTGGTTCGACTACGAGACGGCCAAGAAGGCATTAGAAGAGTACAACCGCTGCGTGAGCGACCGCGTGCAGAACCGCAAGGCGTTCTTCATGGGCATCCTCAAGCGATTCCGCGAGACCGATGGTGTGGAATAACTCGCATATTTTTGGAGATGGCACCACTTTTATACTATACGCAAGATTGACACACGCAACAACGATCAAATATTGAGATCCACCCACCCAATAGAACTTTCATTTGCTTTCGCGGCCTTTGCTTTATCCATCTTGCACTTTGATTATTGTTGTATCCTATTGTCTCATTCATCTATGGTAGTCTTGCAGATAAATCAGTCCTTTATGCCGAGCTTCTCACAGAGGAAGTGGATTTTCCGTTCGGCTTCTTCACGCTTGCGAGCCTCCTCCATCAACGCGTTGCGCATGCCCGAGATCTGTTCGTCGGTCTTCTCCTTGAGCAGCCGCGACTGACTCTCGAGGATCTCCTGGACGTCCTGCAGTCGAATCGAGCGCATCAAGGAGCTCGTGGAGAGCGCAGTGGACGAGCCTGAGCGACTGCTGCATACGCTCTCTGTCTTGCTGGTCGAGCGAGCTACTCACGACGGAAAAAGTGGTGAGCAACACGTTACGATGCCAACATGGCCAGGATATGGAATCATACCCTTACTCGTTATTGAGCGCGTGTCGCCTGAATCGTAAGCAACTGCATGCAACGATCGCTTACTGCTGGAGCTTCTCGACAGTCCTCGCTCGAGAGCAACGGACGACACCCCAATATGGCCGGAAAGGTTGTTTTGACGAGGCGTGATGTCTGGGATCAGCGTACCCGTCATGCCCATGATCATGCGTTCCTGTCGGCGCTTGATGGCCGCGTCATTCGGCAGCATGTCCCCCATGTTGATCTTCTCCTGCTTGTCCTCCTTCGCGACGTGATAGCGCCACAGCAAGTCCTGCTCAAGCAAGAACGAGGGAATGAGGTGTCCACATTTGTATACCAATTGAGTGGCTGGTGCGTCGTCACTGCTGATCGAGGGAGTCACAGAAGGACACGTGCGCGTACCTTGTTCCACGGGGTATCCGCATGAGACCCCTTGTAGAACTTCTCGAGCGCTTGGTTCGAAGAGTTCCGCGTTGCCATGTTCGCGTCTGCGCTTTTACCCACGCGTCAAGACAGCAATGACCTTCTCGCCGATGCCAATCAATGGCTCTTCAAGATCATATTCAAAGTTGAAGAGCAGCATTTAGACCAATCAGATGACTGAAAATGCAGAATAAGACCAACAAAGCCATACCATCGGTTAAAAAACATGGAGTCTATCTTTAGATTTTATCGTTATGCTTGTCAAAACGGAGCAGCTACTTTCACACGTCGCAGATTTTGTCGTCCACCACTCACCTGCCTCTTGCCTGTCTGGAAATTCAACAGAGACAGCGTGATTAAGCGCCGCCAGCCTTCTTGAGGCGGTAGGCCTCCTCCTTGCCTTCCTTGCGGAACTTGGCCTTCTTCTCCTCGCGCGCCGCAGCCTCGAACTGCTTGTCTTCGCGCTGCTTGCGCTTGAGGTTCTCCGCGTTGCGGCGGCTCTGGTTGATCTTTCGCGTCGTCTCGCGGTCGCGACGCACCGTGTTCACCTGCTGCATGAACGCGTACTTCTTCTTCTCCTCTGGCTCCAGCACGACCGCACGCTTCGTCAAGTACGAATCTGAGGTCTTCTTCTTGTCCTGCTTTGGCTTGCTCGCGAACGGCAAGTTCGCTTGCAGCTTCTTGGGCACCTTCAGCGAGGCAAACTTGCGCTCCGTGCGCTGGATCGGCTTGTACAGCGAATCCGGGTTGACAGGCACCGGCAGCTTCTGTTCCTTGCGGAGTTCGTACGTGGTCTTCATCAACCCCATTGTGTCCTTCTTCTTGGCGTCCTTCGAGCTCGTGAGCAACGACGTCACCGGGTTGTAGAACGGCTTGGCCTCCACAGGCACCCACGTACGACAGAACACGATATCGCTCTTCAAGATCTTGTCTTCAAACGTCGCACGGAAATCGCCCTTTTCGCCGCGCAATGCCTTCTTGATGCGACCACGGATGCCACTCACAGTGCGGATGCTCGCGCCTTCAAACTTGGCGACTTCCAATTCCGAGTTGAACATGCCGCGGATGAACGCCGTGTTCTTGTGGATCTTCGTCGGCGTACCGATGAGCTTGAGTTTCTTCACGACGCTAAACTTGTGGTCCAACTCGAGCACGACACCCGTGCCACTGACGCGGAAGCCTTGCGCGCTGTTTGAGAGCGTCTGGAACGCGATCACACCAGTGTTGGGAGGCGTCAATGGACCATAGATCGTCGCGCCACAGTGCATGTGTTCGGGCGTGTACTTCAAGTACCGCTGACGGTCATTTGTGTCCTCGATCGAGTAAATCGGGAGACTCTGGAATCGTCGCCAACCGATAGAGAACACCAGCGGATCGTTGGTCTTCAGGATCTTCTTGTGCCAACGATGCTTCTTGAAACGCATGCGCACGAGACCCAAGTTCTGCTCCACGTTTGGCAACCCACCAACAATAATCGGGCTCTTTGGGTCGTAAAAGCGCACGAACTCCGCTGGCACGCCAGAAATCTCAATACGAACGTAGAGTCCGTTGCGGAAACCTTCCAGCTGTAGACGCGCGTCTTCGCCTTCGTCGCCAAACTCTTCGGCATTGCGCAGCGCTTGCTCCTCACGCAACCGCTTGGCTTCTTTCATCACCTCAGTGAGCTCTTCGTCTTCTTCGTCCTTCTTCCCCTTCTTCTTCTTGCCGCCTTCCTCAATGTCGTCATCGTCGTCATCGGTGACGGTCTTCTTGTTGGCCTTTTCAGCACGAAGACGCTCACGGATCTGCTCATCGGTCTCTTCCTCGTCGTCGTCATCCATGGCTTCATCCTCATCGTCATCCGAGCCGTGCTTTTCACCGGTTTCCAAATCTTCAAACGAGCCTTCCATATCCTCATCGTTCATCGGGTCATCGTCGTCACTGCCGGCGCCGTCCTCCGTGCGCTTCCACGAGCCTGTGACGAAGCGGTTCCGGATGCCCTCCAGGATGTCGGGCATGCTCCAGTCATTTAGATCCTCCGTGGTCAACTGCAACTTGGAACAATCCATCGCGTTCCATGTTTCGTACTCTTCCGAACTCGAACCGATTGCAGACAAGCCCTTCTTCTTGAGCTGGAAGAAAGAGTCGCCATCGTCGTCATCGTCGTCGTCGCCACGTTTCTTGGCCTTCTTGTTGGCCTCGTTGTCGACGTCCGCCTCGCTCATGTGGAGCTTCTCGCGCTCGCCGTACACGAGCTCCATCAGGTTCACGTCGGCCTTTTCGCGCTCCAAAAAGTTCATCGCTGCGCGCGACACCAGGTTCTCCTTCCAACGAAGTTGCGACTTCTCCCGATCATCCATTTCGTCTTCTTCTTCATCGTCTTCCTCGTCCTCGTCCTCATCATCGTCCGACTCGTCCGATCCAGGAACAAGCGACGACGGATCTTCCTCAACTTCCGGTGTCTCGTCAAAGACGGCACGACGGCGCACACGGCCACTGCTGTCGCGAACGATGGCTTCTTTTGGCTTTCCGATCTTGCGAGGGCCATCATCATCGCTATCGTCATCGTCATCGTCATCATCATCCTCGTCGTCATCATCTTCTTCCTCTTCCTCCTCTTCTTCGTCACTGCTCTCGACTTCATCGGCACGAATCGCAGCCGTGTTCTTGAACAGCGACAGACTCGCGCCTTTCAAACGCTCATCGAGGCCAATGTCGATCTGCTGCAGGTTTTGCACCATTTCCACGCCTTCACCGCCCAGTCCAATGCGCGCACCGTTAGTGTCGCCCGCATCATTCCAATCGTCCTTGTCAGTGACCAGGTTCTCGTTCTCTGGGTTCGTGTAGTTCAATTGGCTCAGGTTGATGTACATCGCATCCTTGTCGTAAGTGATGTTGCCGACATCCGACATCGGCGCGTACAGCAGGATATCCTTCTGCGTCAAGTGCTTCTTCTTGCCGTCGCCGTTCTTGGACGTTGGCATCGCACACGGATCTGGCATCGACGTCACGCTGTCCATGTAGTAATCGCCCGCGCCAGCGATGTGCATCTTCATGCCAGGCTTCAGGTGAGTGCCGCGCAAGTAGCCGTACAGCGTCACCTTGCGATCGACGAGCGGGTTGCGTTGGATCTCATCCGGATGCGTCACATCTTCGAACCGATCCGCGAGCATGTACGGGTGCGAGTTTCGCCACGTGAGCGGTCGGAACTTCATGCGCTGGATGTACAGCGACAGATTGTGGATCTCTCCCTTCGGGTACTTGTTCGCCGCGATACCCGAAAAGTAAAAGAGCTTGGCTCCCTGGTAGATTTCGGTCCAGAAACGGCTTTTCAGGCGCTTCTTGGTCTTGCGCAGGCTCTTGTTCTTCTTGAACTTGTCCAAGTGCGTCAAGATGCCCATGACCTTGGGGAACCCGACGACCTGCAGGATGTTGAGGAACTCGAACGTCTCCATTTCAAAACCAAAACTCGCGTCCACGAGCAGCAGCACGAGGTCTGCGATCTTGGCGAGATCGATCATCGCATTCAGATCGTTTGGGCACTCGAAGAACGTGATACGACGGTCTTTGCCCGACACGACGGTCACAGGACCCTTGATCTCGACCATGTTGTGGCGCGTGTAGCGCTTCACCAACGACTATAATGCGCAACAAACACATACATCCCATTAGCCTCTCGTCAATACAAATGAATAATACGCGACGCCATACAGCACAGCAGCACACGTACGCGAATCACAGTCGACTTGCCACTTCCTGGCGGTCCCATGACGACGACCGAGATGGGCGGTGGAAGCTCCTCGGCGCGGTTGGTCTGCGGCACATACTCCTTGCGGTGCGCGCGATCGAGGTTGCGCTGGATGGTCTTGCGTGCGCGTCCGGCTTTGGCGACGCCGAACGCCTTGGGGTTCTTGCGCTGCTCGGCGAGCGACGGCTGCTCCTTCTTCTGCTTCTCGAAAGCCTTGCGCTTCTGCTTGTTGGCCTTGGCGCCGCTCGTGGACTTGCGGTGGCCCTTGGTCTTGGTGCCCACGATGCCCTCCATCTCCGCCTCCTAAACTCACGCAGCAAAGCAGGAAGCGCTGGAATGGAATGGAGCTGCTCGACGTCGTTTCAAATTCGCACAGGAGCAAGCTGTTAGTGGTTGGCCATGAGGGTTCTTGAGTGACTTGGCAAAAGAGGTCGGGTCTACATGGTGTCCCAAGTGACAATGTGGTCCAATCAGCTTTGTCCCAAGGGAAGAATGATGATCTCATTTTTGCGATGGGTCAAAATGGGTTAAACCCTTCCTCGAAATCGTGGGTCATCTAACTAGGGTTCGGGTTCTATGATTTTGGTGTCTTTGTAGAGAGGGGCAATGTCCGTGTGTGTGGAGAAAACAGTTTTGAACGCTCTTCAATTTTGCGATTTTGGAGCTACAATGTGAATTACAGCAGACACGACTTCCTATAATCGGTTTTGTCTCGAATTTCCAGCTAACTCGATTATAGGATGTCCCATTTTCGCGTTTCTTCGGTTCTTCTTATCAGTGCACTGCATCGATTGCTCGCTGTAGACGACACCACCGCTGCGATTGTCGTGTGGAGCTGTCTGTGATTCATGACATCCTCGATCTCCTTCTCTGTCACAGAAACGATCCCTATCGGACTGTAGCAAGCGAATGGAAAGCTTGTCATATTGGATCGCTTTGGCCAAGCTGCAGGAATGGCATGCTTTCCAGTCGGCTCTGGATCTGAAGGGTGCAAATTTGATTTGATGCGAAAGTTGTTCCTCGTCGCGTGGTCACCGAGCTGTCCAACTCCTTAAAAGAAAGAGGAAACGAAAACCGGGTGCGTGACGAGACGACGAATCAAATAAAAACATTGAGCAAAAAGATGGCAAAACTGAAGGTGGTGGCTGGTCCCTTGGCAGCAAAAGAGACTTCCGCAAAGCCGCTAGAAGACAAACGACGACGACATCTTGCGCGGACCATGCTCAACGTGGGTCTTCCGGCGGTTGGTCGCGCCGATCGCGACGCTGTCAGGGCGATCCACCACGAAGGTACTCATGCCTCGCCGTCCACTCGTCATCGTCGACGACACCAGTGAGTTCGCGACCGAAAACACGGTCGCCGAGTTGCGGCGGAACGCGCGGTTGGACGACGCGACGCGGGGCTCTTCTTCATTGTCCGGCTGCTTCTTCTCCTTGTACGCTGCGACCTCGGTCACTGTGCCTTCTTCTGCCGTGTAATTGTTGTTGGTGGACTCCGGTCTGTTGCCTTCGTCGTCGTCTTCGTACACCATCTCGACTTCGCCGCGTAGCAGAATGTAAAACGCCGTTTTCCGATCCCCTTTCCTCAAAATGGTGCTACCTGTGTGGTGTTCGATGAGCTCACTCATGGCACTCAGCTCCTGGAGCTTGATCGGAGGGATCGCATTCAGAAACGCACAGCCCTGTTTGATCAGGTTGTCGAGGAAATGCATGCGCACGTGCTCCAGCAACACCAGCGACGCCTCGGGGGCCATTTTCAGGAAATTGCAGAACGTCGTGCGGTCGATGTACACGAGCAGAGAGTCCTCGAGCGCAGTGATGCTCGCGATGCGTGGGATCTTGAAGAGGAGCGAGATCTCCCCAAAGTACGACCCCGTCGACATGCGCTTGAGTGCTTGGATCTTTCTTTCAAAGCCTGAAAGCGAACTTCCGAGTAACCTATGCCTGCCAGCTTGGTCGCTCTGGTCTGATGACAGCGTCATGTATGTCTGTGAGGCGGCGTTCAAATGCACGTTCACCGTGGCTTGCAGACTCCCACGGATACAAATGAAGAAGCGGTCGCCGACTTCGCCCTCAGAACAAAGCACGTCGCCGCCTTTCACAAACATGTACGAGCAGAGGTTCGAGAGCGTCACGAGACGCGAGTCCTCGACGTTTTCCAGGAACGGAATGTCGATCAGATAGTTCACGATCTCGGATTCCACGATCGACGTCACGAGGTGGATCTTCTCGGCCGCGGTCATGATGCTTTGCGCGCGGTCGCTTTTCTTGCCGCCCGAGAACCGCGCTGTGTGTTTCGCATATGGACGGCGCACACTGAGGCGAGTGCGCAACTTGTCGTACCGCTCGCGGTTCAACTTGATCAATGTGCAACCTGTGAACACGTCGGCCGAGGTCTTGTTCAAGTCGAGGAGTTTCATGAGTTTCTTCTTCGTCGCGAGCGGCGTGCCATCGGGACCTGTGAGCAGCAGCCGCGTCAAGAGCTGCTCGCGCGACGTGTAGCAGATGTAGTCGCCCACCTTGAGCTGGCACAGGAGCTCGGCGACTTCGTACTTGCTGCGAGTTGATCGACAGAAATAGCAACGCGCAGCACTTTCGTTGCCTTCGCTCTCGTAATCATCTCGTTGTCTTGAGCTTTCGTGTGGACGGGTGTGTGCATTGGCAAGACGGTGCCGCACAAAGGTCACTTGAATTAGCGATGGGGACGTAAACGCATGTAAAGGTGACGTAAGAAAATGAATCATTAACGTAAACCGATGTTAACCACACGTAAAAGGACGTAAACTACTGTGCACACTTGATCAAGTACATATTTTCTCGCATGTTAGAATACTGTTTCAACCTACAGTACTCTCTTGTTTAAGTATGCACAGATTTGATCCGTCTTCTGCTGTACAAATGGCTGTTTTTAAAAATCTAAAAAATGACAGTGAACTTTGACTTTTTTGAAAAAGAGAGGTTGCTTTTTACACGAGCTTGACGTTGAGTCCCCATCGCTGACGTGAATCGAGTTTCACGTCAACTTATGTCAACTTAGTTTACGTCCCCATCACTAACATGAACAGCACCCCGAAGTGCTTGCATCACGTCTCTTTCTTTGCCTCTGGGCTTCTCATAATCGCAGTAAACGACTGAAAAGCCGACCACATCGACGACCCAGTCACGGCATCCCAGTGTGAGCTCGGCTCTGATTCTGCAGGGTGCAACAAAGAAGGGATATGAGAAACGCAGTATGCAACGCAAACGATCCAATTGGGAAGCATACCTTCAGAGCAACACAGCATTCGAGTGAATTCCATTTCAGCACCTCTTCGCATATCCACGAGTATGTGGATCGCGTTCTTGGGAGCGCGTCGTCGCCAAAGTAATCTCTTACCCTCCACGCCGGATTCAGGCATCGCTTCTTCAAACATATCTTGTCAATGTCGTCGGAATGGGTCGTGCTTCTCTGGAGCCTGAGTAACTCTTCGTTGTCCGCCTGCATCCAAGAGCCCCCTAATCGTCCTTCGCAAAGTAAATTCTGAGCAACCAGGAAGGGAAATCCAGGCACACCCTCAACTTGACGTACTCCTTCAAGCGGGCAACGTGCTCGAGTCTACCGATCTCGATCGTGAACATGACTCTCTCACCGATCAACGCGCAAACCAGCTCGACCATCTTTGGCTCTTCTTGTCCAGAGCAAACTTGTGAATGAAAGCAAAACAGGCAGGCTTCCAAATACCTTCAGTCTCCCGTTTTGCGCTCTCGCAATCGTGACGTTGGAGCGGCTGGGTGGGTCAAAAAGAGGAACATTGAGTGACGGATGCGGTGCGCTGAAGGAAGACGACGTTTCTCTTGAGCACAAGACATCAATGACTAGCTGATAGAAGGCAACGGACGACGAGATCTGGCCATGGACGGTGCGGATCTGGTGTGTGACCAGAATCTCTGCAGCGAGTGTTCGCACGCGGCGTGTTCACCCCATGTGTGGTGCTCATAATGTGCATTTGGAAGTAGAGCTGACTACGTTTGTCTAAACCCCCTCACTCCCTCAAAACGTTCAAAGGGGGTATCAAACCCCCTCTGAACCCCCTTCGTACCCCCTGTAAAGTCAATAATCTAGTATTATGTATGGTCTAATGAGGATTATACTTTTTAAAAGATAAATGGACTCACTTGAGCATCAACCAATTGCTAATAAAATGCTGCAAGATCCCACGGCTTCGTCAACGGCGTCTAACTTAATCGAGCACCATTTCGACGTCAAAGGCGACTGGGCGCACGAGTTCACCGGCGTTCTGCGCGCTGACGAGGACAAGGTGACGTTCCGGCACTTGGCGTCGCTGTCCAAGCTGCCGACCTCTCCGCTCATGTAGACTGGCGCGCAGCACCTCGAGTACATCGCTGCGCTGTAGTCTCTGGTGGAGCTGGTGCTGTCCAAGTGGCGCGTGGCGAAGTTCCTGGCGCTGTCCAAGGCGCGCATGGCGAAGTTCTTGGCGCAGTACTGGCCATGGGTGCTGCGCAAGCTTGTCGAGTTCGACCAGGTCAAGACCAACTCCATTGAGGACATTTGGTACGAGGCTTCCCTATACTACTAGTGCTCGGTCGTGCTCAACATCAACTCGTACTTTGTGGTCGAGGACGACCAGACGGAGCTGCGCAACAACCAGTCTCTCGCGCGGCGTCGCTCGTTCTCGGCTCGCTCAAGGTCACCAACGTGCTCCGCAGCGGCAAGCTCGAGCCCGACATGTAGCGCAACACCATGGTGGTGTGCACTACCCAGTTCACGCTCCTGTTCAGCTGCGCGCGGCTGCCCACGGCCGAGCTGGACTAGGTGATCGTGGACGAGTCCTCGAGGCACATCGTGGTGGCCAGCCGCAACCGGTTCTACTGGTTCGACATGTACTGAGACGACGACGTGATGGCCATCACGGAGCGCGAGCTCGTCGCCAACCTCAAGTCCATCAAGGAGGAGATTCTCACGACGGAAGAGCTGCCCGCCGCCTCGCAGGCCGTCGGCGTGCTCATGACCGAGCACCGCGCCAACTGGGCCAAGCTGCGAGCCATGCTGCTGGTCGACAACTAGCAGACGCTCGACTTGGTGCGTACGCAGGCACACGCCCAGCTCCCCATGCCTCTTTTTCCCCACTGATACTCACGAAATCGTGTTGAAACAGATTGACCTCGCGCTCTTCCTCGTCTGTCTAGACGACACAGCGCTGCACGGCATATACGGTATCCGCAATGGTGGCCCGGTGGTTCCTATCGCTGCTAGTACAGCATACAGACCACAGTCTGACACTCGTGGGTGACTGTGAGGCTCTCTCCAGATGTGCACGTGCATGAACTGGTAGTACGACAAGCTGCAGCGATAGTGTGCGAGAACGGCGTGGCCGGCTGCAACTTCGAGCACACGTTCGTAGACGGCCACACAGTACTGCGCTTCGTCTCGGACGTGTTCACCGACACTATCATCAGGTTCGCGCAGACCATCCGAGGGGGCAACTACTCGTTCCTTGAGGCCGCGTACCGCGTGCCGCAGTCTGGCCACGGGTCGCGCCGCCCGCGCGTCAAGCCGCTCAGCTCGAGTGGGAGGTGAGCCCCGAGCTGCAGGAGGGCATCAAGTTCGCCGTAGCCAAGCTGATGGACCTGATTCTGCAGAACGAGGTGGAGGTGCTCGAGCCCGCGGCGTTCGGCAAGCTCTTCATCAAGCAGCACACCATGAGCCCGGACGCGTTCGTGCAGATGGCTTTCATCGCGGCCAACAACTTCCAGTACGGGTACGGGACGAAAGTGTATGAGTCCGCGCTCACGAAGCGGTTCCTGCACGGTCGCACCGAGGCCGCGATAACCATGACGACCGAGATGCTCGCCTTCTGCGAGACCTTCTCCTCGCAGAAGTCGCCGCTCGACAAGATCGAGTCGCTACGCGCGGCCGTCGTCTCGCAGGTCGAAATTGATCGCAACTGCGCCTCGGGTGAAGGCGTCGAGCGCCACTTGGACGTGTCAAATCGTCCGGTATCTGTGCACCACCCACTCATGCGGCATCTCACTGGTGAGTTGTCACTTTAGACAGTGCGATGTCGGTGAACGCGTACTCACTGACGATGTTGAAGCTGGTCGTGTCTATTCGGAGCTTATGCCAACTACTCGGTTGGGCCTGCGCGGCGCCTTACTCATTTCCCGGGGTTGTAGCAACTACAGATTGCGTGCACCATCGTAGTTCTCTGCGGTGAAGACGATATCGCGAACGAGATCTGGCGTCAACGAACATCGCTTGATGGTGACCACGTTACCGCCAGTTGAGAAAACGTGCTCGGACGGAACACTCGTTGCAACCGTGCCCAACCACTTTCGTGCAAGCCTGGAGAGGCGAGGAAACTGATCTCGGTGGCACCGCCACCACTCAAACGGGTCCACCCTTCGACCAACGATCGAGGAACGGTGCAGGTATTGTGCAATCTCTCTTCTGCACGCGTCTTCAGCTGTTGGCTTCACTGAGGTTGCACAATCGCTCTCCTCCTGCCCGAACACAAGATTGTGCAGCTCTTCTCCAGCTCGCAACGGCAAAGGTATTGGTGACAGCATGCTGGGGTCTTCCGTGTCTGCAAAATCAGGATCGTCTTGAGTGCATTGCAACAGTGCTCGCTGAAGCCACTCCATTGGCTGCTCATGTTCGTCGACGGGCGCGTGCTTCATCCTCGCCAATCGAGGGTCCAAGTAGGTTATCCACAAAAGATCCTCGTCCATGCTGGTGAAACGTGCCAGAAAAAGCTCCAGCAAAGCAGTTCTAACATCTTGCATCAGAGCGATGACAGGAGCGACATACGCCGCATTGCCAACCATCGATGCATCGCGATCAAATAAGTTGTCCCGCTGAAGAGTGGTTTTTATGGCGCGGAGATACGGCAGCACAATTGCCAGTGTAGGATACTTCTGCCCACTCAACGTCTCCGTGCCCACTGCAAATGGTGTGAGCAGTGTGCGCAGACACTTCGCGCGAAGCCAATCATCAATATCAGGTCGCTTGAACTTGTCGGCGCCTTTGAAGTCAGACTTCCCAGCAGTCGTCTCGTCCACAAAATAGAAAAACTGTTTGAGTGCGCCTTCGAGCTCAATACAGCGCTGGAGCATATCCCAGGTGCTGTTCCAACGCGTCGGACAATCGACGATCAATCCAACGACCTTGTGGATCGAGATGCCTCGAAGATTGCTTTGAATTTCTGCCAACCTGTGGTGCGCTTTCGAAGACCGCCGAAAATAGACAGCCACCTCTCGAAACACTTGCACAGTGTCCCGAATCCGATCTAGCGGGTCGCGCTCTGAAGGGGACAGACAGGAAGCAGCGAATGCATCCCCTTCCTCCACAGCAGCTTCGCGAAGCGCCTCTAGAGCTAATCGCTCATCTTCAGTAAGACCATCATTCTCATCAGCTTTTTGGTCATCATCGGCTCTGGCCACAACAATGACATCTGGAACGACGTTCTCGACGACGCCACCTCCGCCGTTGTCGACTCCTTGCTCGTCCATAGTGGCCACAGTAACTTGTGAGGTGATCGATACTCCTATAATATCGGCTTTGCGCCTGCGCTTTCGCTTAAGAAGCGCGGCACCAACCACGAGATGAATTGTGTGCGCAACGCACGACATGTGGCTAATTCCGAGTGCGTTTGCGGCAGCGACGGCATTGGCGGCACCATCACGAAGTAGCTTTGTGCAGTTCTCCTTCTCGAGGCCCCACCTGTCGAGTGTGCTCTCGAGAACCCGCTTTATTCCTGGACCGTCGTGCTTTCCAGGAAATGGTGTCGCCTCGAGCGTCCAGCTCTTGCTCTCGAAGTTGCTGGTCAAGTAATGCAGAGTCAATGAGATGTAGCTCCGAAGACTTCGATCCGTCCAAATGTCGCTTGTGATGGAGTAGAACTTGCACTCACTCTGAATGACTGCTTTGATATCCGTTCGTAATTCATTTGCGAAGGTCACGATCTCGTTCCGTGTTGGAGTTCTTGTGGGTAGCTTCACGTTGATTCTACCAAGCTCGCCAATATAGTCGATGATGTGACGCAGCTCGTCGTCCTCGACTATTGATAATGGGCGCAGCCACTTGGCGATCCAGATGGCGACGAGGCGGTTGACCCGTTTCTGTTGCTCATCTGTAATATCACGCCGTTCTCCATGCTGATCAACACATTGATCAAATTCTTTCGTAAGCCAGCGGTTGACAGGCTTCTTGCTGTCGGCGTGGTCTATGCGGCGGTCATAGAATGCCTTCAACTCCTGCGCGTGAAAGGCCTTCATGTGCTCGGCGACTTTATGGTTTCCCAAGCGAAAGTAAATCGCGCATTTGCAACGGAGGCAATAAGCTGACTCGGCGTGCTTGGTCGCCAGCGTGTGGGACGGGAGGTCGAGAAACTCCCGCTTTACCATGAGGCAAATGAACTGCCACAGCTCTGGCCGGTGAGCCTTTCGCATGGGAAACAGCCCAAGGGGTCGCTTGTCCGGTCGTGTGGGCGGGTTGTTGTCATCGGTAACGCCCATTATGTCTTCGATTTCCATGATGTGAGTCGTTCGCGGTGTCAACTTCAGCGCAGAGCACTAGGGTGTGGCTGAGAGTGTGTGTTTGAGGGGGGGGGAGAATGTATCACTTGAAAATTGAGTGGTATACGAATTCATAAATAATAAGATGGACGATTTCAATGGGGTACGGAGGGGGTATGGCAGAATATGATCAGTTTTCCGACAGTACTTGGTGTTTGTATGCCTGTTTTTGGCGAATCGTATGAGGGCAGGTAGTATAAGGGCCAATATAATGCGTGTGTTGTGTGTCTGCACAACTTATTTGGCCAATCATGTGAGAGAAGGAGGTTCCGACAAATTTCCGACAGATTTGGTCGGAACCAAGAGTCAAATCCGTGACCAACCATTCAAATCGCAAATACTGGGCAGATCAGTTGCGAATTTGCCGTTTCTCCGACAAGACGATGGGGGTGGACGCCCTCCGACCCCAAAACTCGCAGAACGCGCGTTCTGTTGGGGTCAATGCTTTCAAGCGCTTCCTCCAGCAGGAAAATGTGGAGTTGGACTATGTATTTGCATGTTTAGGTAAGGATCCCAATGGCAGATGCTTTGCGGCGATCATGGATAAGTTTGCATTGCACTTGGCCTTTGATGAAGGCGCCAAAAAAAAGAAGCTAGCAGGAAACACGGTGATGTCATACTTTCGACACGTGAAAAATTGGCTGCTTGATATGTTCCCTCAGTGCCGTGCTTCCATTGAAGATCGCATCCTCCAAATGGGGCGTATCTTGGAAAAGCACTGCGCAAAGCGCGACTACGGAGGCATGACAAAACACGCACGTGCATGTACTAAACAAGATTTGGCTCTATTGGTTCGCTATTTATATGTGAATGCAACCAATGCGACGGATTACCAAGATGCTGCTCTGTTGAGTATCATGTGGTATATCTTCGGTCGAGCATCGGATCTAAGTTTACTACAAAAGCAGAGTTTGTCAGTGTGCTCTGGCAACGAGTTTTTCGTTCGCCTTGTGCGCATCAAGACGTCGGAGCAGCAGGGACTTACGCTTCATTCGGATGCCGACATCAGGACTTGTCCAATTCTGGCGGTGGCGATTGCCCTTGCGATGCAGACGGCGCCTTGTGTGCAGCTCATTGAGCACGTTCGCCCTACAGCGACAAAGCTAGATATGAACGCGGTTGAGTCTCTCCCTCTCGTGGAGCTGTTGCTTCAAGCAGAGCAATCTGTACCTGAACTTATTGACACGTCGAAGCCAAGCTCTTCTCGGGCGGACACGGCGCCTGGGATTCACAATCAAGTGAACCGCCTCCTCAACCGCATTCGTGAGCCAGCAGGGGTCCACGCTCCGCTCTCATCTCACTCGTTCCGGCGCGGAGGGGCTCAACACGCGAACGGCGACTCTCAGTTGAGCATCCAGTGGATCATGGACCGCGGCGGCTGGAACTTGTCTGCCACTCACAAAATCTTTGCCTACGTCTTCAATACTACCCAGGAGGACCAGCGGGTTTCGAAAGTCTTGAGTGGGTGGGGTTCGAGCGCAAATGTCCCGCTCGACCGGCTGGACATGCTGGACGATGAGACCGCTGCTCGTGTACGAGCCTTCCAAACGATCCTGTTCAACACCTGCTCCGGAATGCAGGATACCCGGTTGAACATGTGCCCGCGCGCCTTGGATGCGTGCACCTCGCGGCTCATTCGCGCTTTCCCTCAGTTACGCGAACTGAATGGTAACGCGCCGATCGTTCGCCGTGTCGATGCGTGTGCGGAGCAAGTTGGCGTGCGTCGTGACGAGTTGCTACGTTGGGGGTTGGCACTGGAGGAAGCCTGCAAGAACAAGAGGCCACAAGAAGCAGAAGAAAAACCAGCAGCAGAAGCATGTGCAACAATCCAAGGTGCTCTCATTCGAGAGTTACTCGAAACTAACCGACTCCTCGTGAATCGCCTCGAGGTGCTTGAGGCTATGATCAATCCTGCACAAGCTCAAGCATCGCGAACTGAAGCACCTACTCCAGTGTGTACAGCGGCCACGGTTCCAAGGAAGAAAGCGCCATCAACTCATCTCTCGTCGATTTGGTTCGATTGGTATGCTGGCGAACCACGGCTATGGGATTCGAAGGACAGGAAGAAGCGCTCGGAGGCAAACCATATCGTTGCGTTCATGAAGGTCTTCTTGCACGGCGACTTCGCACTTGATCCTCGCATGGTCGACTATCGTGATCGTGTCATGGCGATCGGCAACGACGCTGAGCGAGAGATTCTCGTCTTTCTCGACTCGCAGGGGATTCATGCGAAAGGGGCCAGCTCAGTGCTAAAGCACCTACGCGCGCTTCACAGCGACGGCAAGCTCGACGGCTACGTTCGCAAATATAAAGCACGCGTTGCTATTGGAAGCATCGTTGATCCAGCTCCAAGATCTACACAAGACATTTTGCCCATCAGGAATGGTGAATATTCGGTTTATTGCAGACGCTCAGGCTAGCAACTCTTGTACCACACAGCATCGAACACAAAGTTTAACCTCCTTGCGGAACAACAATGTTAACCTCGTAGCTGTGTGGCCGGAAAGATGCCTATTCGCCACACTGTAACCGCCGGTAATCTAGGGCATGCACCAAACGTTAAATCATTATGCCCATGGCTGGAATTGAACCAGCACCCAAGGACCATCAAGTCCCTCGCACTGGCGTTGAGCCATTTGGGCGGTAATCGCATAGATTCATAAACACACATGAACGCAAATATAGGTACGAACCATGGGCTTGAGAAAGAAGTACACGCTGTTGATGGGCGTCTCTTGATGCACGGGAATCATACTGCCAGGGGGAATTGAACCCCCACACGTGGGCGAAGCCCTGTGCCCAATCCGTTGGTGGCAGTTGGTGTCTTGGTCGGTTGACTTGAGCTCTAGAAGAAAAAAAGAGAGAATGAGTGCCTGAGAGGGCAGCCGGCAGTCTCTTTCGAAAGAGAGAGACTGACAGCCATAGAGTGAATCTGTTTTATACAGTTGTTTCTTTGTAAGAGTCATTCTGTGCGAATACATTTACAGTAGTAGTCATCTTATGTCCGCCAAACCTATCCGTCGGAACCGTGTCAGAACTGAGCCACATGTCGGATTTTTTTCAGTATGGAGAGGGTTTGGCTGCAAACGTAGTCACCTCTATTTGGAAGGGACACGAAACGACGCCATTGCGACACCCAGAATCGGTTTTTACCGGTTTCTCCATTTTGACTGGCAAAGAGGTATTTATGCATAATGAACAGGATCAACAGTACAATATGCATTTACGTATATAAGAAAGGCTTTTCTTCTGATGCTTCTTCCTCAGTCTGGTTGCAGAAATCGACCCGTTGATAAGAAGAGAAAAGCAGCAACATGGCATCATCAGCGCCACCAGAGAATGCGCCTTTGCGCCGCGTGGTGGCCGTTCTGGAGCCCACAGGCGAGGTGTTCGTGAACGGTCTGGCGTCCTGGTACGACGACGAGTTCCCCGCGGACACGTCCGTGGCGGCGCTCATGACACCGGACGAGTTCGCGAGCGCGGTCACCAAGATCAACGAGGCGCTCACGGACCACTGGCCGTGCATGCCCTGCTCGGCCTTCGCGTACGGATGCTGCCTTTGCACGCTGGGGCTCTCGTTCTACTGCGCGACGACGCAGGTGGACGAGGCCGAGGCGCGCGCGCGTCTGCAGATCCGCCGCATCAACGACCAAGCGAATTTCAAGTCCAAGGGCATCGAGTGGCGCCTCGAGCGCACGTGGTACACGCGCAAGTCGTGCATTGAGGTCACGGCGCCAATGGCTGGGGTGGCAAGTAGCAATAGTGGCGGAGGTGCTGCTGGTGGCAATGCGCTTCCATCGTCACGAGCAGAGGCGACGGAGAACCAGGCGCCTGTCAACCAGGAGATCAGCGATCGGGTCGCCTAGTGGCTGCAATGGATGCGTAGTGTAGGCATATTAATTTACGTGCATTGAATCAATTCGCTTTTCCGCGAGCGCAGCACCACCACACAGGATTTATGTAGCACATCGCAGCCATACCGTTGCCTTGTTGTGGCGAAACCGGTACAGAACCAGTTGTGGGGTCATGATGGTGTCGTTTCGTGTCACCGTCGGACTGCCCATTATTGTCCCCAGATCCACAGCTTTGGCACATTGAGATCATTTCCACGAGTGCCATGACTGAGAGCAGCAGCAACGTGCTCGATGCGGTCCGGTCGCCGCGCGAGCACTCGCCATCGCGCGCGCACTTGGGCACGGACCCGTCGTCGCGCAACTGGTACCTGCATCGGTTGTACCTGCGCTCCGAGTTCAAAGAGTGCCTGCGCGTCGTCGAAGACGTGCTCAAGACCCACCAGGGTCTCAGCGAGTACCCGCTGTACATCAAGGCGCTGATCCTGCGCCACTCAGGACGCATCCAGGAGAGCCTCCAGCTCTTCCAGGCTGCGACGTGCCTGAACCCGGACAACAAGGAGAACCTCAAGCAGGTCGGCAGGTCGCTGTATCTCTTGGGCAAACACACGGCAGCCATCGAAGTGTACGAAGAGATCTTGACCATGGGTCGCGTCGACGACTGGGAGATCTACCATAGCATCGGACTGTGCTACATGTACCTCAAGGAGCACGAAAAGGCCGTCGACAACTTCCAGCATGCCAACACGATCAACCGCCACGACGCGACGTTCTTGCAGCTGGGCAAAGTGTACACGCTCCAAGAGGATTTCAAGGCAGCGATCGCCGTGTACCTCGAAGCTCTCGAGTTTTCTCCCGAGAGCCCTGAGATCTTGACGACACTCGGGCTACTCTACCTCCGCATTAGTGAGAACTTTCGCGCATTCGACTACTTGGGCAACTCGCTCACGCACGATCTGAGGAACCCCAAGACGATTCTCGCCGCGGGCTCGATCATCCAGGACCACGGCGACATGGACGTCGCGCTCGTGAAGTACCGCGTCGCGGCTGTGCAAACGCCCAACTCGGCGCGATTGTGGAACAACATTGGCATGTGCTTTTTCGGCAAGCAGCGCTTCGTGGCATCGGTTGCGTGCCTCAAGCGCGCCTTGTGCCTGGACCCGTTCGAGTGGATCATGTCGTACAACCTCGGGCTCGTGCACCTGAACACGGGTCAATATGCGTCCGCATTCCATTTCTTCAGCGCTGCAATCAATCTCAAGCCGGACTTTCCGAGCTCGTATATGTACTTGGCGATCACGCTCGGTCGCTTGGACGACTTTGAGAACGCGCAGTGCATTCGAGAAAGCGATTGAAATGGAGCGGTGCGGTCTTCAATGAGGCGTTGCATCGCTACTTATATGACCCCATGGCACTCACATTTATGTGTTTGTACTTGTTTTGTGCGTGCCAGAGACCATCTCTTCCATCTGAACTACGCGATCACGCTGTACAACAACGACGAAATGGAGCGCACGAAAGTCCAATTCGACCGCTTTGAAGAGATCTTCGAAGCGCTCGACGACGAAACGAAGAACGCCGACCAGGAGGTGCTGGAGCAGCGGCAGTCGCTGCTGAACGTGCTCATCGACTGAGCTGCAGGGAGGGGGCGGCGTCATACAGCCGCATACAATGCACACGCACCCGCACATGGATACACATCCATCCATTGTTGAAGCCATGAGAGCCACACATCCAAAGCTCAGTCACTTCAACAACCGTAAACTCCATATCTAACCTCTCCCATAAACAACATCCTCCGTGTATAACACTTTGACCAATGATGATGGCTGCCGTAATCAATACAGATCAGTGATTGGCTAATAATGATTGATTGAGCAACATGGAGGAGTCCTTGTCAAATTCACAAAAACACATCGTAATATGGCGACAGGCACGAAAATCCAATTGAAAATATGTCTGTGTGTGTATGTGTGTATGCGTCTCTAACTCCACGTTAAATCTTGCGTGTGACCTGCAGTAGTGACGTGCGAGTGCGAGCGCATCGCGGTCGAACGCGACGCACGCGACGCCAGATGGCGCGCGCTCTGCGAGCAGTTCTACTTCCACCAGGATGGGTCCGCCAAGCGCATCTTGGACTACTTTGAGTCCTCCAAGCTCGACCAGATCATGTACGAATGCCTGTGTTTATACGCATGTGAGTCTACTGTCTTAGCAGAGAGGCGTGTCACAGCTGACTGTCGTGCATGTGGTGTTGATGCGTTCGTTTTGCTGCTGGGCAATAGCATTGAAGCAGACATGACTGCCGGGGAGACAACGGACGAACGCGCGTTTACCGAGCTCATCACGTCTCTCGGACTGCGCAAGTGCGTGCAGAGAGAGGATCATGCGCACTTCTTCCATGAAACGTGAGTCTATGTGACTTTTCGCGCTATATTCCATCGTTCAGATACTAATTCCTCTAACATTGGTTGCTGTGTTTGTTGCAGCATCGAGGCGCTTGAGCGCGTGAAGGATGAGGTGCGCAAGTCCTACCATGCGCATAGATCCAAGTCACAGGTGCGTAGTAACCCGCAGTTTTCCCCAACGAAGCAGCGTTCATGACTGTGTCATGCTCCGTCTTTGCCAACAGTATGACGAGTTCGATGGCCACGTGTGCGGCATGCAGAGCACGAACTATGAAGTTAAGCAGGATCCCGATGGCCAGCATCGCTTGGCGGTGCGCGTCCAGGAAGGCTACTTGCGGACGCACAGCAACCAGTCGCACATGGAGAAGAGCACGGAGGTGTTCATCAAAGCCAACGTGTCCAATATCGGCGTGCATCCGTTCCTCGCAGGGCTTGCCGAAGTGCTCCGCTGGAACCTCGAGAGCACGATCGTTGTCGGCTGGCGACGTACGTTTGCAAACTTCATGAATGTCTCTTGTTGTGCTTGTTTATTCACGATGTTAACACTCTGTGTCGCTTTGTTGTTGTTGTTGTTGTTGTTGTTGTAGTATCTGATGCTGTCTTTGTCGAAAGTGGTGGTCCGGCATTCGCAGGCTCCGCGTTGAATTTCCTCGTCGGGGTCTTGAATTTTGGCCATTTTGCAGTCGATGATGCAACCTCATTGGATCCAAACGCTGAATCTGTGACAGTGACAGTCAAGTCGCGGGTGTGGTTCTTGGACCCGTACCTGTCGGACAATGATATTCGACAGCTCCTGCGTGCATTTCCGCCGAGTCGCAAGCTGGAAGGCCGACCTACGGGAAGCAAGCACAACAGCGAGCTCTATCGTATGAACATACACGGGAAGCACGACGAGCACCAGCGTTTCTTCGAGCGCTGGTGCGTCATGCTATAGAACATGACTGCGTCTGTGTTTTTTGTACGAGCACAAGCTAGAGAAAACAGCAAGACATTGAAGCATAGCTTCTAAGAATGCATATAAAAGTTGTGCCATCTTGTCTACGGCAATGCTTTTCCTCTCGGCGATGCCGCAATCGAGTACGAGTCGAGCGTCGTATCCACGCCGTGTTTTTCCCAGTCGCGGATCACCTGACGCGATCGGAGATCGGCTTGTCGAATTGGTTCGGGGATGCGATACCGGGAACAAGCTTTAACGATGCGTAGACTCGAGTCCAGCGACACCTTGTGGCCCACGGACACGAACACGGGGTTTTCCACACCCGCAGCCTGGTTGCTCAGTGCCGCACCCCACACTTTGCCCGACTCGCCCTGCAACTCGACGATTTGCTCATGCTTCGCCTTCGCAGCCGCCACCTGCTGCCTCACGTCGCCCTTTGTGAGCCCATCGACGTGCAAAAAGGTTTTCCCGACGCCGATCGTCGGGATGTCCATCAACACGCCGAAATGGGACGCGAGCCCAAAGCCCTGCGGGTGCAGGATCCCATTCCCGTCAACGAGCGTGATGTCGGGAACGTGCTGTGGACACCGCGCGACGAGATCTTCGTACAATCGTGTCAGCGCCGGCACTTCGCGGAACGCGAGGAAGCCTGGGATGTAAGGCGCGGGCAGCGACACGTACGTGAACGCCTCGTAGACGACGCGCAGCGACGGGTATTGCAATACGACGATGGATGCGCACGCGTGCTCGTTCGAGCCTTTGAGGAAACTGATGTCGACGCCTGCTACGCGTTCGAGGTGCTTCACGGGACGTGAGTCGTTCTCTTGTTCTTTTGTTGTGTCTGTGTCCGGATGCACGCGCCATTGCGCATTGTCCTCTTCCTGCAGGCGCTGCTTGAGCTGTAATTGCTCCACTGCAGGAAAGCGAAAGAGAGTAATGCGTCAGCTCTTGAGCGATACACGCTGCGGCTACTGTAGCGGCGAGCTACTAAATGTACGCAGCGCACACACACTCGTACCTGTCCATTGCGCGCGGGTGTCTTCCCACGTGTTCTGCTCCATTTTGCTGTTGTTGAGGTCGCGTCAATGTTGCTGTTGTTCACCGTGTCAATTGTCAAAATGCGAATTTCTTGCGTGCTTGATGGACAAGAAGAGGATTTTTTTACCAATTACACGCACTTATTTGTGTAATGCAGCCGATGATTGGCTGGAATAGGAGGTGTACCCATCTACCTCTTTGTGCTTTCGAGCTGCTGGCAGAAATGGGTTGATTTTGGGTGCACAATGCCATCGAGGTGATTTGCTTTGTGGCTGTGCTTGGCATGCAAAGGCACGAGATGAAGCGAGCAACAGCGTGGATAATTCGGATTGAGCAACGCAAACGCCTTCTTCGAAAATGCAGAAAACAAATAACAATATACAACACTTTTTCTCCTTCTTCTCTCCTTCGCGACTCGTTTTGGCGTTGCTTCTTTCGCGCTTGTTCCCCTTCATGCTTTCTCATCATCCAAAGGTTCCATTCCCAACGACTGCGGCAAGGACGGCATGCTACTCTTCTGCCAGTGTGACTTCAAGCCATCACAAGACCACGCACTGCCAACTAGTCGGACGAGAGATACGCGTGCTCCATGTTGTCGTCTTCATAGGTAGAAATCATTTGGTAGCGCGCATCCATGCGGATCTCACGAATGTGCACGCGCTCGTACACCAACACGGACGTGACAACACCGATGAATAGGAAGATGCACAGCAAGATCTGGTGGACCCACATTGAGAAGAATCCGAGCATGCCATATTCGCAATACGCGCTCACAGCGTGCTGGTACGAGTGCGCCGTTTCGTTGCACGATTGCGTTCCGTTAAAGGCAACCAGGAACTGGTCGATCGATTTGATCTGCTCGCCGATAGGATCGAGGTATTCCGTTTTCATGCGCTTCCCAATGTCACCATGCTTGTCTGCGTAAATCTCAAGCTCCTTTTGCAGCGACGTCACAACCTTCACATCGTCGTACACACTCGAAGCTGGCGCAATCAAAGGGCTGATGGCATTCTTCGGGCATTCCAGATAATAGGTGACGGCAGCATTCGGGTGCAAGAGCGACGCGGTAGCGTTCATTGGCGCAGCGCAGAAATCCGACGTCATAATGGTTGACGAAAGGTACACTCCAATCAACGTGTGGGAGACAGGCACGACACTCAAGATCACAAGGATGGAGATGCGCAGCGGCGTGACCATCGACCACCCAATGGACGAAATCAAGAGAAAGCTCGCAAGAGCCACCGATAGGATCGCTGCGTTGGTCGACGACTTGAGCATAAAGTAGCTAAACTGCCACTCATCGGCCATATCACGATAGTGCTTTGGCAGCATCGTGTCTGTCTTGTTCACAAGTTCTTTCGATGAGTGCATCAGGCTGAATACACGGATACACCACCCGTCAGCACGACATCTTAGAGTGCACAATTCCACGTGTAGCGCGCGAGAGATCAACTTACCGCAGCGACTCGACCGACAACTTGAACGCCTCTGGCGGCAACTCGCTTTCACTGAACGAGACCACCATGTTGTCGGCACGGTTGCGGATCACTTCACTGGCAACGCCGCTCTCGAAGGCAAACTTGTGCGCATCTCCGAAGCGGTCGCTCGCATTCGTCATCGCGTGGTGCACCACACCAACACTGTAGTCGACTTGGGCTTCACCCAAGAGTCCGCTCAGCGAGCTGATCGCGATGATCGTCATCAGGATCACAGCCGAGAACTCGACCGAGTTGGACTCCATCGAGACCTTCCGCACAAACGCTACCACCAAATACATGTCGTCCATAGGATTAGCTTATTAGTCTCCAAACCGTCACACACACACACGCAGCTCTCGATTTCCCACAGAACACAGAATAAACAACAAGAGATAAATACGCACCACTACGGATATGCAGGAAGCACCGGCGCACGACGATGATCGCGAGCGCGACGAACACGACAGTACCGATCACGAGCGAGCCGAAGAGCACGTTGTGCAGGAACTGCACGTACACCGGGTCCTGCAGGTCGAACACGTTCGAGGCTGCGCCGAAGCGGTAGAACGTGTGGAAGAACTCGACGAGCTCGCGCGCGACCTCCGAGTGGTAGTCGACGGGAAGGAAGCGCATGTCCGTCGTGTTGAACGCCATCCTGACTGCGCGTGCGGATGCCAATAGAGAGAGAGAGAGAGAGAGAGAGTCACGAGATGCTGACGCTTCTGGGTTGCTTTTGCCTGTTGTTTTTCTGATACTAAGCGCACGAAAGAATGCGGAATTGAAGCGACCCCCTCACAGGTTTCCTTTTCTCTTCGACATGAGAAAAACCTCATCGAGGAAGAACGAGGTGTTTTATCAGATTGAGGAAACACACCTTTGAGCCACTTCAACAGTGAAGAAATCGTCATTTTATTATATCAAAATTCGACATGTTGCGAAGCAGTCACATACTTGAGTCGAGTTTTGAAATGAAATGAAAAATATGCATCTTGGAAAATCTGGGATCGTCATTGCAGAATTGACGCAGAGATGCCGCTTCACATGCAAGCATTGCCCCACACATATGCACATGTCGGGTACAGGTTTGTCTACCATGTGATGCTGTCCTTATGTATTTTAGTTATTACGTATGAGATGTTCTTCATTTTTCATTTCGAGGATCAACAACGCTCGGCCGTCAGTTGGCCACCGTCGTCGCGTCTAACGGTGTGCTGGATGGCAGTGGCGCCGCGAGGATCAGCGTCGGCGTCGACAGCATTTGCGTTGGCGCAGGCGGCGGAAGAGCAGGAGATGCCGCTGTCTCTGCTGCAGATCCACTGACGTCGCTGCTTGGCTCGGACGCGCTTGCGTTGTTCGCTGGTGCATGTGTTGGTGCCAATGGTGGCAGTGGCGGCAACTCGGTCGCTGCTGCGGGATCCTCACGCTCGGCGCGCTTCTGCCAGATCGCTTGCACCATCTTGCCGTTTGTGAACTCCATCATGCACGGTAGACGCGCGAGATGCGCTTCGAGGAGCTTCGGCACTGAGGCTTCTAAAGACTGGTCGTCACAGAGGCATTTTAAAGACAAAGCACACCTTGTGGTAAGAATCAATGGTACGCGCATGCTTTGTAATGGAAACAATGGCTTGTGAGCACGTACGAGGTCGCTGTATTTCTGCATCGCGATCATGCCGAGCGCGTCGAGGAAGCGCGTGTAGCTGATGCGGCGCTCGCCTTTCTTTTTTGCTTTGATGAAGATCAGATCGACGTCCGTCGTGGAAAACGTGGGGCCGAGCAAATCGGGACTATCGCGGCAGAGCTTGGAGAAATTTGCACTGTCTGCTCATGCATAAAATGGATGGACATGTGCTCGGAGAGTGATGCAACAACGTATACTTTCCATTCGAGTGCATGAAAAAATCAAGCGTCACATACCGAGGGTCTTCTCGCCGGCACCTTTCGCGCCCGTGCGTCCAAAGCGGCAGTAGTAGTGGAAAACTGCCTTGAGGAGCGTGTGTGGGTCGTTTGGATCTCCTCGAAGTCGCATGGGGCTCGGTTCTGAGGGCTTCTCATGTGGGCTCTACCAAATAAAACACAAGCGCAAACAGCCCAGTCAGTCTGTCTCCCAAGGAAAGGGAGGAGTCATATCATTGCTGCTGCGCATTACCATTATCGGCGCAGTCTCGACCGGGACATTCAGGCTCGCGCTGGAGATATTGAGACGCGGGGAGCTACGGCACATCAAGACACAAACAGGTCAGGACCAAAGCTGCCGTCATGGAGCTTGCGAATTCTGTGGCTACACTCACGACATGCGCTTGGTGCGCGGGTCGACGTCGTATTTGAGGTTCGTGCGCATGGTGTTGGAGAGATCGTGCACGACGCACTCGCTCAGGTCGTGGCACTCGCCCTCGAAGCGCTTGCGGTACACGCCGGTGTACGAGCGCTTGTCGTAGAGCCGCGCGTACACGTCGCGCGCGCCACTGGTCGCGTCATTCGCCTCGGTGATGCCGCTGCTCATAGTCGTGGGTATGCAAGTGTGTGTGTGTGTGTCGATGGAGCTGTTGCGCTTATTCGCGTGGGGGGCGGAGCAAGAGTCAGCGAGCGAGTCGAGCGTATTGCCAATGTCGTCTATTGTAATTCTGGTGCTGGCTGTATATTTATGAAGAGCTACGGTGAGCTGGTCAGAAAAAGGACGAGCGGGTCACAAGGAAACTGAGGACGAGCATGCGACAAAGAAGAA
The DNA here is from genome assembly GCA_006386115.1 of Globisporangium splendens. NCBI lineage: Eukaryota > Oomycota > Peronosporomycetes > Pythiales > Pythiaceae > Globisporangium > Globisporangium splendens. The sequence goes on along the minus strand of VFIW01000022.1, from coordinate 237,341 downwards.
AAAAATCAGGATCACCTCAAGCGAGGATCTTGAAAAGCTGCAGAAACAATCGCCACCCGACAATTCTGCAGACAGCAGTGCTGCCGCGTGTGCGCATAGCTTCATGTTTGAGAGTATATTTGGCAGAGCTTCGTGCGATTATTCTTATCGCCTCGTCAAATTCGAGAAGTCTGCGAGTTTGAGCAGCAGCACGAAGATCGACGGAGGAGATAGAGAATGTGGTTTGCGCGATGCGACCCTGTTTATATTGTGCTGAGCCTTTTCTTGTTTGCTAGGAGCTGGCAACCGATATGAGGACGACGAACCCTTCCTCAATTGGCGATAAACCAGCTTTCGAATAGAACCATGAGGCAGCAAGACATTCTGTCAAACGACACTGCTGCTGCTGCTGGCAACCTGCAGAAGAAGCACCGTTAACGATGCAGACTTTGGTCGTGTTCCTACCACATCATTTGTTCTCAGGGCAGCGAGCACAGGTGAGCTTGCAAGTTTTGCCATCGATGTCAGACGGGACTACCATTTTCTCGCATGCGTTGCGAGCTTTCAGGGAAACTTCGATGCATGGAACCGAGTTCCGATGCTCATTATCGCACCGTTCTACATGCTGAGGTTAATGCGCAGAATGGTGCGATAACAAGCAACTCGATTCTGATCGTGAATGAGCACTCGTCATCGTCTTTCAGCCATGTCGAAGTGCCTACCTACCTGTTTTTGACATGAGAGTTTGTACCCATTTGTGGATCCTCTTCAGAAAGCGCAGTGCCAGCTCCTTGAGTTTGCTTTTTGCATTTTTCTCCGTGAGATCGGATGGTTTGACCGGGAAACCTCTTGCACAGTCCTCATGCAAAACCAGCAGGATTGCATAGTTTCAGAACAACCCAAGTTCAGTGTCCCTCGACTTCAGCTTTTCAACTCTCGGTTTTTCTCGTTCTCAATCCACCGCGTGCGTCACACAACAAAGCCCAAACACTGTTCTCCACTTGCATCGTGGTTCGCACGCTCGCTCTCGTGGCTTCCGCGCTCGTCGTGCTGATCGCAGATCCGTCCAACTTTGTTCGTGCACAAGGTTTCTGCGGCCGCCAACTCGAGGGCATCAAAGCCACTGGTTTTGTGATCGGCCGCGCCACCAAGAAGACCGGCGATGCCTGCGACTGCTGCAACCAGTGCGATCGAGTCCCAAACTGTGTGGCGTTCGTCGAAGGCGGCTACCGAGGTCAGAAGACGTGCGAGCTCTTGAGCAAGGTCACGAGCCTCGACAAGACGCCAGCGGACCTGACGAAGCTTGACATCTTCAGTCCGCGGCATAACGGAGGTGTTGGCAGCAGTTCCAGTCGCGATCCGAGCAGCAACAACTGCAACCGGTACCACTTGCCGAGCAATGGGAGCCGCACGCCGCGTGTGTTCCCACCAGACATCGGCTCGATCCCTCTGAGTCCTTCGAAGCTCGACAGCCCGATGTTTCGCGAGCGGGTTCAAACATTGATACAGCAGGGCGACTCGTACACCAAGCGACTGGATTTCGAGCGCCGTCGCTCGCACGAACTCGATCTGTGCCTTGTGCGGCTGCGCGAATTGCACTTCGAGACGCGCAAGAAGCTCTGCAGCACGACTAACGCGCAGCTTTGCGCCGCCACGAGCGACGTGAAATCGATCCGCACGCTCGAGAACCGCTTGGACAAAGTGCTCACGCGGTACAATGAAGTGGTGCGTACCTTTGTCGTGTGCTTGCTTGCTCTCTCTCATCGAATCCAAAGCGCAATCGCTCAACTTCGTGTGTGTGGCTGTAGTGCAATGCGAACAAACGCCTGCGCGACGAGATCCAATCGCTTCGCCGTGAGAAAGTGCAGCAGCAACACGTCCACGAGAAACTCGAGCGCGAGACCCACGCCAAGCAGACCGAGATCGCCAAGATCACGAGCGCGACACAGAGTGCATGCGATGCCCGCGATCACGCCAACCGCCAGGCAGAGTCGATCCGCGCGCAACTCGCCGACGATGGCGACGACTTTGAGAACGATTGGATCGAGAGAAAAGTGCAACTGGAGCAAGACCGTGCCAATATCCGCGATATCCCGAGGTTGCGCACACTGAAGCACGTTGGAGGCAACCGACTGCAACCTGGAGGGCTCATAAGCTCAGTTTCTCCAGGAGGAACTGGTTCTGGTGGTCTCCCTGGAGGTTTCAAGTTGCTGTCGACGCCGGACGTGAAGCTCCGCGACGAGACCTTGAAGAACGTGTGGCTCTTGAACGAGAAAGAGAGCGACTTGCGCCGCCAAAGTGAGCGCCTCAAGGTCGTCGAGGACGGACTCACGAAGATCAAGAAGAAAACAGGCGTGAACGATGCCGACGAACTCGCCAAGGCGCTGCTGTTGGCCGAGGAGAAGAACTTCTCGCTCTTCAACATGATCAACGAGCTGAACACTGAGATGGAGGCGCTGGAGATCGAGAACAATGGACTCGAGGAGCTCATTGAGCAGTGCAAAGGCTCGGGTCACAACAGCGACTCGTACCAACAGGAACTCAAACAACACTTAGAAGACCAGATCGAGAAGTCCAAGCAGAAAGTCGCGCTCTTTGAGTTGCGCCACGGCGAATCGGCCGAGACCATGGAGACCATGAAGAACGGTACGATGAACATTTTCATAAACTCGGTCACAGTGACGAGGCATTCACACAGCAATTGCTGACGCACAGCGTCACAGACGTGACGATGACCAAGCTACTCGGCATCATCGAGCAGCGGATCGGCGAGCTCGTCGACATCCACAACATCGCGACGAACGAGCCGATCAGTCCACTCAAGCCAGAGGAAAGCATGGGCGACGGGGCTTCGTCGCACTTGAAAGCGGCTGCACGCGCCGGCGGATCTGACAAAAAGAGCAGCAGCAACAATGGCGCTGCGAACCTGGGAGGAGGCTTCCCATTCCGACCGATGCCGCCTACAGTCGACGATTTCGGGGACTCCGACAACGACGATCAGCAAGACGACAGTATGTTGCGGCCGTGCAAGATCTCTGAGATTCAGGAAAAGACCGCGGCGGCCGTCGGACGACGAAAGGAAAAACAACAAACGCGGACCAAACGATAATTCACTCACCAGTATTGCGTGTTTGATTCTCTCTTCTCATATATAGATATATAAAGCTTTTACACACCTCAGTTGAGTTCCGCGTCGTCGATGCCGAACTCTTCGAGCAATTGGTTGTAGTACTCGATCACGTGGTGGTTGTACGCGCGCTTGGCCTTGTACTCGCCCGCCATGAACGACCGCTTAAAGCCCGTGATGAGGATGCGGCGCAGTTCATGCGGCGACAGCAGAAAAGCATCGCACGCGAGACGTACTTCCTTGAACATATTGGTGTGCGAGACCGTGCAGTTGTCGGTACAGAGGCTCACGGCCAGTTTGTTGTCAATCATCTGGCGGATCGGATGCGTCGAGACGTCTTGGTTCATGCCCGGTACGGTCTGCAGGTTGCTCGACAGGCAAACTTCGATACACGTTCGCGTGTTGCCAATGTACTGCACAAGGTCGTGGCAGTACGCTCTCTTGTCGCTCTCGGACAGGTTCTTCTCGATCTCGTCGTGGTGGAACAAGTGGAACCCGTGGCCAATGCGCTCGGCGTGCAAGTCGGTGATCGCCTCAAAGATACTCTCTGGACCATATCCTTCGCCGGCGTGCACAGTTTTGTGCATAAACTTCTTGTGCGCGAAGTCAAACGCTTCCTTGTGGTCGTGTGCTGGGTACCCGCGCTCGGCACCGGCAATGTCCAGCGCAACGATCGGGATGTCGTGTTTCTTCTTGGTTTCGTACGCCTGTGTGATCAGCGCCATGGACGCGAGGCCGTACAAACGATGCGCGTCTTCAAACTTGTGCACTTCGCAGAACTGCTTGTAATACGGAGAGAACTCGGCCGTGAAGAAGCGCATGGCGCACACGATGATGCCATACGCAAAGGGTGGCGCGACGCCGCTCTGCACGTCTTCGTCCTTCGCATTGAACTCTTCTGTCGCGCGCGCGAGGCCGCGGTTGACACTGACCAGTACCTCTTCAAGCGACAGCTCGCCAGGCACAGCATTCAGCTGCGGTGCAAAGCGTGTCTCAAAGTATCGCACGCCGATCGCATACTGATCCTGCGCAAGCTCATACGAGACGCGCTCGAGCGCACTCGCGCTGCGCAGCACCGCCGACGCGTACGCAAAGCAGACCAAGTACTCTTCGAGGTTGTTGTACGTCTCCTTGAACACGCACGAGTTGAGTTCCTGGCGGTCGTACGTCGGCAGCGTCACGCCATGCTGCTGCGCGAGCTCGATGAGCGTCTCGGGACGCAGACACCCGTCCAAGTGGCAGTGCAGGTCGGTCTTGGGCACGCGACGCAGAAACTCGTCCGGGTACGTCGGGTTCTTCGGGAACGTGCGCTTCGCAGGAGCAGCGGCGGCAGACGACGGCGATGACATGGGGGGAGAGACGTGGGTCTTGGGAAGTGCTGATGAGATGCGCAAATTGCGGAATGCAAGAGAAACTACAGGGTGACTGAGTTGAATGTGGGCGGAGTGAGTGCAGGTCTTCTTCGAGTGCTCGTGATGGCTGAGTCCTCCTTCGCGCAACATTTGTGCTTGTCACGGTACTGTAAAGTGCACGCATAGGAAGGAGAGAGATCGTACATTAACATATAAAAGTAGTGTGCATTTGTGTTGATCCTGTGGCAGACAATTGGACTGGACTGCAATCTGGATGCTTGCTTCATTTCTGTGCAGGCAGGGATGTGACCTGGCGTCCAAGGCGAGAGGACCTGCTGGCTTTGCGGATCAGAGGCTCACTACGCTTTTTGTCTGTTGATCCTGACGCTATACGTCTGCGTTGATGTCGTAGTTGTATTTGGTTTATGAGGTTGACTTTTCAATGAAGCACAGAATTGAAGAATCCTACACTTGCTTGGACGAACCTAGCATGCTGAGCGGTCTGGGGTGGCTGGAGCAGGCGTTTGGCCTGGAGTTGGTGCCGTGGTCGACGGAGTACCTGGGACCGTGGTGGAAGGAGTACCTGGGATAGAGGGAGTCGATGGAGCAGTAGTCGAAGGCGTACTCGGAGCTGGAGTCGAAGAAGCACTCGGTGCTGGAGCTCGGGTCGTTGGGGCTGGAGCCTGAGTGGTAGGAAGTGGAGTCGCTGGAGCTTGCGTCGTCGGTGGTGGAGTCGGAGCCTTCGTCGTTGGCGCTGGGGTCGCCGTGCACGTAAGCGCTTGTCCGGAGCACACCTGGTCGTTCGTGGCGCAGTTGTCCAAGTCCTTCACACACACCATCCAGCAATTGGTCGCACGGTGGGAGCTCGCGACACAGTTGCAGCTCGCGGCACAGGCTTCAGAGTCTCCGCCGTGGCTGCGGTTGCAGATCAGCGAGCAAGGCTCACTTGGCGCCGCGACGCCAGGCTTCGTCGTGCATTCCTTGAACGAACACTCTGGCGTCGCGGACGCCATGAGCTTCCGTCCCGGAGCGCAGCCGATCGACATCATATCCGACGAAGATCCCTGCTTCAGAAATCGGGTGGTCGCGTTCACATGCTGCTCGAATGTCATCTCCGTGAGCATGCGCTGGTACGCTGGGAGCAGCGTCATCTTGCCAAACCACGAACGGAGAAGGCGCTCCGTGGCAGCCGTCTCGATCGACGGCATCTTCATGCCGTGCATGACCGCAGGCAGCTTCTCCGACGTGGTCACCCACTTGTTGAAACCCGTGCCGATCATCACGGTCACCTCATCAGTCTTGAGCACCGGACGCACACGCTGGTGGTCGTGGGTCTCGATCACGAGTCCCGTGTCGGCGTCGCTGCTGGCAGAGACAGATTCCAGGCTCTTGTCGCTCTTGACCTTGTAGAATGCAGGTGCTGGGAACGCGATGAACATGCCGTCGTCTTCGTGGAGCGCAAAGGTATCTTGCTCCTTCAATTGACGCGCGGCATCGGTGGACGACGCTGGAGCAGCTTCGTACGCGTGGAAGTGGTCAAGGCGAACAGCTTCACCAAATAGCTTGCGGCTCGAGACCAGCTGTTTGTATCCGTCCTGGGTGGTGAACGTCGTGGCATCCAACGTCTCGGCGAGCGACGACACCGTGCGCTCCAAGATACTCGTGAACTCGAGATAGTACTTGGCGTATCCAGGGCAGATAGTATCGGCCTCATGCGCCGACGTGTTCAGGTCTTGGCCCGAGGCCGTGCTGATCGTGTACCGCTTCGTGTTGTCCGGGAACGTCCTGTGCAGCAGGAACTCGGCATTGGCGTCCTTCGCGGCCACGGCACACGCCGCGGCTTTGAGTAGGTACGCATCGCGCGCGGCCGCGTACGACGGGATGTTCTTGAGGCTAATGATGCCGTCCTTCTTGAGCGCTGCGAGCACGAGCTCGGGGTTGTTACCTGTGGACAAGGTCGTGTAGTCGAACGCCGGTACGTCGAACACGGGTTCCTGGTCGGCAGCTTGCACCGAAGCCAACGCCATGGCGGTGAGACCGAGCAGCATCTTGGAGACTTGTACCATCTTGAGAGATAGAGCGTAGACGGTGGCGGAGTGTCGGTCGCTAGGAAGTGGACCGGAGGTTGCAAATTTGCAAATGGGGACTCTTCCCAAGTGACTGAGGTTGGGACGGCAGGCTGAGGTGGTGGATACTTGCCTAGGTACAGCACTCGTTGACGAGCTCCTGGGCTTGCTGGGTGGAGCTCCTGGCGACACGAGCAGCTGGGAGGGAGCGCCTTTCATCTCGGAAAGAGCGTCTGGGTCACATGGATGGCACACGAGGTGGTCGCGGTGGCGTCGTTGGAGGGAATGGGTGCCACTCTCCGCTTCTATTGTTGACTGGAGCTGCTCGTGGCTTCAAGGTTCACGGATCAGGTCTGGCGATTGGTGAGTAACACGGCGTCAGCTTATAGTGCCCTCTTGATACAAATTCCAGTGCGAGCATTCGGCGTACACAAAGTCAGGATTAAAGAGAGCGAGTGAAGATGCGATATTGTTGATGAGGCACATACAAGCAGAAAATAGGATGCATATTTGCGAAAAGCGTACTATGTTGGAACTTTGCGTTTGGGGAAAATGCTCTCTCATCCCAGTGCTAAGCTTGCTGGGACAGGTTAAGCAGCATGTATATGCATAGATTGCAGGTTCACGAGCAAGTGTATGCAGCTGCGTAGGTGCAGGATTGTTTCTTTAAAAGCAGAGAGACATCTTCCGCATGTGCTCGATTTGCATTCCGGTTTCCCCAATGCGAGTCGGGACATTTTTACAAGAAGGCTGTCGTGACAAGGACACAGCATCTTTCTGCATTAATTGAGCGAAGAGAAGCGCGTGACAACACTGCAACACCTTTGCGTATTCCAGAATGCGTGCGTATGAACATTCTTGCGGAATCGTTTCCTTTTCGTCTCACGTTCACTCTCTGACGGAAAAATTCCACTATAGTGTGTAGTGCTGCAAAACGGTGCCTACTTCTGATCTTTGAAATGCAGACGAAGAAGAGGTGCTGCAGACCTCTCTATGTACGGAAAGTTGTGCCTTCTATGTCGTATAATGAACATAAAGAGGTTTATGGAACTGAGTCCGTTGGCAAGCAAGGCAACAACGAGTGTCGATGCAACCTGGAATATTGTCGACATGGAATGTGGTCGTCTCCTCATCCACGGATGGGTGCAAACAGGACGCAGTACTGTATGCCCAAATGGCGCAGCCCAGTGCCATCCGATGTGGGAGGCGCACCAACTCAAGAATAATGACCTCCCAGCTTCGATTTGCAGCAGTCAACCGTCGTGAGGACGTGCTTCGATTAGGTGAGATTCGTCTGAGCACCAACCCAAGATCCTTCATGAATGGGGGCTGACTCGCGTCAACAGCACAGCTCGTTCCTTGCATCCTTGTGGAGTCCTACTGTCGAAATGGCTACGATCTCAGAGCCATACGCCATTCTGCTTTTGCATACTGATGCTCAGAACCCAAGTGGAGCAAGCGACTGATCGAGCTAAAACCCTTCGGCAGCAGATTCCATGCATCAAGGGGTAGTGAATGCACGAGGACTGAGCTCTCCTGGTTGCTTGGGATCGAGAGAAACGAGCAATTATGAGGAGCATGTCATTTGTCTGGAAGCACTGCCTAGGAAGCGGACACACACAGTGCGATGTGCTTCCTTCTGGAGGTGTCAACGTTCAGAAAACTGGATCATTAACTACTGAACATTTTAAACCAGTTAAGTTGTTGCGTGAACTGGTCGAAACTGGGTAGGGCAGTGCTGCGGGCGTGGTCGCGCTTGGTGCATCAGAATACAGAGTCGACGGCAACGATAACTATCCTGCATCAGAGTTCCATGAGTAGCTGAACTATGTATCCCCTCTACAAGTTTTGACCCAGGTTGGACCTAGTTGTTTCGTTGACTAGACTCTCTCTAAACGTTCGAGCGAAAACCAGTTCATAAACGTTTTACCCAGTTAAAGTTGACACCTCTGCTTCCTGCGCTTTTTTGCTTCAAGGTCGTTTTCAGATAAATGGCACACTCCCCAGAATTGCTCTTGCCTCTTCGATCTCGTGTTTCAATAGTATGCCCAACACGGCCACACTCTCCACCGAACGCTCCTCTTTTAATCAAAGACACTTTTCCTGCTTCCACCAGCGGATAGAACTTGAAGGCATTCCGGTGATTTACTGTCGAAGCCTCGAACGTCTCAGTCGCTCCGTTGATGCATGGATCGAAGCCAAGTGAGACAACTCAGACGGGTTGTTTGAGCCAGTGGTGCTCTGCCACGTCAGCTGATCAACAGCGTCGGCAATGACACGCTGGCTTCCGCTCGGAAACTGGACGGAAGCCTTTGCCAAGCGACCTGCGATTGCACGTGTCTCTACGATTCAGCAGTGCACACGAACGATTGATCCCATTCCTGCCATACCTACCATGAAGTACGCTGCAATTCAAGCGCGTCAGCCATAAAGATCTTGTGGCGTCTATGGTGTGTGTCCTCCACCAATTCCATTGGCTGATAAATAAAAGTACCACCCTATGATTGGCGGAAATAGTGTTTGCGCATTCACTCCTGTTTTATTATGTGTGACTCGTGATCTGACCTGCTCGTCTCACTTGGCACGAGGAAGGGCATCACTCACAATCGCTTTATCTCATTTGCTGCTTCATTCCCTACAAACCATGACGACGTCCGTCGGCGCGCGCGTGCTGGCCGAAGTGTACCGCCTGCACCACGTGCCGCTGCCTGCGATCACGCTGCAGGAGCTGCTCAAGCGCGGTCCGCGCGCGACACCCGCGATCATCGAGAAGCTGCAGCAAGATCCGTCGGGACTCCAGCAGGTGCGTGGGGCTTGTGGAAGCTCGCTTGCATTGACAATGTGCACATCCTCTAATTGCTATGTCTGTGTGATCACAGTGGAAAGAGGCGAATGCCCCGCTGATCATCACGTCGGCGCAGTTGCTGCATCGCGAGGTGCCGATCCGTCTCGCGCGCCGCATTGTCGACCTGGAAAACCTGCCCGACGAGCTCCCGGATGCGCCGTCCATCGTCAAACTGCGCAATAAGCTCTTGACGTCCTTCGATGAGCTGATCAGGTGCGTTTGGGTCTGTGTTTGGTGCTGGGAGCACATGGGAAAGACATCGCCACTCACTGTTTCGTTTGTCATGTAGCTTCCCATTGCCCCGCAGTTTGGAGACCGAGCAGAAGTTCATGGACGTCCACCGCCGTCTGCGATCGGATCACGCTACAATGCACGCCGAGGTCTCGGACGCGATCAAGCAGCTCAACTACGAACCCCAGGGACTCAGCGAATCGCTCGACAACTTTTACAACTCGCGCATCGGGATCCGCACGCTCGTGGACCAGCATCTCGCGGCGCAGGCTCCTGTGCCAGGGTTCACTGGCATCGTTTCGGACACATGCTCACCCGTGAAGATCGCGAAGGACGTGCTAGAGAAGGTCACGCCAGGCTGGGAAGTCAGTCTGAATGGCCGCAGGCTGCCCGAATTCCAGATCACGGGCGACGAAAGCGCGACGTACCGATACATTCCGCAGCACATCGAGCTCATCCTGTCAGAAGTCATCAAGAACGCAGTGTTCAACAGCGTGAACGCCTCGTCGTCCACGCCTCCGCCAGTGTCGATCTTGGTCTCTGGAGGCTCGCACGGCGTGTGCATCAAGGTCTCGGACGTCGGCGGCGGCATGACGCGCAAGCAAACGAACGCGCTCTTCTCGTACCGCCAAGCAGCGGTGTCGTCATCGTCCAGCATCTACGACCCAGTGTCTGCCGCGCTGGAAAAACGCGCGCGTGGCATTGACTTCTTAGATTCGTTCGGGCTCCGCATCGCGTCGCTGCACGCCAAGTACTTTGGTGGAGACCTGTCGCTGATGCCCATGGAAGGTCACGGCGTGGACGCGTATATTTACATGAACTGCCTCACGGGTGCGTCCGAGGTCAAGTAAATCAAAGTGACACCTGGTGGATCGAGTGAGGATCGTGCAGTTTGCAAAGCCCCCAACGTTGGGGTGTAGAGTTGATTCATGCTGCAGTTTGTTTTCTTTTTTCATTTGGACAGTAACATGCTACTTTGGCTTCTTGAAGGAGCTTTGACTGCTCATGGAGCTATTTTGGTTTCGACAAGGACCAAAGTTGACATTTTGTGTAGTTGGTGACACAACAGTCGCGCGACGAGAAAGAGGGAGCAGAGATCGAGCGCTACTTGTTCATGGAGATAGCTCATGCTGGTGGCCGCCATCTGCATGGTGAAGTAGAGAAGGCTGCTGCGCATTTGGATCTCGTGTTTTGCTCCAGTGCCGACAGCAATTTCCCAGTACACAACCTGCAGACAAAGTGCTACTCCAACTCACTGACGACAGCTAACGAAGCGAAAGACCACGAGAGGGATGACGAGGAAGAGAATGCTTTCTTGCCGGCTCTGCATGGCGGCTGGGTGTCGGAGAAGTTTTGCGAGTACCCGCAAGAGCTCGTGTTTCGCGTCAATCAAGGGATCCCGACGCGGATCGAGAAAGTAGGAGCTACTCGAACATTCTGTATTTGCTGCGCGGGAACTTGAGTTTATTGATCATGCGTGCGTGTGCATTGTTCCGTTGTGTAGCTGTATCTGCTGTCGCACCACGCAAAGATCGCGTCACGCATCGAAATCTTCACGTCCAGCTACGCGCACAGGAGACTTGAGTGGGAAACGCATGCCCGCTTCCAGCGCCTTGGGTTCGTCTCGTTTCTGGCCAATGAACAGTCCAATTTCACGACACGAGAGCTGAAGACCATTGCATTTCCCATGCAGGAGAAGATCACGATGATACGGCTTGTGCTGCATTCGTGTCATGCAAATCAGCACAACCTGTTCGAGCAAGTCGGTTTGCTTTCGGCTGTGGTCGCACAGGTGTCGCCGAGTAGTATTTTGCTACGCAGTAGTGCGTCGTGGGATGCGACGAAAGGGATCTCCAGTCTGAACGAGCTCAGCTGTGACTTGCCTCCGCTGCGGCATGCTCGATCGTTTGAGGAGCATGACAGCAAAAGCAACCCCGACAAGCAGCTTGAGCACATGTTTTCATCTTCTCTATCGCCAATACGATCGAAATACGCGAACGCGCTTTCTCCGTCGCGCATGGTTCACGGAGCAAGATCGTTCGACTCGTCCCCTCCGTCACATCTTTCTCATCTCACGGAAGGCAATAGCCTGGACAACTACGAAATCTGGATCCCAGAACTCAAAGAATACAGAACTCCTCTCCAGATCTCCACGCATATCAGACTGCGCGTAGACCGCGCACATAGTGCAGGGAGCAAGGGTGCAATCGTGATGCAGGCATGGAAATCGATGGAGCTGGAATGCCGCCACTTGGACAATAAACTGGAGATTTTGCAGCGAACGTACAACGATACGAGTCACTTGATCGCCGAACACGACCGAGTTGCACTGCAGGACGAAATCGACTCCATTCTGCAGGAATTCGGCACGCTTGGATCCAAAGTAGTTGAGCGCGAGGTAGTTCTGAAACAACACCTTAGCAGTCCCGACCATTTGCTTGAGCGCCACCAACCACCGCACACTTCAATCGCCCAGGTTTTTCCTGACTTGGAGAACAGCATACAAAGCGAGATCTGGCAAGTTAGAGAAGACGCGATATGGAAACTTGTCGCGTTCTTCAAGGGAAACACAGGCAACGCGAACCAAAACGCTTTGATGGAGGGAGCGCTTTACCTTGTAAAGTCGACCTTACAGGATGTCAACGGTCAAGTTTTTGTTGCTGCATGCTCGTTGCTTCATCTTTTGCTGGGTGGTCTCGACAAGCTTCAGGAGCCTTTGTCGTGGAAAGACAATGTGAGTACGCGCTTGATCTCTCGAAGCTGTTGACGAGCTTCACTGATGCCAGTGTGCTGTGAATGTCAACCGCGTTTGTAGATTATCGAGATACTGGACGTACTGCTGCAAAGGCTGGACGAGCATCAACCAGAGATCCGAAATAACGCGGCCTTCTCGATCTTAAAAGTGAGTCGCCACTGCCTTGTCCCTCCATTCCAAGGTATGGGTCGTTGTCCTCACCTCTGGCTACGGTCATGCAAACAATGTGTTTATATCGCAGATTGCTGACTCGACTCGGGCGAGAGGTACTTTTGTGCTGCATTTCATCCTCAAGAAGTTCGAAAAGCAGCAATTTCAGCTCACCGACCAGGTTCTCTACGCGGTTCTCAAGCTCATCTCAGCACTACTGCAGTCGTTCCATTGCTGCGCAAGTATCGATATCGCGCCACGACGGATATTTCGCTTCTTGCTGCGGAGTGATGCTGAGCTTCACGCGAACCCACACGTTCGAGAGACCGCCAAGCAATTGACTCTGGCCATGTACGCTGAAGTTGGATCGGATATCATGCAGAGCTATCTGGTGAAATTGTCCCTGGAGACGCAAGAGATGTATCGAGATCTCTTTCGGGCGAGAGATGAGAGCAACACGTAGTGAATAGCAGGAATGCTTCCCCAGCTGTCACTGTAAGGTGCACCCACCGTTCGCGTCAGCCTCCTTCGACGAATGCTGCTTGCCTCCTGCTGGTGCTGTTTGTGGGTGCTGAGTCTGAAGTGGCTGAACAGGGACGGTCATCGAAGTAACTGGCTGAGATGGCAGCATGTCACCTACAGCAGCCGAATGATGAGAGGATGAACCTGGTGCTACGCTTGAGATTCTTCGAGTACTATTGCTGCTTCTGATTTTCTTCTGCGGATCGAGGACATTCGGTGAATCGGAACTGGGGTTGACAACAATTGGATCTGGCGCAGTAGCTTTCAAGGCTGCAGAAGCGTTAGGTGAACCACTCTGGCTGGGCGAGTTCAATGAAGCAGGTTGATGTGCCGCGGTCATGCGAACGCTGATACGCCGTGCAATCGTTGAAACTGGCTGTGCTGTCAGTGCTCGAGCCTCCACCGTGCCCTTGAATGCCGCGAAAGGTGTCGGTATCTTCTTTATGGTGAGTTGTTCGCTGCGCGTCGCTTCTGCAGACGCCTGATTCTTGCTGTCGAGATCGAAACGTATGGTTGCGTGTTTTGCGCTACAAGTTCGTGGAATGCGACCAAATCACCGAGATTTCGTTCCTCCATCTCACCTCGAAATGCGATGTTCCCTTTCTGGAAGAGCTTGGACTGACCTTCAAGATTATCGTGAGAAAACGAGTGCTGATATAATGCTCTCGGTCGTGGTCTCAAGTGAAAATATCGTCGTGTCTGATCTTGAAGAAGCGCTTGCTGTTCAGGTGAAATCGCAAATTGAACGAAATGCGGTTCATGCGCTGTTGGACCTGTCGTCATAAAATAGACTGAGAACATTTGTGAGAAGTGCACTGAAAGAAAGCTTTCGGTCTTACCTACCATCTCCAGTTCGTCAACTTGAGTGTGAATTCTGTTCAGTTGTCTGAAATTGATCGGCTTGGGTCGAGACGCTGCGTTTGCATGAAGTAATTGCAAGCAGTCTGCTGCCAGTCGCCAAACTGAAGAAGACGATGCAGCAGTACTTGCCGGTGTGTCGTGATAGCTATGTGCTTCACAGAAGCGGTCAATCTGCTTCCGAATATCTCCAGGGATGGTGATGTGATCTGCTTTCTGCCGCTGCAAAAGCAATCGGAACAAACGTAGGCGATTTGATGTTTCGACAAGATGGATGCTCTGCTCTGAGCCACCTTCGGCGATTTGGTTGCCACTTGAAATGTGCTCAACTGGAAGCAGCACTTGATAAAAACTGTAGCGAATGGTTTCTTGGAATATCAGCAAGCGAACAAATCGCAGGAAATCCATGTTGATCCTTTTCTTCCTGGAAGTCGATGCCTTGGATTGAGTGTGCAGGGTGACGATATGGTGTTCTCTCGTCCAGCAACACGGGTTTGCTAGGATAACTTCCATGATAAGGCGCAGCCCATACTTGACGTAGCTTTCCGGTAACTGGCCAACAATTCCAAGGGTGCTATCGAAAGGTGAACTTGCCGGCGGAAGACTCGTTTTCGGTGGTGATTGCTGGAAAATCGTTTGCGCCAGATGAAGGCAGGCTTGAAAAACGCCTAGATCCGAGTCCTGGAAACTTACCCTCAGCAGCGCAAGCGAGCCTTCATAAACCACCACATCACCCATGGCTTCTTTGAGAATCGGAAGAAACCTCTCTGCGATCACGATGCAAAGTACGCGAACCTCGGACGAATCGCACAAAAGGCACTTCGTAAAGAAGCTTCCAAACGTGTACATGATGATCTCAATCAGGTTGCCTCGATCCTCGACTTCGATTTCCGGAAGTAGACCGACTCTGAACGCCATGTCGGAGGACAATTGAAGCACGCTGTGCTTTGATGACGGCTTCACATCTTCATTGCGGCGAACAACTTGATTAAATATCTCATCGTCGTCCATCATTCGCGCTATTTCGTCGCGAACCGCACGATCAAACACAGAATATTGCTCGCAGGTACCAAGAGATTCCGTGACAACTGGAGAGTGAAGAGGATCGGATTCAGTTGCAGTTATCTGATGCCCTGAGTTGCTTGACTCACTCTCCGCCGCAACCTCGAAATGTTGCTCTTCGTGGCGAGAGCCTTCAGACAGCACTGGTTCTGCTTCATCGGAAGGAAGCGCCATTACCTTCTTCACAATGTCCAGTGCCACACCAGCCTTGAGCAATGCCAAATGCAGCTCCTTGTCATCGCAATCACCAGGCATCGAAGTCTCGGACTCGGCGTTGCATTCGCCACGATCTAATGAATCACCACTTGGCAGCAACATTTGGTACATGTCCACGTTGATGGGCTGAATCACTCCAAGAAGTTCAATTTCCTGAATTGAGACCTACACAAACATCGATTTTAGTCCTCACGAATTCAGCTTGACCGCGGCATATACAATGCAGCAACGCAGAAGGAACAGCAACAAATGTACCTGATTGTCGATGTTATCAGCATGACGATGAGGCTGGTAGATCAAAAGCTTGAGGAACGCGCAGTGCGGGAGATCAAAGCGAATCTCACGATAGTTGCAGAGCGTCGAGATTGGCCAGTCAATCACAGTGCTAGCGTGATAGAACGCAATTAGATTCGCAACGAACCATTCACACGAACGTAAACAATAAACCATTCGGAGTTTCCCACACCTCAATTGCACAAACTGTGCGCTAAAGTACCGAGACACTGGATCAAGTCGACGATTGTCGTCCTCTCTGGAGTTGCGCGAAACAGCGGCGGTAGCGTAGAAGATCTCAACTGATACAGAAAAGGGGAAGCAAACGTGAGCAGAAGGTGACGCAAGCACACCAAAACACAACTGCATGATGGAGCCAAACTCGAAACCTTTTGCACGTACTCTTTGAAGGTACTCGGAAGTGCTCTTCGACCACGATGCGAAGGCTTTTCAGCGTGTAGTGGGACTTGGAGAGGATGCAAAGGCCCAGCTCTTGTGGGCACGTTGAACTCCTGCGCGGTAATCAAGGGCCAGTGCGAGCAAGCGTTAACGAGTGGATGACAGTGAGTTACTGCATATGCGAGCATGATCAGTCGGCGCGCGTCGTTACCTTGGCGACGTCCATGCTGTGGGGGACTCGCCATGGTCCACGGCGCCAGGGACCAACAGCACACGCTCCGGCGAGCGCGCTCACGTCGATCAGGCGGAACGGGACGCTCGTCGTCGCCATGGCACATGACCCGCATTCTCCATGTTGAAGTGACGTTTGCTGGTCCTAGTTTCAAAAGAAAGAGCCACACTATTTTGGGTCAAATATTGATCCGAACTTGATTTCAGCAACTCCAAACAGTGAATAATTAATTGTCGATTTGTTTTGAGATAAAAGGGAACTTGAAGTATGATTGGTGTGGTGTGACCCACATATTCATCGTCTGGAGAAAAGAGCGTGACACTGAAGACGAGAAAAGACTCGAGAGAGTGAGTGATGGCGTCTCTGAGCGACGAAGAGCAGCAGCTGATCGAGCGCGATCGCGAGGAGAACCCAGGTACGCTAATGCAGCAGCTGGCGGGTTGCTTAGGAGGAGCCTGAGGCTGTGCCCATCTGTACACTGCGCGTGGTTGACGCGAGTGGCCGCAAAGCGCGTTTGTCCTCAACTGTGCAATGTCTTCTGCGCATTGCGCCAATGAGTTTAGATCGCTTTGCACTAGCGGAAAAACGCAATGAGTGTGCGTAAGATTGTTTCAATCGCGCTGATGCTGTTGTTGTGTATTTGCTGTGTGCTTGTTCGTAATTGTAGGGTGCTTCTATTCGACAGCGCTGTCACAATCGTGCCGGTCGATTAACGGCGACAGCAAGTGCGAGATCATCAAAAAGATCTTTCGACAGTGTCCAGGACAGAGCAAAGTAAGGAAATGCATCGATTGAACTTTCTTGACGCATGTGGTCGCGTGGAAGCGGTCGCTATTTCATATCTAACGAGCGCCTACTTGTATTTTTACATCGCGCATGACGCTGGTGTTGCTGCAACAGGAGCTCATCTCGAATCGAAAAGAAATCACCGAGGACGAGCACGGCGGCGAGCTTTCCGCAGGCGATTTCTTTAATCGCGAGCGAATGGATCCGAAAAGAGGGTATGTTGTGGTTTTGCATGCGAGATCCATTTTTGCAATGTCAATCGCGCTGACACCTAAATCTGTTCGCACTGCACATCCACAGGGACGATTCTGGCTTTGGGACATTCTTTAATCCCTTCCAACGGTATGGTTGCCAAGATGCGTCGCTTACTAGTATGTTTGCGTGCTGTCTAACGCTCTTGTCATTGATTTCCCTCTGTGACGTTCATATTTCTATTTCAGAGACGATGACTTTGAAGCTCAAATGAGTCCATTCGATTTCTTTCGACAAGAAATGCTACGTCCATTCGAAGGTAACAAGGTTTAGACTTTTCCTTATCAGCTATGATGTGTTCTCACACTTTGTGCTGCGACTGATTGCTGTGAATATTGTAGGCATCTTTGGCGGCGGTGGCTTTTTCGGTGGAGGTGACAACAGCCTTTTCGACCAATTCGAACGCGAATTCGAGAGCATGCCGTCGCACCCGCCAGCAGAACCGCCAGCGCGTCCGCGTCGTCCGACGCCGCCACCCAACCCGCCTCACTACTCCTTCCACCCGTCAAAAGATCCGCGATCCAAAGGTACGTTGATACAGATGAAATAGTGTTGATGAATATGTAAAGCTGAACTCGTTGTACTTGTCTGCCTCATGTTCGACTCGGCTTCTCAAGCGCGTCCCGACGAGAAGCGCGACATTTTCGAAGGATACACGGGTCGCGTCGAGGAGATTTAAGCCACAGAGACAACAATATGTAAAGCAGAAGAAAAGGAACGTCGAGAGCGCCAATCAGGCACAGCCAGCGCATTTCCAAAGAGTATCACACCCTTGTGCACATGTCCATCATTCCCATCATCCATCAATCATTCCTCATCTTCTCGAGATTCAGTACGTTGTAATCCTATCAAATAGAATACTCATCCATCTCGATTCCATGTGTGACTTGTGTTGATTGGGTCATTCAACCTGTCTAACAGCATAATACCGGTAAAAGATTGGTTTTCACAACCCCAATCTGATTCCATAGGATCTTCTGTCAATCGACCAACATTCTTGCTCGAAACGAGAAGCTCCTATCATTTTCAAGTGCTATTTTGCAATCCGCCAACAGCCCAACAGCCAAGCAGCCAAGCAGCCCAACAGCGACACGACCGAGCGATCCATGAGCGCGTCACCAGCCGAAGCCATCCAAGCGCAGTACCAGCGCCACCTGGGCACTGTCGGCGCCGATCTCCCTGCCGAAGAGCTGCTCAGCCGCTACCCTCCCCGTCCGTCTGCGTCGTCAACGCCATCAGAAGCGGTGAACGAACTCAACGCGTGCATGTTCTACAGCGATTTTGCGGCGAGCCCTTCGGAAATCAATGCGCAAAGAGAACAAGCGCGTCAAGATGCGAAGAATGCACATGGAGAGAAGTATGTACAGAATTTGTTGGACTCACCGCAGCACCATGAACTGAAGAAAGAGCGACAGTTTGACTTTCGGCTGAAGGATCCAGAGATGCAACAATTGGCGCAGAATGGGTTTGTCGTGTCGCAGCGTATGTCTGCTGAGAGCTTTGCTGAAGTCTACTACCAGCTGTACACCGATGACATGCCTGTGTACATCACGACGGACTCGATTCTGCATGCGTGGCATCGTAGCTTTGATGCCGCACTCGTGGACATTGAGCAAGAGGAATGCATGCCAAAACTCCAGCAAGTGGTATCTGCGATGCAGGCAAAGTGCCACAAAATGTTCCATGGGATCGGTGTGCCAGACGAAATATCTACGAATACCAAGCGGATTCTACTGGACGTCGATTTGTTCCTCACAATTGGAATGAGTCTGTTGACTGGGGGAGAAGAATCAAGTGGCCTCACTGCGAATAGTTCGCGTGTGTCGTCACTCTTGAATCACATTGAGAGCCAGGAAATGCAATGTGTTGTCCTGTTTGGAGCCGAGCGAGAGGTGGATTTCTCGCTGTTCAAGCCACGCGGCCATTACACAAAGACAGAAGAGCTCATGAAGTACTTCCGGGCGATGACGTGGCTCGGCACGATCGATTTTCGAGTCGCTGGAGGAGAGGACGCTCAAGTCGATTTGTACCAGCTACAATGTGCGGTGGTGCTTGTTCATTTGCTGCGTGTATCGGATCGGATGCAACCACTCTCGGTATTGGACGTGCTCATCACAAGTCTGGTGGGCGACGGCGACGTCGGTGCTGATTCGCTCACCCCCATGCAGCTTGATACGTTGTTAACGAGCGGTGCGAGCGCCTTTGAAAGGTTCGTGGGGTCTGAGAGTTCTTCATCGATCCTACTCGAGCTTCAGCAGAAGATCATCGCCAGCGGTTGGGGCACGCAGCTCATCAGTGGCCACCCGCACATCGAGACGAGCTCTGCGGCAGACACTTCTCCAACGGTGCTCCCGACGTCGTTTTCGCTTTTTGGTCAGCGTTTTGTGTGGAGCTCGTTCATCTTTTCACGGCTCGTGTACGATCAAATTATCCACAAGCAAACCAAGGTGGTGCGCCGACTACCGAGCGCTGTTGATGTTGCTTTTTCACTGCTTGGGAACGATGCAGCAGGGTCGGTGGCTGCTCAGCGAATGAACAGCACGGCAGAATCTACAGCGTTTGTACCACTCCGTGATGGAGTTCCTTATGCGTCCAATCTTCTTGCGCTTCGTGTAACCATCGATGACGTGTTTGCAGGGGACGCTTCGAAGGATGATGGCATTAGCACGTTGTGGATTCGAGCATTGCGAGCACTTTCCGCGCGAACAGCGAGCGCTGCGACAGTGTTTCACTCCCACGAGTGGCAATTGCGCCAAATGAATACGCAACTCGCGTCGTTCACACAGCTTCGCCACGATTCGGTCCTGTACGCGAAGCAGAGTTACACGATGGGTACCAAATGCGAATACGCTGCTGGTTTCGTGGATCCGTATCCGCAATTCTTCGCCAACATGCAGCAATTAGCAACTCGCATGGCTCAGATCGTTCAAAACCTGGCGACGCCCTCCAAGGATTCTGGCATTAAGTACAACGGCTTCCATTTCTTCTCGGATTTCGCGGCGACGATGCAAACGCTCAAGGAAATCGCCGACTGCCAAGCCCAAAAGCATCCCCTGAACGAGGAGCAGACGGATTTCGTCAAGACCGTCATGGAAGAGCGCTTTGGCAGCGGTGGATCTAGGTACCTGGGCTGGTACCCGAGGCTGTTCTACACCAACCGCGAAGACTCTGGTAAACGAGACGTGCTTGTCGTCGATGTGCATACTGACGTGCCATCCGTGGAGCACAGCGATCCTGGAGGAATCCTGCATCTCGGTGTCGGCGACGTGCACTTTGGTTTCTTTGTCGTGGACAATGTGATGTACAGCGGCCCCGTATTCTCGAGCTACGAGTTCGTGACGGACATCAACGAGCGACTGAATGACGACGAGTTTCAGGCGAAAGTGGCGTCACTTGGGGCTCCTGATTGGGCTCGAAACTCGTACTTGAGTTGAGGTCGCGACATGCTGTAGATGCTGAATGCATTAATTGTCTTCGTACAAAGTGTCATCAAGCATACGCGTTTATAGCTGCGATCGGGACGTGTTTGTGTGTACCATTTTGCATTATGTTACATGCTACTTGCATAGACTACTAACTATTTCATATCTACCTGCTGTCGGCATGTTACTTGGCAGCTCACACCACATCATCCTCCATCCGGTGGAAAGCCTTTGGCGTCACGCTCTCCATCTTCGTTGGCTTCTTTCGCCACATGCGCGTGATCAGGTACGCACTCACGACAAAGAGCACGACCGAGCACACGACGATCACCACAATGTACACTGTGCCGAGACCCGATTCGCCGCTGTTCGTCGACACCAGCGCCGAGCCATCCGAGGAGATGCGACCGTTGGCTCCAGACCCCGACGCACTCGCTTGGATCCACACCGAGTCGGTGACTTCGCCATCCGAGTTGCGCACAAACTCGAAATTCGCATAGCTCGCGTTGTGGATGTGCATGCGGCCGTACCCGTACGCTTGAAGACGCGCTTCGCTCCACGAGACGTCCATCCACGTCGAGCTGTCGACGTAGGCGCCGCCAGAGCCCACCATGATGTGGATCGGCGCATTCGTCTCCCCCGTCGTGGCGTCTGCCTCCACGCACTCGCCATCGATGACTGCGCACGTACGCTCGTAGGAATGGTAGTGGCCCGAGAACACGACGTTCACGTTGTACTGCACAGCCAGCGGCTCCACTTGCTCGCGGATCTGCAGCGTGATGTTGTAATCTTGCGGGTAGTTGGCCGAGCAGTACATCGGACGGTGGATGTGGATAAACAGCCACGGGGTCTTGGTGCGGTCCACGGCAGCGAGGTCCTTTGCCAGCCAGTTGTACATGGACGAGTTGACCGAGAAGTCCATCTCCGCCGTGATGACGCTGTGGTGCGCGAGACCCGTGTCCATGCTGTACCAGAACTCCTCGTTGCCGTTATCGGGCATGTGGAAGCGCTTCAGCGTCGGCACGCCACACTCGCCGTTCGATTGCCAGCCAGTCTCACCTGAACCTTCGAGCAGTGGGTTGGCCGGGTACTTGGTCGAGTTGATCGCGTTGCCTTCGCCCCAACCGTAGTCGTGGTTGCCGATGCTCACCATGTAGGCCACCTTCGATGCCACGCGCTCGATGAGGAACCCGAATTGGTCCCAGAGGTACGTCGATCCTTTCGCGTACGACAGATCACCGTCGTGCATGACCGCGACGTAGTTGTGCGCGCCGCCAAGGATATCCTGTTCGATCAGCTTCATCGTTGTGCCACAGCTCTCGGCGACTTCGTACTCGCTGGTCGCTGACGCCGTCGCTGCCAAGTCGCCAAAGACAAAGAAACTCAGGCTCTTGTCGTTTTTAGGTGAAGTACCAGCTTGCGGCGGAACAACAAACGAGTAGACATCACTCCATTCGCCATCGACCTCGCCCACGCGGTAGTAGTACGAGGCACCAGGCACCAGATCGGTCATGAGCGCATCAAACATGTAGCCTGGGTCGCGGAACGTCGTGGCCCCGATAGTCGACGCGATCCACCCGCACATGTCTTCGGCGGCGTACGTCGTAGCACTCGCGACCGATGACTTCGTGAGGTTGGTCTTGTCGGTGCCGTATTGCACGATCGGATTGTCCACCTTGGCACTTGTCCAGCCAACGCGCATCTCGGTCGCCGTGCTCGTCATCGCGAGGTGGACGTGCAGCGGCTCCTTGTCTCCATTCGCCATGTGCAACAGCTCCGAGGTCGCCAGCACGGTGTTGTCTTGCGTGACGAAGCGGAACTGCCACGCGCAACGCATGTTGATGATCGGACCAAAGCTCAAGGTTCCCGACGTCGCATTGTACGTGTACTGGTAGTCGATGTAGTCACTCGTGGCGAACGTTGCAGCGTCAGTCTCGTTCGCGATGCAGTACACGCCGACCCAGTTGTTGCGTGCGCCGCTGGAGATGCTGAGACCGTCTTGCACCTTGAAGCTCACCTCGACGATATCGCGGTTCTGCAGCGTGAGCGACCCCGAAGGCGTGGCGACCGTGAACTTCTCGAGCACGCCGCTCGTCGTTGCTGTCGTGGCCGTGGTCGTTGTGGCAGTCGCACTCGACGACGTCGAGACGCTGGAGCTTGACGACGAACTGGCGCTGCCAGAGGTTGCAGCCACAGTGATGCCTACAACTGCAGCCAAGGCGACGCCGCCAATGATGAGTGCGCGCAGCCACGACTTGCGCTTGTGTTGTGGTTGCTGGTCGACTTGTTGTTGTGCTTTCTCGTCGTCGTGTCCAGGCAGGGACGGAGTTAACGGCTCAGTGAATGGCTTCATGATAGCGTATGAGTGCTATGATATATCGTCGCGCAGCAAAGAGGAATGGCTCCCAGTGCGCAGTGGAATGCAAGATCGCAAATGAGCTGCTCGACTAAAGCCGCATTTGGAGCTGCTCGACTGCGAAACCGTGCGTCAACGGGATGTGCAACTTGGGACTCGCCATCCTGCGATGTGCTTGCTGGATGTAGGGCTGGCAGATGGCCGGAGATGACTCCCAGTGTGGACACGACGCAGGCCGAGTCTCAGCGCCACATGAGCAGCTTGTTGGGACCATCTCGAGTTGTCCCACGTGATCATTTCGTGTGATGGTGGTGGACACAACGCCATCTGGCGAGGACATGTCGACCTGGTGCGTCCCGGATGGAGCCGGATGTGCACCGAAGGCAGAGTGTGTGATCGAGAAAGGCCGAGCTAGCCGTGAAGTCGACTGCGTGTGACTTGAAATCACGTCTACTTAGTGGGACTCCGCAACGCAGGACTTTGGATATCGGCTTTCATTCACCTCTTTATTCTGAGTGCACTCACTGCCTTGGTGCCACAATATACATTCACAAGGGCATATTCCTATTGGTCCATTCAACGGATTGAAAAATGCACCAATACCTGATACACAAGTGTAAGCCAGTGCGTGAAATGGACATGTCGTCCAGATGCGCAGGACCTGTGGAGCTCGCCATGCGTTGGACGCGCTTGATCTACTGGTGGGTCTCCGATATCCTATGATGTGCGCAGTGGACGAAAAGTGATCGTCACCGTCAGGGCTCCTCCAGCACACCTCCTTGTACTTCTTGGTTGTTTTGTTCGCTTGCATTTCCAACAGCGTAACTAGGATCTCTTGTCTTGTCCAGCACACACTGGTGCAGGAGCATACCAGATACAGGAACCCACATTTCTGCTTGACTTGACGACTGGCAAACTGTCCGTCGTTCGTCACGCGAATCCACAACTCAGTTGAACGTCAGCGGCGTCTGATCTCGCACGAGTGCATCGCTTGATGTACCTTTGCGAAGCTGACTGACTGGCCGGCGCAATTCTGTACTGTTAACGAACGAACTTCTTCGACCAGCAATGTCTGAACGAGACGAGAAGAGCAGCAGACACAGACCAAGAAGTGGCGTCGCGGGACGACGACACATACACACATACCTGTTAATACGTGATTCACTGCTCACTCTGTGTGAATCATAGTCGAGCAACGCCATCTGCTCATTTGCGTTCATGAGCTCAGCGACGAGCTGTTTGCGGGAGTGGGAACCGGGTTTTGACGTGCTTACCACGCTTTCAGTGACTGGCCAGGCAAGTTGAAGTTCACTCATATCGCTCATATTATGGCAGCATTCACATGCCGCATCGATGCACCACGCACTCCCACTCCGGCATACCACGGCGATGAGAGAATGCGAAACACTCCGCGTGACCCGAACCAAGACAAGCAAAGCAAGTGCACAGGTGAGACAAAGCGCATCACTATGCAAAGCCACTGAAACGCACACCAGTTCTAACCAAGCACCAATGCTGGCTGACCAACCTAAGCCACGACCAACGCGACGAGCAATTCGATTTGCATGGATCAGTTCTGCCGTCAATACTATATTACATGCTACTTGCATAGACTACTAACTATTTCATATCTGCCTGCTGTCGGCATGTTACTTGGCAGCTCACACCACACCATCCTCCATCTGGTGGAAAGCCTTTGGCGTCACGCTCTCCATCTTCGTTGGCTTCTTTCGCCACATGCGCGTGATCAGGTACGCACTCACGACAAAGAGCACGACCGAGCACACGACGATCACCACAATGTACACTGTGCCGAGACCCGATTCGCCGCTGTTCGTCGACACCAGCGCCGAGCCATCCGAGGAGATGCGACCGTTGGCTCCAGACCCCGACGCACTCGCTTGGATCCACACCGAGTCGGTGACTTCGCCATCCGAGTTGCGCACAAACTCGAAATTCGCATAGCTCGCGTTGTGGATGTGCATGCGGCCGTACCCGTACGCTTGAAGACGCGCTTCGCTCCACGAGACGTCCATCCACGTCGAGCTGTCGACGTAGGCGCCGCCAGAGCCCACCATGATGTGGATCGGCGCATTCGTCTCCCCCGTCGTGGCGTCTGCCTCCACGCACTCGCCATCGATGACTGCGCACGTACGCTCGTAGGAATGGTAGTGGCCCGAGAACACGACGTTCACGTTGTACTGCACAGCCAGCGGCTCCACTTGCTCGCGGATCTGCAGCGTGATGTTGTAATCTTGCGGGTAGTTGGCCGAGCAGTACATCGGACGGTGGATGTGGATAAACAGCCACGGGGTCTTGGTGCGGTCCACGGCAGCGAGGTCCTTTGCCAGCCAGTTGTACATGGACGAGTTGACCGAGAAGTCCATCTCCGCCGTGATGACGCTGTGGTGCGCGAGACCCGTGTCCATGCTGTACCAGAACTCCTCGTTGCCGTTGTCGGGCATGTGGAAGCGCTTCAGCGTCGGCACGCCACACTCGCCGTTCGATTGCCAGCCAGTCTCACCTGAACCTTCGAGCAGTGGGTTGGCCGGGTACTTGGTCGAGTTGATCGCGTTGCCTTCGCCCCAACCGTAGTCGTGGTTGCCGATGCTCACCATGTAGGCCACCTTCGAGGCCACGCGCTCGATGAGGAACCCGAACTGGTCCCAGAGGTACGTCGATCCTTTCGCGTACGACAGATCACCGTCGTGCATGACCGCGACGTAGTTGTGCGCGCCGCCAAGGATATCCTGTTCGATCAGCTTCATCGTTGTGCCACAGCTCTCGGCGACTTCGTACTCGCTGGTCGCTGACGCCGTCGCTGCCAAGTCGCCAAAGACAAAGAAACTCAGGCTCTTGTCGTTTTTAGGTGAAGTACCAGCTTGCGGCGGAACAACAAACGAGTAGACATCACTCCATTCGCCATCGACCTCGCCCACGCGGTAGTAGTACGAGGCACCAGGCACCAGATCGGTCATGAGCGCATCAAACATGTAGCCTGGGTCGCGGAACGTCGTGGCCCCGATAGTCGACGCGATCCACCCGCACATGTCTTCGGCGGCGTACGTCGTAGCACTCGCGACCGATGACTTCGTGAGGTTGGTCTTGTCGGTGCCGTATTGCACGATCGGATTGTCCACCTTGGCGCTTGTCCAGCCAACGCGCATCTCGGTCGCCGTGCTCGTCATCGCGAGGTGGACGTGCAGCGGCTCCTTGTCTCCATTCGCCATGTGCAACAGCTCCGAGGTCGCCAGCACGGTGTTGTCTTGCGTGACGAAGCGGAACTGCCACGCGCAACGCATGTTGATGATCGGACCAAAGCTCAAGGTTCCCGACGTCGCATTGTACGTGTACTGGTAGTCGATGTAGTCACTCGTGGCGAACGTTGCAGCGTCAGTCTCGTTCGCGATGCAGTACACGCCGACCCAGTTGTTGCGTGCGCCGCTGGAGATGCTGAGACCGTCTTGCACCTTGAAGCTCACCTCGACGATATCGCGGTTCTGCAGCGTGAGCGACCCCGAAGGCGTGGCGACCGTGAACTTCTCGAGCACGCCGCTCGTCGTTGCTGTCGTGGCCGTGGTCGTTGTGGCAGTCGCACTCGACGACGTCGAGACGCTGGAGCTTGACGACGAACTGGCGCTGCCAGAGGTTGCAGCCACAGTGATGCCTACAACTGCAGCCAAGGCGACGCCGCCAATGATGAGTGCGCGCAGCCACGACTTGCGCTTGTGTTGTGGTTGCTGGTCGACTTGTTGTTGTGCTTTCTCGTCGTCGTGTCCAGGCAGGGACGGAGTTAACGGCTCAGTGAATGGCTTCATGATAGCGTATGAGTGCTATGATATATCGTCGCGCAGCAAAGAGGAATGGCTCCCAGTGCGCAGTGGAATGCAAGATCGCAAATGAGCTGCTCGACTAAAGCCGCATTTGGAGCTGCTCGACTGCGAAACCGTGCGTCAACGGGATGTGCAACTTGGGACTCGCCATCCTGCGATGTGCTTGCTGGATGTAGGGCTGGCAGATGGCCGGAGATGACTCCCAGTGTGGACACGACGCAGGCCGAGTCTCAGCGCCACATGAGCAGCTTGTTGGGACCATCTCGAGTTGTCCCACGTGATCATTTCGTGTGATGGTGGTGGACACAACGCCATCTGGCGAGGACATGTCGACCTGGTGCGTCCCGGATGGAGCCGGATGTGCACCGAAGGCAGAGTGTGTGATCGAGAAAGGCCGAGCTAGCCGTGAAGTCGACTGCGTGTGACTTGAAATCACGTCTACTTAGTGGGACTCCGCAACGCAGGACTTTGGATATCGGCTTTCATTCACCTCTTTATTCTGAGTGCACTCACTGCCTTGGTGCCACAATATACATTCACAAGGGCATATTCCTATTGGTCCATTCAACGGATTGAAAAATGCACCAATACCTGATACACAAGTGTAAGCCAGTGCGTGAAATGGACATGTCGTCCAGATGCGCAGGACCTGTGGAGCTCGCCATGCGTTGGACGCGCTTGATCTACTGGTGGGTCTCCGATATCCTATGATGTGCGCAGTGGACGAAAAGTGATCGTCACCGTCAGGGCTCCTCCAGCACACCTCCTTGTACTTCTTGGTTGTTTTGTTCGCTTGCATTTCCAACAGCGTAACTAGGATCTCTTGTCTTGTCCAGCACACACTGGTGCAGGAGCATACCAGATACAGGAACCCACATTTCTGCTTGACTTGACGACTGGCAAACTGTCCGTCGTTCGTCACGCGAATCCACAACTCAGTTGAACGTCAGCGGCGTCTGATCTCGCACGAGTGCATCGCTTGATGTACCTTTGCGAAGCTGACTGACTGGCCGGCGCAATTCTGTACTGTTAACGAACGAACTTCTTCGACCAGCAATGTCTGAACGAGACGAGAAGAGCAGCAGACACAGACCAAGAAGTGGCGTCGCGGGACGACGACACATACACACATACCTGTTAATACGTGATTCACTGCTCACTCTGTGTGAATCATAGTCGAGCAACGCCATCTGCTCATTTGCGTTCATGAGCTCAGCGACGAGCTGTTTGCGGGAGTGGGAACCGGGTTTTGACGTGCTTACCACGCTTTCAGTGACTGGCCAGGCAAGTTGAAGTTCACTCATATCGCTCATATTATGGCAGCATTCACATGCCGCATCGATGCACCACGCACTCCCACTCCGGCATACCACGGCGATGAGAGAATGCGAAACACTCCGCGTGACCCGAACCAAGACAAGCAAAGCAAGTGCACAGGTGAGACAAAGCGCATCACTATGCAAAGCCACTGAAACGCACACCAGTTCTAACCAAGCACCAATGCTGGCTGACCAACCTAAGCCACGACCAACGCGACGAGCAATTCGATTTGCATGGATCAGTTCGCAAAAGCGACGAAATGCGATCGTGATATTATTGAGTTCGACTCTGCCGTCAATACTATATTACATGCTACTTGCATAGACTACTAACTATTTCATATCTACCTGCTGTCGGCATGTTACTTGGCAGCTCACACCACATCATCCTCCATCTGGTGGAAAGCCTTTGGCGTCACGCTCTCCATCTTCGTTGGCTTCTTTCGCCACATGCGCGTGATCAGGTACGCACTCACGACAAAGAGCACGACCGAGCACACGACGATCACCACAATGTACACTGTGCCGAGACCCGATTCGCCGCTGTTCGTCGACACCAGCGCCGAGCCATCCGAGGAGATGCGACCGTTGGCTCCAGACCCCGACGCACTCGCTTGGATCCACACCGAGTCGGTGACTTCGCCATCCGAGTTGCGCACAAACTCGAAATTCGCATAGCTCGCGTTGTGGATGTGCATGCGGCCGTACCCGTACGCTTGAAGACGCGCTTCGCTCCACGAGACGTCCATCCACGTCGAGCTGTCGACGTAGGCGCCGCCAGAGCCCACCATGATGTGGATCGGCGCATTCGTCTCCCCCGTCGTGGCGTCTGCCTCCACGCACTCGCCATCGATGACTGCGCACGTACGCTCGTAGGAATGGTAGTGGCCCGAGAACACGACGTTCACGTTGTACTGCACAGCCAGCGGCTCCACTTGCTCGCGGATCTGCAGCGTGATGTTGTAATCTTGCGGGTAGTTGGCCGAGCAGTACATCGGACGGTGGATGTGGATAAACAGCCACGGGGTCTTGGTGCGGTCCACGGCAGCGAGGTCCTTTGCCAGCCAGTTGTACATGGACGAGTTGACCGAGAAGTCCATCTCCGCCGTGATGACGCTGTGGTGCGCGAGACCCGTGTCCATGCTGTACCAGAACTCCTCGTTGCCGTTATCGGGCATGTGGAAGCGCTTCAGCGTCGGCACGCCACACTCGCCGTTCGATTGCCAGCCAGTCTCACCTGAACCTTCGAGCAGTGGGTTGGCCGGGTACTTGGTCGAGTTGATCGCGTTGCCTTCGCCCCAACCGTAGTCGTGGTTGCCGATGCTCACCATGTAGGCCACCTTCGATGCCACGCGCTCGATGAGGAACCCGAATTGGTCCCAGAGGTACGTCGATCCTTTCGCGTACGACAGATCACCGTCGTGCATGACCGCGACGTAGTTGTGCGCGCCGCCAAGGATATCCTGTTCGATCAGCTTCATCGTTGTGCCACAGCTCTCGGCGACTTCGTACTCGCTGGTCGCTGACGCCGTCGCTGCCAAGTCGCCAAAGACAAAGAAACTCAGGCTCTTGTCGTTTTTAGGTGAAGTACCAGCTTGCGGCGGAACAACAAACGAGTAGACATCACTCCATTCGCCATCGACCTCGCCCACGCGGTAGTAGTACGAGGCACCAGGCACCAGATCGGTCATGAGCGCATCAAACATGTAGCCTGGGTCGCGGAACGTCGTGGCCCCGATAGTCGACGCGATCCACCCGCACATGTCTTCGGCGGCGTACGTCGTAGCACTCGCGACCGATGACTTCGTGAGGTTGGTCTTGTCGGTGCCGTATTGCACGATCGGATTGTCCACCTTGGCACTTGTCCAGCCAACGCGCATCTCGGTCGCCGTGCTCGTCATCGCGAGGTGGACGTGCAGCGGCTCCTTGTCTCCATTCGCCATGTGCAACAGCTCCGAGGTCGCCAGCACGGTGTTGTCTTGCGTGACGAAGCGGAACTGCCACGCGCAACGCATGTTGATGATCGGACCAAAGCTCAAGGTTCCCGACGTCGCATTGTACGTGTACTGGTAGTCGATGTAGTCACTCGTGGCGAACGTTGCAGCGTCAGTCTCGTTCGCGATGCAGTACACGCCGACCCAGTTGTTGCGTGCGCCGCTGGAGATGCTGAGACCGTCTTGCACCTTGAAGCTCACCTCGACGATATCGCGGTTCTGCAGCGTGAGCGACCCCGAAGGCGTGGCGACCGTGAACTTCTCGAGCATGCCGCTCGTCGTTGCTGTCGTGGCCGTGGTCGTTGTGGTAGTCGCACTCGACGACGTCGAGATGCTGGAACTTGACGACGAACTGGCGTTGCCAGAGGTTGCAGCCACAGTGATGCCTACAACTGCAGCCAAGGCGACGCCGCCAATGACGAGTGCGCGCAGCCACGACTTGCGCTTGTGTTGTGGTTGCTGGTCGACTTGTTGTTGTGCTTTCTCGTCGTCGTGTCCAGGCAGGGGCGGAGTTAACGGCTCAGTGAATGGCTTCATGATAGCGTATGAGTGCTATGATATATCGTCGCGCAGCAAAGAGGAATGGCTCCCAGTGCACAGTGGAATGCAAGATCGCAAATGAGCTGCTCGACTAAAGCCGCATTTGGAGCTGCTCGACTGCGAAACCGTGCGTCAACGGGATGTGCAACTTGGGACTCGCCATCCTGCGATGTGCTAGGCGGACGTAGGGCTGGCAGGTGACCAGAGATGACTCCCAGTGTGGACACGACGCATACATAGACTCAGGACCATAATCAACGACCCAGGCAGCATGTAACAACCCGGATTGTCACACGTGATCATTTTGTGTGATGGTGGACACGACGCCATCACGCGATGACGAGTGTCAGGTCATGTCGACTTAGTGAGCTCTGGAGTGAACAAGCCGGAAGAGTGTGTGCACAGAAGGTGCTGAACATTCTCGACTTAGTTACAAAGTCGACTGTCTTGGTGCAGATGTGATTGGTTTATTTATCGTCAAAGTCGTCAGACTCGCAACGTGGGACTAGTTTTTATTCGCCTCTATATGACGAATACACTCACGGATCGAATTAGCTTACAACTGCAAGGCCATGTTTCTCTTTCGCATACTTTATAGAGCTAGCACCTGATATAAAAGGATTAGGAGGTCACTTGGCATGTTGTCGCAAGATGTGCAGGATTCGTGGAACGAAGAGCTCCGCACAAATCCCGACATATCCGCTGACCCATTTCTGAAGGCACCAGGGTTGACACCAAGGCAGCACAGAGAGTCCAACGATCCATCCGTCCTCGGTCGGTGGTCCTGTATCAGGACGCAGCAAAGAAGCCTCCGGCAGTGCTGCAGTGCCCACACGCATCAGAGCGCAACGGTCTCCATCCGTACGACACGAACGCGACGCAGCTGAAGTGGCTCCCTCTCACGACCAAATAGCATCTCTTTTTGATCTCGCGATGCGTGTTCAGGTTGCGTGAGCGGCCACATGGCTCCATAGTGTTGCTGCATTTGAGTCTTCATCCCGAGGATGCGGTTGCACTAGGTGGCTCCTGCATTCTCACTCACGACTTTCAGAGTTTGCTTCGCCGCAGTGCGTCGGTGGATAGTGCAGTTTATCCTTCAACGACTTGGTCGCTCCCTGCTCCAGCAGCAGTGTCGCGCATTGCGCACTTCCATGGAGTATCGCACAGTGGAGCGCGAACCAGCCACTGCGGTCGACATGGTCGATTACCGCACCTGCCTTCAGCAACGCACTCATGGTCTCATCCATACCTCGTGACCCAGCCCAGTGCAATGCTGTCCGACCTTCGGCGCTTGTGAGTAATGGATCGGCACCGCCATGGAGCAACACCTCGACGATCTCCGTGTGTCCATTCGCAGCAGCGCACATCAACGGCGTCCAACCGCATGTGCTGCATAGTGCAACGCAGACCACCCGGAACCGTCTTTCGCGTTCGGGTCACAGCCGCGACTGACCCACTCGCGCACTTTCTCGACGTGGCCGCGACCACACGCTAATCGGAGCTCCTGACCGAATTTGTACGCAGGTGCGTATACTCTGGCAAACAGATTGAGAAACTCGGCTTTCGAGATCTGGTCGTTTGGGATGCTGTTCTCGGTTGATGCTTGTTCTCCGTTGAGTTCCAACTGCGGTGAAGATGCTGCAGCCGCGCTAGCAGCGCTGTTGCTGGAGTGATCGGCGTGCATTCGAAGCGGTAAGTTCGTCACGACCAAGGACTGGTAAACCCCCTCGGACAAATGAACGTGTGCTCGTTTCAAGACACCTGAAAGCGTCTCCACTGCAATCACGCTGCTTTTCTCGACGTCTTCTTCGTCAAAGCTTCTGCTCGCGATGTCAAAGCCCGATTCCCGTAGCTCGCTGATGCGCGCCACGTCCGGCTTATCGGGACCGTCGATGACGCCACCACTCGCTGAGAGCGTCGTGATCCGCGCGCTCGCGTTGATCCCGCCTGCGTAGGTGTCGCCTCCTGTTTCCTTGAGCGGATTCTGCACGCCTGCGATCGTAAGCACCACGTTCGACTTCATCGGGATCGGTGCAGCTCCTGTAGGGATCATTATCTCGAGCGCATGTTGTGTTCGATCCCAGGTCGCGGGTACTACCGCATTGTGGTAGTGCGCGTTCCGTAGCCGCACGTTTGGGCGATCGTCCATATCCCACCCATCCGCAGGCAACTCGATCAGGATCTTCCCCCCAAGCGGGATCGTTCCATTCACGCAAAACGCCAACGACACATCGGAGACTGCGCCAGGGCAGCAGCTGAACGGCAACCACCGCTTGGCTCCTGTGATCTGACCCGGAAGGAGCTTGGGGATCACGAATACACACGGACCATCGATGACCTGACCACCACGAGTGGATGCAGGGACCGTCGCGCGCACGACAAGCTTCTCGTACGCGGTGACCACGATCTCTACCTGCGGCGTCGCAGACTCGGGAGTTGACACACCCGAGACCAGGATCACGACTGGGGTGTCTCCACCGATGCCTTCACCCAGTAATGTGAACTCTAGGAGACGCGTCGTTGGCTACCAAGGGGACTTGAGTTGCGGCGCAGCACAGCCTTGCGGGAGCTTCAGCATGGCAGTCGGTGATGCCGGGATGCCCCATCCATGGTCGGGGAATTGGCACACCAGGCGACTCTCTTTCGTCAAGGCGCCGTTCGTTGTGAAGCAAATCGCGACTTGACCCAGGACTCCAGGCGCTGCTTCTTCCAGGTCCAGCGCGCGTCGACCTTTGAAGCGACCTGCGATGATCTTCTTGTGGCGCTGCGCGAGTTTCAGATGCGCACCGCGTGCATTGTCGTCCTCTTCTTCAAGAGCATCCTCACGGGAGCTATCGAGATGGTTGTTGCTGTCGTTATTGCTGGGCATATTACCTCGTGTACTCGCTGCATCGTGTGCGCCAAGACGCTTCGCCATGGCGCCTCCTTCCACCTCTTCCCGAGTATCTGCTGCCATCGCATCCAACCTAAAGACGGCGAGTCGCACGTAATCTCCATTCACGTTGTTAAAAATAGGCACCTGATCCGTTCAAATCCGTATCCAAAATCCATATCCTGTTGAAACACACACCCAAAATGAACTTGCACGTATCTTTTTGATCGCCAACACTAAATGGACTTTTGTATGTCGTTATGCTGGTGAAAAAAGCGATATATGCACCACGTTGTCGCAGATTTAAATGACACATTTTGGATGACATTCACTCCTTCAACCGCACTCGGAGAAAAATATCTGTTTTTGCTGGTAAACTGTCCGTCGCTTTGGCGCAATCGCAGTGCGGAGCCCTTGCAGCAACACAGCAGAGCTCCTAGCAGTGTGCAGGATGGGTACATTGCACATTAGAAATGGTGAGAAAAAAACAAAACAAACAACAAATAAAAGAAAGCGGTGCATCCGCATTTTGCCACACTGTCAACATGCATTTCAAGGACGAGTTGATACCAAAGCATGCAACAGCCTCTGATTCAAGTCGCTGTGGTCCTGATCGGACATAAAGGGCTATTACATCTCATCGGACATTCCCTCATCCAATGTAATGAGATCACCTATATGAAGAGACATTCGCATTCATTCTCGACGACCGAATTGTAAAGGGCATATAAAGAATAAAGGTCGTGTAAGCGGAGGGCTAACTGTATGTCCTCGTAATCTTCTTCATCCAGGCTACTGTATGATGCTGCGACGCGTTCCAAGGGTTCTCATTGCGCGATGATTACGCTGCCGACTGTCGTGCTCTCGTCTTTGGCGGGCAGTAACCGACTGTCACACAAGAGGCAAAAGAGCAAAATGGAAGAATGCGTACCCCAAAAGTGTAACCGTACCAGATTAAACATATGCACCACTTGATACAGGTGTTGAACTCAGTCTGTTCATTGTAAATCGCTTCACAACGAATCATTAATTTCAACAGTGTATTCAAACATAAATTATGCTCGATGACAGGTTCTTCCTCCAGATATCCAGTTTCGAGTGATTATGCAACAGGTGCTCATAAGTGAGACAAGGGTTTGGTCGTGCTCTTGTTGGCAGGCAAGCGAGCGAGCGAATGAACGAACGGAGCGACCACACTTCGAAAAGCGAAGAGCTCTCACCACCGGTGCTTCCTTCTCCTCCGCTTCGGGCCATTTGCCGTTGTTCGCTGGACGAGAGCCATCTCCACTCCCCTTTCCGCCTGATCCCACCGCGACGGCAGCGACCGCCCGTCTGGACGAGCAGTAAAGCGAGTTCGAAAATGACGTTCAAGCGTTTCCAGCTCCGAGGGAAGGAGAACTTTCTCAAGTATGTGGCCATCGAGCTCCAGTTGCTCAAGGCCGAGTGGAAAATCATCTTGCCGTGTGTGATCATGCAGTGTGAGTCGTCGCGTTTCCTGTTGCTGTTCCGTGCCCCCTTTTCCTTCAAGGGCGGCGGTGATGAATGATTTTCATGGCGCATGGACGCTGACTCACATTACTCGCTCTGTTAATCTTGTAGACGTCCACGGCATCTTCCACAACTTGGCGTACTGGGTCCAGGGACACAAGCTCTCTCTGGAGCAGCGCTTTGTGCTCCACGATCTGGGCTTTTCGCTCATGCCGGAGCTCAGGTGTGTGTTCTTTGGTGTTCTCCCGCTTGCAAGCCTGTTAGACGCACCGAGACTGACGTTTTTTTTATATTGTTGTGTTTTACAGTGAGTCGAACTCGCACTTCTCCGAGTACCTGGTGTTTGGTGGTGTGTTCGCGCCTGCGATCTTTTTGGTTCTGACGATCCCGCTGTTCCGCCAGAACCCGCAAAAGCCGCGCTACATGGTCATCGTGCTCAAGCGCGTGCTGCTGCACATCAGTATCGCGTTGATCTTCCGCATTTGCTCGTTCATGCTCACGACGCTGCCGGGTCCAGCGCGTCAATGCCGTCTCGACTTTGACGAGACCTGTGTGGCGCAGACCCCGCGCGACGAGGTCCTCAAGTGTGTGATTCCCAACCCGGACTTCAAACCACCACACGGCCACGAGTTCTTCACCAACATGGACGCTCTCAACGGGTGCGGTGACCTCATGTTCAGCTCGCACACGATCTACACCATGTCGTTCATCTTGACGGCGATCAAGTACTGGCCAAACCGGTGGTTGCTCTTGTTCTTTGCCTGCGTACAAATCGCGATCGCGTTCCTGATCGTCGCCTCGCGCAAGCACTACAGTCTCGACGTGTTCTCGGCGCTCTACATTGTGCCACTGCTTTGGCTCACGCATGACGCGTACTACAAGGACATCAACCACAAGGACGTCGGCGTCTCGGTGAAGACGATCCACGAGTTCTACGGCATTGACGTGTCCGAAGAAGTTGGCGGCGAGTTCCACCACACGCAGCCATTGGACTCGGTGCAAGTCGCGACGGCGGAGGAGGGCTTCTTGACGGAGAGCGAAGGTAATACCCAAACCGAATTCCAGCGCAAGAATTCTATGTAACATGTGTAGATTTGAAGCCCGAAAGAAGGACAAAAACAGCGAAAAGCAAGGAGATGCGGATGCTAGGCTCTCTTGCCCTCGCCGCAAGGGAGTGCTGGATCCAATGCGAACCTTGTGTGACTGCTTGATAGATGAAAAACTTTGTATTGGATTTCGGCGTGCTTGCGTTTTGCTTGTGGTATTCCGTGCTGCCTGGAGTGTCTTACTGGCTGGAGTACTCACGCTTGTGCTCGTTTGCCTTGTGTCGTACCACGCGCCAATCGTGTCGGCTGCGACACTGGACGCGCATTTAGGTTCAAGTGAGAATACTGGATTGGACATCATGGTGGAGCAGCAAGCCACCACCGTCTATCACAGCGTTGATTAAGCAATAGCGCCATGACCTCCTCTCCAATCAGGTTGGTAATCGCGCTAGCAGATTGCATATCTTGTTGGAGCAGCGAGCACCTACTAGCTGGCACAGCACTGGTCAATCGATGATGCTAAACATACCCTCAATCAATTCTCAATGCATACGCGAGCGTTTACTACCCGTAATATGCACTGATCTGTGAGAGAATATCAATGTCCGTTAAGTCGTCCAGACAGAGACTTGACGCATCGCTAGGACGGCTTATCCAGCTGTATGATTCTTGGTCTCTTTCATCGCATCCTGGCACAAAATACGGCGCTGTCACCTGATCAAAGTGCGCATCGGCCCCGGGTGATAGCTGGGTATTTTCTGCACCACAAGACTTTTGTTGGAAGAAACTTTTGGAGACTCTTTCCGTCGAGGTCGCCTCGGGCTGAAGACTTGACGCTATCACAACATGCCATGATTCGCAGCGGGATGCGCTCCCAGAACACTTGACGCGGACTTCCAACGGGTTCAAAGCGGGGTTGTATGACACATCGGGCATGCGCACCGTCAGATATTCACGCAACTCGTCTCGGACACTCGACCTCCTGCTTGGAAAAAACTCTTCTGCTCTTGGGATGTCTTGCCTCGTAAACTTGCTGTGCTTGAAAAATTGGTCCCCGGAGTCTGCTTCTTCGCAGCACTGAAACTCCAAGCTTCTGAGTATTTGTTCAAATGCTCGCTTTGATGTTCCAAAGCAAGTCCTCAGCCACTCTTGACTCCTTGATCGAAGTTGGAACCGAGTGCCGCCTTCGATCCAAAATATCTGGTCTTTTGACGAGTTTTTCGCAAGCTGTGCGTGGAGGCTCTTCAGAAAATTGTCGCCAACAATGTCTTCGCTTTCACTGACACCTCCTGATCGAAAGCCGCAGGTCGTTATTTTCAGACAATCTCCATACACACCAGCAACACGCATCAAACATGAGAGAAGCAGCAAGTGTAGGTCCTCAAACCATTACGAAGACGCTTGCTTTGCTCAAACACAACAGTTTCTGTTTTGAACCAAAAAGGATAACAACACGCGCACACAGTCGTGAGGTCTCATTCAAATTCTCATCCACCTCAGCATCCCAGAAACTCGCCATCGCACCGCTACTTTCTTCTCTTGATCGGCGCATGCGGGTGCGCTTGTGCTTTGCGCTGCTGCTTGCGTTCGTCGCCTTTGTGTCAATTCCGCACTGACAGCAAAATGGGGAGTTCAACTTCAACTTTTATGAATTGCTGTCGCTCGATTCGAAAATGAATTGATGAACTGCTCTTGAATTGCAATCAGACTCCAAGTTGAAGAGGGCAATTTCCTTTGATTAGAGCACTTGTAGCATCTGATTCTTTCTCTACAATAACCATCTTCTGATGTCGTTTTATATTCAAAATCTCTTTATCTAGTAATATTGTGCCAATTGCACCCCAATTTCCACCAGCGCATTGAGAAGCTCCAGCTATCCAAGGTGGGCAAGTATGTGTATTGGTGGTACGAGAACCACCGTCCGGCGATGTTTCCCAAGTCGAAACTGTGATCCGATTGCTAGTGAGAGGAAAGGAGTGAGCTACGTATAGAAACTGCAACCAGACACGTTGTTGTCGTCGATTGTTCGGTGCATTTACGCGTTGCCGATAACGCTATTCACCAGCACGTTGAAGCGAATATCAACTCCTGATTGGCGAAAAAGACGTCAATGTGATTGGCTAAAATATGAAATATAGACTTGTTGAGTGGCCGGTCGGTTTCAATACAAATACCAAGTGTAAATTAGGTCGGCTGGTGTTGCGTGAGTGACTGGTGCTAAGGGCATGGTGGTTGCAGTCCAATTTGGGCATTGAAGAGGCGTCATTCGAGCAATTCCACCGCGAAAAAGAGAGGATGATGGAAGCGTCCATGCGTCTTAAACCTGCCTCTGTGTATATCTATGCGTACTGTATGAATGGATGTGTGTATTGCGCGATGGGTCTCATGGATGCTGGCATGGCGTTATGGCTGCACAAGGCGCTGCAAAGTGTCGTGTGTGGTCTCCCGTGTCGTGCCACGCTCCCTCCCACACGCTAGAGCAGACTTGACTTTTGTGTGTAGAGAGTGACAACGCCTCCGTTTGACATTTCTCAAGAACTGGGTCGTACATATCCACAAGTATGCGCATGTTGCGTTTTGGCAGTTTGCTGCCGTGCTTGATGGTTTATTCATTGGAGTAATAAATGGTTGTGCGCGATTGTGTGCAGGCTCTAGTCACTGGGTAAAGTTCACCAAAATCTCCGATTGTGCGCTCGCGACGTGCGTGTCCGACTCCCTGAACTGCCGCAGCAATTTCGTATTGTACGACATGCAATCCTCGAATTGGCACTGCAACATTGGAATAGCAACCAAGCGAATGCGTTAGCCAAGCCGCTCGTTTTCAGATAAACGAAGAGCTGCTGCACATTTACCTTGTGGTACACAAAGTGGAAGTTGGTGGTGGACTTGCGCTCGCAGTCGCTGCAATAAATAAGGGACTTGTAGTCCTGGTACTCGGGCGGCATTTGCTCTCGTTCTAAGAGCTCGTCGATGCTCGCAAAGTACAACTCCATATCGCCCAGCGACTTGGAGCAGAGCGGACAAATGTAATTTGTCTGGTACAGAAGGGGGAACACAGAGAGCGTGTCAGCTTGGATGAGAAGTATCATGGCGCCGGCACACATGAACGCTTACCAGGGTATACTCTTCGTAGCAGGAAACGTGCATGCAATGGCCGCAGGGAAGAAACATCACGGGCGTCGTCGACGTAAACATGTACGAATGGCAAATTGGACAATCGGATTCCAGCGACCGCTCCACGCATTTGTGCTTCTTGAGGCTGATGTTCATGCATGCGTTGCATCGATCGCAATGGAAATAGTCAATGTCGAGTCCCTAAGCGAAGCAAAGCGTGAGCCAAGAGTGCACTAATACATCTACCGCTCAGCATTGTCAACATTTGGACCAACCTTTCCAATTCGACAGATTCGGCATTTGTCGCAGTGGTAAATGTCCTTCGTCGGGTCATCGTCAAAGAATTTGCACGTGACGCAAAAGTATCGTCCAAACACCGTCTTGCACTTTCCATTGATGCATTCGTTCGACACGGGCTACGCAGATCATACGAACGCGTTCTTTAGCTTCCCTTCACCAGAAGTACGACAACATAATGCGACTGCTTACCTGAACTGTTTCGCACTTCATGCACGAGATATTTTCCGTGGCATAGCGATCGATTGCATGGCTTTCATTTCCATCTGGAACACCATGCAAGCAATCGGATAAATTCGTTAGCGATACACAGAACGCAATCGCAATCAACACTCAAAAGCACACAGCAAACGCACCATGGCAAAATCGACATGGATACCACTTTCCGCAGCATTTCGCTTGCAATTTGCAACTTCGTCTGAAAAAGTCGCAGCCACAAGTAAGATTCGTGAGCACGTGTGAGACCCTCGCACTGAATCAATGCAATCTCAGCGCAACATGCACGCACTGGTAGTGATTGCATCCAAGAATGTTCTCCGCTTCATTCTAACAAACGAAAATCGATACTTTTACAACCCATTGCCGTATACGAGACAAAGAGCAACACGTGAGCACAATGACACTTACGAAATAGGTCGTACACTTTCGATCGGCTTCAGTATCGCTTCCCTGTCGTTTCGTGAGCACAACCTTGTCGCGCGAGTCGTTCCACTGCTTCATCATGAGGTTCTGCACCGACTCGGCTTTCTCCTTCGGGGTGAGCGACGTACTCGACTGGATCTGTCGAATTTGAGCTTTCAAGATCGCTTGTTGATCCTAATTTTGTGTTACGGCATCGTCCATTGCGAGTGATTAGCGATCAAATACGAGCGTGACTTGCAAGCGTTCAAGGTGTAAGACGAACCTGGTTATTGTTGATTGGCGGTGGCAATGCTGTCGGGGGAGCTGCGTGAGTGTGGTTATGACCGTGCCCATGGTGTGAGTGGTGATGCGTGTGGCCGTGTGCATGATGCTGATGCTCTTGCTGCTGGTTCGTTTCTTCGACTTCGTCATGCGCATGCTCAGGTCTGTCCATTGGGATCGAGGCTCTCTCCAATTAGCACAACGCAAACACAATTTGGAGAATTTGAATCACGCGTCGTACCTGTCGCTCATTTCTTATGCAGAGAGCAGCTCGCAAGGAATGGACAATGGATTGGGACTTGGCTCGACTGACTGACCCTGACCTCGTCACGTGCCACGTTGGACTTGCAAATACACAAATGAGAGACAACCAGTGAGTGAGTGCGGCCACCCACCACCACTTGCGTCCGCACCCACCGACCCGCACAGATAGACAGACACACGCCTCCCCGCATTTATACCCGCGGCCGATTTTGATCACAGCGATAGAAAGAAAATACATTTAAAAAAAGATCGGTTTTCTAAAGCTGTGCGGGGAAAATGGCCGAAATTAGTGCGTGCGAGCACGTGACTATTTCCAGCAAGATCGGATCTCTGGATTTTAGAAAGAAAAGCGAGCGCACTTGCGCACGCGCTGGCAGCAGCTACAGTATGTTGCAGCGCAATGCAAAAGAGCAGATCGTCGGTTCTGATCTTTCGCGGTGATGTGTGCACTGTGGCTGATTAATGTGGGTGGCCGCGAATGAAAATGATGTGTGGGCTCCTCTTGCTGATGGCCATGACCGAGGCTGCTCTGATCTGGACGGTGCCTTGTATCCGCACAAGCGACAGCGGCGCAGTCACCACTACGCAGGTGAACAAACGCATGCTGTGCGTAAATGCACAGGCAGCATGCAGTCGTGTAGGCGCATGCTCAATGGTGGATGTGTCTATTGCGATCTTCATCTTCATCAGCTCTGTGGCTGAAGTGACCTTTGGGCAAGGCGAGCTGTTGACACATCGTATCCGTTGGGACAACATTGACAACGTGTACGACTGTACACCTTCAGCATCTATGCAATTTAAGAGGTTTTGCAACACAATGCATCATGGCAGTTGATCACAAACGATACAAACTGACACATGCTCGCAGAGGATTTTGAAGAAAATGCCGCCAAAGGCAGCGCCAGTGTCGTCGGAGCGCGTGAAGAAGGAGCTGCTCGCGCAGCGCGCGCGCGCCGAGGCGCTCAAGCACCTGCACGCCACGGGAAGCGGTCCGTCTCAGAGCGAGCTTGCGCGGCAGCAGGCAGAGCGCCAAAAGCTGGTGAACGCGACGTCCGCGAAGGTGCAGCGCTTCGTGAATGGCGTTCCACAGCAGCAGACTGCGGCAGATAAGTATGACCCGCGCGTGCGCGATAACACGCTGCACGTGGTCGCGATGCGGCGCGCGAACGAGATCCACGAGACACAGACTGCCGCGCAGCAGGTGAACGCGTTCCGCCAGGGTCGTCCGCATGGCGACAGCAGCAGCACAGCAGCAGACACGGCGCTGCCCGATGGATGGAAAGAAGCGAAAGATCCAACGTCGGGCGACACTTACTACTGGAACGAAGTGAGCAACAGCCCTCCTTCTATTGCTCAATTGTGTGTGGCACGCAGTATAGCAAGCTGAGTTCGTTATTGATGGTGACGATATCATTTTTCTGTGTGTGCTTAGCGAACACAAGAAACGTCGTGGGATCATCCTGGGCATCGTGAGGTACATATGCCGTACGTAGTGCATGGACTCGTAGCTTTGGCTTTTACTATATGTCAATTCTATTGATGCTACAGACAGGAAAAGCTTCACAGACGGATGCCGCCAAGTCCGAAGAGCCACTGCCAGAGTCCGTGCAATTTGGTTTGCCTGCATCTTGACGTTCTCTCCTTAGCTGCAAGCAGCCATTTCTAACGTGGCAAAGCACTGTATATGCTGTTGTTTGTAGTGGCTGGGAATCCGTGACAGATCCGCATAGTGGTGGCGTGTACTACTGGAATCGAGACTCCGATGAGACCACGTGGACACGCCCGGTGTCTACGAAAGTATCACTAAGTAAGAGTTATCCCCGATCTCCTTGCGGCTTTTGCGTTGGCACCGTAATGCCGACTGTGTTTGAATTTGTTATTGTCATGCTAATATTGCTTGCAGAAGAAGCAATAGCCGCGAAGTCCAAGCTGGACGACATCCTCAAGAGCTGTGGTCCAAGCGCCGGGAGTCAAAGTAACAAGCGATCGCGGGACGATGATGGGGATTCTAATAGCTCACGACCAGCGCAGAGCCACAAGAAACGCTATCAGCAGCACGGACCGCGCGATCCTCTCGATCCTGAAAACAACTGACTGCTTCTCGCGGGGTCGATACATGATTAGTGGTCTTGGGATCATGCAGAGTGAGAGCTCCTGAGCTTTGTCCATGAGACTCAAGGCAAAGGGATAAGGTTTGTATGAGACGACGCACGTATCAGCGTCATTTTTCTGATTACCTTCAAATAGACGTGGTTATATTTCAGGGCAATTGCGAGTCGAATCGGTCAAGATACGTGGGTATATTTATATATCGGACATCATGAAGGTTTGCGCACGCTCGAGGCGAGGTGTGAGTGCTTTGAGAGGAAGTGGAAGGCAACAAGCGTGCCGATGAAGGTGACCACGCGTAGCAGCAGTAGCAGGAGTTTGAGCGTATCAAGCCCCAACAAGCCAACCATTGGAGGGAACAGCAATCAGTCGGTGGGAAGCGTCAAGAAGAAGAAAGTCGAGCGCAAGGCGAAAGAAAAACTGCTGCAGACGCTGCGAGAGCTCAGCGACAAGATCGGTAAACTTAAGGATCGGGACACGCAGCAGCAAGCATTCCAGTCTCTCATGTGAGAAAATTCTGATGTGGCAGAACAAATATTTACGATAGAACAACTCGTTCCTTTGGTTATCTGACTCGGTTGCTTTTATGCGCAGAGAATGGCTTCCTGGTTTGGATCTATCACTTGTAC
Source organism: Globisporangium splendens (assembly GCA_006386115.1). Classification (NCBI taxonomy): domain Eukaryota; phylum Oomycota; class Peronosporomycetes; order Pythiales; family Pythiaceae; genus Globisporangium; species Globisporangium splendens. The sequence goes on along the minus strand of VFIW01000022.1, from coordinate 194,050 downwards.
ACGAGTTTTACACTCTTGTCGAGAAAACAAGGTATCTGAGAAGAATTTTGCTCACCTTGCCACTACCATTCCTCCCTAACCAGTGAGCTTTCGTACTGCCGATGCTATGCATTTAGAGGCCACCAAGATCGTCAACGCGGCGAATGCTAGCTCTGCTGATTGCCGTGCTCTGCAAATGCCATCCGCTGCAATCGTCAAAGCTTCTGTCGAGGATTCTCGCGTACGTTGGCACTCGCTTGCGCGACAATGAGACCAAAGTCACTGAAGCATGTGAGATCCTCGTATCCTCCATTGTCCTTCACATCGTCCCAGTCTATGGTGCAACACCCAGCACTGCTGACGACTCGACTTCAGGTGACGCCAAAGAGGTTCGAGTTGATGGTGAGGATACTTGGCTTCAAGTGTTCGAGACTGTGTCTGCACCACTGCTCAAAGATACCAATGCCGTTGGTGAGAATGCGACCAAGTGCCTGTGTAGCGTGCTACGACCAACGGAATTTGATGGTCACACTCTGCCATCAGATGAAACTTTGCTGGCGCATGCAACTCGCGTTCATTCGTTCTTTAGAAGCATCCTGAGTGCATCTGTGGCCAAGATGAACGGAAGCATGATGTATGCCTCATTCTCACCCACCTTCTTGTTGCTGCGATCTGCTTGCCAGCTCGCGCATGAGACCAACTCAAGATGTGGCTTCAAGGAGCTCTTCGCGTGCATTGTGCCCTACGCGGGCTTCATCTTTGAAGCCATCGAAGACGTCTTCCAGTATGCGCCACGAGAAGACTGGGTGCTGCGAAAGCGAGGCATCGAGCTGCTGACGATGCTGCTCGAGCATTTGGCGTTAAGTGGCGACGCTGTCGCTGAATTGGCGAAAGAGTACTTCCAACTTCATCTGGTGCGCGGCAAAGCGAGCACGAATCAAAACGTGGCTTACAATGGTAGTGGACAGGTTTTCACATGTGTGTTTTTTTATTTGCGTGTTTGCTCCAGGAACATGTTCGAAACCTTGTCGTGTGTGGGAGGCATGATCCAGTATCCTCAGTCCGCGAAGCTGCTATCCCGACGGTCATAGCATTCGACAAACTTGATCGACGATTCGAAAAGCAGTCTCCAGCTAAGGATGTCACTATTACTTCACCACCACTATCGTCGACTCATTTTCAGAGCTCAGCAAGAGGTAGACACTCCGAGGCAGCAGACACGAAACCTGCGGCATCTAAGGACAATGTGGCCAAAGATAAGGACGTGGGGAAGATGATGAAGAGCAGACTTTTGGAGATCTAAGCACGGACGAAGCCTCTGCACCAGAGCACCAGACTGAGGACGACGAGACACCAACAGCGCATGGACTAACTCCTTTAGCAGAGAAGCCAGCTGAGGCGAAAGCAGGCTCCTCGCTGAAGCAGTTTATGGCGAAGAAGCGAGCGCAAGTTTCGAAGCGGTGGAAGCAAATTCCGCGTATTTCTCCGCCCAAGTCTGCTTCGAAACCACTCGAGGCATTTGCGTTTCCTGAAGAAGACGAGAACGACGACACTAGTGAAATTCAGCAGAAAGAGGAAAAAGAAACCGAAGACGCCTATGAGGAGGACAACGCTGAAGAGATGAGTCGGAGCGAAGTGGCGTTGCAGGCGGCCCAGTGTGAGGAGTACGATCTGGCGATCCGCTTGTGCATCCTTGAAGATAACATTGCGTTGCTAAAGTAAGTGATGGGAGTGATTGGAGTTCCATGTATGCATCAGATCTCGCGAGCATCGCGCAATGCTCTATGCGCAGCATTCATTGAACTCCTGGAGGACGGAGACCATGATGACACTACCAATGATCCATTTGGCACGCATGATGCCTGGCTTGTATTCACATGGCTGCGAGATCTGTCGAAGCGCAACACGAACGTCAAGCAAATCGATCCGCGGGCGCTGCGAGCATTGGAACAGCGGCTCGTGCAGTGGTCCATGACACCCTCAGCCGCGGGACTTGAAGCAGCTCACGTCCTCTCGCAGCTGGGCTTTTAGCATGTTGACGACCCCCTTTTGCTTGCGTTGACAAGGACGCCAAAGTCGCACTCGAAGTTCAACTTCAACGTTGAACTGCGTGTCGTACGATCAACAAATTGAGGCAACAGCTGCAGCCTCAGGCTCAAATGACAGTGGTATCGGAAGCTCTTGTTGGCACAAACGTATGGACGAATCAGCTGAAGGTTGAAGCGCCATGGCACCGCCTAATGCGTCTCATACGCCCTCTCGATACAAGCACCGCGACGTGAGCGCTGGCGTACGAGTCCCACGTGAACGTGCTTCAGACTGTCGAGTTACTGAGGTTGCCATGTCTGAAGGTGTCACCATAGATCGTGAGACTGAGTGACTGGCTGGAGATTCTGAGGTTCTGAGGTTCGAGAATGCACGCAACCAACGCAACTCGCTGCTTATGAGCATCCATTCAGTTGACGCCAACAAGCAGATCAATTGTCAGTTTCAGATGTTTGCGACAACGGCACGCGACTTACCAAGCGGCCAAGTGATCAGCTTGCGCGTTAAGCGAGACTTTACAAGCTTGCATGTTAAACAGGACTTGACAAACAGAGAAGGGAGTGCGAGCCGAGACCGTCTCCAGAAAGAAAAGTACGGTGGTGCGCACTGCATCAGCATGGGAGAAACTGGCTTACGGCGCGGCGTTGAAGTGGGGACCCGATTACTCCGCTTCGCGCAGTGGATACACTTCGGACTCAACGTGGAGACGCAAATATGGGACTCCGCTGATCGATGCCGCCAGTCCTGAAAAAGAACCCATTGTTCGTGGGTGCGGAAGGGCGACGGGATAAACAAGGAGGTGTGGCTTCAACGTGAGGTGGTTGAAGTTCAAGAAGACCGAACATGCACGTGGAGCTCCTCCCATGACACATTATTGGACTCCTACGAAACCGGGAGGAGCTCCAATTTGAAGCTCTTCCTGGTTGTAGAAATGGGTAAATCCGAGTGGACCACATCGAGTAGCCAAGACAGAATGTTGATGTGTGTGGTCCCCACGGATTTAATTAATTGGTTTCAAAGACCGATTCCGGAGATCGGATCCCATGCTGAGCCATTCAATCTTGTAGACATGAATGATGATTAATAGTTTCAGATTACGGTAAGCTTGATTAACAGAAGGAGAGGCAAGCGTCTCGAGCCATTGTCGCTTTGCAAGATGACCGATGAGTGTGCTACCTTTCAAGATTTTTGGCATAGGTTTGTTTGCTGCTCGGCGCTTGCAAGATCGAGTTTGCTGTTGGTTGGATCCATTTTACAAGTGTACTGATTCAAGTGATCTGATCCAAAAAGCCAGTTTACATCACCACTTGCTGCGATACGCCATAGCCCTTGACGCTCAAACCCTTCACTGTGGCGGACCCGTCACAATGAGTATTTTGCCGCATGCACAAAATATCTTGCACACATGACAACATGCTCGATCGCTCGGAAAAGATTCGTATCTTTTGATATATTGTAGAATTCGGGTTGCAAAAAAGCATCGCGGCACGACGCACCGCTGGCTGTTTTTCATCACGAAGACCCTGCGCTCTCTGCTCTGTCTTCTATTGCGCGCTGCTGCACAATGTACGAGCACTCTTGGTGCAGAAAGAAACGAAATGGGAAGCTAGTGGCGTAGTGTGCATATTCCTTTGATCGAGCACTGTGAAAATACAACTCATGTAGGTAGGTAAGCATGCAATCCATCAACGCCATTGCACTTGCACCCAAGCCATACTGTACGAATGCTGGTCGGTTGTCCATCCACAAAGGGCAGCGGTGGGAGTTGAACTTTCGGGAAGCTCGTGAATGGTCGTTACCCCTGGCTTTACTGACCTCACAAAAATGTGAAGTTCTGTTCACCTTTTTCTGCATTTCAAATGTTCCTTCTATGAGTGTGGCACTATCTGTGGACGTTCGTAATAGGCGGTTTTGGCGACACCCGCCTCAGTCAATTTCACGATGCCCCGTCTACGCGCCATCGAACGTGGTGGTCTCATTGAAATGCAACCTGTACTCGAGTCATTTGCGCCTCTGTCCGATCCCGTCGCCAACTCCACCCAAACACCTACAATAGTTGATACGATCGGCATTTTGCACATTTCCATTTTCCATTTTCATGCAGATTTAGTAAATACCATCTTTAGAATCGAATGCGACATCTGTTTACGCGGGCTATCCAAATTAGAATGGTCACGGTACCTGCGCATTTGCAATCGCATTTGGCGGGATGCCAATTCCAGCGGGCCAACGCATGCCTCATTATCCATTTTGCCGGCGGCTGCACAAGCCACTCGACCTCCTCTCTCCTCGCTCGCCTCTTCCATCATCCACACAACCATGGCGACTGGCATCACGCCCGCGATCCCCGTGATCGACGGCGACAGCGCACTCAACGGCGGCGACATCGCCATCCTCGTGATCGTGCTCTGCATGACGATGGTCATCGGCATGATCGCGACGATCCACGCGGGCGAGTCGCCGTTCCTCGAGCGCATCTTCCCGTGCTTCGCCAGCAAGACGGCAAAAGCGAGCAAGATGATCGACGGCTCCGATCTGACCCACGTGCGCGCGTCTGGCGCGTCGCTCATCGTACAGGAAGACATCGAAGACCCCGCGAGCCACAAGAAGATGACAGACGAGTCGGACCGCGTGCAGAACTTCTTCCTCGCCGACCGCGGCATGAAGTGGTACTTTGTCGGTGGCGCGCTGTTCGCGAGTAACATTGGCGCCGAGCACTTTGTCGGCATGTCGGGTGATGGCGCGCGTCGCGGCATTGCTGTCGCCATGTACGAGTGGTACGCTGCGATCCTGATCTTGCTGCTCGGATGGGTGTTTGCGCCGATCTACCGCCGCGCAGGTGTGTACACGACGCCAGAGTTCCTCCAGTATCGCTTCAGTGCTGGGTGCCGCCACTACTTGTCCGTCATCACGTGCATCATGTACGTGCTGACCAAGATGAGTGCGAGTGTCTATGGTGGTGCGGTCGTCATGAAGGCCACACTGGGCTGGAACTTGTACTTTGGCGCGGGCATGTGCATCTTGCTCAGCGCGATCTACACTGTCGCAGGTGGACTCCGTGCCGTCATGTACACCGATTTGTTCCAGATGTGCGTGTTCGTGACTGGCGGCATCGTCGTCATGGGGGTCTCGCTGCACCGCGTCGGCGGCTTCTCGGGCATCCAAGACCAACTCGAGTACCAGGACAAGTCCGACTTCTGGCACTTGTTCAAGTCGACGTCGGACGCCGACTACCCGTGGACGGGGATGCTCATCGGTCAGCCAATCGGCTCGGTGTGGTACTGGTGCATGGATCAAGATCTGGTACAACGTGTACTGTCTGCCAAGGATACGGCGCACGCCAAGGGCGGCGCGTCGTTCGCGAGTATGCTCAAGATCCTCCCACCGTTCATCATCGTCATCCCGGGTATCGTCGCCACGATCTTGTACGACATGACCGTCCCTGAGAACAAGACCGATGCCGCATACCCAGTGTTGCTGACCAACTTGATGCCGCACGGCGTCATTGGTCTCATGGTCGCGAGTATTATCACGGCGATGATGTCGAGTCTGGGCTCTGTGTTTGCGGCTGGGTCGTCGGTGATCACGAACGATATCTACCTCCAGTTGCGTCCGAACGCGACCCACGACCAGCTCGTCTGGGTCGGCCGCTGCTCGACGGTCATGTTCGCGATCCTCAGTTTCTGCTGGATCCCGATTCTCAGCAACGGCGACGGCTTGTACAAGCAGATCGTCGAGATCCAGTCTTACTTGACGCCACCAATCGGTATCGTGCTGATCCTCGGCGTGTTCTGGAAGCGTGCCAACCACCAAGGTGCACTCACGGCGCTGCTCTGTGGCGGGTGCCTCGGTCTGGTGCGATTGATCTTTGTGACCATCGAGAAGGACTCCAGACGCGGCGATTTCCCCAAGGTCATCGACCAGTTCTTCTACATGAACTTCCAGCACTTTGCAATCCTGCTCTGGACCACGTCCATGGTCATCTGCGTCGTCGTCAGTCTCCTCACGCCGCCTCCGTCCCAGGAGTCGCAGAAGTACATGGCCGACGTCAAGACGATGCTCAAGTGGGACGCGACCGAACTCGCCAAGCCAAAGTACGTCAACTACTTCGTGGCCGCCAGTGGCGTGGCCTCACTCGCGATCACCCTGAGTCTCTGGATCTACTTCGCATAAGAGCAATGGAGGATCGGGGGCGTGTGCGTCTGTATAAAGTCTCGCTATTCTTTGCTGCTGGCTTCCAGGGAGACTATGTCACGGCACGCTCTCGCCCAACCAACGCTCGAAGGCATTTTTTGTCACCATCTATTCCATGTGACTTGACCCAACACTGTATTTTGTGTTCCATTCCCAACAATATCGCATTGATCAGTCAGCTCAAAATCACGCAATTTATGTAAAAGTTTATGCTCGGCTAGCTGACAATTAATGGTTGCTGTGAATAACTTAACGTAGTATGCTCAACAATTTTGACCGCACCCACGATCCAGCATATTTGTAAAAACACGCACATAAAAAACACAATTGAAATTTGTGCTTTTTTTTTGCGGTGAGTCAAGTCGTGACTTCGCTGGCGCTGAGATCTCGTGCACTGTGGAGCACTTCGGGACAAGCCTCGCCACCCTCAGGAGCTAAATAGATCAAAGCTGGACGAAGAGCAGACAACGACGTCAAAGCACAAGCGACTTGTTTTTATCCGATCGGGTCAACTGTGGCTGAAAGTAAGCAATAAAATGATCGATAGCATTCCAGATATATATCGAGTTGCTGGTCCTGTGATATCGACAACCCAAGTGCACTGTTGCTCCAACTTCAGTGCGGATACTCGGGCGCTGTGTTGTGCCATGGGCCGTTTGTTGCGGATGTGGTCATCTGCCATCGCGTTTTGGGAGCGCAAAGAACAAAGTCACTTTTATTTGCAGTCACACGATCAATTTTTCACTCGACGCTCGTTATATCGCTATTGACTCGATGCACGCGAATTAGGCTATCGTCTCGAATATTTGCAGCATATGATGGAACGCGGAAATGTTTCTCGTCGGTGAGAAGGGCTCTGAAAGAGCTCCCATCACTGGTTACATTCAGTTGCTGCACATTCATACACTTGAACGCATTTTCTTGCTGGAAGTACGGCTCGAGTGCTGGCACATCTCTCGCAAAGTACCCATTCGCCGTCTTGAACGCGTGCTGCGCTTAGTACAGCTGGAAACTGAGGTAGCGAACTTTCCATTCTGGATCCATCGGCACGTCGGAATCGAAGCCTTCGCCCTCGAGGCGAGGATGAAACTGAATGTATCCCCAGTTCTCAGGCATGTGCATATTGACAGCGTACTGCGGACTCCACACCCAATTCTCTTCTGCTTCGCTTCGGACTTTCACGTACCCACCCGACGGAGCGGTGGCGACGGTCCATTCCACTCGAGAAAAGTTGATTCGCCAAAACGTGAATGGCCGTGGAGGGAGCACTGCTCGAGTATGCAGCGCGAGCTCACGAAGTGGCAATGCGATCTCGACAGTCCAGAAGTGCAGGTGCTCACCTACACAAAGCGTCAGAAGCGTACGGGAACTATATTAGCGACCACAGGCAGAAGCACAAACAAATCTTGAAGCATTGGACCCGGGAAATGACAACCTACCTGCATCATTTGGGTTGCCCTTCGTATACACCGCCGACTTCATGCCGTGACCAAACATGTCGAACCCATGCAGCGGATCCACACGCGTGCTATTCTCATGACCGCCATCGCGGTATGGTCGATTCAGCCACAGATTCCACGTCGTGTTGATCGCATTGACCTCAAATTCCTTGTAGTTGTGCGTGCTGCCATCGGCGTCGACAAATACTTCGAAGTCATTGTCGTGGAACACGACGTCGTTCCGGTGCGTCACGTTTGCCCAGATCTCGGTCTCCTCCAAGTACGCGCCGACGTAGAGAAAGTCGTCATCGTAGCGCATCTTGACTTTGGTCGTAAACCAGGGCTGGGACCAGTAGCGTGAACCTTGGATATCGACAAACTCTTCAGTCCATGGCGTTTGCTCCCAGGTCGACTCGTTCAACAAACCGTCGATCGTGATGACTGGTTGAACATTTCCACTCGAGGCACTCTGGCTTTGCAAGTGATAGACTGCATATCGCCGCGGATGGAAGCGGCTGAAATCGCACGAGGTGGACGGCAGAGGAGCCTCACCTGCGAGCGCAGCGGTTGCGCCACCGCCGCCGCCTGCTCCCACTGCCACGAAGATGAGGCATGATGCCACCACCAGCAGCTGCACCAGCAACGTGGGAGTCCCAGTGCTGCAGCAGGAGGAAGAGGGGGCGCGCCGCAACGCTGTCATCATCACAGAAGTCTCCAGGACTTGCTGTTGCACACTTCCAGTCCGAACCTGTTCAAAGTTCTGTGGCTGCGATGCTGATAAAGATGGAAATGGTTTGAAGACTCGTTCCACAAAAGTATGCACCACAAGAGGTCAGTGTACTGCGTGTTGCACGTGAAAGATATGTGGGTAGTCTCTTTTGCGGATGCAGGTACTGTTGCTGTGTACGCAGAAAGGGCACTGCTTTGAGTGGCATTTGCACCAGAGATTGCATCTTAGAGACGCAATTGATGCTTTTTTGCATCGGAGTTTTGCATCTTAGAGATGCATGCGTTCGGGCGTTTGATGGAGAGGCTCTCCGAGAGCCTCAGCTACGCGTTCGAGGAAAGCCGGAGATCGAAGAAGCTTCGAAGTGGACGCGAGCTGAAGGAAGTTCGCGTTCCCCATCCACCTCACAGACTCAAGATCATCCTTGATATCCGATGGGAGTCGTGCTGGTCACATGACAAACTTCAAATGTCAGTTGTGACGCCGCCTTCACGACTCCAGGGTTTACTGAGTTAAAAGGGTTGATAGACTCATCTTTCCGGTCTCGCTCCCGTTCGAAGTTGAGTCTTCGATGAGCAGTCACACCAGTTCGGTAGCTCTAGTCCGTTTGCTCTCTCACTACTGTAACACCGGCAGCCACAAGGGAGCACTTTGAAGATGCAAAAATGGAAGGAGGCATCTCCCCTCAACAGGATCAGCTCTTGCGATGTTGCCGTCCACGATAAAGACCTGCCATTCGACGCAAATGAGAGTGATGGCAGTGTAATCAGAGTGGTCAGGTTGCCCACCGAGTACTGTTCAAGAGAAGAGGCAAGTTGAAGTTGCACTTGCGCCGAAGAGTGTGCCTGGACATTTGTGCTGTGCGCCTGAAGGATCCGAGCGCGGTCACTCCCGCCCATTTGACGTTGCAGTACTGAGGTGACCGTACGGCCGAATTTCCCGCTTGTGGTTGTACCCCAACAGAGGTAGTACTGTGCATCCCTCCCCTGTCACTGTGAGAGAGCAACCAAAGGCTACTCTGGCATTGCTCGGGTTGGCTTTCTTGGCCGAGTCGGATCTCATTGTTCAATTTGCTCCCAAGCCCCAACAACAACCAACCAACCACCCCACTCCAAACTCAAGAATGAAGTCGTTCGCCGTCCTCGCCGCCGCCGCCTGCCTCGTCGCCAAGACCTTCGCCTTCAGCACGGATCCGTGCCCAGACAGTGAGATCACCAAGCTCCTCGCGATCGCGTCCGAACCATCGCTTCCTCTATGCCAAGATGCGTCGGGCTACACGTTTTTGCCACCTAGCAACTACCCATCGGACAGCCAGATTCAGTTGATGTGCCTCACGCCAGAGTGCCACACCACGATCGCTGCGATCCAGGCGTTGAAGCCAAGCGACTGCGTGATCGCGTTCACGGGTGTGTCGTTGAACGTGAAGAACATCACCGACAGCTTCGAGCCAGCGTGCGTGGCGCTCGGTCTTGGCCGTCGTTAAGCTGCTGCTCTTCGAGCTGTCGAAGAGACAAGTGTGTGTGAGAGTGTATGCCAGCAGACGCTAGGCGTTCTGAGTCGTGTGTGTAAGCAGTCGACTACCTTTGCATGTGGTACCTTCCGGAGGTGAGACTGACTATATTAGTGTGTTCTGTCAAGGACGTGAGAATACCTCGTGTTTGGAAAGATGCGCATTAATATACTTTTGGTTCACTCGGTAATTGCTTGTGTTTCTTTGTCTTGCGTTTGGTGAGATCATTGTTTTTGTTTGCAAGGCTGTTGTTATAATTGTTGATTGAATGCATGGCGAGGGAGCTTGGGCTGTGTCGAGTGATGATTGCTGGCAGAGATTAGTTCAACTAGGTCTAAGCGTAAGGTATATTATGTTGAGCATCGCGAACTACAACATCCATTCCCCCAGCTACTTTACCTAAGTGGTTTCGAAGAGGAGTGAGGGGAAAGATAGGACAGCGATGGTTGCATAGAGGTTCTCGCAAATGAGTCCATGAAAGATGAAAGACAACCTCACCAAATTGAAACTTGGCATAATGTAGTTGCCAGGATGCCCAGAGCTGGTGGGAGTGGAAAGCAAAGTGTCGATCGCAGGAGCGGCTGGTCAAACTTAATGCGAGCAACAGAACACATCACATTTATCATATACGATGAGCATCGCCAAAGTGAAGGCAAATGGACTTTATCTTACGATTTGAAGTATTGCTAAGGCAGAAATGAGTGAATCTGATGACATTACAGAACTTTACCAAGTGAACCAGAAGTGTATTCGGGAATACTTCGCAACACCGAACCAATGAAAAACTACCTGGATAGCAGTCGATACGAGATCAAGTGCTACAGAGTTCCTCGCCATGCATTCAATCAACAATTATAACAACAGCCTTGCAAACAAAAACAATGATCTCACCAAACGCAAGACAAAGAAACACAAGCAATTACCGAGTGAACCAAAAGTATATTAATGCGCATCTTTCCAAACACGAGGTATTCTCACGTCCTTGACAGAACACACTAATATAGTCAGTCTCACCTCCGGAAGGTACCACATGCAAAGGTAGTCGACTGCTTACACACACGACTCAGAACGCCTAGCGTCTGCTGGCATACACTCTCACACACACTTGTCTCTTCGACAGCTCGAAGAGCAGCAGCTTAACGACGGCCAAGACCGAGCGCCACGCACGCTGGCTCGAAGCTGTCGGTGATGTTCTTCACGTTCAACGACACACCCGTGAACGCGATCACGCAGTCGCTTGGCTTCAACGCCTGGATCGCAGCGATCGTGGTGTGGCACTCTGGCGTGAGGCACATCAACTGAATCTGGCTGTCCGATGGGTAGTTGCTAGGTGGCAAAAACGTGTAGCCCGACGCATCTTGGCATAGAGGAAGCGATGGTTCGGACGCGATCGCGAGGAGCTTGGTGATCTCACTGTCTGGGCACGGATCCGTGCTGAAGGCGAAGGTCTTGGCGACGAGGCAGGCGGCGGCGGCGAGGACGGCGAACGACTTCATTCTTGAGTTTGGAGTGGGGTGGTTGGTTGGTTGTTGTTGGGGCTTGGGAGCAAATTGAACAATGAGATCCGACTCGGCCTGGGAATGTCCACGGTACCCTGGAACGAACCCAGCTAGCTACTCGATGCTGCAAGAGGTCCCCACCCGCTTGAGATGCATTGATCACTCACCCCTTGCAAAAAGAAGTGTTACTGCTTCTTCAAGTTGCACCTAGCATGACAGGCTGCAATGAAGGAGCTGCTCTCCTCCCACCACGCATTGGCTTCTGTTTGATAAAGACGTGTTTGCGTGAGAGAATGTGTGGGACTTCGATATTTGAACACTTGACGAATCAAACTTGGAGAGTGATTGGTGCTTTTGAACCAAACTGCTGCTGCACTTCAAAGCTAAGTAGAGTATTCAGAGACGCGCTGCTGGACACTCAAACTTCAGTCCCCATGCTGTCAATCAAGGTTCGAGACCTCTTCCACTGACATACTCTTCAGTTTGCTCGCATAATACGTAGGAATACTGCATTTGCTGGGGGCACAATACACTACTGTAGTCACAATGCGCAATGCAAGCGGTCTTTTCTACTCAGCGAGTGCAACAGGAAGGAGCTCATTTTCATCTCTTTCGTAGTACAACTGTACGAGGTTTGGCCGAAGGCATGACGTAGGTGGGATGTTCTTGGGTCATTTGGCGTTTGTTTCTGTTTTCTATTTTACTTTTGTGTGTGTGATGATGATGAAAGGAGTCTATTGACCCGAGGATTTAAGAGTTCCTAAAGTGTTGCTTTTGTGTGTGGGAAGCTTACACCTTCACTACCTCGCCATCAAACCTTGAGAACATCGTCGTCATCGTAAATTGCCCCACTGAAATACTCACAACAAGTCCGAGTTGAAGTTGTGAACGAGAGGTGGACATCTCCTGAGGTGCTGTTCTGGTGCAGGAAGCACGTCCGGCATCACCCATTTCAAACGAGTCCCACTTTGCACAATCTGACAGCCCATCCCCGTCCAAAATCTGGTGTGGGAGGTGTCACTGTGGCTGCTCACAGTACCTCTATCCTGATAGCTCCAGCATTGGTTTTTCTCCCTCAAGGTTGCGCTCTGCCCAGAGCAAGTCAGACTGCGTGCACATGCCAAAAGTCACGTGCCGCTTCCACTCCCATCGCATCCCAGCTTGCTTCAGACCTTTGGCAATGCACTTGTTGTAGGGGAGCGTCACGTTTGATCTGAGCCTTCGAGCAAGAGATCGGAAAAGAAAGAAAGCAACGAGTTTAGGGAGATGGATGTGTGGTCATGCAGAGGTGAGGAAATCGTGTCGTCGTCGTTTTGGTGGAGATCCTCGCATCGGGTGAGTTGATCGCTTGACGCCTTCAAGGATGTGCTGGGGTGTCCGTCTCATCGCGCACAAAGAATGGACGTTCCTGGTATTTATTGCGCGTTGGAACACACACACACCTCCAGTTGTAATGCAAACATCAAACTCGCACGAAACAAAGCATGCTCGAGATGAATCGCGTTGTGCAGTTCCATCAGCATACCGTGACCTGGCGGACTAAGACAAAACCGGTCTCCATATATGCACCAACCTGCAGCTATCTTGGCTCGGAGAATCGTCGTCACTACGTGTTGTCTTTTGATTCTGACTGACATGCATGCTCCAGTTGGAAACCCTGATCAACGTTGTGCCCTTGTGACACAAACGGGTCAAGTTGAAGTAAGAGGTTTGCGGGAAGAGTTTCCACTTGCTCCGTTAACGCTGCAGACTAGGGAGAGTGCGCTCAGTGACTTCACTGACTTCCAGCATCCATCCACCTCTTGCCTTCTTTCTTCTCCTTGCCTCGTTCTGGCGTTGACCCTCGAACACGACTTTCATGGGGTCAACGATGTCTTGACAACCTCGCTAAATTCCTTTCATACAGTACGAGGCTGCATCATGCTCGATGGATCTCGTATTGACTCTGTAGTGGCTGAAATGAAGTGCACTCTCCTCGTTGCGCCTTGAAGCTTGAAGCACGTCCAATTATGGACCTCGAGGAAAAACCCGACGGGAGAGAGGAGGCATAGGAAAAGAAGGAAGCACACGCTGTCAGAGGTGTTCAGATACCGTCACAAGTGCATCGGAGTACCTAGGGAGTGCCATGCACATCGAGGTACTCACACGCTTCTGGAATCGCTAAAGATTGACGAGATTTCTCTCGAAAGGCATTGAGTCGTTTCGAATTTGCTTCCAAGCCTCGCAATGACAACAACCGCCAACACCATCAAGATGAAGTCCTTTGCCATTCTCGCCACTGCTGCCGCATGCTTCGTCGCCAACACGGTTGCCTACAGCACCGATGCTTGCCCAAGCTCGGAGCTCGGGTAGCTCTTTGCTCTCGCCTTGGAGCCGAGCGTTCCAGTTCGCCAAGACATCTCGAGCTTCACCTTCTTGCCATCGTCGGACTACCCATCCGAGGATCAGATCGTCTTGATGTGTGTCACTCCAGAGTGCGTCAGCACCATCGCTGAGCTTCGAAGCTACGGGCTCAGCGACTGCGTGACTGACTTCGACAACGTCCAGCTCAACGTGTTGAACGTTACCTAGAGCTTCGCGCCAGCTTGCGCTGCTCTTGGTCTCACTCGTTAAGCATCGCTTCGGCTAGATTGCTACTCTAGTAGGAGCGCTTCTGGGATTTTCAGCTTGTTTGTTTCGTGTAACCATGAACGCACATGGTACGTAGGACTTTCGATAGTGATCGAAAACTCGTCCTTAATAAAACTGCAATGATCCGTTTGCTTTTTTGCCGTTGATGCCGTGCATACTGAGGTCACCTTCACGGGATGCGAATGAAAAAGTCAACGTCAACTTGATCGCGAAGCTGAGACGAAAATGTTCCCCTTGGTAAAAATGGCTCTCACAAATTCGTTTCTCATCAAAACGGAATAGGATGTCAACCTGTGCTCTGTTTCAGGCACTGTTCGTTCCACTGGAAGCCACTTGAGACTGCGTCATCCACCACAAGGATAGCGGCTGCCGTGGTTCCACATCCTCTCACTGCGTCAGCAACATCAAGTCGGGCAGCCAGCGGTCCAAGTTGCGATGACGATACGTGGTTCTTTGAGCTCCAGCCAGCTACGACATTTCCAACAGCTGACCTCTCGCTAGCGGCCAACGATCTCTTTCTCAGTGCGCGTGCTCTCAAAATCTCCAACAAGATCATGCGTCGCCCACTATTTCTCTTCGTGTTCTTTGTCATCGGTGCGCTCTTGTACGCGGTAATGCTACTCCTTCGGGCTGACAAGGTGGGGATGATCGTTGCGTTATTATATGCATTTGGGGGAATTCCTGCTGGTATCTTGGGTGCAGATCGCGCGACCCCAGCGTTCGCTTCGTGGACCGGAATGACCCCAAACATTCTCGTTGATGCAAATCTGAGAGCGATGCGAAGTTGTGCCATCTTCAGCATATCCTCCATGGACTGCTACATCTTGACGTGTACCATGGTGACCTTCCAGCTCGAAGACGGGATGCGAGCATTTGCCGTCTTGAGATACAAGTCCCACGAACTACCCGCGGCGTCCGCATTGCAAACTCTCGTCCCGAGGCAAAGTGTACCCAGGTTCGCCTTCACGAGATGTGATTCTGAACACGTCGTCATCCAGTGGACATTTCGCGCGCCTGGTGTCACTGCGCTGCTCTTGTTTTTCAGTTCATTGGTGCTCGAACTCAAAGGCAAATCCAACCGCAACGATGTCGATCCGAAGCGCAGCAGCATGGACCACCCCGTCTTGTATACACAAATTGCTTCCCTGGGCTGCACGATTGCATACTGCAGCACCTGTATGACACTTTTCCAGCACGATCTCTTTGTCGCGTTGCGCACCTCCTTCGAGATCGCGTTTTCCTCGTTCCAAGCCGCCATCGCGCACATTTATGTCTGTGGCATCTTTCCTCTGGGACCGCAGGTGCATCGCCGTGTTGATCTCGTGGATTTGGATTCATTGGCTGGTAAGCCTCGATGCAGTCATCCCAATGATCCGGTGCGAGCTTCGGTTGCACAAATCGTTTGTGTTTCTGATGTTGGTTTCGTCGATGTGCTCCATTCGCGTGCTCGTATGCCTTCTTATCTTCGCGCGCTGTGGAACGTCTCCGTTTTTGGCAAAGTCTCGCATCTTCGTGTGGTCCCAATTTCCTACAACTCCTGTGCGACGGTGCTCGCGTGGTTGTGCGACTGATTTGGCGGTTGTGCGTGCTGTCTGATAACGGGCTGCTGGTTCTCGAAGGCGCCGTCGAGTGTGACAGATTTTTCCTGAAACGAAAGCGGAACCAGCCACCACAAAACGGCTGACCGAACCAACAATAGTCATCATGGAGCGTGAGATCAAATACCCGTCGAAGGGGAGCCAACCGCCACAAAACGGTTGATCGCACCAACGTCGTCAGCCAGCAGCGCGCGGTATCGAATTCTCGTCATTCAGAGTACGTAGGTGTCAATCTTGGCATTCGCCAGGGAATCCGAAGCCAGCACGTCGGTATCCTTGCGAGAGTCACGACATAGACGCTTGCACGGTCATGCTAAACGCCGCTCTTTTTCGAAGGTCTACGGAATTGATTCGTTTTCTTCTCTCGGCTATCCGGAATCAAACGCCGTTCGCTCGAACGACTGGCCGTAGTTGAATCTCGTTGCCCTATTGCTTCACTTGCACAACCTGGGACTCTGTGGCGACAATCTAGATACCACAACTATTCCCTCCCTGTAGTACTGACGTATCAGCGTCCCTATGCTTGGCGCTGTTGCAAAATCAGTCTCGATCCATTGCAGTTCCGATCGAAAAAAGCTGATTTCAGAGTACTTGGAGGATTGCTGCCATACAGCATGACAGTGGCATTGATTGACAGTGCCACCGCAACGCTGTTGGTCACAGTTGATGCCATTTTCCTTGCCATTGATGATGTCGTTTTCTCGTCCAGGTGTGTGCATCGCTCGAGCTCGTCTTTGTTGTGACCTCTCACTTTCGCAGCGCGCTTGATTGCTGCACCCATATCCGTCACTTGTAGCAATTTGGTCTTGGCGCTTCTGCACAAAAGGCAAGCTGGTGTGAGTGCTGGAACCTTGAAGGCGGCAGCCATACTAGAAGCTGCAGACCGGTGCACCAAGACTGCCATTGTAGCCATGTAGTTCTGTACTTGCTGAATGAGGACGGGGACAAAGAGTGGGCTTGAAGTTCGTCGAGAAGTCCGTGTAAAGTCGTCTCCAAATCGAGGGACTGTTACCTGTGTCCACGCCACAGAAACGTTAGCCCACGTTGATGAGAACGGTTCATTCCACGTACGGGAAGCTGCGTCCGCCATTCGGTTAGTTGCACCCGAGAGGTGGCTCGCAGCCATGCGCACATTAAACAGAGCTTCACCGAGGCCAATTGCTCTATTGATTTCTTGAGCAAGCTTGTTGCGGCTGTGCAGACAGTTGGTCCATGCGACCGCCGATGCATCGTCACTCCAACACTGGATCACCTTTGTTTTGTGCTTGTCTATCCAAGTCAGGACCCATGTCCATACCGCCAATGCAACACAAAGGTGCTCACGAATGTTGATTGCGAAATCGGCGTTGCCACTCGTCGCTTCTTTAACCATCTTGAGTTCGGGTTTATCGTATTTGATTTGTACATATTCATCGCAGGAGGGATTCAATACGGCCAAACCAACGTTCGAGGCGTCCATGTAGAGGTGCCAGTCAGCTTCAGGCAGACTTCCAAAGAGTTGTAGAGGGAGCTCTGCGGAATGGTCATGATCGAGGATGTGTTTGAGCCATTCCAAGTCAATCAGAGTTTCTTGATTGAGGCGTTTGCGGTCATTTCCTCGCTTCCATCTGAAAATCACCATTCATCGCATCTGACCCAACAAGATTTGATTTCAGTGGAGCGGAACTCGTGACTCGCGTAGAACCGACACAAACATTAAACCGAGAGACGGATTTGGCAACGACGCCGTGCTTCTCTTCCTCGAAGTCGGCAATCTTCACTGCGTTTGTACATCATCCACAGCATCTTCAACACTCCACATGGATCATCGCGAATTGACCTTCACTGCACTCTCGGTATCCTCGTCGCACGAATAGCTCAAGCCTCCAAGTACATCGGCGAGTCTCAAGGCCGAGCGGGGACGCGCTCACACCAGCAAGCGCACATGCGTAGCTTGCAGCAAGCCTACTCTTCCGTCGACCGCTTGCTCAAATACGCCCACTCATTTCGACTCGGTAGCAATTTCTGGGGTTATCAAGGGAAGTATAAAATGTCTGAGTCTACTTTGTCTTGTATTCTTTTGGTCTGATTCCACAGAATCTTGCAAACGGCTAATATCTCGAACCGTCTAAAGTTATAACCGGTTAGTCCTTCAACCAACTTGCATGTTGTTCGGTGTCAGAAACACGAGTGCACGATTGCTCTCACTCCAACGTTCGCTTATTGGAGTTGTCAGCTTAATTTCCGTCTTGTCGCCTCTTGTGACCTGAGTTACGCACGCCATACGCCATTAGTGAGGATGACAGCAATCGTGCCGAGAAACACCTCTGTCTAAATATGCGAGCGCCAGACCAAGCACTGGTCCACAATGGAAATCTGTAAATTGCTCTGCTCTGATGAGTTTGCCGTGTCCAACGGTTGCTGCCAAAAGTACACTGCTTGTTTCGAGCGTCGTGTTGACGTTCGTGATGAATACTAAAGCAAAAGCTTGGCAAGCATTCGACGCCGCTCTCTCCAAGCTCCTTTGCTCGACTCCGTTGTTGCTCTTTCCTGTTCACAGCTCTTGGATCTTCACCACGACGACGTGACTCGATGACTTCTCGGACCCAAGTCCTCCTCATTTCTTCGGCAATTGGTCGCAGCAGAGCCAAGAGAGGCATCAAATCCCCGTGGGTATACGAACTCCTTCTACCAGACCCACTGCCGATTCTGGATCTGTCGATCTCCATTAAATTCCACTTTTTGAGCCGTGCTACTCTCAACCAATTCAACCGCTTTGTTGCACGACGCAAAGCGATCGGTCTCACCGGGTTCGCCTCGCTTGTCTTATACTCGCTGGCGATCGCGACTCGCGCCGAAGTTGGGCAGATTTGTGCCATCGCGTCTGCGCTGCTGCTGGTGCCAACCATTATCGCTGCAGTAGCTTTGTTTCGGTGCGACGTGGTGAAACTCCTGCTACGATCATACGATTTTTGGTTTGCAACTGCCATCAACACTTCCACGCTTGCCGTGTTCGCTGTGATGATAGGCGGTGTTCGCTTTCTGATCCCGATCTCGACGTGGACCAGTATCCAGGTGGACATCATGATCGACGCGAGTCTACGCGCTGCCAAAGTCTGGCAGTTTCTCAACGTCGTGGGCGTCGTCACGCACACGGTGACGTGGGCTACTGTGTCCTTTCAAGTGATCGATCGGCTGCGAGTGTTCCCAGCCTTTCGATGCAAAATCCCACGAGCTACCGTCTTCGTCGTTTGCGACCAGTAGACTTGCGACGCTAATCGCAGTCATTATCCGCAGCGTCTATCGCAAGCGTCAAGAATCGAGCGATAGAAGCAACCGATCGCTGATCGAGTGCGTGAGTTATCGTTCCAGCCTGCAGTACTTTCCATACCAGTCGAGGAACCAGCAACCAGACACATTACGAAGTCTCGATAGCACCGATCTGCAGCACCGACTCGGGACTGCAGACTGCATTGAGTATGTGAAAACGATGCGGTGCCACAAGGAAGTTGGTGCGATCGATCCTTGACACACGCTGATGCAGATACCAATCCTAGTCGCAAGCAACGCATCGATGCGGTTTACCGACTTTGTTTCGTGGCTTGGAGTGATGTCAGCGTCTCTCTCCGTGGTGTCTGTCTTCTACGATGGCTACGCACAGCCGCTCATCCATTCTCCCGTTCGCGTCCGATTGCTCAACTGCTTGCACTACTGCTCACGGTGATTTACCGTGGAATCTGCGTTCTGCATTATCAACGCAAGCTGCTCGCGGTGCTTTCCACATCGTTCGACTTCGTGTTCCTCGCCATCCAACTCACGGTCGTCCACGCTGGCATGTGCGATTTGCTGCGTTGGAACCGAAACTGCATCGTCGCGTTGATCTCCTGGATGTGGATCCACTGGGTATTGTGCATGGACGCTCTCACACCGATCATGAAAGTGAAGCTCAGTCTGCAGCGACGCTTTGCGCTTGCCGTGCTGCTCGCTTTGGTCAGCTCTAGCCTCGCGTTGATGCACTACCTGATATTTGCCGACGATGCCATTGAAATTCTCGATCGCGTGATGCTGACGCACAATATGTTTGGCTGCCAAGTGGACTTCCGCGTCTTGCCGCTCTTCTACAACTGCTACGTGACGACGCTCATGCTCGCCATGCGCTTGATCTGGCGTCTCATCTTCAACAGGTGGGACGTGCTCTTGGCGGTGGACGGCGCCGTGGTGTATGAGAATTACCTACGAACAGCTACAAATCGATTGTCGCGACGGTGGGGCTCCGTCCTCCAAGCCAACGAAGAAGCAGCATCGATCTCGCCTGTGATCCTGAAAAACGCCAAACCTTTCCAAAATCGAGAACGAACCTGAATGGGAGTGAGGTCACCACAGTCGGGTCTTCACGAGTAGAATCATTTGTCCAGTCGTACGCTCGTTTGAGGGTGAGCAAATGCTGTCCTGATCTCCTTTATCCGTGTTCTGCAAATAAACGTTGGGGTCAAAACCCTCTCCGTCGTTTACTCCGCAGTGACTGCTTGTCGCGACTTATGATTTCTGCTTCTTCACGTTCATCAACACGTACACGCACACAGTGCTACTTGCGCAAGACAATGGATCAAGTGTCAAGACGATATGGGTCGTACCTGCAACAGCGGAACGCACAGAAAGTGGCTCCTCCACATCGAGATTTGGTCTTGGTACCCAGGAATGCGTGGAGATCAATGTCTCAGTCGTTTATCGTGCGCAGTGTTCCGCATGAGAACGCGAAGATTGAGCGATTCCCGCACCCACCTATTTGAGTATTCACTCTTGTGGTGTGGCAATCCTCAAGATTGTTTTGGTGGTTCGCGTTCCCATATTATCGACGACAGCGGGAAATGAGATTTGAAGCGTTTCCGCAGTCCCCAAAAGCGCATCAAGACCACAGGTAAGATGGCTGGTAAAGATGGAGAGCAGCGGATGTTGGCGCTCCATGGGAGTGCTTCAAATTCCAGACGCGCCGTAAATTGGCAATAAGAATGACTTTGGAAAATTCGCACTCATTTATTTGGTCTGGGACTATTGCCAGAATCAAAACAATCAAAACATCAATACAAGTCGTACAGCATCGTTGAGTCGCCAGACTAGAGCCTCGCCGATGCAGTCGTACCAGGAGCTCCAAAGTCGCCGCAGTGCTGGACAATGGTGCTCAACAGCTCGTCGTAGAATGGTTTGTGCGATCGCAACGACGGGAATTTGTGTCCTTCGTCGTGCTCCATCACGATGCGTTCCGTCGGGCTCGCGACTGGAAACGGATCGTACATCTGGACGAGACGGTGGGACTCGAGGAACAGCGGGTCTTGTTTGCCGATGATGTGGACCGACGGAATAGGCACCAGAATCGGTTTCCCGTCGGGTGTCTCGAAAAGCGAGCGGCAGTTCACAGCGGCAACGTGCACCCCGCAGACGCAGATCGCGAGCTTCCACCAGCGCTTGTTCTGGTGCAGCAGGTACCAATTCGCAAGCACAGTCGCCAGCACCGATCCCTGCGAAAACCCAATCACAACGTCAACAGGTCCAATGTGGTGAAGCTCCTTGTCCATGAACGCGAGCGTCTCGTCGAGTCGGCCATACTGCATGTACCAGTTGTCGCCTTCTTGGACGGTCTCGCGGACTTTAGCCGACGTCTCGGCCGAGTTGATGTCGGTGACGCCGCCGTTGATGAGCTCGATGCGCCACCACTCGTAGAACGGCGCGCTCGCCGCGTACCGCTCCTCGATCAGCGGGTCCGTCTCGCCCTCGGCTTCGAACGGTCCGTTCAGGAAGATGTACTCGACGTTCGGACCCAGCACCTCGCGCAGCGCGCGCGTCTGGTCCTGCATCACCTGGACGTTCGTGCGGAAGCCATGGAGGCAGAGCACGCGCAGCTTCGCTCGAGGGGAGGCAGCAGACGCAGCCATGGGGATCAGGACGAGCGAGGTGTGCTGCGTACACGACGAGTGCAGTGCGTTGGCAGATGATGTGAGCTGCTGAGCTTCAACCTTGGGAGGTCCAGAGACTGTCCACCAAGAGTTTGACGTCAACACTTTCCTGATGGCGATTGGTGAAAAATGACGTTTAACAGCTAATTCCGACGAATCAAATGGTGGGAATAATGCTAAATGACCATCACTCATCAGGACATGATATGCCATGACCTCCTCACTGCTCATGGCAGCACTGCGATGAGAAGCGTGGCTTTTTCTGCATCCCCGCAATGCGTAAACGGATTGAATGATGGCAGTCTATCGAGTTTTTATCACTGCTATGGTTGTAGCTAGCATCGATGGCACTGAGAGTAGAATCTATACGTCAAAGAAGGAAACAAATGAAGAGCAAAGTTGATCGCATTGCAACTCGCTCTAGAGTCTTGCAACGGAGCTTCTCGTCGTGTCTTCAAAGAACTGCACGATCGTCTGTGCGAGCTTGCCGTAGAGCTCTTTGTGTCGGCTCGGTGTCGGGAACTTGTGGCCGCTGTTGGTTTCGAGGATCACTTTCCGCATCGGCGATCCTTTCGGGTGGTCTTCGTACATGTCGGCCAACTGCTGCGAGTCTTCGTACAGCGTGTCCAATTTGCCCAGAATATGGATCGATGGGTACGGCACGGGAACCTGCTCACCTTCTTCCGTCTCAAATAGATCGCGCACATTGATGCCATGCACGCGCACACCGCACACGCAGATGCATAACTTCCACGGCCGCACATTCTGCTTCTTGAGATACAGCATCGAGAGCAGCGTGAGCATGATCGAGCCCTGTGAGAAGCCCATGGCGATATCGAACGGCCCCAGCTTCTGGATCTGCTCGTCCATGTACTCGATCGCGAGCTCAATGTCTTCAAACGAGAGGTTCCAAATGCTGGTATCTGCTGGGTTCGGCTGCGCTGCGAGGTCTTCGAGCTCCTCTTTCTCCAGGTACCGCACTTGCCACCACTCGTAGAACACGGCGTCCTCGCCGTACTTGCGCTTGATCACTTCGTCCGTGTCGCCGCGCGACTGGAACGGCGCGTTCACAAACACAAACTCGGCGCGGTCGCCGAGCGCGTCGCGCACGCCCTGCGTCTGTGTGCGCATCACGTCGACGTTCGTGCGGAAGCCATGGAGACACAGCACGCGGAGCTTCTTCTGCGGCATCGTGGTGTCTTGGAGGTGAGTCGTTCTGTGTGTGTGTCTGTGTGTCTGTGTGCGGAGGCAAGAGCGCGAGTGACGCTTGGCGTGTTGGTCAACTAGCTGACGATGGACGTGAAAAACGTTTGACGTCATCGTCAACGTTCCGTCGATTAGAGAAAGCTTCAGCTGTTAATACCGTATTTCAGCCAATCAACACACGAATGAGTTGTATTTCAACCAACTATCAGCCCGTGTTGGATCAGATGGATCTTTTTCAACCAATTACAAAGCGAGATGCAGGGAGCACACAACATGAACTCTATCTGTAGCCACCACCAGAAGATCACAACTTCGCGACGGGCTCACGTGCTCCGCATTGGCGCGCGATGAGGTCGGCGAGGCGGTCGTAGAGACCCGGGTTGCGCTTGGCGGACGGGAAGCCGTGGCCACCGTCGTGCTCGATCACGACCTTCGGGAACGCGGCGTTTGCTGGCTGCTCCTCGTACATCGCCGCGAGCTTGATGGACTCGGTGTACAGCGGATCGTTCGTGCCCATGATGTGGATCGACGGGAACGGCAGCAGGATCGGGTCGCCGTTCGGGTGCTCGAAGTGCGAGCGCATGGACACGTCGCGCACGGGGATGCCGCCGACGCAGATGCAGAGGTTCCACCAGCGAATGTCGCTCTCCAAGTGCAGCTTCGAGAACGCGGTGAGCATCACGGCGCCTTGCGAGAACCCGAGCACGACGTCGAATGGTCCATGCTGCGTGAGCTGTTCGTGCATGCACTCGACCGCGCGGTCGAATCCGATCGACCGGAAACGCCACTCGACATCGGTCGACGTCAAATCCACGACGTCCTCGTGCACGTCGCGATCAGCACGTTGGATCTGACACCACTCGTAGAATGGCGCGTCTTGGCCGTGTGCGCGTTCGATGCTCGCGTCTGTCGGACCTTGTGCCTCAAACGGACCGTTGACGAACATGAACTCTGCCTTGTCACCGAGCGCCTGGCGGAGCGCACGCGTCTGGTTCATCATCACTTTGT
Source organism: Globisporangium splendens (assembly GCA_006386115.1). NCBI lineage: Eukaryota > Oomycota > Peronosporomycetes > Pythiales > Pythiaceae > Globisporangium > Globisporangium splendens. The sequence continues at coordinate 170,283 of VFIW01000022.1, read as the reverse complement.
CGTTCGTGCGGAAGCCGTGGAGGCACAACACGCGGAGCTTCTTCATCGCCAACATCGTTGTGGGTGTTTAGCTGGTGTGTTGTGTCGATACGTCGGTGCCGCCAGTCGAATTATCAAATGAGCTTGTCTGCTGGGCAGATATGCCGGCACGTCTGCTTCTTGCAGAAAGGGAGGGAGGACTGAGCTCACTTCAGTCCTGACAGAGTGCTGTACACGTCAACGTTGACTGTTGAACGAGTGGGTCTGTAGAAGACGCTGATTGGTTGAAAATGGATCGATGATTACGATGCTGACGGAATGGAGCGAGGACCAAACATCGCTGATGGATGTCATCCACTTCGATTTGCAGCACTCGACGGACTCCACGTCACTGGGCAGCATTATCAGTCGCTTGCAGCACACGCGGCAGCAGTGGTCGTCCTTCTGTCGCGTCCCTCGTTTGCAACTACAGCCTTGCGAGGTTTGTGTCGATCCAGACCTTCGTGGTATGAAAGCTGTCGTTGAAGACGCCATGCAGGTTTGTTGAAGTGTAGCCATACCGTTGGTGGTCGATTTGACGCTGTGCATTGATCAAGTCGTACGCAGTGACCTGGTCGGGGTCATTCACAGTCCACCGTGTGCTGTAACATCCAAAAGACGCAAGATGCAACAACCTGACCGTTTGCGCTCACCACCAGCACGTTGTAGCTTGCAACATGATATTATGAGTGTTCTGTGACAACATGGCGACTGTGGTGGATTGAGTGGGAGCCAAGGAAAATCGAGCTCATCTACACTCTCGAGACTGGCTTGGTCGCATGACAATGCTGCACGATCAGCTCAGCGAGGTTCTCGTACAACCCCGGATTGTGCTTCGATGACGGGAAGCTGTGGCCGCCGTCGTGTTCGAATACTTTCTTCGGCATCACGGCTCCTTTCGGCTCGTCTTCGTACATCTCAGCGAGCTTGATCGACTCGGGGTAAAGCGGATCCTTCTTGCCCATAATATGAATCGACGGGAATGGCACTAGCTTTGGACCGCTGCCGTCTGGTTTCTCAAAGTATGGACGCATCGATACGCCGCGCACACGCACACCGCCGACGCACACGCAGAGGTTCCACCATCGGATATCGCGTTCCAGGTAAACCATCGACAGCGACGTAAGCACTACTGCGCCCATCGAAAACCCGAGCACAGCATCGAAGGGCCCTTGCTGCTGCAGGTACTCATCAACGTATTCGATCATGCGGTCGAGGCCGACGTAGTCGAAGCGCCAATCTCTGTTCGGCGACGTCAGGGAGGTCGTGTTGTGGGTCGCTTCGTCGAGCAGCGCGCGATCCAGTCGCTTGACCTCGACCCATTTGTAGAACGGACCATCATTGCCGTGCGCGCGCTCGATGGTTGCATCTACTGGTCCCGGAGCTTCAAACGGGCCGTTGAGGAACGAGAACTCGGCCCTGTCGCCGAGCGCCTGTCGAAGCGCGCGCGTCTGGTTCTGCATCACTTTGTCGTTCGTTCGGAAGCCGTGGAGGCACAGCACGCGCATTTTCTTGGTTGCAGTCACCTGTGCTTGAAGAGCGAGTTGTCAACTAGTCTTGCGTTGGAGGGTTGAGGAGAACGGAGGGGTTCCTCCGTCGCTCTCAGTCGAAGTGGTTAATGCACGCCTTCTCGTCTCCACACTTGGTGACCCGCTTGTCTTAATCACTCCTCGGCGGAAGTAAGTGGGCCGGGCGAGATTTTGTGCACGTCGATTCACGGAAGTTGTGCTGCGAAGAACGGAGTTGTGCGCATCAAAGTAGATTTGTGCCCGTGCTGAATGGTTCAAGCTGCACTCAAATACCTTGTACTTAGCCAAATTGAATGTGAGCACGCGATGCTGCCGATAGACTCTTCCTCCACTCAGTTTTGCCATCTCCGCTGAGCTCGAGTTGCCCTCATTCAAACTGACCTTTTTCATTTAATCTAAAGTTGAACTCCATTAGTAGCTGCGGTTAGATTGAGATTGCCTCATCGCTGGACAATTCAGCCTTCTCAGGAAAAGAAAACAAGAAGTCAGAGTGTCATGCACCAGCCAACATGTTTTCCCTTTTGCGGAACCCAGGGTGTTTTGTATCCTATAAACTCCATTCAGGGACTTAGGTGCACATCCCTCATACAAACAAACACACCAAGAACTTTTCCAAGTCCGCAAACTCCAGTTTACCTCAGTAATATATCTTGTATTTCTTAATGCGTGTCGAGTCTTGTCAGATTTTCGAGGCTGGCTTGGCAGAATGGCAATGCTGCAGGATTAGTTCGGCGATGTTTTCGTACAAGCCCGGGTTGTTGTCGGCTGAAGGGAAGACATGGCCGCCGTCGTGCTCGAATACACGCTTGGGCACTGCTGCTCCTTTCGGCTCGTCCTCATACACCGCAGCGAGTTTAACCAACTCGGGGTAGAACTTGTCACTCTTGCCTAAGACATGGATCGATGGGAACGGCAGCTGCACTCTGCCACCGCCATTCGGTTTCTCGAAATATGGACGCATACTGAACCCGCGCACACTCATGCCGCTGAAGCACACACAAAGATTCCACCAGCGGAAATTGCGTTGCAAGTACAGCATCGATAGCGACGTCATCACTGCGGCACCTTGCGAAAACCCGAGCGCCACATCGAACGGTCCTTCTCGCTCTAGGTACTCGTCCATAAACTCCATCATACGCTCGAAGCCAATGTACTCAAAGCACCACTCCTTGCTCGGCGCCGTGAGAGTCGATTCGTCGAACAACGCGCTGTCGACACGCCTGAACGCGACCCACTCGTAGAACGGAGCTAGATGGCCATAGTCACGCTCGGTCATCGCATCTGTCGGTCCTTTTGCTTCGTACGGGCCATTGAGGAACGTGAACTCTGCTTTGTCACCGAGGGCGTTGCGGAGCGCGCGCGTCTGGTGTTGCATCACCTTGTCGTTTGTGCGGAAACCATGCATGCACAGTACACGCAGTTTCCTGACCACTGGCATCCTTGCGTGTTGGTTGATACTGGAAACAGGAAGCTCTTGAGTGCTATCGATCGAAATGGTTTATGGGAACGGTCTACTCATCTCAGAGGCGATATTTAAGGATTTCCTCACGTTAATTTCAACCGGCATTGTGCCGTGAAACACCAGAAAGTTAATCACTTGATTGCGCATCGTTTCTGGACCGGAGTTGAAGTTGCTGAAAGGAGGAGACGCTCACTATCTGGTTATGCGTATCTTCCAAGGCGAGGAATCTACATGATGAACTGCTGAACAACCTGTGGACGAATGATGTGGTGCTGAGAGCAAATGTAGGAACAGCGACCCCCGTGCATCGCTGTTGAGTAAACATAATCATAACGATTTCTCCTGCATTCGTCGTGATTGCAACCACGACAAGAGCGCAATCACCTCCAGTCTCAATTAGTTGTGCCATTTCTCTTGAAGTCAATGCGATGCCATTCAAACCATCTACCTCGCTAATTCATGTGCGTAAGGTGGGTTCGCAACAAAGTATCATATTTTTGCGTTTTGTATAGGATTTGCGGAACTACGTTTATTAGATTTTCGAGACTGGCTTGGTCGCATGACAATGCTGCACGATCAGCTCAGCGAGGTTCTCGTACAACCCCGGATTGTGCTTCGATGACGGGAAGCTGTGGCCGCCGTCGTGTTCGAATACTTTCTTCGGCATCACGGCTCCTTTCGGCTCGTCTTCGTACATCTCAGCGAGCTTGATCGACTCGGGGTAAAGCGGATCCTTCTTGCCCATAATATGAATCGACGGGAATGGCACTAGCTTTGGACCGCTGCCGTCTGGTTTCTCAAAGTATGGACGCATCGATACGCCGCGCACACGCACACCGCCGACGCACACGCAGAGGTTCCACCATCGGATATCGCGTTCCAGGTAAACCATCGACAGCGACGTAAGCACTACTGCGCCCATCGAAAACCCGAGCACAGCATCGAAGGGCCCTTGCTGCTGCAGGTACTCATCAACGTATTCGATCATGCGGTCGAGGCCGACGTAGTCGAAGCGCCAATCTCTGTTCGGCGACGTCAGGGAGGTCGTGTTGTGGGTCGCTTCGTCGAGCAGCGCGCGATCCAGTCGCTTGACCTCGACCCATTTGTAGAACGGACCATCATTGCCGTGCGCGCGCTCGATGGTTGCATCTACTGGTCCCGGAGCTTCAAACGGGCCGTTGAGGAACGAGAACTCGGCCCTGTCGCCGAGCGCCTGTCGAAGCGCGCGCGTCTGGTTCTGCATCACTTTGTCGTTCGTTCGGAAGCCGTGGAGGCACAGCACGCGCATTTTCTTGGTTGCAGTCACCTGTGCTTGAAGAGCGAGTTGTCAACTAGTCTTGCGTTGGAGGGTTGAGGAGAACGGAGGGGTTCCTCCGTCGCTCTCAGTCGAAGTGGTTAATGCACGCCTTCTCGTCTCCACACTTGGTGACCCGCTTGTCTTAATCACTCCTCGGCGGAAGTAAGTGGGCCGGGCGAGATTTTGTGCACGTCGATTCACGGAAGTTGTGCTGCGAAGAACGGAGTTGTGCGCATCAAAGTAGATTTGTGCCCGTGCTGAATGGTTCAAGCTGCACTCAAATACCTTGTACTTAGCCAAATTGAATGTGAGCACGCGATGCTGCCGATAGACTCTTCCTCCACTCAGTTTTGCCATCTCCGCTGAGCTCGAGTTGCCCTCATTCAAACTGACCTTTTTCATTTAATCTAAAGTTGAACTCCATTAGTAGCTGCGGTTAGATTGAGATTGCCTCATCGCTGGACAATTCAGCCTTCTCAGGAAAAGAAAACAAGAAGTCAGAGTGTCATGCACCAGCCAACATGTTTTCCCTTTTGCGGAACCCAGGGTGTTTTGTATCCTATAAACTCCATTCAGGGACTTAGGTGCACATCCCTCATACAAACAAACACACCAAGAACTTTTCCAAGTCCGCAAACTCCAGTTTACCTCAGTAATATATCTTGTATTTCTTAATGCGTGTCGAGTCTTGTCAGATTTTCGAGGCTGGCTTGGCAGAATGGCAATGCTGCAGGATTAGTTCGGCGATGTTTTCGTACAAGCCCGGGTTGTTGTCGGCTGAAGGGAAGACATGGCCGCCGTCGTGCTCGAATACACGCTTGGGCACTGCTGCTCCTTTCGGCTCGTCCTCATACACCGCAGCGAGTTTAACCAACTCGGGGTAGAACTTGTCACTCTTGCCTAAGACATGGATCGATGGGAACGGCAGCTGCACTCTGCCACCGCCATTCGGTTTCTCGAAATATGGACGCATACTGAACCCGCGCACACTCATGCCGCTGAAGCACACACAAAGATTCCACCAGCGGAAATTGCGTTGCAAGTACAGCATCGATAGCGACGTCATCACTGCGGCACCTTGCGAAAACCCGAGCGCCACATCGAACGGTCCTTCTCGCTCTAGGTACTCGTCCATAAACTCCATCATACGCTCGAAGCCAATGTACTCAAAGCACCACTCCTTGCTCGGCGCCGTGAGAGTCGATTCGTCGAACAACGCGCTGTCGACACGCCTGAACGCGACCCACTCGTAGAACGGAGCTAGATGGCCATAGTCACGCTCGGTCATCGCATCTGTCGGTCCTTTTGCTTCGTACGGGCCATTGAGGAACGTGAACTCTGCTTTGTCACCGAGGGCGTTGCGGAGCGCGCGCGTCTGGTGTTGCATCACCTTGTCGTTTGTGCGGAAACCATGCATGCACAGTACACGCAGTTTCCTGACCACTGGCATCCTTGCGTGTTGGTTGATACTGGAAACAGGAAGCTCTTGAGTGCTATCGATCGAAATGGTTTATGGGAACGGTCTACTCATCTCAGAGGCGATATTTAAGGATTTCCTCACGTTAATTTCAACCGGCATTGTGCCGTGAAACACCAGAAAGTTAATCACTTGATTGCGCATCGTTTCTGGACCGGAGTTGAAGTTGCTGAAAGGAGGAGACGCTCACTATCTGGTTATGCGTATCTTCCAAGGCGAGGAATCTACATGATGAACTGCTGAACAACCTGTGGACGAATGATGTGGTGCTGAGAGCAAATGTAGGAACAGCGACCCCCGTGCATCGCTGTTGAGTAAACATAATCATAACGATTTCTCCTGCATTCGTCGTGATTGCAACCACGACAAGAGCGCAATCACCTCCAGTCTCAATTAGTTGTGCCATTTCTCTTGAAGTCAATGCGATGCCATTCAAACCATCTACCTCGCTAATTCATGTGCGTAAGGTGGGTTCGCAACAAAGTATCATATTTTTGCGTTTTGTATAGGATTTGCGGAACTACGTTTATTAGATTTTCGAGACTGGCTTGGTCGCATGACAATGCTGCACGATCAGCTCAGCGAGGTTCTCGTACAACCCCGGATTGTGCTTCGATGACGGGAAGCTGTGGCCGCCGTCGTGTTCGAATACTTTCTTCGGCATCACGGCTCCTTTCGGCTCGTCTTCGTACATCTCAGCGAGCTTGATCGACTCGGGGTAAAGCGGATCCTTCTTGCCCATAATATGAATCGACGGGAATGGCACTAGCTTTGGACCGCTGCCGTCTGGTTTCTCAAAGTATGGACGCATCGATACGCCGCGCACACGCACACCGCCGACGCACACGCAGAGGTTCCACCATCGGATATCGCGTTCCAGGTAAACCATCGACAGCGACGTAAGCACTACTGCGCCCATCGAAAACCCGAGCACAGCATCGAAGGGCCCTTGCTGCTGCAGGTACTCATCAACGTATTCGATCATGCGGTCGAGGCCGACGTAGTCGAAGCGCCAATCTCTGTTCGGCGACGTCAGGGAGGTCGTGTTGTGGGTCGCTTCGTCGAGCAGCGCGCGATCCAGTCGCTTGACCTCGACCCATTTGTAGAACGGACCATCATTGCCGTGCGCGCGCTCGATGTTTGTGTCTGCAGGTCCTCGTGCTTCAAACGGGCCGTTGAGGAACGAGAACTCGGCCCTGTCGCCGAGCGCCTGTCGAAGCGCGCGCGTCTGGTTCTGCATCACTTTGTCGTTCGTTCGGAAGCCGTGGAGGCACAGCACGCGCATTTTCTTGGTTGCAGTCACCTGTGCTTGAAGAGCGAGTTGTCAACTAGTCTTGCGTTGGAGGGTTGAGGAGAACGGAGGGGTTCCTCCGTCGCTCTCAGTCGAAGTGGTTAATGCACGCCTTCTCGTCTCCACACTTGGTGACCCGCTTGTCTTAATCACTCCTCGGCGGAAGTAAGTGGGCCGGGCGAGATTTTGTGCACGTCGATTCACGGAAGTTGTGCTGCGAAGAACGGAGTTGTGCGCATCAAAGTAGATTTGTGCCCGTGCTGAATGGTTCAAGCTGCACTCAAATACCTTGTACTTAGCCAAATTGAATGTGAGCACGCGATGCTGCCGATAGACTCTTCCTCCACTCAGTTTTGCCATCTCCGCTGAGCTCGAGTTGCCCTCATTCAAACTGACCTTTTTCATTTAATCTAAAGTTGAACTCCATTAGTAGCTGCGGTTAGATTGAGATTGCCTCATCGCTGGACAATTCAGCCTTCTCAGGAAAAGAAAACAAGAAGTCAGAGTGTCATGCACCAGCCAACATGTTTTCCCTTTTGCGGAACCCAGGGTGTTTTGTATCCTATAAACTCCATTCAGGGACTTAGGTGCACATCCCTCATACAAACAAACACACCAAGAACTTTTCCAAGTCCGCAAACTCCAGTTTACCTCAGTAATATATCTTGTATTTCTTAATGCGTGTCGAGTCTTGTCAGATTTTCGAGGCTGGCTTGGCAGAATGGCAATGCTGCAGGATTAGTTCGGCGATGTTTTCGTACAAGCCCGGGTTGTTGTCGGCTGAAGGGAAGACATGGCCGCCGTCGTGCTCGAATACACGCTTGGGCACTGCTGCTCCTTTCGGCTCGTCCTCATACACCGCAGCGAGTTTAACCAACTCGGGGTAGAACTTGTCACTCTTGCCTAAGACATGGATCGATGGGAACGGCAGCTGCACTCTGCCACCGCCATTCGGTTTCTCGAAATATGGACGCATACTGAACCCGCGCACACTCATGCCGCTGAAGCACACACAAAGATTCCACCAGCGGAAATTGCGTTGCAAGTACAGCATCGATAGCGACGTCATCACTGCGGCACCTTGCGAAAACCCGAGCGCCACATCGAACGGTCCTTCTCGCTCTAGGTACTCGTCCATAAACTCCATCATACGCTCGAAGCCAATGTACTCAAAGCACCACTCCTTGCTCGGCGCCGTGAGAGTCGATTCGTCGAACAACGCGCTGTCGACACGCCTGAACGCGACCCACTCGTAGAACGGAGCTAGATGGCCATAGTCACGCTCGGTCATCGCATCTGTCGGTCCTTTTGCTTCGTACGGGCCATTGAGGAACGTGAACTCTGCTTTGTCACCGAGGGCGTTGCGGAGCGCGCGCGTCTGGTGTTGCATCACCTTGTCGTTTGTGCGGAAACCATGCATGCACAGTACACGCAGTTTCCTGACCACTGGCATCCTTGCGTGTTGGTTGATACTGGAAACAGGAAGCTCTTGAGTGCTATCGATCGAAATGGTTTATGGGAACGGTCTACTCATCTCAGAGGCGATATTTAAGGATTTCCTCACGTTAATTTCAACCGGCATTGTGCCGTGAAACACCAGAAAGTTAATCACTTGATTGCGCATCGTTTCTGGACCGGAGTTGAAGTTGCTGAAAGGAGGAGACGCTCACTATCTGGTTATGCGTATCTTCCAAGGCGAGGAATCTACATGATGAACTGCTGAACAACCTGTGGACGAATGATGTGGTGCTGAGAGCAAATGTAGGAACAGCGACCCCCGTGCATCGCTGTTGAGTAAACATAATCATAACGATTTCTCCTGCATTCGTCGTGATTGCAACCACGACAAGAGCGCAATCACCTCCAGTCTCAATTAGTTGTGCCATTTCTCTTGAAGTCAATGCGATGCCATTCAAACCATCTACCTCGCTAATTCATGTGCGTAAGGTGGGTTCGCAACAAAGTATCATATTTTTGCGTTTTGTATAGGATTTGCGGAACTACGTTTATTAGATTTTCGAGACTGGCTTGGTCGCATGACAATGCTGCACGATCAGCTCAGCGAGGTTCTCGTACAACCCCGGATTGTGCTTCGATGACGGGAAGCTGTGGCCGCCGTCGTGTTCGAATACTTTCTTCGGCATCACGGCTCCTTTCGGCTCGTCTTCGTACATCTCAGCGAGCTTGATCGACTCGGGGTAAAGCGGATCCTTCTTGCCCATAATATGAATCGACGGGAATGGCACTAGCTTTGGACCGCTGCCGTCTGGTTTCTCAAAGTATGGACGCATCGATACGCCGCGCACACGCACACCGCCGACGCACACGCAGAGGTTCCACCATCGGATATCGCGTTCCAGGTAAACCATCGACAGCGACGTAAGCACTACTGCGCCCATCGAAAACCCGAGCACAGCATCGAAGGGCCCTTGCTGCTGCAGGTACTCATCAACGTATTCGATCATGCGGTCGAGGCCGACGTAGTCGAAGCGCCAATCTCTGTTCGGCGACGTCAGGGAGGTCGTGTTGTGGGTCGCTTCGTCGAGCAGCGCGCGATCCAGTCGCTTGACCTCGACCCATTCATAAAATGGCCCGTCGTTCGCATGCGCGCGCTCGATGGTCGCGTCTGCAGGTCCCCGTGCTTCGAATGGACCATTGAGGAACGCGAGCTCGGCCCTATCGCCGAGCGCCTGTCGAAGCGCGCGCGTCTGGTTCATCATCACTTTGTCGTTCGTTCGGAAGCCGTGGAGGCACAGCACGCGCATTTTCTTGGTCACAACCATCTGTGCTTGAAGAGCGAGGTCTCAAATGGAATGGAAGACGCTCTTCGTTCTTGTCGGTCGAAATGTTAATTGCGCACGTTCTGATAGCCCACGGTGGGTCTTCTGCACCTTGACTCACTGAAGTTGCGAAATGAGATCGGAGTTGCTCGCGCCAAAGTTGATTGCACGCCTGCTACGGTGTGCTGATTGGCTTGGAATGCGCATTGACGCTGTGTGACGGCGCCATAATCGCACGCTCAGATTATGCGCATTGACGCTGTGTGACGGCGCCATAATCGCACGCTCAGATTATGGGCACTGTCAGTGCAGAAGACAATGTGAGAGAAAAGGCGTGAAAAAGAGAGAAGGTGATTCTATTTAACCTATGATCTGCATGCAGTTTAAGAATCCCGGAGTCTCATTGACACTGCCGAGAGTGGGGTGTTTCTCATTGCTGACGGTGTGGCACTGATGTCATTGTCGAGTAGAGCTGCGACTTGGGACACAAACCAACAGGAGACTCAGGATGGGGTTGCTTTTATAACCAGGTGCTGTGATCTTTTCTAACCTGCTGCTCATCAGCTTAACGGTACTGGGCGTTAGAATGATGAGTACACTGTTGAAGAAGAGCGCAGTTCGCACATCACTCTGTCACGTTGACAATTGAGCCGCCGAGCAAATGCACCCGCAGTGGCATTGACGGCATTTCCCGATTCGCACGAGCATCCACAGATACCCAAACACATTGCGACACCTTCCGCGATGTCGGCGATGAAGAAGCTGCGCGTGCTGTGCCTCCACGGCTTCCGAACGAACGACAAAGTGATGATGAACCAGACGCGCGCGCTTCGACAGGCGCTCGGCGATAGGGCCGAGCTCGCGTTCCTCAATGGTCCATTCGAAGCACGGGGACCTGCAGACGCGACCATCGAGCGCGCGCATGCGAACGACGGGCCATTTTATGAATGGGTCGAGGTCAAGCGACTGGATCGCGCGCTGCTCGACGAAGCGACCCACAACACGACCTCCCTGACGTCGCCGAACAGAGACTGGCGCTTCGACTACGTCGGCCTCGACCGCATGATCGAATACATTGATGAGTACCTGCAGCAACACGGGCCGTTCGATGCTGTGCTCGGGTTTTCGATGGGCGCAGTGGTGCTTACGTCGCTGTCGATGATTTACCTGGAACGCGATATCCGATGGTGGAACCTCTGCGTCTGCGTCGGCGGTGTGCGTGTGCGCGGCGTATCGATGCGTCCATACTTTGAGAAACCAGACGGCAGCGGTCCAAAGCTAGTGCCATTCCCGTCGATTCATATTATGGGCAAGAAGGATCCGCTTTACCCCGAGTCGATCAAGCTCGCTGAGATGTACGAAGACGAGCCGAAAGGAGCCGTGATGCCGAAGAAAGTATTCGAACACGACGGCGGCCACAGCTTCCCGTCATCGAAGCACAATCCGGGGTTGTACGAGAACCTCGCTGAGCTGATCGTGCAGCATTGTCATGCGACCAAGCCAGTCTCGAAAATCTAAAAAGACCAGTACATACATACTCGAATGCCGTACAAATAATTGCTATACGAGCATGATGATAGGGGTAATCGTCTTTTCGTGATCGTTGAGTGTTCAAGACCATTCATTCATGCCACTAGTTATTCAGGTTACCATCAGTTCTACAGCTAGGTCTCATTGTCGATTCTGCTTCAGAAGCAGCACATCGACTTATTAACCCTCCACTCCTCTCTCCAGGAGGCAAATGTATCCATCTTTCCTCGCACAAGATGATCATTGGAATTAAAAACGCTTGGGGGACGTTCGATTTGACGACAGCTTGACTTCGACAGAAATGTCAAACCAGAAAAGCGATGGTGCTCTCTCGGCTGCACCGCATCCGTCGTGATTTTGTTTCCTTGGCAGCAGTGCTCAGCTGAAGTCCACTACTTTATTGAATTTTTTACTTGAAGTATTGCGCCTTGACCACCTGTCGATTATTGCCTTCTGCCCCGGAAATTGCCAATTTGATGCAGTGGCGGAAGCGATGCTCCAAATCACGCATGACGACAAGGACAATGAGAAGATGAGAAACTACTCGAGACCATGGCGAGCAGAATCAAGCAAAGTATGAACGCGACCGCACGTCTCAACCTCGACCTCGAGTTTCCTGAAGGAACGCATTTGGGAATACTCGAAGCACCGGGGAGAGGAGACCGAAAAATAAGCCCAAAAGAAAGGAAACATATATTCTCAGCTATTTCAACGATATTGCAGGTAGTTCCTCCAGCCGCTCTTTCGCGCTGCCAGGGACTCTATGGGGTGGACCGGAGTCCCTGCGGATGGCTGCCAAGGCTCTGCAGAGGAAAATCTTCGTGCTGATCGAGACAATGTACGGAGACCGAAAAGGCTTTGCAATTTACAAGCCACAATCCAAAGTCGACGCAGGAGACCAGTTTTCGTCAGCCAAAGAACATGCGTGCACGGGGAAGGAATGGGAAGACGAGCTTCGTCAGAACAGAATCGAAGCAGAGTCCACGAGCAGTCGACTGCCAATCGTGATGAAATTTGCAAATGAACACTGCAACAGTCTGCACTTCAGAACCCTTGACGGACCATCACCACCGGCGAATATGACGGGCACCTCGTGAGCGAAGCATCTCCAAGGATCCGAGAGGAGCAAGACGGAGTTCAAGACCGACCGATCTGGCCAATTCGATTCCGAACCAGTTACGGAGGATCCAATGGAGGACAGCGACAATGCCAGTTTGGAAGAGTCAGTGGTGACTCCACCGCTGGACGAGCGAGAAAAGTTCGAGCCAAACCAGCTCAGCGGATGATAAGAATCGCGTTCTCCATCAGTCGGTCGCGTACGAAGCCTTGTTGTGTGTCCCCGATGATCCGCAGAATGATGCCTTGCAGCCTTGTTGCTAGGACTTTTGCAAACAACTTGTAGGTGGTCGTAAGCAGAGTGATTGGTCTGCAGTCGAGGGGATTTGACGAATCTCCTTTCTTGAGCAACGGTATCACGATTCCTTGACCGAATGATCGTGGCATGGGTGCCCCGCGTCGGATGTTGTTGAATTCCCGCACCAAAACTTCGACCATCACGTCCTCGCGAACATCCCCCTGCGTTGCTTGCATATACTTACCGAATTTAAACTCTGCTGCCTCTCTTGCCGCGTTTGCTTGTTCTTCGATCAGCTCACGCCGTGTGCGGTTTGCCGGTCGGTGCTGCTGATCCTCCAACTTTCGCCGATATCTTTGTACTTGCCGCTTCTCTGCTCGACCTACTCTCAATATTGCTTTGATGATACGCTGCTCCAGGCGGCTCCACTCGATTGGTCCTTCACTCTGCAGCTCGTGAGCGATTGCCTTTTGCACCACAGTCCGCACCAAGTCAGAACGCGAGGTTCGTATCGGGTACCTGCACTTGTCGAGCACAAAATTGAAGTCACCTCCGAGCACTGCTGCTGCACGATGAGTCAGGAACTCCTCGTTTAGGCGTCGGAAGAAGTGTTCTCGCTCTGGTTTCTTGATGGGTGCGTACACATTAATCCACACCACTCCTTGGATTTGACAGCGACTGTGCGATTTGTCCACTTGGATTCCTCGATCGGTTGTGTTTCGCTAATCGTCTTCGGATTTGTGAGTATTGCAACTCCGCCGGTCGCGTCTGGATGGATGGACCAAAAGGACGTTGGTTCGTCCAGGTTTGCAACCCCCATATTCGGTTCCAGTAATGTCGGAGTCTGCGTTCTTCTTTGGCTGTGGTGATCCTCGTTTCCTGTAAATAAATGGCATCATGTTTTTCTGCGGTCAGTGCTCCCTTGAGATCCTCTAACTATTTTTCTCGTTCTATCGTTTTGAATCCGCACACATTCCGAGTCAATACCCGTACCGTGTTAGGACATGGACATATTTTCTTTTTTCTTTTTGTTTTTTTTTCTTTTTTTGGTTTTTGTAAAATGCAGTCTCGAGAGCGTGCAGCACGGCGTACATTTCTGTGCCTGGACTACTGCCGTCTTGGTTACCTGTTGGTGTCGCGCCTTTAGTACCTTGAAGGCTCGACCGAGTCCACTTCCATGGTGACTTGAGCCATGATCACCGATAGAGCTGACCACTCGCTGAGCTCCTCTCCGTTCTTGAAGGCTGCTTTGAGTTCTCTGGTTTGTTTCAATATCGCACACAAGTCTTCAATCGCCTCGCACAGGTTGTCTGGGTCTTCGGCGTCGCTGAACCTGAACGTCTGCAGCTCCTCCTCATGCACCACTGCGCAAATGATGTAGTGGCTGAGCTTCTCTTGCTAGGTCGGGTGACAAAGTCGCAGAACTTCGAGCCCACCATACTTCATTTTCCCTAGCGTCGACCAGTCTTCTTTGGAGTTGAGTAGTGCCGCCTGTTGTTGCTTCGTGGTTGTCGTTGCAATCTTGCCAAACCAGCTTGTAATCCATACCCTGATCTATGCTTGATCGGTGCGGTGTGCAAGACGTTTGAGGACTTCCTCAACCACCTGTTCGCGCAGAACTCGCGTCAAGTCCATTGCTCCTGGAACCATTCCCAATGCTCCTGCAGCGTGCGCACGAGGTCTCTGCGTTTCTGCACGGAGTCTCCTTCGATCGCCAATCGTCTCGAGAGAGTTTTAGTTTTCTTGAGGGGGACATTGGAGTTGTTCAGGTTAATCGTGACGTCGCCATCTTTCGCTTTGCGCATCGGTGTTTCGTCTCTATCTCGCTTTCTGGGCTGTGGAGGTAACTCGGTTGTGGGCGAGTGATATTCCACGAGCTGGTTCTTCTGTAACGCGAACGACCAACCGTGTGATCCGCTGAGCTGGTTTGGCTCGAACTTTTCTCGCTCGTCCAGCGGTGGAGTCACCACTGACTCTTCCAAACTGGCATTGTCGCTGTCCTCCATTGGATCCTCCGTAACTGGTTCGGAATCGAATTGGCCAGATCGGTCGGTCTTGAACTCCGTCTTGCTCCTCTCGGATCCTTGGAGATGCTTCGCTCACGAGGTGCCCGTCATATTCGCCGGTGGTGATGGTCCGTCAAGGGTTCTGAAGTGCAGACTGTTGCAGTGTTCATTTGCAAATTTCATCACGATTGGCAGTCGACTGCTCGTGGACTCTGCTTCGATTCTGTTCTGACGAAGCTCGTCTTCCCATTCCTTCCCCGTGCACGCATGTTCTTTGGCTGACGAAAACTGGTCTCCTGCGTCGACTTTGGATTGTGGCTTGTAAATTGCAAAGCCTTTTCGGTCTCCGTACATTGTCTCGATCAGCACGAAGATTTTCCTCTGCAGAGCCTTGGCAGCCATCCGCAGGGACTCCGGTCCACCCCATAGAGTCCCTGGCAGCGCGAAAGAGCGGCTGGAGGAACTACCTGCAATATCGTTGAAATAGCTGAGAATATATGTTTCCTTTCTTTTGGGCTTATTTTTCGGTCTCCTCTCCCCGGTGCTTCGAGTATTCCCAAATGCGTTCCTTCAGCCACCGGATGTCATCCTTGGAAATTTGTCTTGGTTCATTTTTCTGGCTTGCCTTTGATGCGGGTCCTTTTGTATTCGCTGCTCCGCCGTTTGGTTTCGACTTCGCCTGTTCTTTGAGTTTGTCGGTTTGCTATACTGGAGTTCCTGTTTTCACTGTAAACGACACATTTTTGTTAGATTTTTTGGGTTGGAGTTGGGTTGTGAGCTGGACGTGTTGGTCTCATCAGGCGTCACGGGATTCGTGTTCTCGCTCAGCTTGTTTTCCCCCTGGCGTGACGATCCTCTGCTGCGGGTTGAAGTGGCTGTTTCTGTTTGTCAATGCTGTCTGAGACCGCCGCTTTCATTTCCGCTGCACTGGTGAAAGTGGCTGGCTTTCTCGGAAGTTTACTCACGATCTCATCGTCTGCGTGAACACAGTTGTTAGTTGTTAGTTCATGTTCCGTTGCCTTACATGCTCGCGCGAATGCTCCCGCTGCTCCACAGATTAAGCAGGGTACCATTCGGTGCTTGGATGCGTGGTGAAGGATGACCGTTCGCCCTCGCCAAATAATTCGTCTGACATCGATAAGCGCTTTTGGACACAATTCGTCTTCCGATAATTTGCCGACCAGCTCTCCTTCCACCTGAGCTGCGACGATATTCTGGAAACGGAAGAGGGTGTCCCCATCACATACTCGCCGTAGGAATTGGGGCAAGTGTCGAATCAGGAGTTCGCCTTCCACGATCGCTAGCATGATTTCCCATTCCATCGTTGTCGCCTGGCGCAGGATTAGTGAGTACTCGAACTTTTGCTTGCAGTGTCGGATCATGTTGCGTTGTTCCTCCTCCGAGTATTTGTCCGATTTGAAGATGAAGGGTTGGGTGCCTTGCTCTTTGACGTTTGTTTGAGTGCTGGTGCTCGATTGCGAACCCCATGGCGAAGCCTTGGTTTCATCTGCAAGCCTGTTCTGGTCAATTCTCTTTTGGATAAGCGCTGCCACTGTCCACGACGACCGGTGCATAGCCTTGCATAAATCTTGGATCGTCCGCTTCCACTCCGGAAAAGATTCTCCCTTCTCAATTGCCAGTAGACGAAATAGATCCACCAGCGCGTCCGCTTCTTCTCCATTGAGTGCTGGGTAGTTGTCGTTCGCCTTTTTTGGTTTCTCAAGAATCCGCATCCCGTTGTAGAGAGCCGCGAACATTAACCGCACTTCGTATTCAATCTCCACTCTATTGACCGCATTTGGCGATCCTCACATCTTCGCTGTGAGGGCTTCGTATCTCTCCTGTGATGCGGTCTCCGTCGCTGCTGCTTTGTGAACGCCTTCCACTGTTGTCGGTGCCGTGTCGTGTCGTCCAGCCATAGCATCGTCGCCTCCTGAGGGATCCACCTCGTTGGTCCCAGACTCGTCCGGCGTTCCTGCATTTACCTGGTCCGGTTCGTTCGTGCGCACGGGATCTGGGGCTCCCCCTTCCTCGCGCTGTGACGACGGTACGGCCGTCGCCGCGTCGGCTTGCGCCGCTGCGCAGCGGCTGTCGTCGTAGAACTTCCTTCCAAAGCTTCCTTCCACGCGTCCTCCTCCTTTTGTTTGCTCCACATTCGTCGCAGAGACCTCGAGAGACAGATCGCACTTAATAGTGGCTTGTATACTCAGTTCAGTATATTATTCCGTTCCAATGATCTTTGTAGTGGACTGTCGGTTGTCGTCGTGGTGCTTGCTCCTCCGATACAAACAGCTCTGTCTGCAAGTGCACTGCTTGGTTAATTTGGTGAGTGACCGGTTAGAAAAGTCTACAGCGATTGGTTATAAAATCAACCCATCACGAGTCTACTATTGGTCAGAAATCAGATGATGATGTCGACTGCAAATTTGCTGATTCAGCAAATTTACAGTCGGCACCACGACATCGGTGGATCTGAGTTTCAAAGACACTGCGACCTGCGATCCAATCTCCTTGCTTTTTACTGAGCAAAGATCTACGCCACGTGCTTCAGCGCCGTATGCACTGCAAAGGGATGCATATTTCATTCGCCGTGAGTGCATCGAAGTTTTCAATAACTTCGTGGATTGCTGCTTTAAAGTTATACTAATACAACATCTCCCCGTGCAGCGAAATAATCGCCTACTGCAGTCGTTGGTAGTCGGCAGCATGACCACGACATGACTTTCTGTTAGATGGAGTTCTACAAGCAGACCAGAGCTTTCGTCAACGTGTGGATGAGTGGGCAACTGCATCCTGTTAGCTCACCATATGGTCACAGCTGCTTTGCCCTCGCTTTACTACAGAACTGCCGCGTCCCATTCATACGGAATGATCTGTGGTGAGTGATCTTTGGACAGCAGCAGCAATAGGAAAATGTCCATACAAACCTTACAAAACAATCTTCAAAGTGGCGAGTTCGCTTCAATTTCTAGTGAGAAATCTAAAAATGTACTAGTGAGATGCGGTGAGAGAATAAATTACCTCGCTGTCCATTTTTCTCTCTCTGAAGAACCTACAGCGAGGCGTAAAGAGCGACACGTTTGGGTTGCGCTGAGGTTGGTTGGAGCCCGCAGTGCTGTCGGATGAGATCAGCGAGGTTCTCGTAAAAGCCCGGGTTGTGTTTCGCTGGCGGGAAGTTGTGGCCGCCGTTGTGCTCGAACACGAGCTTTTTCATCACGGACCCGGCCGGTCGGTCTTCGTACATGGCGGCGAGTTGGATCGAGTCTTTGTACAGCGAGTCTTTGCGGCCCATGATGTGAATGGATGGGAACGGCAGCAGAATCAGCTCGCCATTCGGTTTCTCAAACATCGGACGCATCGAGACGTCGCGAACGGGAACCCCACCGACGCATACGCAGAGGTTCCACCAGCGCTGTGATGGCTGCTTCCGCAGATAAATCATCGAGAGGATCGTGAGCACCGCGGCACCCTGGGAAAACCCAATGACGACATCGTACGGTCCATACTGCCGCAGATGCGCGTCAAGGAACTCGGCCGCTTTCTCGAAGCCAATATATAACTCACGCCACTCTGTCTTTGCGGCGTCGGCATCCTCCTTGTCCTTGTCGAGACCCTGGACATACCCGAGCGCGCACCATTCGTAAAACGGAGCGTCGTTGCTGTATTGGCGCTGAATGCCCTCGGCTGACGGACCCTTGGCCTTGTATGGGCCATTGAGGAACGTGAACTCGGCGTCGTCGCCGAGCAGCGCGCGCAGCGTGGCCGTCTGGTTCTGCATCACCTTGACGTTCGTGCGGAAGCCGTGCAGGCACAGCACGCGGAGCTTCGTCGTCGTCGCGGACATCTTGTGGCAGGTGCGGAGAAAATGTGAGAATAACGACGACAGGGAGGTCATCGTCTCTCATTCGCGTCGCGTCGTGTCGCAGGCGAGCTGTCGAGATGCCGCAGGCTCGAGTGGTTGATTGATCGCCTGTGTTTCCCTCCTGCTGCAGATAGGGCAGTCCCTGTACCCTCCTTGCTGTCGACTTGGTTCAAGGTTTTGTATTTATAAAGGACATGGGTTCATATATGACATTCTCTACAGTTAGAATATAGTTTGCAAAAATAGCACATACCCAAATCATACAATTTATCCAATACTGAGATGTGTTCATGAGAAGGATGCTGGTCTCACGACGCCACGTACCCAAGGTTAGAGCCAGGCCAGCAGGATTGCCAATTCGTTTGATGACGCTTCTACAAATGGCGTTTCTTTCGAGGATCCCACCCCCAAACTCTGCTTCGGTTTTTGTTTTGCAGACACTGAATGGCCGCTTCCTCGTGTCCGAGTCTCTATTGCGATGGCAAGTGCGCAGCAACGCAAACGGAGCAGCTTTTTCAATGCGTGCCTCTGCCAGGTGTGCGTACTGTAGAAAAAAGCGATCTGAACTGATATGCCCATTGCGTCTCTTGGGACGAGATCGGCTCGGCCATATGGTCCATTTTTGTGGACTCAGTCTCCGAGTCACTTGGAGAGGTGCGTCCTTCATGGGAACAAATGAGCAGCAGAAAGTGTTTGTGTCACTCGGTCTTGCACGCTGGTGCCGAGCATCATGCAAATCTAGGGGGTACGAAGTGTAACCTTGTCCAAGGTTACGAAGTGTGCAACTCTGATCTGCTGAAACTGCAGAGTGTACCACTTTGTAACCCTGTGCTTGTTCAAATCGGCTGCTGATTGGCTACTTACTCTGCAACTGATTCTATTGATTGGATAAAAAGAAGATGAAATGACCTCTGCTCTTGTAGAGGAAGAAGTGGGTCTCCTTGCGGTACACAAAGAGTGAGTGAGAGAGAGAGAGAGAACAAAAGGTCCATTTGTCATAACAGAAGAAGAGTGAGAAAAGGAAGTGAAGGAGACGACGGCCATGAGCAAGAGTTCGCGTACGGAAATGCGAGTCCACTGGCGCATGCTGCTGCACACACAGGGGACTGACGCACTGCCCGTGTGTCTGCGTGTGCTGCTGCTCTGTAGGGTATCTGTTTGGGATCATCTTTGGCTTCGCTGGGTTCATCTTTCTGGTGCGGTCATGTCTTTCTCAGTGCGACGCGTGAGTTTCGATGCGATGGATTGACTGACTTCCGGAATCCGTGTTATATGTGTGTGGCTGTGAATGCGTAGACGATCATTGGCGCACTGCTGAAGCTGCAGCCGATGTTTGTCCATGGCGCGAAAAATCCAGAGACGATCG
Source organism: Globisporangium splendens (assembly GCA_006386115.1). NCBI lineage: Eukaryota > Oomycota > Peronosporomycetes > Pythiales > Pythiaceae > Globisporangium > Globisporangium splendens. The sequence continues at coordinate 150,311 of VFIW01000022.1, read as the reverse complement.
CGAACGCGTGCTTCAAAGCTGGTAAGTGGGTGTCACTTATCATGATGCGGCGTGTGGGCTGCAAGTTCGAAAGGAAGCTAATGCGCGAGATGCTTGAGTGACAGGAGCGTTGTATGGTGTCTGCGTGGTGGTCTGTTATGTGCTGTGGAAACGCGAGAAGATACACTCGGGCGAACTCGGATTCATCACGGAGACGTTTGTGCGAAGAAACTCGTACTACGAGATCGAAGACTCGGACGAGGAGCTGCCCTTGGCGCAGCACATGTCCCCCATGGAGCGCTACACGTCACCGTCCCCGCCGCTCGCGACCGCAAAGAGCGTATGAGAAGGAAAGGATAACGATTGGACCAAGCGACCAGCAGTGGAGAGGGCTGGCACGCAGCGATTCTTCTCTCTCTTTTTAAATAATATTAGTAAACAGGAACGCGATGCACTTGGAGAACGCTATGGCGATGTATGTGTGGTTGCTATCAACCGCATTATCTGTAATGAGCATAGGGAATTCTGCATGCGACAGGAAGGGAGGGGATGCGACGCGAAAGAGACTTTGCTCGTTGGCAAATGGCGCTGCAGGCGACCCATACTTCAGCGCACGGAAGATTCAAGCGTGCGACTTTGTGTAGCACACGGTGGTTTCTCTGTGTGTAGTGCGCATGACACCATGCACGACACGCCGCATCGCCAGGCAGTCCTGCCTTGTGTCTGTCTGTCCGCATGCATTTTCGCCACTTGAGGGAGGGGGCATAATTCAGTGGAGCAAGAGCGTACACCTATCCCTTATTGATCCACCACCGTCCGCCCTCACACACTCTCGCTTTCCCGTTTGCAGCAACAATGAGCGCTTTCCAAGCCTGCAACGACGATGATCAAGTTGCCCCAGAAGAGGAAGTGGAGAGCGACGCCGTCGTCCGATTCGCGATCGGCCAGCGGCTGCCACGAGACGAGGAAGGCGAGCCCCACTGTGTGGTACGTCTGCGTGTTTGTGTGTATACTTTGCTACTGTCCTCACCTTTCCTTGTGAACCATCCAACGTTTTTAGATATGCAGCCGCTATGGCGCGTACATTTGCGACGCCACGGACGAAGATGTGTGCAGTATCGAGTGCCGCGACAAGTGCATCGCCAGACACGATCAAGCGCGCGCAGCAGCACAAGCGCAAACCACGCAACGTGCACTAGCAGCGAAAATGCTACGCAAACGACTCGCGATTCGAGTCTATTACGACGACGACAACGACGATAGCAGCAAAGGCTGTGGTGACAGGACTGAGCGTGGCAACGATGCATACTACGAGCGTGAGATACCGTTTCCGATCACAGGTTTCGCAGAGTGCGCGCTGCCGCCAAAATTGTACGCGAACATGCAGGCCAAGATGTACGCAACGCCCACACCCGTGCAGATGCAGGTCATTCCCTGTGCGTTGCAACGCAAACATGTACGTACGCGCATACATTTTCGTGTGTGGTTTAAGTGTGCTAACTTTCTCTAACTTGTGTTTGTTCACAGCTGCTAGTGGTTGCACCGACAGGAACCGGGAAGACGGCAGCCTACCTTATCCCAACGCTTGCGCAGATCATTAATGTCCAGTCTATTGGAGACCACGCACGCGCACCATTGGCGCTCATTCTTGCGCCAATTCGCGAACTCGCGATCCAAATCGAGGATGTGACGAAGATTCTCGTCCACGGGATCCCAATGATGAAGACAGCGCTACTGATCGGTGGCTTCTCCATACCTCCTCAGTTGCATCGACTAAGCACAGGTGTTCAAGTGATTATTGCGACCCCTGGGAGGCTCATCGATATCGTGACAAATCATCACGTGGATATGAGGAACAACGGTAGCAGTGGCTCCCAGCACGAGCAAGAATCCTTCTTGGAGTCCGTGATTTGCTGTGTCGTGGACGAAGTGGACATGATGCTTGGCATCGGGTTCCACGCGCAGATTATCCAAATCATGGCGTGGTTGCCGCCGATCCCGAGCCTGCAGATGCTTTTCTTCAGTGCGACGATGTCCTCGCGTATCAAGTCACTCGTGAAGCAAGTCCTGACCCGCGGCTATGCCAATGCGCCGAGTCAGGCATCTGGTCTTGTTTACGTCGAGATCGGTGCGAACAATCGGCACAGCATAGAGAGCGGCTCTGACACGTTAACAGCGAATCCGAACATTCGGCAGACCGTTGTGTGGGTCGAAGACAAGTCCAAGAAAAAAGAGCTGTTCGAATTTCTTCAAGCCAAGCAGCAAGAGACAACGGTATACTCATCGTAGCTTGATCAGCAATTTGCTTGCTGGGCATAATGTTGATATCACTATGTGTTGCTGTTGTGTACGTGTGGAAAATAGCTGGTGTTTGTGCGGTCCAAGATTGGTGCCGATTTGTTAGCCGACGCAGTTGAGAAGCAGACTCTAATCCCGTCCACTTCCATCCATGCAGACAAGTCACAGCAAGAACGGTTGAAAGCGCTGGAAGCATTTGTGAACGAGGGCATTCGCGTCCTGGTATCGACAAACGTACTGAGCCGTGGCATGGATCTCCTTCAAGTGCAGAATGTCGTGGTGTTTGATTTTCCGAGCAGAGTTGCCGACTACATCCACTTGATTGGTCGTACTGGGCGAGGGAGTGACTGTAGTGGTACTGCGTTGGTGATGGTGAATGCGGATGACAAATGTGTGTTTGCAGAGTTGGTTGGTGTTTTGCGATCTGTCAAGGTGGTTGTGCCTCGCGAGATCTATCAGAGTCTCCATAAAGATGCACAGAAAACAGCATTCCGTTCCAGCACGGCGGTTATTGATGAGTCGAAGCGAGCATTCCGAGTTCAGGGTCAAGTGAGCGATGAACTGGGAAAGCCAGTGGCAGATTGGCGCGAGTGGTCGGAACAAACGAAGAAGAAGATGCGGCTGATGCGATGAGTGTTATCTGTCCATTGAAGCTACGCGTGGATCTCTTTCGACTCCAATGAGACACAACTTCCGCGACGCAAGCTGGCAAGACACGTCTTTCTTGCGCCATAGCACAACAGTTGTGAGCGAGCTCGTCTGTATTAACTTCGCTCAGCTGGATGTTCTACAGTATCCTTTGGAGCTACGCGGCTCCAGCACTTTATGAAGCGTGACGTGCGTGGCCCAGCGCGCGACTTTTTTCGCTTTCCCGAGACTAAATAGTTGTCGTACGTGACAGCACCTCGCAAGATCGTCGCGTCTTCGTTCGCTGACATGACCAGCCGATTTACCATCCGAACGCTCCACAGCGTGAGTGTGACCAAGCGACTGAAGTAGAACGGCACGACCCTGACTTGCAAATGGCGGCTCCAGATGTTGCCCTCCCAGATGATGCGATCCTTTGGTCCCGAGTCGCTCAGGATATGGAACAACATTATGACATACCAAAGGATGAACATGGCTACGACCGGAATCCCGAATCGAGTGCGGAATTTCAATTTTGTCTTCATCATCGGTGTGAGTGCATCAAGTGTCAAGACCCAGTGAATCCAGAGCCAGGATGCAGCAACTCCCAGACATCGACTCACGTCCCACTCGTACACGACGCACAGAGAGATGTGTGTGGATGTGAGTTGAAGCGCGTAGAAGACGAAATCGAACGACGTTGCCAGTGCGACGAGCAACTCTGACTGGTAGAAGCCTGCGATCGTTATCGTGAAGCTGGCCGTCAGCACGAACGCGAGACGTCCGTTTTTGAGCAACTGGCTGAGGTGCGATTCGGCAATGGGTTGCTGTGGCTCACGCGTGAGCGCTATGAACGAGAGAAGGAGTCCGATGACTCCAGTGGCGTAGAGAAGAGCGAGCATGACTCCTGGAAATTGTGCCTTGGTTTGAATTCGAATTGGCAGGAGTATTCGTCTGGAGTCAGATACGGTGTTGTATTTGACGTATTGCATTTGCTGCACAAAGCTGGGTCGTCGGATGTTCCAATCTCTGTGTTTCCTGGGACTCCTCGCAACTGAGCGTCGATCAAGACGATGTTTTGAAAGCCGGACCAGTCGATAATGAGTCGAGTCATTCGGAGGTCGCTGAAGATCGTCGCGACCATCATATTCGTAGCCCCATTCACGAAAAGGAAAAACCAAAAATCGTACGTGCGCACCAAGAGACGTACGACGTCATAGCGAAGGGTGCCGAGACTGCCTAGCCCCAGCGGTAATCCAAGCAAAGCGCTAGTAAGTGCGACATAGCAGCCCGTCTTGGCATCCAATAATGGGACTGATATGCTGAGCATCAGACTGAGAGCGTAGCAGAAGAAAAGTGGTTTGTTGTACTGCGCAAGGAAGTCGTCGATTCGTTGGAGCAAGAACTCGGGCAAGTAACGTGACTTCAGCGATCGCGAGAGGTCCAGCACAGGCAGCGGGAAGGAGGGAACAAGCTCGCACGACCACTCCAGCGCGGCAGGATCGGGATCTGGGGCCATGCCGGCCGTCGCAGGTTGATTGATTGTTCAATGAGGTGATTTTTTGGTGTTTCTGACGGCTGCCATCACATAGTGAGAGCTGGGTTTCTAAGAAAAGGACGGAATCGATACAGGTGGTCTAATTTCGTACGTCAACTTTGTCACAGGGAGTTCGCTGCTAACTGCAGTACACAGCGTTTTACAAACGACACGAAATTAGAGTCGTCTTCACGTCGAGCGATAAAGAGTCATCGAAAAGTACGAAAGAGAGCGAGAGTTGATTGGCTCAAGTGGTGTGAAAGAGATTGTCGTTTGCGGCTCCAACATATTATGCTCCTGCTTTCTTCAGGCTCCATGCGTCACCCGACAAAGCGCGCAAGATCATGCTGGCTTCGGTGAAAGTTTGTATCAATGGGGAAGTGAAAGGCAATGCGCATACGTCACGGACCCAATCAGCAAGAATACCAAGTGAGCGGTCTCGTCTAGCCATTGGTACTGGCGAGAGGCGAACTCAACGGAGGAGCTTTGTTACTCACGTAGGTGCTTCCAGGTTATGCCTCCAGCTATTTTTTGGGAGATGGCTTCAATATGACCTTGTTGGTGCAATTAAATGGGCCAGTAAGGATCCCCGTGTCTTGCTTGGTTTGCATCGGAGTCTAATCCAAGAGTTCACCTGACTGGTTGAACGCCTCACGCATTGGTCACCAGAATGGTGTTCCCACAAAACGCACTAGGACAAATCAGATCTGCCAAACGGTAGTGCGCGATATCGCTCTGCCGTGTGAGAAGACTTCGTCAGCAAGCAGGGACCCACAGACGAAGTGAAGTTGTGTCGGCTCGACCATGTTGGCGTCCACCAGTGTGGCCGAGCCAATCAGTTCCAACGAGACCAATTACGCAATTACAAGTTATTTGGTGGGCTGCAAGAGAGATCCTGGGTTCCTGGTGTAATAGGTTTGGGCAGGAGCCGCAGGACAACGGAAATGCGAAGATTGATAGCGCGCAATGGAGTCATACGGAGAAGGTCACACGACAAAGGAGATCACTTCTCGTCAGCATGAACGGAATTGCAACCGCAGCAGGCTGCGAGATGGAGGATCAGCTCGAAGAACAAAGTGGGAGGTCGCACGAAGGTCGTTCGAGCGCGAAACGACGTCAACGAAAGGATGGCGCGAAGATCCTGCGAACTCGCCGAACACAGATCTCTCGCCTCGCAGCAAAAGAACCAAGAGGAGGTGGACGTCCACGATGACGCAGGAGAGCCTCGGGGGCGAGTCGTCTGCGAGCGCCAAACGCGCGCTCGCAAAGGCGCAGAAGATGCTTCAAGTGGTGTCGACCAAGCGGAGCGCGCTCGCACTGAAGGACTACCGCGAAACTTTGGAGGTGCGCGAAATTGGAAATCGTCGAGTTGTGGAAACTACACTGAGTCGAACATTTACTCTTGCTTGCTTTATAGGAATGCTTGAAGACCGAGGCGAGCACGACAATGAAGATTCTCGGGTATCGGCTCGCCACTCGCTGCCCGAGCTGCTCGACGTTCAGCACGTGGCAGTTTTTGCTTGACGCGTGCGTGACCGAGCTCGCGTGTTCGCAGAACGCGCCGATTCTGCTGCACGCGATCCCGTTGCTGCAACAAATCCCGCTCCCTCTGTTGCTGGGTTTCTTGATCTCGTCCGAGAAAGAGTCCATGAACAAACTGCGCGCAGTGCTGACCCACGAGCAAAGCGATGTGCGCTGTTGCGCGATTGCAACGCTATCGAGGGTGACGCTCAACGTCGCGACCAGCATCGCGGCTGGTGGACTCTTTGCATTCCCATTTGAATCCCACGAAGCGCGAATTTGCTGCCAACAAGATCTGTGGATCATCGTGAAGGATACGTGGAAAGTGATCTTCCAAGCGCTTTTTCTCGAGAATGAAATGAAAGATGCAGCGGACGTCGCGTTCTCCGCGATGCGCATGCTGTTTGCACGAGGTTCGATGCTGAATGCGTTCAGCTTCAACAAGGAGCCTCAGCTGACTCAGTCCGCGGTGAACGATGTGATCGCGTCCGTGTTCAAAGAGGCATTTCCGCGGATTTTGTCGATCCAGAGTGCTGCAAAGAAACTCTCGCCAAAGCCCTTCCTGCGTTACCGTTCTCCAACAGGGACACGAGCAGCTGAAGATGCATGTGGCGAGTACGGCGTCTGCTTCGTCACTGCAACTCCGCATGTAAGGAACTTGTTGGTGTTTTATTTGCTTGCGCAGAGGGGATCAATTTACTGATGAAGCTCCGTGTCGTATTACCTACTCTCAGGATGCAAGAGCAGCTTCTTTCGCTGGCGAAAGCGGCACGCGAGAAGAGTTTGTACTCACAGGAGATGTTCCATCCGTCGCATTTGTTCATTCCTCAAAAGTAGCAAGAGGTCATGTCGAATAAAAAGCATTCGTCGGATTCACCCGTGCATGCGGACTCGTTCAATGACCTCGAGCACGAGGCTGTCATCGTCACTGGAAGTGCCGATCCATTCTCGCTCCACGTCACGTACAAGCAACCTCTCCCTGGACGTGAAGATGTCGTGGCGATCTGTGTGAGCTGCTGCAACCTCACGAACGTGCCATTGAGTGACTTTGAGATCCATATTCGACCACTTGGTGCCGTGAAATGCATTGATGGATCCAACGATTTGAAGCTGCGTCTCATGCAAGGAGGAAATGCGAGTGGGAGCCTCCCGTGCTTTGGTGTGTTCAAGAGTGAGAAGCGCTTTCAAGTGCAGACGTTTGCTCAGACGAGTTTCTTCTTCCAGGTCGTGTTCAACGAAGTGGATTCTTCTTCTGCCAGTGGAGATGACCAGCCGCAGGTGATCCCGATCCGGTTGTCGCCGTCAGAGAAGTTTGTGCTGCATTTTGATGCACTCTTGCGCTCGCCAAAGCACCAATTCGCAACTGGAGTGTTCTTCCAGCACACATGGCAAAGGTAAGCGGACAACTCTAGCTAAGTCTCACGGAAATGGTTGATACCAAATTCGTCTCGAGATTGACAGGGTGTCGTTCTTGCTCATACTTTTGTTGTAGCGCTGAAGCGAGTTGCCTCTTCCCGATTGAGTCGGTGTTGCACTCTGAAAGCACAGAGAAACTCCTCTCTTTCTGTCAGTGTCTTGTGAAGCGTTGCTCCATCAGAGTTGCTATCATCCAAGATCTGCTGATTGACACCCCGATCCAGATTCACGTAAGTTATTTGCTTTCCTTCTTTGTTTGTTTGAAGAAACGACAATGAAGCAAATTTGTGTTGTTGGGAGTGCTTTGCTGACTCCATGTTTGCACTGTTCTCTCGCAGATTGCGTTCTTGACGGAGACGCGATGGGAGCAGTTTATTGCCGCGTCCGTGACGTTGACCGCTTCCTTTGATGCAACTGCAGACGGTTCCGGCATGCGTACACGATGGTCTGGCGTGCTGGAGATCCGTTCGTCCAGTGCAAACATCCGTGAGTTTGTCGAGACCCCACGGGATGCATTGCACGTGTTTTGTGGCCGCCAGCATCTTCAGATCGCGTCCGATCCGTCAAACAGGATGATGGTGACCGATCCGCACACTGAGGGGGCATCACGTACCATCCCTGCTGGGATGCAAAGTGCAAGCGAGAGCGCGTCGAATCCGTTTTACACTGGCGCAATGGTGTCGTCAGCGATGGCGTTTCCAGGTATGGATTTCACAGCCAGTGGTGGAGGAGATCGTGGCATAAGCAAAAACGACTCCACCTGGGCGTTATCGCCTTTTGACAACCCGTTCGACGCTCCAGAGCAGCTGCGGCCAGCTAGTAGCGCTACTTTCAATGATCCGTGGGGGACGTAAACACCCAGAAGCATGGTGGAGACCACGCTTTAGGCCAGCGTTGCGAGAAATAATGATCTTGAGCAAGTAAATGGTGGCTGCTTTGTGTGTTTGAAATGGGTACAAAAAACATTGTCTGCCAATACAATATGACACAATGCATTTTCAATATGCATTGTACAGTATACGCTATTCCATACAAAATACTACCGGTATTTATTGCATTGCATTGCCTTGCAGAGTGTTCTTTTGAAGAATCGATATCCTACCTAAATTGCGCACAAGGGGCAACATGCCGAATGCGCGTCATGGCGCCGCGGATCGGACGGCCGACAGAAGACTCAGCAGCGCGCATGGCTCCACAGGACGCACAGACACCGTAGACGCACGCGGTGGTGGCTTTGCAGCTTCTGCAGCAGCAGCCGTCGATGCCCAGGATGACCCAGAGACCAAAGTGTACCGTCCGCTGCTGTTCCACTCGAGCGGCTACGCGTCGTCGGAGCTGTTCCGCGACACGTACGAGATGCGCACGCGCATGCAGGAGAAGCGCTTGGCAGCCAAGACCACATCGCCGTCGTCTGCGCTGCTAGCAGTCGAGGATTCCGACTCTGACGGTGATGGTGAGAATGGCGAAATGGTACATGCGAGAACGAAGAAGAAGCCACGGCAGCCGCATGACGATGGCGGCATGATCCATGCGCGCATCCGTCTGGAGACGCTGTCATCGAGAGCCGCGACGACGGTGCTGTGGATCACGTATCTCGCGTTCTGCGTGGCGATCGCGATGCCGTATCTGCAGAGTCAGGGCTTTCTCGGCACCGTCGTCACGTTACCAGGCGGTCTCTGTAACACCAGTGAGCGCCTGCTGCTGCATACAGAAGAGCCGTGCATTATTGTGGACAAGGAGAAGGGCGTCGCGCGATGGTCGGGGCTTGTCAACAATGTGTCGTGGTACGCTGGATCCATTGAGTTGGCGCTAGATATCAGCGAAGTGATCAACTCGACGGCGCCGGCATCGCTGCAAGAAGGCGACGAAGGCAATGAATTGCAGCAAATGGACGCGCTCTGGCACAACTGGCACCCTCACGCGAGCACCTTGGACGATCAAGTGTCGCTGGAGCTCATGGACCAAAGCTTCGCGCTGCAGTACGACGTCTTTCTCTATGGCGTCGACGTCGAGACGACCCCCGTCACGAAAACGCTGATTGTCGCTGAACGGAACCAAAGTGTGTGGGTCCACTGCCCATCGAAAGCGTGCGACAAAGTGCGGCTGCTCGATATCTCGCAGGATTTTGAAGAACGGGTACGCTTTGGTATCCTTTCTGGTGCACATTGGACGTTGCTTATCCGTCGCTCTCGTGTTGCGGTTGTTTCGCTTTTTGACGCTCTGGGCTGCTTGTAGGATGGAGGTGGGTACGGCTCGTACTTGGTCGTCGTGGTCTTCAAAGGCGTGTACCCAAACGCATTCGGCAAGAAAGTGTCGTACGACTTTTCATACACGTACGTAATGCGACCGTGACGTTCGTCTATGTCGGCAGTTCCCATTTAATCTCTGGAAGTGGAGAAAGATGCTTACTGTTTGCCTTTATGTGCACGTTGCAAACAGGAAACCTGCGCTGCATGTGAGCGAGTTGATTGCTCGCACACTGTTCCTCGTTGTGTCGCTATTTGCACTCCCATGCTGGTTGATCGCAGTGCTGAATTACCATGGGAGCTGGCACGAGATTCTGTCCGTACAGAAGTGGGTCTTCGCTCTCGGTTTTGTGCTCATGCTGTGGCAGAATCCGATCTACGCGGTGTCCGAGTTGTCGAAGACCGTGAGTCTGCGCACGCGGTTTGTCGCCGAAATGTGCGAGTCCTTTGCTGAGGCATTCTTCTACGTGTTTTGGCTCAACCTGCTAGACCGCCATGGCCGTGCAGTGCGCAAGAGCACGTTGATCCCGAAAGTCGTGTTTGGAGTGGCGTTATTGGCTGTGGATGTCGGGATGGCTGTGATCCGCATGCCGTCGCTGTTTTCTTCTGCTTCCAGCCGTTATCACAATGGGACGGCACATTCATCGATGCTAGCGAAACATGAAGGTGAGCTCTACACTGCGCTCGGCTTTGTGCGCATCGCGATGCTGGTTGTGTGGCTCGTGTGGATCACGCGCATCGGCTGGCAAACGGGTGTGTACCTTCGTCAGTTGCCGTACATGTCGACACGGTTCCAGCAGCTCTCGTATCGCTTCTTGTCGCTCGAGACGATCCTGATCCTGATCTACGTCATGGTGCTCTCAGGGGTGCAAGTGTTTTTCCTCTTGCAAACGTGGTACCTGATGGGTTACGAACCGTTCATTCAGAGCGCGGTGCACACGTTTGCGAAATCCCATTCTGGACGACCGTCACTCGGGAAGCTGATCTTCCTCTCGGTCTATGTGTACCTGGTGATGTTCGTGCATCTCCCGCCTGAGTCGGGGGACAGCATGGGGCTGTTAGCGACAACCGCGTATCATGTGGAAGAGAAGCCGCGCGTCGATCACTATGGCTTCTTGACCCCGGACTCACACTTGTTTTGCGTCGAGACTGCGACGTGGCTGCTGGAAATCGCGTGGCAGGCATATTTTGACCCTCCGGGAAGACCATCACCTTCTGGGTATGGAGAGCTCGACCTGGAGTCGTACGGGTTTGACCTCGTGACGCATCTGCGAAGCAGCTTGACCGATACCCACGTCGTCGTAGCGCTGAATCAGGATCGGACGCGATTGGTGGTCGCGTTTCGAGGCACGACGTCGCGAGAAAACTGGAAGAGCAACCTCCGTTTCCACCAAAAAGTGCTGTGGATGAAATCGCGCGGACGTTGGCGGCAACGCACATGCATGGAGGCGACCAAGGATTTTCTATCGAAGATTCCGCTGCTGAATATGGCGCTGCCGCGAGTCCATAGTGGTGAGTTGTGTCATGGATTCTCTGTGAGTTTTCTCGGTGGATTTTGTGGTGAGTATGCTAACATTGTGTGTGATGGGGTCAACTTGGTTGTACCTGGCTGATTGTGTGTGGGTGCAGGATTCTGGAAAGCGTATGCATCTGTCCGAGACGAGCTGAAAGAGGTCACGCGCCTAATTTTGGATGAGAATCCTGGGGTCACGGTGTACGTCACTGGTCACAGTATGGGCGGCGCATTGGCGATCCTCGCCGCGTACGACCTCGCCGTGAATTTCAGCATGAAGGTTAACATGTACAACTTTGGCGGACCGCGGGTCGGCAATCCGAGCTTCTGTCGCCATTATAACAAGTGCGTGGCAACGAGCTATCGTGTCGTCATGGATGGAGACATTGTTCCGGGGGTGCCCAAGTTTGTACGTCGCCTCTTCATCTATCTCGTTGCTTGCTTCTCAAGTCTTGGTTGATTGCTGTGCGAATGGTGCGCTGATTGTCTGCTCTGTTGTCTGTAGTGGGGGCTGTACCAGCACGTTGGAACCGAAATCGCAATCGACCTGGAAGGAAACTTGATCGTGGATCCGAGTTTCGTCGAGCGACATCTCCATGTATCGTCGAAAACCAAAGTGGCGACCCATCCATCGAGCGTATACCGAGCCTCACTGACCAAGTGCCTGGAGAATCTGATAACCAGTTAAGTATTTCGCATCTGCGTTGTTTCGCTTTTCAAAAACAAATCAAAATCCAAAGTTAGTCGCAGGGAAAGAGTTCTAAAGCTAAACACGGGTGCAATCCGTTTCAAAACAATCGCTCGATCAGGCTGAGGGTGAGTGCGCGCACATTGAGTGAGTTTTCTAAAGCTCACCACAGAAACAATAGCTTTGGTGAGAGGATAAAAGGGAAACGATGGCCGACTTTGAAGATCAACAAGACCGCGAAGGCGTCATCCGATCGCACGTCGAGTTTGCAGAGGCCGCAGCGAACGGATCGCGCGCAATGGTACATGCTTGAGCATTTTTCACATAAAGCGCGAAAACGGATAATCTCCTTCAAGACTGCATTCTGATATTCCCAAGCTAACAATTTTACGGACACAGGTCGAGTTTCTTCTCGAAAATGGAGCGCACATTGACACCCCAGGAAGAGGTTTGTCTTCCGATGTGCACGAGTTCAATCCACCTCGCGATGATCATATACTTGGTACTCTGGACTGATACATTGGACTTTGTAGACGGCACGACGCCAATCTGCGCCGCAGCGCTTTGGGGGAACGATTCCATGGTCAGCTTCTTGCTCGACAAAGGAGCTGATATCCAAGCGAAAAATGAAGGTACGCGCTCTCTCCAAAGACTCGTGGTCTTGCGTCCAACCAGCGCTGACCAAATCCTTTGTCGACTGCGAAATTTAGGTACTGGACGGACAGCTTTGCATGCTGCAGCTTTCCAAGAGCATGGAAAGGCTGTGCGCGTTCTCCTGGATCGTGGTGCGGATCCCAAATCGGCAGATACAGAGGGAAGAACACCAATTGACTATGCGAGTATCTCCGAGGCGATTTGGCCGTTTTTCGCAGGTATTTTGCTGGATTTCTTCCTTCCATTGGCCAGAGAGGCGTGATGGTAGGAGAGTTATTCACGCACACCGTGGTTGTTTCTTAAAGCTCGTGGCTGCAGAAGAAGTCAAAAGTCGGAGCTGATCGCGAAAAGAATCATTCGGAAGATTGTCCAAGATCAACCCGAGCACACATCGAGTGGAGACAAGCACTCCGACAGCGTACGCTTTTGCGTTGTATCTTCCTCCTCAGTGGCTTTTGGCAACTTTCGTTCTCACACCGTGAACTTTGAGTGGATGCAAATGTACTTCAGCTTTCTTCATTTTCGCGGCCAGGATCGTCGTACACGAGAGCTCAGTTCCAACCACCAGTAGGCAAGCGGCAAGGAACTGCCAAGGTACGAGATGCATGCGTTTTCGAGGATGCAGTTTGTTCACTTCGTACACTCACTGCGACGTTCTTCTTGAACTACGTTGCTGCATAGTCACGAGACGGAAGAGTGGTGGAACCAATTGATCCGCTCGGAGACGCACCAGTGCAGCGACCGCCAAACCAGCGCCGTCCATCTTTTCAGGGTCTTACCCTTTAGAATCAACACGGAAGTATCCGGTTGATACTAGAAAACGGTCGTGTACGACCAACTTCATGCCACCAATGCTAGGTTGATCATTCACTGCTAGTGTATTCTATTCACAAACAAGAGGGACATAGATTGCCTAGATGCGCGACTTCAGGTGATTACATTTGGGATACAGGTGAAGACAAAATGGAACGAAAAGAGACAGTGAGGAAGTTCATAATAATGCGAGTGACACACTCTCAGTAATCTGCACGTTCACCGAACTCTGAAAAGTAGTACGCGTGGGCGACCGACGACTTCTCCGCATTCTCCGTGTCGAACCACACTCGACACTTGTCGTACGGCGGCGAGTAGAGGTGCAGTGTGATCGCATCGACTGCCGCGCTTGGATTGCCAATCTTGTGGAACCCCATCGAGTCGTCCATGTACGTGACTCCTTGATCCAGCGTGAGGTTGGAGCTCTCTACGAGTTTGCCGTCTTGACTTACGTACCGGACTTCGTTGATCGCGCCGTCGATCACCTTCACCCAGCAGCCGTCGCAAGGATGGTCGTGGATGGGGCTGTACTTGCCGCGGTTCCACACAATCAGGATGAGCGCGTAGGTCTCGTTATCGGTCGCAATCAGATTTCGCGTGTAGTTCTTGGATGTATCGGCGAACGCAAAGCGCTCGAGCTCGCGCATGTCGCCACTGTATCGTCTGTCCAAGCAAGCCGCCAGAAGGTTAGCATTATCTGTGGCAATACCTTGCTGCATATACACTCAACTTACTCCAGGAGGCTTTGAAACACTGGCTGCTTCTTCATTGGCGTCACGCTCGTCTCGGGTTCCTTGAGCAACTGGTCCACTTCCTCTACGAGTTGCTCAAGACTCAGCTTGGTCTCATCACCCGATTCATCTTGACGTTGGTTGTTTGACATGTCGGTGCGCGATGCAGCAATCTTTCGGATCTCCGCTGCAGCAGGACTGCGCTGCGTCTGATTACCCCCCACGGAGTTCACCGCATCCGTCACCGAGACACAAATCTGCGTCGACATGGTTCGTCGTGTTTAAATTGTCTTTATTGCTGCTGACGCGTATGCTATCGATAGTGGATGCACACTTTTGCAGGAGGGTCGTCAACCGAGACACGAGAAGACGCGAAAATGAGCAGTGCTCGACGGACGAGCAGTTAGTTGGAGGCGCTCTATAGAAGCGCACGCTTGGCGCAAAGCACGAGCACAAAATCTAACTGAAAGTGCAACCGCTACGGGTCTATGTGGCTCGCGTGCGTGTGGGTGAGCGGCCTGTCCTGCAATCCCGTGCCAATGGCGCGCGCGTCGTGCACCTTTTGGCATGTGGGCAACAACGACTGGACCTCTTCAAACAAAACAGCAAGTCGCGAGTGATGGTCTCTTGCCTGGTCTATGCACGCTACGTTTCACTTGTCTTCCTCTTACGTTGCATGTAACCGCTGTGAGCTGCTTTTCGCAACATAAGAGAAGATGAGTCTGAACCGGTTCGGTTGTTGTTTGGACCGGTCCATATTTGGCGCTATAGACAGGTGGGCGAAGGGGGGAAGGAAGGAAGGAAGGAACCACCGGCGTGCACGTGTGCGCCTCCAGTTTGCTCAAGTCGCCCAACGCTCCAAATGGTGCGTATTGAGAGGCGGGTGTGGTGGCATGCCATGATATTATGCGCCTTCTCTCTCTCTCTCTCTTTCTATATGCGTGCGTGAGAATACAGTGATGGAAATAATGAGAGCATGGGGACTGAAATGTGTGTGCTTGCTGATTGTGAAATGGACAGTCGCTTCTTACCAAGGGTTCCCGTGTTGCCGCCCAGTCGGTCCGCGCTGGTGCGCGCCAAATGTCCAGCGCCACCGAGAACGAAGCCAAGGGTGAGTAGGATATACATTATGTGCGCTTGGGACTTGCGTGAGAGCACGCAAGAACACTGTTGGTTGCCATTTTGGTGGTGCATGTCTATGCGTTCATCGGAGAGAGAGAGAGAGAGAGAGAGAGAGACTCATGCGTGTATGTTGGGTGTGAAATGTTGTGTAGAGCAAATGCACCGATGGACTACGATCTCGAAGGGCATGCTCGCCCTAGTCGGTGGTTTCTCCGTGATCAACCTGTTCTCGCACATGGGCGGCCACGAACACCACGAGGAAGCGCCAGCGTACGCCTACCTCAAGATGCGCACCAAGCCATTCCCATGGGACTACTCGAACTGCGACTTGTTGGACAGCGCGTGCAAGGAGAAGGCCCGCGCTGCCAAGCAGGCTCTTGCGTCGGAAGAATAAACACAAGGGGCTTTTGCGCGAGACAGGTCGGCGCCAATTCACACATGCTGACAGCCACCATGCAGCAGCTTTCACGCATTGTTGGGCGTTGCATGACGAGCTCCTAGTGGTGGCTGCTGCTGGTGAGTGTGTCTAATGTGTGTTTGGCCTGTTCCCGTCACTGTGTGAACCGAATTAAATGCCTTTTGCATTTTCAGCATTTACGAAAGTATCATCCCTAAGAGAAAAAAAAACCAAAAGAAAAAGAAACAATTCACAGTGTACGGTGGCGCAGTTTGAGCTTTGTGTGTGTATGAAGTGGCTACTGTGCCATTCGGTGTCATTCTGGTGTGTGCTTTGCTTTATCATGCGTCTTCATATTGCGTCCTTCCCGTCGGAATTTTGGCGGTTTGCTGCACTCCGTCGAGGTCGCTTGAGAACCGATGCTGGGATCGCTGTGCGTTCGCGTGCATCACTGCAGCGTTTCTCTGTTGCGACTTTAGATTGCGCCGAGTCCGAAAGCTCGACTCGACGGAGCTCTTGTGGCCAGAATTTGCGTGCATGAACCTCGCACGCGCAGCAAATAGACCATAGTTCTCTTGACAACAGCTCGGGTCGACGACAGCGCAGTCCCGAAGCGAAGAAACTTTACACGGCGGGTCATTGCCGCACGAGCACTTGAATAGGCTCAATTCATCAGTCTTCCTTGGCTTCGGGCAACGCACAGGTTGACGCCGCGACTCACGCACGACCCGATCGCAGCCAAAGTGCAAGTCAGTCCTCCGATCTGATGGTTCTTCGACAAGGTAGACTTCGCACAGGGTCGTCAGCCGACCTGATCTGGTTTACGGTCAGATAGTGTTTGTTTTGCGGTCGGGCTTGTTGGTCTGACAGTCAACCCACAATAAAGAAGGCATCTAACCCAAAATAGCACATGCGACTAGGGTAAGGCTTGTTCGTAACCGGCCGATGCCGTGCCATGCCACTCGATTAGGGAGTGGGCAAACAACACTTGTCGCAATCTCTCGTTGGGTTGCCGCATGCCGTTTTTCGTAAATTTCGTCTCCATGATCTCTCACCAATTAGCCACACAATTGCACTTCATGTAACCACTCGTAAAATACACCGTGCCACGGTGGCAGTGACATTTTGATAGCACTCTCATTTTGCCATCACACCACTGCATCCCCTAAGCACTCCAACGTTGTAGTCAACACGATCCCTTGCTTCGTGGCATGGCACAGATTTTGCTCGATCAGGACCAAACCCAAAGCCGCTGACCTCCTGAAACGCAAACAGACCCAGCACGCACGTTCAATTTACCACGACCAAGAGCCAGCAAAACATCGAAGATTTAGTTGAAATCAATTGTATCCATGTCGGGCATGCGGCTGAAGCGGAGACAGTCATTCAGAGTGTGTGTGTAGAGGGTGGTTGTGCATGCAGCTGTTTCAAACCTCTCAGTCGAGCGAATGTAGTTTCAAGCTGAAATGCTCAGGCGGACCACTGAAAGGTTGTAGGTCGAGCAGAGTGCGAATGTGCAACGACTCTGCTGAAAACGGTTCTGTCGCCATTGTCATTCGAAGGGCCACTCTTGTGACTATTGCGAATGATCGCATGCCATCGAATGGACGAGAGGCTGCAAGAGGAGCGTTGTGCGTGATGTGCATGTCGAGCAGTGTGCATGTTCTGCATCATTATCCAATTTCCTGTCCATGAATACAATCAGCAAACAACCTTTCGGAAGTGCCAGCTTCCCCAGTGCGCGCCTCGATTGTGCTGAAACGAGTCACAGTGTGACAGGTCAAACGTCACACACTTGCATTCCTAAACACAAGGAGACTCAATCTGCCTGCTTTGCTCTGACCTTTCTCTTTGCACATGCTCATGAATGCTATACAACAAAATTTTAGTTGTATCAGGCATACAGCCGAGTTGGTGGGAATTTGCCTCGCTGCGCGAGTTGCGAGTCAGTCGCTCGGATTTCTGAGTGTGACTGGACTCTATCCACCTATTTTGCTCTGACAATTCTCTTCCGACAAGCACGTTGATGCTCTATTACAAAAATGTTGGCTCTGATGATTTTCATCCATGCCGGGCATAGAGGACAATAAAGTGATATATGCAGCGAATCTCGCATGCTCTTTAGATCTCATGAACTGTGTGTAGGTAGATAAATTGCTTGTGCGCTGCCTGGCAGAATAATACGCCATGTAACTTACAATTGTCCTGAATACAACAATGCACAGCGCGGTGTGAAAATTGCATTTCGCTGTGGATGTTGTCGCAATGTGGAACATGAAGCGCAAATGAATACATAATTAAGTCCCAGATCTTTTCTGTAATGGGTTATACCTAGCCATTACATGAAGGTGGATCTGTCCACAGATCTAGTGTGCCACACACCACCTTCAACGTGCATTGGGAACACAAACAACAAAGTGATTACGGTTATACAATCCCCACATTGTAATAGGGTGCTGTTCACAACAGTCCCCAAAACACAGCACACACGCTTGTGCGACGAGGAAGCGATCTCCCGACTTGGAGGGAGAGAAGAACGACTTGAGTACTTGAAGGAAAATTTGCAACTGATTTAAAATGCTTATGGTTCCTGTTGCTACATGTAAATGAACCCCAAGGGCTCCTAGAGGTTTTATAACTAAAACCTAAACATACACAATAAAACCTATGAATATGATATATAAAACCTTGGGTACACTGAGGTTGAACCTACGGGATCTTCTACAAGCTTGAACTTCAAGTCTTGTATAAAATCCCTGCAAAGTGATTGGCTCGCGCCACTCACTCCAGGTGGTAGAGACACGTCGGTCTCGTCGCCAGTGTAGTTTCCCAAGCAGGAACCATCACTCAGTACTTGATTAGTACATGGATGTCATCACTCTGTACTGATTAGTACATGTGAACAACATTGTGCACTGATCCGCACAGAGAGCGCTCGTGACGTCATGGGATGACGTCACATGTGCATGTGGGGATTGTCGTACCGTAATCCCTTTGTTATTTGTCTCTCCACAATGCACACTGAAGGTGGTGTGCGGCACACTAGATCTGGGAACAGATCCACCTTCATGTAATGGCTAGGTATAGCCCATTACATCATCCCCTCCTTAAAGCCACAAGTACCTTGCGTACTTTTGCAGACCTTTCGGAGCAGTTCACTTTCCAATTGGCAATGAAGCGACCGAGTGACCAAGTGAACCGAGAAGAACGTCCGTCGTCCAAGCGACAGCGGACAGCTCCAGAACTCTTCGACATTTCTCCCATTCTGAAGAAGAAGGGGGATCTCGAGTTCTACAAGGAGCGGTTCTTCAGTTGGCGTCGGATCAACGATCGCGATGATCCAAACCAACACATCGCAGCCCAGAGAGACTCATGGCGAACATTTGTTCGTCTTGAGAATGAGAACAAGATGGAGCGTCTTCTTCGTCGTGGCAATGCTCGTGCCCAAAGAAGAACTCCTGCTGACGACAGAGCGAATCCCAGCTCTGGTCGTCGTAGTGTCGCCCCTGGCGACGCTACAAGTGGTTCTCGTAGCTGCGGACCACGTCGGGAACATCAGACTCCATCGTCTGGCGTGGTTCCCACGTGTCCGAGCTCGGTGGATATCCACGCCACCGAACTCTGTAGAAGCGTTGAGGACTCAACCGCTTCTTCCCACGAGTCTGTCGATCCTCATGATCAACAATCGACTCGACCACCCAGCGATGATCTCCCTGAGAGTCTACCAATGGGGGTGGGGCTGAACGCCAAAACGATTGAGCGACTCTGGAAGTGGAAGAGTGCTCATCGCGCTCAGATCGAGACACTGGAAGTTCGCGATGCGATCCTTTCGGATCGGTGCGAGAGCCTCGAGGACCAAGTGAAGGAGCAGGAGTCGCGGATCGACTCGCTGACCTTTGGTCTCGCTCAGTATCTGGCTTTGGAGTCCCGTTTCGAGCAACGGTTCGAGCAAGTCCAGGGCGAACTTGAGCGACTCCGAAAGGCTGAGAAGGCTCGTGAAATGCATCACGAACGTCTACTGCGCTCTGTGGAAGAGGCAGGGACGGCTCTTGAGGTACTCTGCAAGGAGTATGTAAGAGGCTATCCGAGACAGCCTCAAACACGGCACGCACGCTTGCGCTTGAAGAGGAAGACTTGAGGGGAACTTGGCAAAAATGCAACTGAATTGAAATGAGCTTATGGTTCCTGACACTACATGTAAAACACCACTAGGTCTCCTAGAGGTTTTATAACTAAAACCTAAACATGCACAATAAAACCTATTAATATGATATATAAAACCTTGGGTACACTGAGGTTGAACCCACGAGATCTTCGAGAAACTTGAACTTGAAGTCCCGTGGAAAATTCCCTGCAAAGTGATTGGCTCGCGCCACACTTTAGGTGGCTGAGACACGTCGGTCTCATCACCAGTGCAGTTTCCCAAGTAGGAACCATCACTCACGTGTCTAGAGTACTGTTGTGCGTAATCACGCCGAATCTCAATGATTGCGAGCGACCAACACTCAACCCAGACACAGATTGCTCTGACGTCAGACGATGACGTCACCTGTGCATGTGGGGATCACTTTTATGTGTTTCACCCAATATCTTCGCACCCACAATGCACTTCCACAAGGTGGTGTGCGACACACACAAAGAGCCACCTTGCATGTAATGGCAGCCTTAGCCCATTACATCACCCCTCCCTTAAAGTTCCATCACGGACTTTACTTCTTTCGGAAGAGGTACCCGCTCTCACTTTCCAATTGACCATGAAGCGATCAAGCGACCAAGTGAAGCGCGAAGAACAGCCTGAGCCAAAGCGGCAGCGGACGACTCCCGGCTTGTACGACATCTCCGCTATTCGCAAGAAGCGTGGAGGACGTCGGTTCTACAAGGAGTTGTTCTTCCTCTGGCGCAAGATGTCCGGCGGCGACGATCCTGGCCAGTCCAGCACAGCGAAGCTCGAGTCGTGGAAGACGTTTGTCCGACTCGAGAACGAGAATCTTGTCGAGCGTTTGCTAGGGAACCTAGGAGGCACGCTCGAGAACGACCATAAAGAGCTTGGCTCTCGTCGTTCTAGTGCTCGCGAGAGCACTACAAGCTCTGTTCGTAGCTGTGAACCACGTCGGGAACATCAGACTGAAGAGTCTCTCGAGGTTCCCACGTGTCTGAGTCCGGTGGATAGCCAAGCCACCGTACTCTGTAGAAGCGTTGACGGTTCAACGACTTCTCTCCTCGACGACGAGTCGATCGATCCTCATGATCGACTATCGACTCAACGATCCAACGACGCTCTCCCTGATGATCGATCAGAGGAGGTGGGGCTGAACGCGAAAACGATTGAGCGACTCTGGAAGTGGAAGAGTGCTCACCGCGCTCAGATCGAGGCTCTTGAAGTTCGCAACGCGGTACTCGAAGACCGGTGCGAAAGCCTCGAAGACCGGTGCGAAAGCCTCGAAGACCGGTTGAAGGAGCAGGAGTCGAAGATCGACTTGCTCTTCGATGGTCTTGCCCAGCGTTCGGCAATGGAGTCACATTTCGAACAGAGGTTCGAGAAGATTCAAGCCGAGCTTGAACGACTCCAGAAGGCTGAGAAAGCTCGCGATGCGTATCACGAACGTCTACTGCGCTCTGTGGAAGAGGCAGGGACTTCTCTTGAGATACTTCGGAAGGAGTATCATGGTCGCCTTCTCGCATTGGAGACAATAAAGGACGAGTCCTTTGATGTGCTTCAGCGCCTTTATGCCGAGAAGAAGCTCCATGACGATGAGTTACAGACTCTTCGCGAGCTGGTGGAGCGACTTCAGGATCGACTTGATCGTCTGCCAAAGGCTCTGTAGGGTTCGCTGACCCACTTGGAAGGTAAGGCTTTAGTCGACCTACGTAGAACGTAGGGTGTAGTCGCATGCGTTTAGGAATGTCTAGTGTGTAGGCATCACCATTGCATTTAACCACCTTGAACGGTCCAATGAACCTTGGCAGAAGCTTCGAGCTTCCCAAGTTGGACACTGCATGTTCAGGCAGGTTCGCCGTGCTAAGTAATACAAGATCATTGATCTTATACACTTGCTTGTTCTTCCTTCCGCTCTTGTCTGCTTGTTCCTTTTGCAGATCCTGAGCCTTTGCAATTGCGTCTCGAACAAACCTCACAACGGCTTGTCTCCTCACAATAAAGTCATCGACTTGCTGTTCCTCACGACTTGTCATGTCGTCTAGAGGTTTCATCGAGTCAAAATTCGCTTTTAACTCTGTGACAGCATTCAGATCCGACTGTGGCTCCTTAGCCATAGTCTCTCCCCCACTTAAGGTAGAAACCTCTCCCACTAGTGACGCTGGCACTCTCGGGTGGAGTCCGTAGTTCACATAGAACGGGGTATGACCTGTCGAGACATGCGTGGAGTTGTTCAACGCAAACTCTGCGAGAGGGAGAAACTCACTCCACTCTCCGAAAGACGTCGCATAACTGCGCAACACGTCTTCAAGGACACGATTCACTCGTTCAGTTTGACCGTCTGTCTCTGGGTGTGCTGCTGTTGACATGGATAGTTTTGTATCCAAAATGCCAAGCAGAGTTCGCCAAAACCTAGACGTAAACCGAGTGTCACGGTCCGATACGATCTCCGAGGGCAGACCATGTAGACGGAACACCACGTCTACAAAGACTTTCGCAGTCATCTCTGCCGAGATCTTATCCGAGACCGGCGCAAGATGGACCATCTTGCTGAATCGGTCCACAAACACAAGGATGCCATTGCGTCCGTGTTTGTCTCTTGGAAGTCCGAATATGAAGTCCATACTCACAGACTTCCAACTGTCCTGAGGGACAGCCAATGAACGAAGTGGGGCCCGAGTAGAGCCGGATGGCTTAACTCTTTGGCACACTTCGCAAGTACGCACATACTTGCGAACCCACTTGTACATGTGAGGCCAGTAGTAATCTCGAGACAAGTTGAGAAACGTTTTCTCACGTCCGAGATGGCCACTCGAAGGACTGTCATGATACTCGTACAAGAGTCGATGACGCAGACCTTCGTCGTTGGGGACAACGATCCTCGCTGGATCCCCTTCGTCAACCGTATAGTACAGCAGCTCATTGTGCATGCTGTAGCGGTGAACACGCGATCTTGCTCTTGGTGGGAGGTTTTGGAGTGCCTTCTCTGAGGGATTCTTGAAATACTTGATCAGTTCTTGGCATGCTTTGTCTTGCTTGTATCCCTCAGTGATCTCTTCTTGGACTGTGCTTGTCACTCCCGTAGCAATCGCGTTGACATCTTCACAGAGTCGGCACGCTCCGTTCGTGTCGTCACTCTTGTTCTTCGGATCATAATCCGGACGTCTTGACAGCGCATCGGCAAGAATGTTTGACTTGCCGGGCTTGTAATGTACAACAAAGTTGTACTCAGCGAAGAAGGAAAACCATCTTGCCATTCTTTGCGATAGGTGAGGCGTCTTTACAGCTGTCCGCAGTGATGCGTGATCAGTGTAAATAGCGAACTGCTTTTCACCAAGCAAATAGACTCGGAACTTTGCCAATGCATACTTCATGGCCAATAGTTCCTTGTCATGGACCGGATAGTTCCGTTCTGCGGGCCTGAGTTGTCGTGACTGATACGACACAACTCTTTCTTTGCCCTCATCATCGTGTTGCATCAGTGCACACCCGATGGCATAGTCGCTCGCATCGCAGACTGCATGGAACGGCTTCTCATGGTCTGCGAGAGCTAGGACAGGAGCTTCTCTTAAGCTCTTCTTTACTTCGGCAAACGCTGCCTGATGTTCCTCTGACCATTCCCACTCATTATCTTTCTTCAAAAGACTCGTGAGGGGTTGCACTAACGCTGCATAGTTGCGCGTGTATTTGTGCAAATAGTTGGCCAAACCCAGCCACTGACGTAGCTGTTTGATGTTCTGAGGAATAGGCCAATCGTCGATAGACTTGACCTTCTCAGGATCGACCCGAACGCCATTCTTGCCAACAAAGCAACCGAGTACAGGGATCTCGGGGGCGAAGAAGATGCATTTCTTCGAGTTAGCGTACAGTTTGTTCTCACGCATAACTTGAAAGACTTGACGAAGATGTTCAAGATGAACATCGACATCTTTCTTCCCTTCCGAGGCCTTACTATGAACGAATATGTCGTCAAAGTAGCTCGGTGCAAACTCTCTCAATGGACGAAGTACATTCGTGACCATTCTGTTGAAAGTTGCTGGTGCGTTCTTCAGACCTTGTGGCATCACCATCCACCCCCACAGCATACCACTAGGGGTGCTAACTGCTGTAAATGGTACATCGCTCTCGCGCATTCGAATCTGATAGAACCCGTCTTTCAGATCGATCGCGCTAAAGACAGTGCTGCCAACCATTCCATCAAGGATCATATCCTTGCGTGGAACTGGGGTCTGAGCAGGTATGGTCGCATCATTCAATTTGTTGAATGCGTGAACAATGCGCCAACCGCCTGTGGCCTTCTTCACACAGAAGGTGGGACTACAGTGCGGAGACTTGCTCTCGCGCACATGGCCAGCCTTCTGTCGCTGCGCGAAGAACTCGTCGATCGCATCGACTTGTTCCTTCGGTAGCGGCCATTGCCTCGTGATACAGTACTTCGTTCCCGGAAGTACATCTATCTCGTGACGAATGCCTCTGTCCTGCGGCAATTCGTCCGGCACTTTGTCCGGAAATATGTCCGCATATTCCTTGACAAGTCCATACACGGGGTTTGTCTTTAGAGCGTCCCACGACTGCTCATCAAACCTCTCCTTCCGTGTCTTCTCATCTAACACTTCCGCAGTGTTGATGACATCGTCGGCAACTTCATCGACGATCGCACAAATTTGCGAAATTTCGCCTTTCGCCAGGCTACGCTTAAGCGTCTTCTTGCTCATCAACGGCAAGGAAATCAATTCTTGAGCCAGACTTGGAGGATTTTCAACTTGTACGTGACGCACTATCTGGCTGTCACCTTCTTCATTGTAGACTGCGACGTTCACATATTCGCTTGAAGTGGCTTGTTCTTGTCGCTTCACTTCATCTTCTGCTTTTCTTGTGTCTTGATCAGGGACGCTTGCAGATCTTCGTTCTTCTTCGTCGGTCTTCTTGTCTTCTTTCCTTCTGCCAGAGCGGAACTCTTCATCGCTCTTGGCTACAGGAGTAGTCTTTTTCTGGCGCCTGACTACTCCACCTCCAGTGGTCTTCACGGGCTTGTCATTTGAGTGTGAGGGGCCATCGCACGCCTGACTCTCATTAGACACATCTTCAACAGATGCATATGCCCAAATCACCTCTCTTGCTGCCTGGCAGCTGAGGTCTTCGTCGACTTGCTTGTCGACGCTGATCTTCTTCTTCTTCCAGTCAATGCTCGGTTGGTACCTTCTCAACCAGGGCATTCCCAGAATCAGATCGAACTTGTCATCGAGGTCGAGTGCTATAAACTCGTCTTCACCTCGGAAATCATCACATTCGATTGCCATACGCAACACGCGCTTAGGCATCGTCACTTTCGATCCATTCGCCAAGCGAACGATCATTTCCTTGTTCGAGATAGGCAGGTCCAAACCTTGCCTTCTCACCACTTGTGTGCGGACAAAATTGTTCGACGCACCAGTGTCTACAAGAGCCCGTAGAGGTTCTGAGTAACCATCTACCTTAACCTTGTGGACTATCAAGGCTGGCTCTTGCTCGACACGCTCACATCTGTTCGCGGAAACTTCATGTGCGTTGCGCACACCGGGGCAAGAGTTCTGCGCTTCCACGACATTCACAGAACTCTTTGTTCGCCCAGTAGGGAGCCCCGCTCCTACTGGTCGTTCCCGTTTTTTGGCTGTTGGGAACGCTCGAATCGCCGGCCTCTGCCTGGTCGATTCGATTGCGAACCGTGTGTCGCTTGCTGGCTTGGCAAGGACACCTTGCAATTTCTCGCGATGTGACCGGGCTTGCCACAACGGAAACACTTCCCGTCATTGCGTGGGTATCTGCTTGTAGTCGCATCGGCATACGAGATGTCCATCGGTTCTGGACCGTCGTGTGTGACTGCGTGTTGTCGAACAGGGCGAGGGCCGAAACCGTTGAACTTGGCTTGCTTGATGCTGAATTCTTCTTGCATCGCTCGCTCGATGGCTTCATCCAGCGTCTTGGGGTACTCGCGGAACAGCTGGTTCCGAATTGGACCATCATTGAGCCCTGCCATGAATGTCACAACTTGCGTTGAGGCATCAATCGGCTCATTCACGATACTTGACACGAGGTATCGTGCTCGTTGAGCGTACGAGTGTAGGTCGTATTTACCCTGACGAAGCTTTAAGAACTCAGCGCGAGCCCGAAATTCGCTCTGCGGAGGCTCAAAAGCCTTCTTTAGCTCTCTCTTGAAGTCGTCCAGGTCGTAGAAGCAATGTGGCTCCGCCAATCGCTTCCCATACGCCCAACTCTTCGCTCGGCCCGCAAGGTTTGACATCGCAAACAACACTTGCTGCATTGGGTCCCGTAGTTGTCTTGCAGTGATCGCTGCATCCAACTCAACGAACCATCTCGCTAGAGGTTCGTTCTCTCCTCCACGGTACGGAGATACATCGAGCTTCAGAGGTGCCACTCTCATCGTCGTGACAGGAGTTGCGGGCTGTCGATGAGAGTTCATGATCTCGTGATGCATGAAGCTCGTAGCCGCGTTCCTCTGCTCATCCGGTGACGCTGATCTCAGCAAGCTGATCACAGCTGCCTCACCGATGACCGCTCGCATACGCTCGAGGGCTGCCCACTCGTGGCTCGACAAATGAGGAAAATGCTCATTCGTCAGCTCCACGGTTTCTCCAGGCATCGAGCCCATCGGCGTCTCAATCCCTTCCATTGTTTCTCACAATCGGACAGGGGTCTTGGAGTGTCCGCGCACGCTACACAAGCGGCCTATGCAGACTCTTGACTTGGTCGTTGGAAGGACTACGAAGTGCTACCAGGTGTAAGAGGCTATCCGAGACAGCCTCAAACACGGCACGCACGCTTGCGCTTGAAGAGGAAGACTTGAGAGGAACTTGGCAAAAATGCAACTGAATTGAAATGGGCTTATGGTTCCTGACACTACATGTAAAACACCACTAGGGCTCCTAGAGGTTTTATAACTAAAACCTAAACATGCACAATAAAACATATGAATCTGATATATAAAACCTTGGGTACACTGAGGTTGAACCCAGGGGATCTTCGAGAAACTTGAACTTGAAGTCCCGTGGAAAATTCCCTGCAAAGTGATTGGCTACAGCCACACTTTAGGTGGCAGAGACACGTCGGTCTCATCACCAGTGCAGTTTCCCAAGTAGGAACCATCACTCACGTGTCTAGAGTGCTGTTGTGCGTAATCACGCCGAATCTCAATGATTGCGAGCGACCAACACTCAACTCAGACACAGATAGCTCTGGCGTCAGACGATGACGTCACAAGTGCATGTGGGGATCACTATTATGTGTTTCACCCAATACCTTCGCACCCACAATGCACTTCCACAAGGTGGTGTGTGACACACACAAAGAGCCACCTTGCATGTAATGGCACCTGAGCCCATTACAATCCTCGACTCCTGCTCCTTCACTTGGTCCTCGAGGCTCTCGCACCGATCCGAGAGGATCGCATCGCGAACTTCCAGTGTCTCGATCTGAGCGCGGTGAGCACTCTTCCACTTCCAGAGTCGCTCAATCGTTTTCTCGTTCAGCCCCACCCCCGTTATTAGACTCTCAGGGAGAGCATCGATGGGTGGTTGAGTCGATTGTTGATCATGAAGATCGACCGGCTCATCGTCGAGGAAAGAAGCAGTTGAACCATCAACGCTTCTACAGAGTTCGGTGGCGTGGATATCCACCGAGCTCGGACACGTGGGAACCACGGCAGACGATGGAGTCTGATGTTCCCGACGTGGTCCGCAGCTACGAGAACCACTTGTAGCGTCGCGAGGAGCGACACTACGACGACCAGAGCTGGGATTCGCTCTGTCGTCAGCAGGAGTTCTTCTTTCGGCACGAGCGTTGCCACGACGAAGAAGACGCTCCATTTGGTTCTCGTTCTCAAGACGAACAAACGTTCGCCATGAGTCTCTCTGGGCTGCGATGGGTTGGTTCGGATCACGGTTGTTGATCCGACGCCAACGGAAGAAACGTTCCATGTAGAACTCCTTGTCTCCATCTCGGTTGAGAATGGAGGTAACGTCAAAGAGTTCTGGAGCCGTTCTCTGCCGCTTGGGCAAAGGACGTTCTTCATCTTGGTTCACTTGGTCACTTGGTCGCTTCATGGCCGATTGGAAAGTGAACTGCTCCGAAAGGTCTGCAAAAGTACGCAAGGTACTTGTGACTTTAAGGAGGGGATGATGTAATGGGCTATACCTAGCCATTACATGAAGGTGGATCTGTTCTCAGATCTAGTGTGCCACACACCACCTTCAGTGTGCATTGTGGAGAGACAATTAACAAAGGGATTACAGTACGACAGTCCCCACATGCACATGTGACGTCATCCCATGACGTCACGAGCGCTCTCTGTGCTGATCAGTGCAGAATGTTGTTCACATGTACTAATCAGTACAGAGTGATGACATCCATGTACTAATCAAGTACTGAGTGATGGTTCCTACTTGGGAAACTGCACTGGTGATGAGACCGACGTGTGTCTGCCACCTAAGTGAGTGGCTGCGAGCGAATCACTTTGCAGGGAGTTTTCCACGGGACTTCAAGCTCAAGTTTATCGAAGATCCGTGGGTTCAACCTCAGTGTACCCAAGGTTTTATATATCAGATTCATAGGTTTTATTGTGTATGTTTAGGTTATAGTTATAAAACGTGTAGGAGCCCTTGGGGTTCATTTGTACGTAGCGACAGGAATCCATAAGCATTTCAATTCAGTTGCAAATTTTCTCTCAAGCCCTCAAGTCTTCCTTCCTCCCTCCAAGTCGGGAGAATTGCTTCCTCTGGCACAAGCGTGTGTGCCGTGTTTTGGGGACTGTTGTGAACAGCTCCCCATTACAGACTGTTGTCTCGTAAGCACTGCAACACTGAGCGCAAATGTCTCTTTTGCACGTCAACGGTGCTGAGATCTCCTTCGGCACGACTGTGCACAAAGTTGTCATCGAAATAGCTCGGTGCGTACGCACGATGAGGACGCAGAAGATGCGTTACCAGACGATTGAACGTCGCTGGTGCATTCTTCAGACCTTGCGGCATAACGAGCCACTCCCACAGCATTCCGCTGGGTGTGCTTACTGCCGTCAAGGGAACGTCACTCTCTCGCATGAGGATCTGATAGAACCCATCCATCAGATCCAATGCTGAGAACACAGTTGAGCCGCCCATGGAGTCGATCAAGACATCCTTTCTTGGGATCGGCGTTTGTGCCGGAATGGTGGCGGCGTTCAGCTTGTTGAAAGCGTGAACAATGCGCCAGCCACCAGTCGCTTTCCGCACACAAAACGTGGGTGAGCTATGTGGAGATTTGCTTTCTCTCACATGACCGGCGAGGGCTCGTTTCGCGAAGAACTCGTCGATAGCCTCAACCTGCTCGCGGGGCAGCGGCCATTGTCTGGTCACGCAATATTTGCTCCCGGGCTCGAGATCGATCTCGTGACGTACGCCACGGTCAACGGGCAGGGCACTTGGCACTTTGTCGGGGAACACATCTTTGAACTCCCACAACAAGTCAAAGTATGGACTGCCTTTCACGGCGTCCCAGTCCTGAGCAGCAAACCGCCTCTGTTTGTCTGACTCCAAAACACTCTCATCCGCAGTGGACGAGGTGCACAGTTCGCTACGCGTAAACGCGGTAGGAACGACGATCTCGCGGATCTGATCACGCTCTAGCTCCGTAAGAAAGAGCTCCAAGCTCATTTCTTCGAGGGATACGATCGCCTCAACGGTACTCAGCAGCTCATGGAGCGCCGCAAATTCAGCGAAGAACACTTCGTCTGATGCGTTTGCTTCCGGACTGCGCTTCGCGCGTCTGAGTGCCACGTCAACGTGAGCGCGATCTATCGACGGATCCGAGATCCTGTCAAAGGCGCGCAGCGAAGCTGCAGCTGCGTCGAGAGATGGGGCAATCGTGTGCGAGGCGGCCGTTTCCTCAGCAACAGATGCCAATGCACTGTCTCTCTTGCGAGCTGACAACTTGCGTCGCCCTCGTCGGTTGATGCGAACACGCGACCTCGCGGTTCTGAGCTCCAGTACTGCACCGTCAGGGTGGTACGAGCTGGCTGACGCGTGTACACCTGTACTGTCGCTGTCACTTGCGGGGGCTGGCTCGGATGCTCTGGAGCCGCACACTTGCGCACCAGTGTCCACGTCTGGACTTTCTGGCGCTTCCGCACAAACTGGGCTACCTGCCACAGTGTATCGCTTCGCTGGGCTACCTGCCTCAGCGCATCTTCTTGCTGGGCTCTCTGCCGCAGCGTGTGTGTTTTAAGCAGGGCTATCTGCCGCCGCGTGTCTTCCAGCCGGGCTCCCTGCCGCAGCGTGTTCAATGCTCACATCCATAGCGTGGAAATATTCCCGCAATCTTCGCTCTTCATCAGAGGAAGGGGTGGAGCTCCCGATTGTGCTTGCTCGCCAATCGATCCAAGGCTGATGTTTCGCCAGCCAAGGCATTCCTAGGATGAGGTCGTACTTCGACCCCATCGCTAGTACTACGAATGTTTCTTTGCAGACAAAGTCGCAAAATCTGAAAGAGAGTTCAACTCGAACTCCTTCAGTGTGTACTGTCGACCCATCGGCCAGACGTACGATCATCTTCTCGCGCTTGCCAGTGTGGACAAGTCGCTCATACGCTTGCAGACTCTGTTTCAGAGCTGACTTAGAGACGAAGTTCTGTGACGCACCGCAGTCAACAAGAACCGTCATTTTCTTCTCATAGCCCTTCACATCGGCGCTATATACCAACATCTCACTCGGAGCCTTGTTGCCAAGAGCTCCTGGGACTAAGCTTCCCATCTGCACGACTCTAGTAGTCGGCGATGCCGAAGCTATAGAGTCCGTCTCAGTAGAGCGTCCCGCTTCTACTGAGACGTTCCGTTTCCCTTTCTTGCCGCAGCGGATCTGCCACCTCGATGAGCGTGGTTACCGCGCGGCGGTTGGTAGTCTCTCGCCTGATTTCCAGTGCGAGGAGCGGACTGCCTTGGAGCGGGACACTTCGACTGATAGTGTCCTCGCTTGCCACAATTGAAGCAGGTCACTTCGGCACTGCTAAGATCCATTGGCATCGGGCCATGGAAGCGCTGGCTGTTCGTGACTGCTCGGTGGCTGGTATGCGCACCATTGTGGCGGCCAGCGTTCCAATCAGGTCGACTGACTCTGAATGATTGCTGCTCAACGAGCGCAATGCGGATCGCATCTTCCATCGTGGCCGGCAAGCGTCGGTACAGCTCCTGACGCGCTGGTCCACTGTTGAGGCCGTTGAGAAACGCAGGCACTTTCACAGACTCAGGCAAAGGGCTGATCGTGATCGCCGCGCATAGGCTTCTCATCTCCTGGATGTATCGTTCCAGCGAGAGCTTCCCTTGTCTCAAGGAGAAGAAACGACCTTGCAACAGCACTTCGTTGTTCGGAGGCTGATACATGGCGGTGATTTTCGCACGGAAAATATCCCACGTGTCGAACGCACACTCATCGGCGAGCAACGTCGAGAATGCCCATTCCGACGCTCGACCGCGCAGGTTCGAGATGGCGAAAGACACCATCTGCTCGTTGCTGTCGATGAGCTGAGCCTTGGCGCAACGCTCCACGGCGAGTAGCCAGTGGATGAGCTTGTCGCCATCCGCACCATCGAATTTCGGAGCGTCAATCTTGACAGCTCTTGGGCGGGGAGTTTGGGACGTGGGTGTCTGAGGCGCAGCAGCCGCACTCGACAAAGACGTGGCTGCACCAGCAACCACAGATACCACTCGCTCGAGCGCTTCACGCGACTCAGCAGCTGAGCGCAGCATCTCTGCGGTCAAGCTTGCGGTGGCTTGCATTTGTGCTTGCGCACTTCGCTCTCCTTCGAGGCGCTGAGCGTTCGAGAAGTTCTCGAACTGCTCGAGTCGAAAGATTTGCTGCTCCGGCGACGCCGAGAGCAACTCTAGCGCGACTTGGTCGCCTAGAGCTTGTGCCATTCGGGTCAGCACACTCCGGTGTTCAGCCGAGAGGTGCGGGAACTGCGCAGGGTCAATTGACGCCATGATGAATCCTTGAGGAAGCAATTCAGGCAGTCATCTCTGCCGGGTCGTAGATTGACTACAAGTGCTACCTGTTGTAACCGGACACTTCCGAGTTACGCAGCACGGTACGTGTGTGAGGAAGCGTGTGCACGACTTCTCTCAAGGACTCTGTTCCAAGAGCTGTTGCCTGCTTCCTGCAGTGCAACGATCGGTTACCTATAGATCTCTATAGAGTAACCGTCAATAACTAAAGGCTTAGTCAGAGGTAAAAATGGAACTGTTTATTTGTTGGGGGTTGCCCTCTGCAGGACACCCTGAGTTATCTTTAGTTCACTATCTAGCATAGTGAACTTCCGCGTATTTCAATGTGGACATAAGTGAATGGCTCTGAATTACCGTGTTATTCAATTGGTCTAAAAGCATATAGTTTTAGCCTATGAGAGTCGTGTCTGTGGCCAACCTCTAATCAAAGTAGCTTAGCTACCTTTATGGTTCGAATAAGTGTGGCGAACCTAATGGATCGGCTGGTTTGGTGTTTCTCGTAGCTAAGTACGGAAACATTAGTTGCATGCGGACTTAATCCAATGCCAATAGGTTGAGCTAAGTTGCTGCGTTGCATCTAAGCCTGTGACGCCGGTACATGCCTAAATCCAGCGCCTTAGACCGCTCGGCCATCGTGTCGAACAGAAGTGACGTCAACGCGCGCCGCCAAACCAAACCCTGTCACACATAAAACACAACCCTCACGCAACCCCCAACACACACACCAACAACCGCAACACACAAACACAAACAAAGACGCAACGCACACAACGACCACCACACATTCCTCGAAACATCGAAACATCGAAACATCGAAACATCGAAACAGCAGCAGCGACGACACGCCGACCTCCATTGCTTCCTAGCTCGTCACAGCGAGCTGGCTGTGCATCGTACATGCGCTTTGGCCTTCGGGAACACGCTGCCGCGTCTCGCGACCCTTACACGCGATCTATACGACGTGCGCTGGTCACACACCCATCGACACTCGTTCCCACTCGCCGCATGCCTCGCGCGCGTGCTGCCCACACCACGTCCCGGAAGAGATGTCGTGCGCATAAAAGAGGCAACGGCGCCGCCAACGCGACACGAGCCTGCGCACAGCACCCAGCGATGCCAAAAGAGGCGAGTGGCGCGCGACAGTATGCGCGTGCGCGGACGCAAAAGAGTGACACGAGTGGGATTCGAACCCACGCCCGAAGACTGGTGCCTAAAACCAGCGCCTTAGACCGCTCGGCCATCGTGTCCAACAGAAGTGACGTCAACGCGCGCCGCCAAACCAAACCCTGCCACACATAAAACACAACCCTCACGCAACCCCCAACACACACACCAACAACCGCAACACACAAACGCAAACACAAAGACGCAACGCACACAACGACCACCACACATTCCTCGAAACATCGAAACATCGAAACATCGAAACACCGAAACATCGAAACAGCAGCAGCGACGACACGCCGACCTCCATTGCTTCCTAGCTCGTCACAGCGAGCTGGCTGTGCATCGTACATGCGCTTTGGCCTTCGGGAACACGCTGCCGCGTCTCGCGACCCTTACACGCGATCTATACGACGTGCGCTGGTCACACACCCATCGACACTCGTTCCCACTCGCCGCATGCCTCGCGCGCGTGCTGCCCACACCACGTCCCGGAAGAGATGTCGTGCGCATAAAAGAGGCAACGGTGCCGCCAACGCGACACGAGCCTGCGCACAGCACCCAGCGATGCCAAAAGAGGCGAGTGGCGCGCGACAGTATGCGCGTGCGCGGACGCAAAAGAGTGACACGAGTGGGATTCGAACCCACGCCCGAAGACTGGTGCCTAAAACCAGCGCCTTAGACCGCTCGGCCATCGTGTCGAACAGAAGTGACGTCAACGCGCGCCGCCAAACCAAACCCTGCCACACATAAAACACAACCCTCACGCAACCCCCAACACACACGCCAACAACCGCAACACACAAACACAAACAAAGACGCAACGCACACAACGACCACCACACATTCCTCGAAACATCGAAACATCGAAACATCGAAACATCGAAACATCGAAACATCGAAACAGCAGCAGCGACGACACGCCGACCTCCATTGCTTTCCAGCTCGTCACAGCGAGCTGGCTGTGCATCGTACACGCGCTTTGGCCTTCGGGAACGTGCTACCGCGTCTCACGACCCTCCGACGCGATCTGTGCGACGTGCGCTGGTCACACACCCATCGACACTCGTTCCCACTCGCTGCGTGCCTCGCGCGCGCGCGCGTGCCACCCACGCCACGTCCCGGAAGAGATGGCGTGCGCATAAAAGAGGCAACGGCGCCAGCTCCGCACAGCACCCAGCGATGCCAAAAGAGGCGAGTGGTGCGCGAGAGTGTGCGCGTGCGCGGACGCAAAAGAGTGACACGAGTGGGATTCGAACCCACGCCCGAAGACTGGTGCCTAAAACCAGCGCCTTAGACCGCTCGGCCATCGTGTCGAACAGAAGCGACGCCAACGCGCGCCGCCAAACCAAACCCTGCCACACATAAACACAACCCTCACGCAACCCCAACACACACGCCAACAACCGCAACACACAAACACAAACAAAAGACGCAACGCACACACTCCCACCACACTTCCTCAAACCTCGAAACATCGAACATCAAAACATCGAAACATCGGAAACATCGAAACATCGGAAACAATCGAAACAGCAGCTGCGACGACACTGGCCGACCTCCAGTGCTTCCTATCGTCACAGCGAGCTGGCTGTGCATCGTACATGCGCTTTGGCCTTCGGGAACACGCTGCCGCGTCTCGCGACCCTTACACGCGATCTATACGACGTGCGCTGGTCACACACCCATCGACACTCGTTCCCACTCGCCGCATGCCTCGCGCGCGTGCTGCCCACACCACGTCCCGGAAGAGATGTCGTGCGCATAAAAGAGGCAACGGTGCCGCCAACGCGACACGAGCCTGCGCACAGCACCCAGCGATGCCAAAAGAGGCGAGTGGCGCGCGACAGTATGCGCGTGCGCGGACGCAAAAGAGTGACACGAGTGGGATTCGAACCCACGCCCGAAGACTGGTGCCTAAAACCAGCGCCTTAGACCGCTCGGCCATCGTGTCGAACAGAAGTGACGTCAACGCGCGCCGCCAAACCAAACCCTGCCACACATAAAACACAACCCTCACGCAACCCCCAACACACACGCCAACAACCGCAACACACAAACACAAACAAAGACGCAACGCACACAACGACCACCACACATTCCTCGAAACATCGAAACATCGAAACATCGAAACATCGAAACAGCAGCAGCGACGACACGCCGACCTCCATTGCTTCCTAGCTCGTCACAGCGAGCTGGCTGTGCATCGTACATGCGCTTTGGCCTTCGGGAACACGCTGCCGCGTCTCGCGACCCTTACACGCGATCTATACGACGTGCGCCGGTCACACACCCATCGACACTCGTTCCCACTCGCCGCATGCCTCGCGCGCGTGCTGCCCACACCACGTCCCGGAAGAGATGTCGTGCGCATAAAAGAGGCAACGGCCGCCAACGCGACACGAGCCTGCGCACAGCACCCAGCGATGCCAAAAGAGGCGAGTGGCGCGCGACAGTATGCGCGTGCGCGGACGCAAAAGAGTGACACGAGTGGGATTCGAACCCACGCCCGAAGACTGGTGCCTAAAACCAGCGCCTTAGACCGCTCGGCCATCGTGTCGAACAGAAGTGACGTCAACGCGCGCCGCCAAACCAAACCCTGCCACACATAAAACACAACCCTCACGCAACCCCCAACACACACACCAACAACCGCAACACACAAAACACAAACAAAGACGCAACGCACACAACGACCACCACACATTCCTCGAAACATCGAAACATCGAAACATCGAAACGTCGAAACATCGAAACATCGAAACATCGAAACAGCAGCAGCGACGACACGCCGACCTCCATTGCTTCCTAGCTCGTCACAGCGAGCTGGCTGTGCATCGTACATGCGCTTTGGCCTTCGGGAACACGCTGCCGCGTCTCGCGACCCTTACACGCGATCTATACGACGTGCGCTGGTCACACACCCATCGACACTCGTTCCCACTCGCCGCATGCCTCGCGCGCGTGCTGCCCACACCACGTCCCGGAAGAGATGTCGTGCGCATAAAAGAGGCAACGGCGCCAACGCGACACGAGCCTGCGCACAGCACCCAGCGATGCCAAAAGAGGCGAGTGGCGCGCGACAGTATGCGCGTGCGCGGACGCAAAAGAGTGACACGAGTGGGATTCGAACCCACGCCCGAAGACTGGTGCCTAAAACCAGCGCCTTAGACCGCTCGGCCATCGTGTCCAACAGAAGTGACGTCAACGCGCGCCGCCAAACCAAACCCTGCCACACATAAAACACAACCCTCACGCAACCCCCAACACACACACCAACAACCGCAACACACAAACACAAACAAAGACGCAACGCACACAACGACCACCACACATTCCTCGAAACATCGAAACATCGAAACATCGAAACGTCGAAACATCGAAACATCGAAACATCGAAACAGCAGCAGCGACGACACGCCGACCTCCATTGCTTCCTAGCTCGTCACAGCGAGCTGGCTGTGCATCGTACATGCGCTTTGGCCTTCGGGAACACGCTGCCGCGTCTCGCGACCCTTACACGCGATCTATACGACGTGCGCTGGTCACACACCCATCGACACTCGTTCCCACTCGCCGCATGCCTCGCGCGCGTGCTGCCCACACCACGTCCCGGAAGAGATGTCGTGCGCATAAAAGAGGCAACGGCGCCAACGCGACACGAGCCTGCGCACAGCACCCAGCGATGCCAAAAGAGGCGAGTGGCGCGCGACAGTATGCGCGTGCGCGGACGCAAAAGAGTGACACGAGTGGGATTCGAACCCACGCCCGAAGACTGGTGCCTAAAACCAGCGCCTTAGACCGCTCGGCCATCGTGTCCAACAGAAGTGACGTCAACGCGCGCCGCCAAACCAAACCCTGCCACACATAAAACACAACCCTCACGCAACCCCCAACACACACACCAACAACCGCAACACACAAACGCAAACACAAAGACGCAACGCACACAACGACCACCACACATTCCTCGAAACATCGAAACATCGAAACATCGAAACACCGAAACATCGAAACAGCAGCAGCGACGACACGCCGACCTCCATTGCTTCCTAGCTCGTCACAGCGAGCTGGCTGTGCATCGTACATGCGCTTTGGCCTTCGGGAACACGCTGCCGCGTCTCGCGACCCTTACACGCGATCTATACGACGTGCGCTGGTCACACACCCATCGACACTCGTTCCCACTCGCCGCATGCCTCGCGCGCGTGCTGCCCACACCACGTCCCGGAAGAGATGTCGTGCGCATAAAAGAGGCAACGGTGCCGCCAACGCGACACGAGCCTGCGCACAGCACCCAGCGATGCCAAAAGAGGCGAGTGGCGCGCGACAGTATGCGCGTGCGCGGACGCAAAAGAGTGACACGAGTGGGATTCGAACCCACGCCCGAAGACTGGTGCCTAAAACCAGCGCCTTAGACCGCTCGGCCATCGTGTCGAACAGAAGTGACGTCAACGCGCGCCGCCAAACCAAACCCTGCCACACATAAAACACAACCCTCACGCAACCCCCAACACACACGCCAACAACCGCAACACACAAACACAAACAAAGACGCAACGCACACAACGACCACCACACATTCCTCGAAACATCGAAACATCGAAACATCGAAACATCGAAACATCGAAACAGCAGCAGCGACGACACGCCGACCTCCATTGCTTCCTAGCTCGTCACAGCGAGCTGGCTGTGCATCGTACATGCGCTTTGGCCTTCGGGAACACGCTGCCGCGTCTCGCGACCCTTACACGCGATCTATACGACGTGCGCTGGTCACACACCCATCGACACTCGTTCCCACTCGCCGTATGCCCAGCCTTGGCACGTTGCGCAAAGGACTCGTCGATTGTAATGACTTGTTCTCTCGGCAACGGCCACTGTCGTGTGATACAATACTTCGTGCCAGGAAGTATGTCAATCTCATGACGAACGCCTCTATCGAATGGCAGTTCGTCCGGCACCTTGTCTGGGAATATGTCCTCATATTCCTTGACAAGTTCATACACGGGGTTCGTTTTGAGAGCATCCCATGACTGCTCCTCGAACCTTTCCTTCCGTGTCTTCTCATCAAACACTTCAGCCTCCGTTGCTGATACCGTGTTGATGTCTTCTGCATCGTCAACATCGACGATCATGCAGACCTGCGAAATTTCGCCTTTCGCTAGGCTACGCATCAGCGTCTTCTTGCTCATCCATGGCAAGGAAATCAACTCTTTGACTGAGCTTGGAGGATTTTCGACTTCAATGTGACGCATTACGTTGCTGTCACCATCTTCATTGTAGACCAAGACGTTCACGTATTCACTCGAAGTGACTCTTGCTTGGACACTTCCTTCGTCATCTTGACTTGTACCTTGATCAGGGGCACACGTTGCGCTTGCAACACTTGACGATAATTTCTTCTTTTTCTTGGTCGTCTTGTCTCGGGATGGCTCTTCGGCTCTTTTCCCATTCGTTTCTTCCACGCACATCGCCTCACTCTTAGGGTCGATGGCAAAGGAGACAGTCTTTTTCTGGCGCCTGACTGCTCCACCTCCAGTAGTCTTCTTCAAGATGGGTACCGCTCGTGAACATGGGGGGCCATCGCACACCGCAATATCACGAGGGTCATCTGGGATCTCTTCCACAGATGTGTAAACCCACACCACTTCATCCGTTGTCACACAGCTCAAGTCAGCATCGTGTGACTTGTCAACGGAGATCTTCATCTTCATCCAGTCAATGCTAGGTTGATAACGCTTCAACCATGGCATTCCCAGAATCATATCAAACTTGTCATCGAGGTCGAGTAAAATGAACTCGTCTTCACCTCGGAAATCTTCACACTTGATCGCCAAGCGCACCACGCGCTTCGGCATCTTCACAGTTGACCCGTTGGCCAACCGGACAATCATCGTCTTGTCTTCATTCGCATCAGGCATTGGTACTTTATGCCTGACGATCACTTCATTTCGAACAAAATTGTTCGACGCACCAGTGTCAACCAAAGCTCGTAGAGGCGTTACAATACCGTCTACTTGAACTTTGAGAACGATCAAACTTGACGTTTGACTGACACTGTTCTCCCTCGTGGAAACTGCATGTGCATCATGCACATTGGGGCCAGAGTCCTGTGTATCCACATCCACAGTCCTCTTTTCCGGGCCCAGTAGGAGGCCTCGCCCCTACTGTCCATTCCCGTTTTTTGGCCCAGGTGACCGATCGAACCGACGACCGTAAGAACGATCGTGGTTGTTCGAGCGCGAACCCTGTGTCGTTTGCCGACCCGGCAAAGACACTTTGCAGTTCCGAGCGAAGTGACCCGGCTTCCCGCAACGGAAACACTTCCCATCGTTGCGAGGACGCTCATTTCCAGGCGTGGAAATGTACGAGATATCCATAGGCTCTGGACCATCATGCGCAACATTCGATTGCCGCATTGGTCTCGACGCAAACCCTTGGAACTTCGCTTGCTTCATGCTAAACTCTTCTTGCATGGCACGTTCAATGGCTTCGTCCAGCGTCTTGGGATACTCGCGGAACAGTTGGTTCCGAATCGGACCATCGTTCAGACTCGCCATGAACGTCACAACTTGCGTTGGAACGTCAATCGGCTCGTCAACGATGCTTGAGACCAGGAAGCGCGCTCGTTGTGCATACGAATGCAGATCGAAACGGCCTTGGCGAAGCTTGAGGAACTCGGCACGCGCACGGAACTCACTCTGCGGTGGTTCAAACGCTGCCTTGAGCTCCGCCTTGAAGTCTTCGTAGCTGTAGAAGCAGTTTGGATCCGACAAACGCTTCCCATAAGCCCAGCTCTTTGCACGACCCGCAAGGTTGGACATCGCGAACAACACTCGCTGCATTGGGTCTCTGTAAGAGGCTATCCGAGACAGCCTCAAACACGGCACGCACGCTTGCGCTTGAAGAGGAAGACTTGAGGGGAACTTGGCAAAAATGCAACTGAATTGAAATGAGCTTATGGTTCCTGACACTACATGTAAAGCACCACTAGGGCTCCTAGAGGTTTTATAACTAAAACCTAAACATGCACAATAAAACCTATGAATCTGATATATAAAACCTTGGGTACACTGAGGTTGAACCTACGGGATCTCCTGGAAACTTGAACTTGAAGTCCCGTGGAAAATTCCCTGCGGAGTGATTGGCTCGCACCACTCACTTTAGGTGGCAGAGACACGTCGGTCTCATCACCAGTGCAGTTTCCCAAGTAGGAACCATCACTCAGTACTTGATTAGTACATGGATGTCATTACTCTGTACTGATTAGTACATGTGGACAACATTCTGCACTGATCAGCACAGAGAGCGCTCGTGACGTCATGGGATGACGTCACATGTGCATGTGGGGACTGTCGTACTGTAATCCCTTTGTTAATTGTCTCTCCACAATGCGCACTGAAGGTGGTGTGTGGCACACTAGATCTGTGAACAGATCCACCTTCGTGTAATGGCTGGTTTTAGACATTACACGACTCCTCTAGGAGGGATGCTAGATATGGGTACTTCGAACAACTTTGTTCGATCGCATGTCGTCCGTGAGCCTGTGAGAGCAAGCTCGAAGGAATCACATTCCTCCGGCTCAAAGATTAACGTGCGGTTGGTAACTGGTGCCACCGTCACGACAGAGAAACACGTGACACGACTCCGTGTCACGCATGATGGACGCCAAATGGAAGGAGACTTCTTTTGGCTGGATTTAGATGACAAGTTCGATGTCATCCTCGGAATGCCATGGCTGAAGAAGTATCAGCCAATCATCGATTGGAATCGACAACCAATTAGATACCCCCGCCACGAAGCGGAAGCAGGCTAACCGCCCGTCGGCGCGCAACGCGCTGGCGGTAAGCGAACATGGTGCAAGGGTGTGCGATGGCCCCCTCAGCACGATATTCGAAGACGAAGCCACCCGAAAGTCTCAAGGACAGGCTTCGGAAGTCCATCGATCTGTTCAGAAGAGCGGTGATGAAGGAAAGGTACCGCCAATGGAGACCTCTGATCAAGGCTCCTCGTGCGAAGTCATCAGTGTCATGGTCACTGATGAAGATGGATCTCATATCCATGAGATGGCGTTAGGAGACCCTCCGAAGAACGCTTCGAAAGTGATGACGTTACCAATCATAAGCCAGAAACGGTTCATGAAAGAACTGCATCAAGGGACCCTCGAGCAGATATGTTACATCGCTCCTCGGGAAGCGAGCGGTGCCGAGTCGGCAGTGCAGAGGCATCTACTCGATGAATGTTTCCTTGCGTCGTCATCAGTGATGGACACTGATGTGCTCGACGAGTCGACCAAAAAGGAACGATCCCAGGCTCAGTGATGGGAATCCCAGAAGAACAGTCCATTCTGTGGGCTGTTGAAGGAATACGAAGACGTATTCCCAGAAGATGTACCATGTCGTCTTCCGACAGACAAAGGAGAGCGGCATGAGATTGACCTCAAGCCAGGTGCGAAGTACTGCGTCACGAGGCAATGGCCACTGCCTCCTGAACAATTCAAGGTGATCGACGAGTTCTTTGAAGCTCGCCGTAAAGCAGGACAAGTGCGCGAGTCGAACTCTCCGCACTGCAGTCCTACCTTCTGTGTCAAAAAAGCCACAGGAGGTTGGAGGATCGTACACGCGTTCAACAAGTTGAATGCAGCGACAATCCCGGCGCAGACGCAGATACCTCGCAAAGATGTCATTATTGACAGCATGCAAGGTGGTACTATCTTTAGTACGATCGATTTGAGAGATGGACTCTATCAAATCTTGATGCGTGAGAAGGATATTCCTCTCACGGCTGTCAGCACCCCGAGTGGGATGCTGTGGGAGTGGCTTGTAATGCCACAGGGACTAACAAATGCTCCCACCACGTTCAATAGATGCGTCACGCAACTATTACGTCCGGTGCGAGACTTCGCACCCAGCTATTTCGACGAAGCGTTCATACACAGTCGCGCATCAGATGCTGCATCCGATGTGGAAGTGCACAGAGGGCACCTCCGACAGCTTCTCGACTTGATATGAAAGCACAAGTTGTACGCAAACATACAAAAGAGTATGTTTGGTGTTGGTGAGATCCCCGTTCTCAGTTGCTTTGTCGGTAAGAACGGAGTGCGTCCTGATCCCGAAAAGATCAAGGTGATCAACGATTGGCCTGCTCCAACAAGTCAAAAGGATCTTCGCAAGTTCCTCGGGCTTGCGACGTATCTCCATAAGTACTCGCAGAACTATGCGGGTATCATCCGACCTCTTTCATCTTTACTGAAGAAAGACGTCGATTGGAAGTGGTCCGACAAATGCCAAGAAGCATTCGTCAAGGTGGAAGGCAGCCTCGTGGAAGCTCCGGTTCTCGCGATCGCTGATCACGAGCGACCATTCTATGTGATCTGTGATGCATCCGACTTTGCAATCGGATGCGCGCTGATGCAGCGCGATGATGCAGATCGCGAACGCCTGATCTGCTGTCAATCGCGTCAGCTGAAGCCAGCTGAGCGCAATTACCCAGTACATGAAAAGGAGTTGCTTGCCATGAAGTACGCTCTAACGAAATTTAGTGTGTGTCTACTTGGAGGCAAACGGTTCACCGTTTACACTGACCATGCTTCGCTGCGCACCGCAGTGAAGTCACCACATCTATCGCAAAGAATGGCCCGATGGCTTTCTTTCTTTGCGGAGTACGAGTTTGACGTCGAGTACAAACCCTGTCGGTTCAACGCGATTGCGGATGTGTTGTCACGTCGCCCAGACCTTGAGTCGAGAGCGAACGACTCGGAGGAAGACCGTGTGCTGGCAATCACACGAGAAAGCACAC
The DNA here is from genome assembly GCA_006386115.1 of Globisporangium splendens. NCBI lineage: Eukaryota > Oomycota > Peronosporomycetes > Pythiales > Pythiaceae > Globisporangium > Globisporangium splendens. Next base: position 107,623 of record VFIW01000022.1, on the reverse strand, counting down.
CGATATCGTCGATCCTTGACGATATCAAAAGAGCATATGCGACAGACAGTAACACCTGCCGACTTGCTGTCCACTTGTCAGACCCGTCTGATAAGTCACTCAAGGCGTTGGATCCGGCTCAACGCGCTCGTCTACATCGTTGTGAGTCACACGACGATGTGTTGTACTACCGTGCAGACGACAGCGACGCACCGCGCACTGTCGTTCCAAACGATAGTGATCTTCGCAGTCGTGTGCACTTTGAGTGCCACGATGCGTCTTTCCGCGGCCATCCAGGACGAGAGAAAACGTATCTCGCGCTTTCCCGCGACTTCTGTTGGTCCCACCAATACAAGTGGGTCCGCAAATACGTACGCGCATGCGAAGTGTGCCAGCGCGTAAAGCCAGCACCGGTCACCAACGCACCGCTGCGATCTCTGCCAATCCCAACGGACTGTCGGAAGTCAGTCTCGATGGATTTCATCTTCGGGCTTCCTGCTGACTCTGGCAGGAAGACTGGGGTCCTCGTCATCGTGGATCGCTTCAGTAAGATGGTTCATCTCAGCGCTGTCCCTGCTAGCGTCACCTCAAAGCAGACAGCGCAGATATTCCTCGATTCCGTGTTCAGACTACACAGAATGCCAACAGAAATCGTGTCGGACCGAGATCCACGATTCACAGCTGCCATTTGGCAAGAACTCTTCCGACTCTTGGGTACTCAACTCAAGATGTCGACAGCTGATCATCTGGAAACAGATAGTCAGACCGAGCGTGTAAATCGCACGCTCGAGGATATTCTGCGCAGCATTGCGCATTCATTCACTCACTGGAGTGAATGTCTCCCCCTCGCAGAGTTTGCAATCAACAACTCTGTGCATGCCTCAACTGGGCACACGCCGTTTCACGTGAACGCCCTCAGGCACCCACGTCTTCTCTCCATCCTCGGTGGGATGTCGCCTCCACCGGTGATATCTCCTTTAAGCGGGGGAGGAGTCCACGAAGCAGCAGCTGTTGCATCGGAACATTTGGAGACCCCACATCAACATGAGCAGGTAACTGTTCATGCGGCGATCGCCGACAAAGACATCGCTACAACAGTGTTGCAGCGACAAGCTGTCATCCGCTTTGTCCGCGATTCAGTCGCCAACGCAGTGGATAGTCAGAAGGAACAAGCGGACAAGAGTGGCCGCAAAAACACGAATGAATTTAAAAAGAATTCATTTGTTTTGTTATCGACTGCCAACCTACCTAACAGAGTGGCGGGCAGTGACAGCAACAAGTTGCTGCCAAGTCACATTGGCTCTTTCAAGGTACTTGAAAGGATTGGAGACGCATATGAGTTGGAGCTTCCTCCAACTATGCATCTGCACCCGACGTTCTACATCGGGCGACTCAAAGCGTATCATCGTCACGATGACTCGCCGGTCTCTTCCTCTTCAAGAGACCATGCTCACGAAGGATCCCAAGAACAAGCTTGTGACCCGCCTCGAGCCTCGAAAGACGTCCCTCGAGCCGTTCGTGCTTCGCGATCATCTCGCTTAGTTCGACCCGAAGTCGGAGAACCTCGTTCTCTCGCTCGGTGTTCTTCAGTCGCCCAAGAAGATCACTCTGAGGGTGAACCTCAGAGTCACGAGCAGATCTTTCCTCCACCAGCTCCTCCGTTGCGTAACTCCGAGGGGAACCAACGCTGGATCGTGGAGAAGATACTTGCACATCGCGACCAATCGTCGCGAGGGAAGAAGGAGCGCGTTTACCGCGTTCGTTGGCTGGGCTGCCCGCCAGATCGAGATACCTGGGAGCCTGCCGCGGTACTCCACGCCGATGTTCCCGGGTTGGTGCAGCAATACGAGAGTCGATGCCAAGAGACTCTTGCTTCCACAACTCACGGATCCTATCTTGCAATCCGTGAGGAAGCGTGATTCCGTTGTACCCGCGCAAATTCTCCTCAGTCAGCTGAGGAGCATCGTCTACGCAGATGCGACAACCCATCAAAGTGGACTTGACACCACACGGAACACCCAGATCGATGCAGTCTTCGTGGATCGCCAATAACTTTCCAAAGGCATTGTGACTGAGGAATTTCTCTCGATTGTTTCGCAACCGAGCGATGCATTTCGCAGCGTCTTCGTTGAAATTCACAACGAAGGCATTCCACGCTTGCGAAAGAAACAGCGCTTGTTTTCCAGCGCTGTGAGCCTTCTTTAACTTCGACCGACCGTCGAAGAATCGCATCGAATGAAACAAATCGATGTAAAATTCCTCACGCACCTTTGGATGAAAGTTCTGTCGAAGGACGAAGTCATCGTCCTTGGCACCACTCACATCGGACAGCGCGTGAGTTCCCCCATGCTTGGTGCTACGATGCGCACGAACCCAATTGGGTTTGGGTGGCCACAAATGGCTCCAACTAGAAGGGATGAAATCCATCCCTTCAAAAGGACCCGTCACCGGATCCTTCTGCTCTGCAGGAAAGGCAAGATAGCGTGGCAACTCGCTATTTCCCGATGACGCAGTAACCTGCGCATCAGTCTCGGATCCCACTTCGAGGGGCAAGCCCTCGAGTGAATCGGCAGTATCCAATTCACCATTGGGTACGTCCAGTGAGAGGATGTAATGGGTGCTGTTCACAACAGTCCACAAAACACGGCACACACGCTTGTGCGACTTGAGGAAGCGATCTCCCGACTTGGAGGGAGAGAAGACGACTTGAGTATTTGAGGCTAAAATTGCAGCTGAATTAAAATGCTTATGATTCCTGTCGCTACTTACAAATGAACCCCAAGGGATCCTACACGTTTTATAACTAAAACCTAAACATACACAATAAAACCTATGAATATGATATATAAAACCTTGGGTACACTGAGGTTGAACCCACAAGATCTTCGAGAAGCTTGAACTTGAAGTCCCGTGGAAAATTCCCTGCAAAGTGATTGGCTACAGCCACTCACTTTAGGTGGCAGACACACCTCGGTCTCATCACCAGTGCAGTTTCCCAAGTAGGAACCATCACTCAGTACTTGATTAGTACATGGATGTCATCACTCTGTACTGATTAGTACATGTGAACAACATTCTGCACTGATCAGCACAGAGAGCGCTCGCGACGTCATGGGATGACGTCACATGTGCATGTGGGACTGTCGTACTGTAATCCCTTTGTTAATTGTCTCTCCACAATGCACACTGAAGGTGGTGTGTGGCACACCAGATCTGTGAACAGATCCACCTTCGTGCAATGGCTAGGTATAGCCCATTACAGAGGAGGGTACCTCTCACTGCATTCACCAAGTCAGGATCAGCTGATGCTAATACTCCTAGCGCGAGTTTCCCCACCGCAGTGCGATCTGATGCATCATCGTCGGAAATGTCAATCGCTGCGATGGTTCCACTCGCTTCTCCGTGAGGAACTTCCTCCTCACGATGCTTTTTCCGCGCAGGTTCATTCAACAGAGTCGCGGACAATGAACGCTTCGCTCCAGAAGAAAGCTTTGCTTCTTCCGCCCGATTGTCACGCTCGACAGTCACCGTGATGCGTTTCAAAGGAGCACTGTAAGGAGTTCCCTCCTTACAACTTGAGTCGTAGTCGACAGCGACGCTGTCGATCGAAGACATCTGTACGAGGCTCACCTCGTACAAGTTGCGGCGCTTGGACAATTCTTTACTGCTGAGGCGCGCAGCACCTCAACAACCCAGCCCGCAGAGTGTTCTCTCCTGCGTTCAGTTCTTCCGAACACGGAAGAACATCAAAGAACACAGAAGAATCCAGAGGGATTGGTCGCGTACGCGTTTCTACCTGACCAATCGCTTTACGGGGGATGATGTAATGGGGCTTCCCATTACATGGGTTCTTGTGTACAAAGGGTGTGGGTCACACCCACACGGGTTCTACCACTCTCCAAACCCACCCGTTAACCCATGAACACTCAATGTAGCCAGTTGAATTTTTAGCTAATAAGAACATTCCATTAAAGTTTAATCTCATTGGATGACAGTTGGATTGAACACCCGACTATCCATCGATCGGAGACACCGTAGGAACAACCCATCAGATTTGCATTTCAAACCTTAAGATTTCAATTCACTTCTCATTTTGCACGTTGTCGCGCAAAGCTCCCTTCCTTCTTTTGGACACAGAGTTACCGCTGTGTCCTTCCTCTCACCTGCGCTTCCTCAACGCACGTTTGCGCTGTGTACCGGGCAATCCCGTTACAATCGCCGTTTTCTTATCCGGTTCATGCACAATCTATTGCTTCGCCTGTTATTATGTTCGGTTGACTGTGGTTTGGTTCTTGTACTTTTCTGATTGTGTCCATGTTTTCGAAGTGCAGTGCACTTGGTTTTGAAATTCTCGTGAGTCTGTAGCCTTCGCAATTCGATGCGACAGCTATTTCATGACAGTATCGTATTTGACAGGGTGATGCTCAGTAATGCTTTTACATCAGATGACATTATAAGCGGAACGAACTGTAAACTCTTTGAGGTGGAAATTTAAAACCTCAATCCTTGTATAAAACCTCGTTTCTAAAATCAACTCGGTGATTCGTTGAAATATTGGTCACCAGAACCTCTATTTCAGCCAATAGCAAGCCGCAGGAGTTTTTCTCAGCGTCTCCTGATGAGAACAAAAAAAGAGAAAAGCCAGAAAGCAGCGCCTTCCCCATACAGTTTGCTATATTAAAACTTCAAAGTCGTCCGTGATAATGGAGCAGCCGCACGAGCTCGCGGTCATGAAGGAAGAGGAGAAGGAGTACGTGTTCGTGCTGCGCCAGAGCAGCGGCAGCGCGCCGCCGTCGCCCAAGCAAGCGCTGACCGAGTCGCTTTCGGCGTCGTCCGGCTTCGTCGTGACGTCGCCGACGACGTCCAATTCGTCCTCGGAACGCGACGCCTCGAGCTTCCTGGTGTCGTCCGCATCTGATAACGGCGACGCGGACAACGAGGTCGAGAACGACGAAGGAGAGGACTCGGATGTGTCGATCGAGCTAGAGGCGATGCCCATGGTGCTCCCGTACCTGCCGGCGCTCGACGCGTCGACGCAGATCACCAAGTTCGACGGCTTCAGCGAAGCGATCAACGATGCGCAGCAGATTCTCGACTCGCGTCTGTTAGCGTATTCGCAATACCAGCAAATGGTCGGCGCTTTTTGACAGTGTCGCTCCGTCTTGCTTGGTTGTGCGACCTGATTCTCACGCTTCTTGTCTTTTTCTTGTATGTATGTGATACATGCAGGCCGTGCCAGACCAAGCGCTATTAACGCCTCGCATGGCGCGGTCGGATCGGTTTGTGATGACCGATAAGCAGATCGTGATGGATCGTCCCGTGACGGTGTGTATGGGCTGGCAGCGCGTCTCCGGCGTGGATTACAGCAGCCGCGATTTGCTGCGCGTGCTCGAAGAAGACGGTGTGTCGTACATGCCGCACGACATCGCGTACAGCGTCAAGTACCTCGCGCCTGTGGCACCATTCGGCGACTGCTTGTTTCTGTCCATGGAGCAGCTTTTGTTGTACACGGAAGAGTGTGAGCCGCTGCGTCCGCATGACATCCGTAAGGTGGCGACGAAGTACTTCATGCTGCACTACAACTCGAGCTCGTCGGACGAGAAGAAGAAGATCGAGACGGCGATCCAGAATCTCTATTTCCCATCGCTGAAGGGCGGATGGGGTGTCAGTCCGATTCAAACGCGTCGATTCGTGGCGCGCAAGAGCGACAAAGACCTTCTTTACGCCAAGTGCATTGAGCTTCAAGACCGCGGCTATTCTTGGGGAAAAGCGGCCGAGATGGTGTACTCCCAGTATGCGCAGCCGGTTGTCGATGCGCAGTCCTACTGCGAGTACATGCAGGTCGGCAATGGCGACAACACGCATTTCCTGATCGGCCTAAACTACAGCCGCTCTGGGCTCGTGTCCGTGGACAACGACCCCGACAACTCGCGTGTGGCGTGGGGCGACGACATCGTGCTCGAAGCACTCGCGACGGCGTACCAGCGCGACATTTTCGTCGTCCTTGTGGGCTGCGGCAAGATGTTTTTCCTGCCGCATCGACCACGCGCCGAGGGCGAACTGGACCAGAGCACCAAGTGCCACTCGAAGGGCCATGCGCCATGGTTCCTGTTAATGCGTCTCACTGGAAGCGACCGCGGCGGCGACCACTACGAGCCGATGCTGTGCGAGCGCCTTCGTGGAGATGGCTCGAGCGAATTCGGGTGCATTGGCGACTAGATGCTGCTCTGGTTATTCGCGCACGCTTGACTGCATTTTCCCCTGCCAGCGTCACGTCCGATTGCTCTATTCTCTGCTCTTCTCATCTATCATCGCGAACTCTCTATATCTATGTTTCATGTATAACGAACGAATGCACTCAAGGGTGTCTTAGCCATGGGAACAATTGAACATTTCTCTCTTTTTTCTTTTGTCTTTTTCTCTTTTTAAAAATGCAACCAACCACCAATGGACTTGGACAGCTACGCCAGCCAGCGTCTGGAGAAATGAGAGAAGACACAAATGTGATGGACTTGCACTCGCTCGTTCACTCCAAGCGCCAGCAACAAATATATTGAGAACTCAACATGCTTGTTCTTTCAACGGTAGAAGTCGTGCGGCGTCCATGGTCATTTAACTCGGCCGGCAGCAGCAATAGGACTGTGGAGAGGGAGGTGGGACACCACGTGCGCTTAAGCACCGATGGTGTCGAGGCTCTTCTCCCATCGCTCGATGTTGCCTGGGAGCTTCGACCACTCATCGAATTCGTCATCGAACAACGATGGGATGGCGTCCGAGGTCGAGGTCGAGGCAGGGGCGGCAGCTATTCGTAAAAAGATACCAGACCAACCAGAACGTTAGTCCTCCCTTCGTGGACTGCATATATACATACATGCGCTTGCTCAAACGTACCGATGGCTTCAGGGGCCTTCTTCGATGGCTTGAGCTTGAAAAGAAGGACGATACTGGAGTAGATGCCCAAAGTGGCCAACACAATCTATACACAAACATATCAATTACAATCGCAGTGAGTATACACGTCGACACCATCGTGCTTATCTCCCTCTTCAGCCAAATCCTTTCTCCATGTGGACAACGAGGGAGGGAGGGAGGGGGGACATTTTTTTGCTCGGCAAAGGAATTTCTCCTTTTTCCTGGACTTCGTGACGCACCTGGTAGTCCTGTGGCAAGACAGCGCGGACCTTGGCCTCGAAGCCCGTTGGTGGCGGGCCGCCGTGGCCGTGGCCGCCGCTCATCAGGCGCGCCTGGATGGTGTTCTTGGGCTTGGCGGCCGCGGAGGCTTTCTTCAGCAGGTGCAGCATCGTGGTTGCTTCTCGTTCGGGCTTTCGGGACTGTCACGCAGAAGCAAAAGGCGGCGAAAGGGGGGGAACGCAGACCGGCGGCCAGCTTTTGCCCACACACTCCATCCAGCAATTTCCACCAATCAGAACATTTAAACATCTATCACACCAATCACATTGCGTCGATGCACACTTTTTTCTTGCAAGCTGTCGCACTTTAGAGGAGATAGAGAGTAGTTTGAACCGCAACATCGGACTTTAGGGGAGAAGCGCTGTACGACCAAAATGGCGCGTTTCAGCGTTCCGCATTCTGGGAAATGGTGGGCAATGACGATGAGATGCAGCAGCTCGCGCAGTTGGTGCGCATGTTCCGCGCGCGCGACGGCGACGCGACCCATCGCAACGGAAGCAACGACGAAGATAATGCCACCAGGCAGGCGTTCGCCATCGTGTCGGCCATTGGAGCCGAACGCATGAAGGCCATGCTCGTCGATCGCCTTGCCGCGCAGACAGCCGTGGGGCAAAATCAGTACGAAGACCACGAGTTTCTCGACGCGTTCCAGGCCGTGTTCTGGGCGTTGCATGCGCCGAGCAATGTTCGCGAAGGCGAGCAGTGGAGGAAGAACGTCTTTTTGATCATCATACAGAGCATGCATGCGCAGAATGCTCCGAATGCGTTGGCGGCTGCGATCTTGAGCGTCTTGATGCGTGAGTTGCACCACTTGAACGTTACGGATTTGCCGGTGATTATTGAAGAACTTGTGCGCGGCGTTCTGTTATGCCAGCAATTACAGCGTGTCCGCCCTGCAGAGGGGCTCGTGGTATTCTACTCTATCGAGTTGCTCCCGCAATTGCTGCTTCGTGTGGCGCAATGCCCCCTACTGGAACTAGATGAGTCGATGATCGACCAGTGTTCCGGGTTGGCGTACAAAGACAAAGTTCTCGCGAAGCTGTTTGCGCTGGCGTGGCCGAAGCGTTTCTTCTTGCAAGTGGTCAAAACTTTTCGAGATTTCAATTTCAACGACGACCAGGAGCGAGAACTTTGCGGCAAGATCTTTCGTGAAGTGAACCGAGAAATCTTCAATGAAGTGCGTGATGGAAGCAACCAGAACGACAACTTGGAGTCACTCCCGATAATTTTCTACAACGTCGTGCTGCTCATTGGGAGAACGAAGAACGAGTTTTGCAAGCGACTACTGATGAGCATGTTGCTACGAAAATGTGATGCTGTTGCCGGTAGTAGTGCGGCAATGTATGCTGGACAACGATCTTCAACTTCACACGCGACGTCCATGAATAATTCAAGCTCTGCGCGTGAGCTTAAAGTGCTCTTGTCGACGATGATGTACCATGCCGACCTCGCGCTAAAACACGATGAAAGTATCGCAAAAGTGTTTTTGGATGAGTATGAGCTTCGCGTGAGCGATCTCACATCCTTTGATGTCGGTCTGCTCCTCACGATCGCAACGCTAGAAAAATATGAAACACGCGTGAGCACGTTCCTTGTGAGCAAGGTAACGCAATCGTATACGACTGAGCGTTCTTCTCCAGGTATGTGCTTTGCCTTTCCATTGCAGCAAATGGTATTTTGCTTGACACTCATCAAGATTCTAACGTGTCTTGTTGTTATACAGGATATGCTGGAAACGACTCGACTGGCGTCGCCACGAGAGCTGCGTTTTTGGACACCATCGTGAATCCGCAAGATGGAAGCTGGAGCCCAGTGACGCAGCGCATGGTGCATTTTGGATTTCTTCTCATGATGCACAACGGAGGAAGCCAAGACGATGCTACTGCTGCTAGTCAAAGTAAATCAAGTGTTTGCAAGGGACGATCCGACAAGACAGAGGTTCCTTGGGTTGACTTTGCGATTCGAATTATCTTGGGGTGTTTTCAGCATCATGTTTCTGCGCGTGAGAAGATTATTGATCAACTGGTGAACTCAATTATTGTACAAGACAGACTGCGATCAAGCTCTTGGCGAGAATTACCAAGCGGCATCCGTTGGATATTGACCACAAGCTGACAAGTCGACTACAAGAGTGTTTAGAATATGTGACGCACATGACGCCTCAAAATGCGCGACTGCTGTTCTCCTCCTTGAGCCCTTTATTGAAGGTCCGCCCAAACATCAAAAGCTTTTTGATATTGACACTTCGCAAGGCAATGTTTCGAAAAGACGAAGAGTCGAGAATGATTGCAATTATTGGGTTCTCATTTCTTCTGTGCCTATCGTCGACAGTGTTCAGGCGAAGCAGCACGCTCACGCAGTTATACTCTCAAAACACGACCATCCTGCTATCCCAAGGTGTACAAGACGGATCGGTCGACAGTGAGATTGCAACGCAAGAGCATGCAAACGCGGTTGTAGCCGAAGATTTATACCGCCAGTTCTGTGGTATTTTCAAGCGAGCGTTCCAGCTTCAAACCAGAGTACGTCTCGTTCTGTACGCAGAGCTTGATAAAGTTTTCCGCGAATGCCCAACCCTCCGGCCATCAATTTTGGAACTCGCGTTTCAGCACTACTTGAAGTATTACGACGATAACGAGTCCATTCTCCCGCCATTGAAAGTCGACAGTTGCCTTGCTCGAAAGCGTGGGTTGTATGAAGAACCGCTCGGATACTTGCTGCACGTGCTCCTCATTTGCGTCTCCGAGATCAAGAAGGATTACGTTGGCGAAACTGAGGTAGACGACATGGTAGGAGACGACGACATTCCTGCGACACAAACGGCTGGAGCTCAGAAATCGTTCGACACTGTGGAGCGAAATATTTCCGTCTTGATGGAGCGAATGAAGAGATGCGAGCTCACAGATTTTGAAATTGACAAGAATCTGTCTTTTGCTGCTCAAACGGCTATGGGCCAATCCAACCAGCGGCTTGCAAAGATATTGCTCGATATCTGGGAGGTGTGCATGAACTGGACAATCGTGTCTTTCGGTGGCATAAAAATGGATGAAAATACGTGGGGTGCGCTCATTCATTATTTGGAAATGCATAAATGGTTGAAGTCAAGAGTCAAGGAATCGGAAGAGAAAGTGAAAGGTTCAGATGGACCTGATCGCAAAAGGGGAAGGCCGTCAAGTAAACAAAAGGCTCAAGAAATTCAAGCGACGACCAGTGAACAAGGATCAAGCCAGCAAAGCTCCAAGGATGATGATTATGCGTCTTTCTTTGGTGAGCACGCATCATTCAGCTGCGGGCTATTGCTATCGCCATCTACCATTGTGTCAGTATTGACCTTCAGTCTCAGCAAAATTCAAGCGGCTGTGTCTGTTGTCACTAGAGACGACGAAAATTTGCTACTGTTCATGCTTGAAAAAGCAGCGGCTATGGTGGGGTTAGCACAGCAAGGCGCAAGTTCTTCGTCCAGCCTTTTCAACCAGAAAGGCGTGCTTGTGGGTGAAAGCAGAATTTTGATCGATCGCCTTGGTGCGATTGTGTTCGGAATTTTCTACGTTTGCCATACAATGGAAGTTCCGAACACATCTGGTACAGGCAAGCGAACCGCAAAGGATGCTGGTGGACATCAAAGTCTTCTTGCAGAGATTCGCTATGAGTCCCTGAGGGTGTTTGGAGTAATTGTGGGCGTTTGGATGACGAAGGCAAATGAAGAAGCTTCCGACTGTTTGGCTTTTGCATTGTCAAATGCTGGTTTCCAAGACGAAGATGAACTGATTGGAGATGGAGATGCCACGAAGCTAGAAAACTGTGCTACTGCGATCCAGACACTATTTGATGCAATGATGCTGAAGAATATGGTACGAGAAGGGTTATTGGTGTTGGATATCGTGAAAGCTATTTGGTGCAAAACTCCTGCTCGACTCATTGGAAAATATGAATCATGGATGAAACGTGCCATTCTGCGAAACAATTTTTCATCGCAAAAATTGCTCGAGAGTATGGTACACATGTTCCTTCGGCCACATCCCGAGATTGGTTTACTAACCAGTCTGGCGCTCCAGTTGACAAAAGGGTTGCTGCATTACTGCAACGGTGGTGACAGAAATGGTGATGCAACTGAGCATGCGAACGTCCCAGACCGATTGAATCTCGATCGCTTTGATGAAAAATGCATTTTGACCTCTGCAGCGGCGGTGTTGTTAAGATGTGAAGACGCAACAAGCGAACTCGAGGGAACAGTAAAAGAGTTTGATGCACAGCAGCGCCGGCAGACAATGAAGCTGAAAGAAGACGAGTCAATCTCTTGCAATTACTGGAAGATGAAACAGGTGCATCAGTGCTAGATCTTGCAAATGCTGCGTCAAAGACCCAGGCAAGATACAAAGGGATTTGTAGAACTCTATTTGAGCTTTGTGGGATCCTCATGCCGTTTGTGATGATGGATCTGAACAAAATTGCTGTGTCAATTCGCGTCATTCGATTGATTGGTCGGTTGTACAAGCTTCTCGTTGTCATGGTGAATTGCAAGTTACGGCGAAAAGATTCCTCGCTGCCAAAGTATCTTCAACGCTTGTTTGACCGAGTTGCCAGCGAGCTGACCCCGACGCTGCTCCAGTATATTGCGTGCATTCATGAAGAAGGGAAACGAGCTGCTCTTACAGGCACTTTGAAGGCAAAAGCAAAACAGTCAAACGCGACTGCGCAGTCGAAACTGATTCCTGACGTGATTTTCCAGATTGAGCAGTTTGATGTCACATTGATCAAACTTTCCAAGCTATGCAAGGTGAGGTATCCGTTCCTTATTTGGCGAGAAAATGTGTGTGTGTTTTTATGAGTACTACTGACATGTCACTTGTCAATGCAGGAGCGAGATTTCAGTCAATGGATTCGCCTACGCCAGTCACGTGACTTCCGTTTCAATCGAGACCTTATAAAGAAACAAATGAGAGTGGACGAAGCTGAAAAGCGACGCTACATGGAGGCTGGTGAGGCTCATGATTCAGGAAACGAAGATACAAATGAAGAGGTGCTCGCAGACACCGCTGAATTGTCAGATAATGTTGAAACGGAGAGTGCCGAAGACGGAGACACATATGGCGAAGAAGAGGAGGCCGTTGGATCCGCGAGAAAACGATCACGACAACAAGTTGAAGAAGACAACGAGTAATTTGTCAAAAAGGCTAATTTAATATTTACAATCCTGTGGTGGAGATCAAGCTTACTCTATGCGATCGATCTAATCCTCTCTGCTGCGAGCTGAGTTTCCGGCAAGCTCGCTTTGCCAATAGAGGAGATTGTCGTCGAGATGTTTCATGCATTGGGAAAGCTCCACCTTGGGAAGCTGACAAATCGCATTGAAAAGTGGTCGAACAATGCCAATGATGAAGCCAGCCTGCATCTCATCCAGCGGAATTGGGCTCTCGCGGTCGCAGCCGAAACTCACAGGCGTCAAAGCGTCCACATGAGCATTACCTCGGACCAAAACACATAATCAGTTGGGCGTACCACGTCGTGAACAATCGCAGCGAGAATAGCGGCACATTTGGTTCGAGGAGAAAACGACTCGCCAAGTCCAGTCGGCGTGAGAAGGTGATGAATACTTTGCGCGACGTCCGCGGCATGTACGGCTACAAGATTTCAGCATTGCATCTCACGTTAGTGATGACGATTCATCAAAGGATTGAGCTGCTCTTAGTCCCTACCATTGTGGTACGGATGGCTGTGGTACTTCAGTTCAATTCTACGCAAACGAAAAGCAAAGAATTAAGGCGAGAGGTAAGTTGCCAACGAACCGATGAAGCCATGAGCAACAGGAATGTGGGTTTGAAGAGAGTTGCTGCGGCGATGCTGGACAACGCGAGCCACGAGCGACGCGTTCCACCGACTAGGCTCCGTAGTGCGTCTGTTCTTCTCGGCCGGGTACATCGCAAGTAGACAGCGTCGCACCAAGCTCGTCCGGCGCACGGTGGTGCGAAACGTTTTGGCGCATTCAGCTTCGTGGATAAAGTTCTGGATGAAAAAGTTCTGCATATCCTCGTCAAAGACGTTCGCGTGTGAGAGAAAAAGCTGCTGCATCTCGTCTTCGACCTGCTGCCATGTTCCGCAACAGAGGAAAACGAAAGTCACGATAAAGAATAAAGACGTTCGAAGTCATGAACCAGAACCAACGCACCCCACGCGACGATGCGCTCGACTCGAGCGCTTTTGCAAAACCTGCAAGGATCTGGTCCACTTCGTCTTTTGTGACGATGATCCCAGCGCTACCGTCGCCTTGGTCACTCGAAGTTGAAATCGAAGTCGGCGAGCTGCTCGAAGCTTGTTATTGCAACTTGCGCAGCAGCGCCATCGCGATTTCAATCGACGCATCCGCGGTTCCCAGTGACGCATCGCCTCCATCTTCATTGCTCTCGTCTGTATCACTGTCTTCACCTTGCACAGACACCATGCCACTTGGCTGAGTACTGTGTGGAAGCTTGGGATGGACCCTCGTGTTACCTGGAGTGCTACAAGCTGGTGGTGGAGCCAATGAACTGCGCTGGGTGATCCTACCCGCAGGCAGTGGGGACCTCGATGCCTCTTGCTTCTTCTCTCTTGGAAACGAAACGCTGCCATCCTGTGGGGCTTCTCCAACAACGAGATCGGTTGCACACTGACCATCGGCGACTTGTTCTGTACGCATTGGGGATTGCGATGTGAGAGCTGCAGGTACGTCTCGTATCATCGCTGCTCTCGTCTTGGATCTCCGTTCCCAATCACGAAGCACTGCTTGCTATGTTGGGTGCAGAAAAGTCTGAAAGGGTGTGTCCTTTGGACAGCGTTCGCGTCGTCCTTTTTGCCTCTTGGCTGCAGTTGCTTCAATAAAGTCGCCCGTCCCCCCACGTGTCGTGAACGAGCAGCCGCCGCTGAGAATGGGGGTGCGTCAGACAACGAGATGGAAGAAAAGCAAAGCGCGAGCATGAACGCAAGCATGAACGACATGTTGTCCCCTATCCCCCTCATCGACCAAGACAGCAACTTCCTGCTCTGATACACTCGGTGCGACTATTTATACGTCAGCACACAAATCCAACGAAAATGGAAAAGAAAACGGCCCCAGACGCTAAAGAAAGTCGCGGTGCACGATCTCTTCCTCCAGATTAAACATCCTGTTCTGTTCAGATTCTCCCATTTTGCTGCTCTGGGCTGGCAAAATCTGACTCGGAACACCTCGGGCTTGAAGTGGGAGGGGTACACTGAAAGAGCGCAGCGTGTGATCCAAGTCCTTTGCAATCTTCCACGGAACAGCAGGGGTCACTTGACAATGGAACAATCGAGTGGACCTGGGTCGACGATTGATAATGGGTTGGCATTTCAAGGCTTTCTGTAGCAAAGGACACTTCATTGTCTCCAATATCGCTAAACCAAGAAGAGCACGAGGCGTCCTACAATCCACCACGGCATCCGAATGAGAACATGAAAAAAAGGCAAAATGCACGGCATGAAGCAAGTAGTGGGCGATCCTTTATTTTCGAATAATGAAGAGACAAGGGCGAACACAACAGCGAGGTTGGCGATCCGCGAGCATGTGATTTCAGTTAAGAAAGACGCCGCGCATCCGACGCCGCTGCCTTCGACCCCTGCAACCATGGAACTAAAGAACTGTTACTGGATGATGACGGTGAAGACGAGCGATGGTCGTCGTCGTCTCCCTCCACTCAGACTCAGCAGAGAAGGTTCTTAGACAGCTCCAGCCTGCTTGGCACGCAAAGCGGCGTAGTAAGCCTTCATTTCTTCTCTCTTTTGAAGAGCGCGACGGTGCGTTCCCAACTGTGAAGCAACACGCAGAACAAAGCGCATACAGGTGAGCATTTTTCATTATCCAAATTCAACCGCAAAAGATATAGCAGCAAGAGGCAACGTACTCTCTTCTTGGAGAACTTGTAGATACGCTTTTCCGCCGACGAACCGCCCGACTTGATCATATCGAGGATGCGCTTCTCGTATGGCATCAAACCAACGACCTCACGCACGACGCTGCGAACGAGCTTGGTCTTCTTGCCAGCACGCTACAGGGCAACAATATAAACAATCACGTCAACACATCTCTATCATTGACCATCGATTGAACGATCCACCGCAGCAGCAGCAGCTTGAGCAACGATCCCATCTCTCATGATGTTTCTCGCTCGTCTCTCTTTCTCGGGTGCTGATTGATGGCTGCACGCTGTAAGGTCGTCTGCATCCAAACTGTATGATTAATAGCTACCACTGTTGATCCGCAACGTCGCTGCTGTCAACTGTATTCAATGACTTTCTCCCGAAAGCAGCTTTGTTGCTGTTGTTGGGTGCATCGGTGCATTATTGGCTGTAAGCGGTTCTGCGTTGCGTTGTGTTATTGGTGCATGCTGTGACTCCAACAAATCTGGTTGGATCGCTGTCAATTGAGCACAATAACCCGGTCGTTGGCGGTGCACCAGTATGTCGATAATAGATAGCCCCGCTGCTGTTGTTGTATTCGCCGCATTCGCTGGACCACGATCGCTGAGAAAGAGATAAAGATCGGGAGACGTCGCAATGATGGATCGATCGCTGCTGTCACGAGCTGCTGCTGCTGTGCACAGAAGATGCAGTAACTTACGCCCTTGCGGGAGGCTGGACGAGCAGCCACCTGCTTCTTGGTGACAGGGAAACCCTTGTTCAAACCCACGGCGATACCAGTCGACGACATATTTGCTTCAGAAAGTCTTAAAGAATCGAACTGCTTATCGCGGCGCGCTTCCCAATACCTGTGCCTGCGCCAAGACCACCACCCTCACGCTCCACCGCCAAGACCAACCATTCTCGCTCCGCGGGCTATGGGACCGCCGGTCACGGCATGAACCGGTCCCAACACGGTCTCAACCCTGACAGATGGCGTGGACCACATGAATCACACCCGTTTCCAGAAACGGGTGGGTTTGGCGAAGATCAACGGGTTGGCAACCCTGAGATGGCCCAAATAGGTAAACGGGTTTGATTGAGTTTCAATTTTGTCAATGGTCGCGACAATATTAAGAGAGTAAATCATATTATACAGATCATGCAGTTATAGAAGTCATATTTCAATGCATTCTATATGTATGCTGCCACTTCGATCCAGCTCTTTTTACGTGAGTATGTAGTTCCACAGTGTCTTTACTGACGAGCTCCTCCCTGCCATACAGTTCAGGCGATGACCATCAAACGCTGCAGTGCACTGTGTCAGTACAGCTAACGCCCTGAAAACGGACCCATGACATCATGGGGATGACCAACCTGACGCAAACGCGCAGACTCAGAAACACACCCGCACGAGCCTCGGGACATGGGCCAGCAGCGCGTTTGACTCGCTCTTTGTATGGTGCCTTAGCCCAGCATCCAACGCGGTTGTTGACTCCTCCGACGTGTCTATATCAGCGCTTTGCCTTCGCCATTTGTCCACCACCGCCTCTCACCCTTCGTTGGCTCTGGGCATTCGCGCATTTTCCACGCCGAACCAACTTTCCGCCGGTCCTCCTCTGAAGATGGCGATCCTCAAGCCGGACCACGAGACCGCGGCTGCCGCGGACGTCAAGAACAACGACCAGCAGGTCGAGCGCGTGCTCGCGCAGGCGGGCTTCACGCACGTCGAGGGTGCTCCGTCGCCGCTGCCGCTCGACCTGCCGCAGTTCTCCATCAAAGATTTGCGCGCCGCCATCCCGCCGCACTGCTTCGAGCGCTCCTTCCTGCGCTCGACGTACCACCTGATCAAGAACGCGGCCATCTGTGCCGCGCTCTTCTATGGCGCGTCGTACATCGATGCGACCCCGGGCTACGCCAAGTACGTGCTCTGGCCGCTCTACTGGTTCTTCCAGGGCAGCTACCTTACGGGCATCTGGGTCATCGCGCACGAGTGCGGCCACCAGGCGTACTCGGCGTCCGAGACCGTGAACAACGTCATCGGGCTCTTCCTGCACTCGGCGCTGCTCGTGCCGTACCACAGCTGGCGCATCTCGCACCGCCGCCACCACTCCAACACGGGCAGCTGCGAGAACGACGAAGTGTTCGTGCCCGTGACGCGCTCCGTGTACGTGGCGTCGTGGAAGGAGAACGTCGAGGACTCGCCACTGTACAACCTGTACAAGATCATATTCATGCTCACGGTCGGCTGGATGCCCGGGTACCTCTTCTTCAACGCTACGGGTCCGTCCAAGTACATCGGCAAGCCGCGCTCGCACTTCAACCCGTACGCTGCCATGTTCAACGACCGCGAGCGCTGGATGATCGTGCTCAGCGACATCTTCTTCGTGGCCGCGCTCGCTACGCTCGGCTATTTGGTGGCCGCGTTCGGCTTCGTGACGATGCTCAAGATGTACTTTGTACCGTATTTCATCGTGAACGCGTACCTGGTGCTCATCACGTACCTGCAGCACACGGACACGTTCGTGCCGCACTTCCGTGAGGGCGAGTGGAACTGGCTGCGCGGCGCGCTCTGCACCGTCGACCGCACCTTCGGGAGCTATCTGGACGGCGTGCTCCACCACATCGTGGACACGCATGTGACGCACCACATCTTCTCCAAGATGCCGTTTTACCATGCCCAGGAAGCCACCGAGGCACTCAAGCCGATCCTTGGTCGCTTCTACCTCAAGGACGAGACACCGATCCTGCGCGCGCTCTGGCGATCGTACAACTACTGCAAGTACGTCGAGGACGACGGCAAGGTCGTGTTCTACAAGAAGACGCTGTAAGTGGAACGAGATACGTGATAGCAGCACAGGAAGTATGTCTCTCTGTTGTTAGCAGCATGTATGGTTTGCTCTCTATTCTCTTAAGTAATTTGTGATAGTTTGTTACTCTTTCATCCGCGTTCTACCTGCGTTCTACTTGCAAGAAAGAGTGCCTATTGCTCTACCTGCGTCACGTCACGCGTTGCTTTGCTGCGGAAGAATTTCGCGACGCGAGAGGACGAAGCGATCTGGTGGGTAGTAAGTAGCACAAGAGCGTGGCTTAGCTGCATACTATCTTCGAGTAGGAGAAACACATTAGAAGGCACTGACCTGCTTCCTCGTATTGGCTCTTGGTCTCAGTCGATTATTGACGTCGTTGGAGAGGATGGGCGTGACAAGCCCAGGCGATTTGGTCTTCGCTGCTGCTGGTGATTGCTTCACATTGGCGACCGGAGCCTCATAACGCGAATGGCGTCGTTGCGCCGTACTGATCAGCGTCTCGAGTGCGTCATTCAGGTACTGCATCTCGGCCAAGTGGGCACGAAGCTCGGCGTCGTCTTCTACTTCGTCGTTGTCCTTTCTGTCATCATGTCGAATTGGAGATGGCGGCGAAGAAGAAGCAAATGCGACCACATCATCCACTCGATTGCTACTACTTCTACTTCTACGAGGCGTGGGGTTCGTGTCATGTGGTGACGAAGACAAGTTGTCTGGGGTGCGATACTTGAGCATCTTGTACTGAAACACCTTGGCGCGACGCATGCATCCTCCGCAAAAGCGACCAAACACCAGCACGAGCACGAGCCCCAGACCGACAACAATGGTGCAGATGCGTGTCACGCGGCGCCAGAAATGGCCGTCGGCAGCGAGCGCATTGAATGTGCTTGTGTCAAACATGTCGATCGTAATGTCCACCTGAGATGGACGCCCGATCATTGTGTCTACCGCAGAACCCGAGTCTTCGTCCAGGACAAGTGCAAACGAACGGACCTGCTCGAATGTTGCCTGCGTGTCAGTGACGCTTGTTGGCAGCACGTCAACAACGATCGTGGCCGTTTGCTGATCTCTTGAAAACTGCACGACGCCGTTTGTCATCATAAAGTCCACCTGTGGTCGCGCGGATCGCGCCAGTGTCGAGTACGAGATCTGGCCGCTGCCGCACTTGGAATTCGAGCGCTCGACAGCGAGTGAGACTGCAATCCTTTCTTTCTCGCGCTGCTGCACGCGAGTCGCGTTGGCCTGGAACGCGATAGTGTCGACACACAACGGGAGATTGGTGCCTGACATTGTACTCAATTTGTGAATGTACGAGGATCCTAGTGGTGGTAATGCACTGATGATGCGGTGCTTGTCTTGAAAGCCGTACCCGAGGACAAACAACGACGAGCCTAGTGGATCCGCTGCTGCAATCCCCAGCGCCTGATCATGACCTGGCAACCCGATCTCTCGACTCCACTCATTTATTCCACCAGAGGACGAGATGCGCACGACCACAAGCTGCTCCATCGTGTCTGTGGTGAGGAAACCGGCGTCGGCGAAGCCCAAAATCGCAAACGCTTCGCTTTGGCTGCTGGTGTTGTTGCTGGCAGAAGCAGTCGTGTTTGTCGCGATGCGCACAATCCCCTCCGCGCTGTTGGCAGCTGTTGAGACCCTCTGGCGGATCCATTCAACGTCGCCGTTCTCACTCTTCATTTTCGCGACCAGCATCTGGTAGCTGCATGTCGTCGATTTCCTTGTCTTCTTGTTTGTTTTCTGGCAAAGTGCCGCGTATATTTGCGTCTCAGACTCGAACGTCGAGAGCCATCCGTCCGTGGTACCAGTGATCACAAGTGAACCTGCTTCGTGATGTTGTCCTTTATCGCTCGCCCTTGCTCCTTCAAAGGAGAGCGCTATCCCACAATTGCCTCGTTTTGCAGAGACAAAGGAAGAGCCACGTATTCGACAACGAGCTGCTGCTGACGAAACCAAAGAAGATGGAGAAGCACCGAGTTGTGTTGTCCACAGCGCAAGTCCCGTTTGCCCATCCAATTTACGCACAAAGAGATCGCCTGCACGGACGCTGCTGCTGTTTGCTGTGGTGCTTCCTCCGCGCAAATCGCCCTTCGTATCGCCAATGATGTAGAGATTGCCCGTCGTAGCGTCTACATCGAGGTCAAACACGCGGTCGTCGGATTGCTTGGACACCTCATGTAGCCATCTCTGGTTGCTCGTCGACACGTCCAAGGTGAGCACGAATCCAGCATTGCATTCATCGTTCCACGGCGATAAAGTAGAAGATGCTGCTAATGCTGGGGCTGCTGTGGACCTGTGCTGCGCTTCACAATTCGACGTGGCCGAATCTCGTCCTTGAGACAGTTTGCCTGACGAAAACCCCGTGATGTACACGTTGACGCCGCTTGGGTCCACACGAATGGACGTCGGCTCGTCTTGCTGTGGTGTACCTACGACTTGCTGCCACACAATATTCCCCCACGAGTTTATCTTGACAGTGACAAGATCATCGTCGTTAGCTTCACCTCTGTTCGGATCCGTCGCTGCTGCCGCCACAAATATATGATGATTGCCCCCGTCGTTATCGTCGTCATTCTGGTTGTTGCTCGTTGCCAGCACGATGATGCACTCCGAGCGTGACGAACCTACCAATTGTCGCCAGAACGGCTCCCCTGTCGGCGCATATTTCGTCACGTATAGCAGCTTTGACGACGTCTTCATGTCGTCAATACACCCGCCAACGAGCAAGTTGCCATCGCTGTCGACAGCGATGCTGGACGCGTACGGTTCTGCATCTCCACTTCGCCATGACAGTTCCGTGAGTCCAGCAATGACTCCGCTCGAGCTGCAGCATGCCAAAAGTGACACGAACGGCACCATGCACGCAGTTCTTCTGGACATAGAGGCAGTGCACCAACCTCGTCGTCGCCGTCTGCCTCTGCGTATTGACGTTGTTGCCTCCATGCTACTCGGCTCGGCAGGAGTCTGATTAGTTTGTCAGCGCCTTCAGATGGCTACATGTAGCCATGTTGGATCTCCACGAGAGGTGCTCTTCGTTTCCTGGACGCGACCGAAAGTGCAGGTAAGGGCACGACACTCGAGACGCTTTAGTCCATTTGCGTCACGCGACCAGAACCGATATTCTTCTTGCATTCTCCTTCCACTGCTGCACGTCAAGGTTCTATTTCCGACAGCTAATACTGCGTGGACCACGAATAGCACAAGCAGCACCAGAACTGTGTGAAACATGCCAAAGTCATGGCTAAAGAGAGAACTACGAACCTATATTTACCTGGAGAGTGTCTCTGCAGCGCGCTCGTCGTCCTCACTTTCCCTCTCCTCTGCTATTAATCCAATCTGTGTGCATCTATTACGAAAATCTGTCGTCGTCCACCTTTTCTCTTGCAGCGGACGCATTTTAATCAAACCATCGCTCGCGGGGTTGCTCCTGGGCATCGTCATTACGCGCGGCGACGGGCTTCTCGCCGAAAATCTCGCGCTTGTAATTTCGCACGAGCGCATCAAACGATTCTTCCTGCTCGATCTCCTTCGCTTGCTTGCGGTCCCTGCGCGACTCGGTCTTGACCTTCTTGTTCTTCTTCTCGGCCTTAGTCATGCTGCCACTTGGGAGCGACGACGCGACCTCATCGACATCGGTACGTTTTCTCTTCTGGCTTGGAGCCTTGCTTGGGACGATGACCTCCTTCTTTGGTTTCTTCACAGCCTTGGCGCCGTCGGCACCTTCGACGGCTTTTTCGCTCTTCTCCAAAGCGCGTGCTTTCTTCGCCTCACGTTGACGTTGTCCACGGGACTTTTTCTCAACCACAGTCGTCTCAGCACCTTCTCCTTGAGCTTCCCGGAGCGCCTTCTCTTCTTCTCGTCGCTTTTCAGCGTCTTGCTTACGCTTTTCGCGCAACTTCAATTTGCCGTGATTTTCAAGCGCAAACTCGACGATAAGACGCGACTTCTCGCTCTCCTCCAAGGCACCTCCCTTTTTATCGGTTTTGGCACCCGCAGCATAATGCGTGAATGCTGGGTTGTTGTTGATCTTTCGAAGAGCAGCCAAGGCGTGAGTGTGCTCCGCAAACTCCACGAAACCGTACCCTCTGGAGCGCGCTTCCTTACCGGCCTTGGCGGTCTCGGTATCACGGACAATCTTGGCCATCTTCACCTTCACTGGCACCGCATCGTTCTTTGGGAGCAATTCCAACTTGACTTCCGAACGATCAACATTCTTTTCACGCAAACCAGCGATGGCACCATCGCGGAAAATCTCCTTGAGTTTCTTGTCGTCGACTGACGAGCTAATGTTACGCACCGAGAGACGCACAGGCGAGACAAAGTACATCGGGTTCTTGAGCTTTTCTTTCTTTTCACGAATCGCACGGCGACGCTTGTCGATATCCATCTTTGGCAGCATCAATTCCTCGTCCGACAGCTTGTTCACGTTGATCGTGCCTTCGTAAGCCAAGTACATGTTGCGCTTGTCTTTCTTCTTGCGCTCGTTGCTGTTCTCCGTCGTGAGGCGGTCGGCATCTTCCTTGCCAACAGCGCGAGTGAGAGAGAGCATGCGACCATCCAGCATAAGCGCGTCACCATCGGCCAAAGCGGACAATGTGAACAAGTTCTCCTTCTTAGCCTTGCCCTTCTTGTTCTTCTTTTGATCTTCGCGATCTGCGGCAAGCTGTCCTCTCGCGAGGACACGGTCAGCAACAGTGCTATCCTTGAAACGAACAAATGCGACACCCTTGGACAGACCCGAGCCGTAGTCGTACACGATTCGTGCGTACTCCACAGCACCGAAAGTCGAGAAAAATGCCTTCAGACCATCTTCCGTCGTCTGGAACGACAAGTTACGAATGAAAATCGTGCGGTATCGCTGCTCCTCCGTGTCCATCTTTGGACGCGAGGGCTTCTCTTCGTCGTCGCTATCATCATCTTCGTCGTCTTCTTCTCCTTCGTCGTCATCAGTGCCTTCACCGTCGTCTGATCCTTCGTCACCAGACTCCATTTCCAGCTCGTTGTCGTGACCCTCACCATCGACGTCTTCATCGTCGTCATCGTCGTCAGGTTTGACTTGCATGTCCTGTTGCGCCTTCTGCTGTTCTAGGTATTTCGACTTGGCGAGCGCAAAATCGACAATCATTTCACGGCCCTTAATCTTCACACCGTTCAGCTTCTCGATCGCCTGTCTGGCATCGTTGATGTCACGGAATTGCACAAAACCGAAACCACGGGAACGACCGACCGCGTCAGGGGCCGCATTGTCCAGGTCTTCCACTGGCATGCGCACCACACGGGCTTCGAAAAGAGGACCGTGGACTTCAAATGCCTTTTCCAAATCGCTATCGGTCGTCTGGAATGCCAAGTTACGTACAATCAGGCGCAAGCCTTCGTTTTCCTTGGCGTCATTCGCGCCACTGGCCAGACACTTCACCTTAAGCATCGCACCCTTAAAAATGTGGTGGTCCAGCTTCTTGATCGCCGTGTCAACGTTGGCGAGCTTCTCAAACTGCACGACGGCAAACTTCTTCTGGGTCTTGTCTTCCTCCTTAAGTTCGATCTTCACGGCCATACCGATCTTCTTGACCTTTTTCGCAATGTGCTTTTGCGTGACCTCGGCACCGAGTCCGTAAATCACGATGGATTTTTGTTCTACCGAGGCATCGTCATTCTTGCGCTGCTGCAATTGGCGCAAGAACTCACGGTGCATGCGTCGGCGCGCATTTCGCTCGCTTTGCACGTGGCCATCCTCGTTGACCTTGGGAGTCGCCGCAGCAAAATTGGGCTTGTCCGCGACAGCGGCGGGCGTCTTCTGTGTAGATGCTGGAGCAGCCTTCTTCTTTGACTCCTCCTGTTTGACTTCCTCCACTGATTCCGGTTCTGCTTCTTGCTCCACCCTTTTGTCCTTCTTCTTCTTCTCCTTCTTGTCTTTCTTTGAAGCTTTGTCTTCAGCCTTCACACTTTCTTCTTCCTTGACTTCTGCAACCTCCTTCTTGAACTTCTTTTCCTTCTTCTCCTTCTTTGGTTTCACGTCTTCGTTTTCCAGCGGAATGTACTCCTCCGCTTCTGTCTTTGCAACAGGTGTGGCTTCTTCCTCCTTTTGCTGCTGCTGTGGTTGACGCGGCTGTGCGGACGCGTTCTCGTGACGCTTGCCCTTTTCACGCGCAATTTCTACACAAACACACACGCACAAAATACATGTTGTCAGATACGCACAGTACAGACCAATACAGTTTCGTGACTTATGTGGCTTATACATACCAAGACGCATACGACGGCCCTGCAGTTCGTGCCCATTGAGCTTCTCCACAGCGTACACGGCATCATTTTCAATCGCGCTATACGTCACAACAACAGCAAAAGCGCGCATCAGTTAAGCCACACACACCAGTACCAATAAGCGCAATAGCAGCAGCGCATTGTGCATCACGTACAATTTGACAAACGCGAAGCCGCGCGTGAGCATGTCGCTCTTCTTCTTGCCCTTGTCCTTGATCACATCGACCTTCTTGACGGGCCCGATGTCGCTGAACACCTGCTCGAGCTCCTCCTGCGTGATGCCGTACGGCAGGTTGCGCACAAATACACTCGACGACATCGCGCTTGTCTCTCTTCTCGTAATGGGCTCTGTGTGTATATGCGTTTTGTATCGGAGCACCAAGAGACACAAGTGAGTGGATAGAATTGGTGGTTCTCGCCACCAGCGAGCACATATATCAGTTTATGAAGGTAGCATTTTGAGCAGCTTCTGGTTCTGATGGTGGGAGTTGAAGTCGCATCGGATAGAGAGGGTATGCGATATGGAAGGTTCTGCCAGAACCACCATTCACAATGCAGCATCATGAAGCCGATATGGAAATGCTGTGGAGGAGGAGGGAAGCAGTTTATACCTCATAGATGTACATTTACGTATAACCTTTCTAAATAGTGTAGTCCACTCACATGTGCGCATGCAGGCGTAGAGCACGGAGGTAGGCACTTTATTCGGCCTGGGTTGTAGACGCGGCGAGACCAAGGATGCCTGCCATGTCTTCGGCCGCATACCCCTTGGCGTTCTTGTTGCGGAGCCGCTTGTGGTACACGATGCGGCGCGAGATCGTCGTCTTCTTCGCCTCTTCCTTCACCTTCTTGTCGCGCTTGGCCTGCTTCTTGGCCTTTTTCGCCTTCTTCTCCTTCTTGCTCTTCTTCTCCTTTTTCTTCTTCTTCACCGACGACGACGACGCATCCGACTCCGAGCCGCTATCGCTTTTGTCTGATTGATACACAAACACGCATCAACGATAACACATCAGTATGACTGCCTCAAACGCGTTAAGCTGCATTCATTAACACATTTACACATACCTCCGTATTTCTTGTTGAGCGTCTTGAGCACGTCGGCGAAGCTCGTCGCGGTGCTCGACCAGCCCTGCACTTCGGCCTGCTTCAGACTACACCCGACGCCGAGGTTCTCCGAGCGACGCGCGATCTTCACGTGCGTGGCCTGGCCCTGGAGGTCTTTGCCCACACCCTTGCCGGCGGCCCAGCCCATCTTTACGAGCATCTTGTAGCCGAACTTGGACGTGTCGGCGGCCCACGCCATGTTCTGCATGCCGCCCATCTGGACCATCACCTGGCCCTCGTCCACCGGCGCATCGGCAGCAGCGCCACTCGTCGTGTCCACTCCCGGAGCCATCGCTGCTGTATGTTCTCTATGCACAGAGGCTTCTCTGATCGGAGGTGCGCGCACACACACACACGCACACGCAGATGAGAATGGAGCGATCTGAGTGTGCCCTCTGAAGACCAACGGTTTGATTTCGCCTCTCAAGTCGTGAAAGGGCGCTCTAATGAGAATGCATACAGTACTGTCAAACTAGAGGCAGTTCTAGTTCTTAACGAATAGATATTAACCTGATGCGTTCACGTCGCAAAATATAGTTCTTAACGCATCTTGCTAGTTGCGAGATGTGTTGCAATTGTGAAATATCGGGTCTGGTTCAACAAACGAGTTAAAACGTGTGGTACTCCTTCACAAACTGGTCTAATTGCGCCTTCAACGCTGCTCGGAACGGCGACAATGGCGCCGACAGCGCCGCGTGCAGCGCCTTGCCCCCCGCTGTCTGGTAGCGGCTCGGCACGACGGCTTCGACGTCGTAGTCGCCGTCCGAGTCCGAGCTCACGTCCAGAAACTTGAGTTCGCCCTCGGTTGTCTCGTCACCATCCAGATGCAATGTGCACTTCAACGTGAACGCGAAGTCGAAAATGTACCGCTTGGCGCCACGCACGACGGCGATCGACGCGTCGCCAGTGACATCCGAGATTGCACCAGCGTTGACGACGCCAGAGACACCAGTGCTCGCGGGAAGTGGCGCAGAGACGCCTGTGAACAGCGTCTCGAACTTGGACTTGGCCCACACTGTCATGTCCTTTTCTTCAAACGTGTTGCCGACGTTCCACGCCGAGCCACCTTCGACGCTCTTGATCTAGTGTACATAATCAGTAAAGATACACTGTCAGGTAAACGAACTGCCACATAGCCAGTGAAATATATATGTATATACAACATACCTGCACGGCAGTCGCATCCTCCACCTTCTTTGGTGCGATGTCACCGATCAGCTGTCTCGCTTCTTCCGTCAATTCGTTGTTGAAAAACGTCGTCACGCGTCCGTTCGCGAGCTTCTTGTAGCCGCGCACCGTGCCGCCAATGTCTTCGTCATCCACATCGACCTTCTCGACGCTCGATGTGCTGGTTGTCGTCTTCGTGGCAGCAGATGAAGCCGTTTCCTTGACCACCTCCACGCGCGTCACTTTTTTCGGCGACGAAGGCACAGCAGGTGCTTCTTCCTCCTTCATCGCGAGCTCATGTACCTGTCCAAACAGCGTGTGCACCGACTTGTTGCCTGGCTCCAGCGTCAGCGCTTCCGTCAGCGCAGCGAGCGCCTCCTTGTATCGCTTCAACTTGCTCAGCGCCTGTGCTTGACGGAAGTGTCCCTTCGCGTACGTCGGCTCCAGCGCCACACACGCAATAGCATCATCAAGCGCGAGCTGCGTCTTGCCCATCGAGTTGCGCGACGCCGAGCGGTTCGCGAAAAAGATGTGCTGGTTCTTCAGCGGGTTGCTGCCGTTCACCTCGATCGCCTTGGAGTAGAGCGCCTCGGCCTCCTCGAACGCCTTCTGCTGGAACGCCGTGTTGCCGCGGCGCTTGAGCTCCTCAACGAGCCGCACGAGGCTCTCGTCGTCCGACGCGGTGGCGTTGAGCACGTCCGAGTGGCGCCCGAACGGGAGTCCATCGCCGCTGAACATGGTGTCGATCCTTCTTCACTTGCGGAAATGCAGCAGCGCGCAGACCAATTGGCTCCAATTACGAATGTGGAAATGAACCAAAGTCATTCGGTTCCAGAACCTTCGATGCAAAATGACAGAACACGGTAGGCTCTGTCCATATTGCACCATAAGTTGTAGCATATATAAACTTACAAAGATATATATCAGCAAGTGCAGAAAATATTAAATAAGGGAGATTAGAGACATACAGGTTTTTCAGGACTCGATGAAGAGCGTCATGGGGTCCTGTGGAGATACGTACGCGATCTTGCGGTTGCGCTCCTGCGGGTTGATGATCTTGGCCGGCACCATCAGTACCGACGGCGTGCTGAGCTCGTTGAACTGGCGGTGCACGGCTCGCGAGCTCTCCAGAAGTGGGTCGATGTGGTTGCGGAACTCGTCAAAGCCAAAGCTCTACATACCAAAGCGAAAAGCGTGAGAACTAAGTGCAAGTGGTAATAGGTGCATATGGTTGCAGCCATAGATTTGCAACGTGTATAGCTACTTACTAGGAAGTCGAGGGTGAATGTGCCAATGCCAACTAGCCCTCCACCGGGGACTGGGTTCACGTGCCCTCTCCACGACTTGGCGCCTAAAGACAACACAAATAACCGAGATGTGATTAGCCAAGTTGCCATTGCAGACCAAAGCTAACGACTCAATGCTATACTTGTGTAGATATAGGTACGCACCAAGAAAGCTGATGTGGAACTTCCAATCGCGGATGCAGTAGAACGGCAGCGAGAACGATTTGTACGCAGTGTACTCGGTCGTGTCCGAGACGAACACGATCCGGTACTGCGACACATAACAGCGACCTTCATGGCCATAGAAGCAGCCGCCTTGTCCTGGATAACCACTGCACACATAAATTACACATTTATATCACAGCACGCTCTCATCAGTTTGCTGTGCACAGCAACGCATTACCCTGACCGCAGGCTTAGCTCACGGCAGCCAGCCAACGCCACACACACGTACTTGCCGCTCTCCACCGTGAGCTTCACGTGCTGGATCATGAAGAAGAAGTTCTCGTAGGGCGACACGAGGTACGGCACCACGCTCTCATGCAGCGCCACATTCACGCTCATCTTTTCTCTCTCTTTTTGTGTTTGTTTTGGAGCTCTTGTCTTTGCTTGTTGGACTCTGAGTCTGATTCTGTCAATGTGATAATCTGAGTATGAGTGTCATGACAGCATTTCCCTCTCTAATTTGACTGGGTGGCGCCATTTTTGTCTTTTTGGCGGGAAGGACGACGGTCGAGGAGCTCAATTGAGCATTTTGCGAACGAGAGCGAGCGAGCTAACGATGCCGCTGTTGTCCTACGAAGGTGCGTCGCCTGCTTTTGCTGTGTGCATATACGTGTACGTGTGTGTGTGTGCTTGTGTTGGTGTCTAATTGTGGTGTGTGGCCATGCATGAGCAGGCGTGGAGGTGGACATCCCCACGAGTCTGGCGGGCATCCAGTTTGCGTTCAAAGCAGGCACGCTCACGATCCAATGCAGCAACTTCACGGGCGAAGTGGTGCTCTCAAAAAGTGGTACGCGCCATTATACATACTCGTCTCGCTTTTTATCTGCAGAAATGCAGTGCTCACGTCGTCCTGATGCCGTTAAATGATGCGTATGGACGCTTTTTCGTAGCCCCAACGGTGCCACCGCCAACTACCGCAGCAGTCAGCGCTGCATTAACGTCCGCGGTTGCGCCGTCTACCAGCAGTATCGTCTCGTCGATCGTCGACCCTAAATCCACGAATTCCAAGAAGCGCGATTTTGATGAGGATGATGACGACGACTCGGATGGCAGCGCGTCGGAGCTCTTGACCAAACGGTTGCGACCCAACTTCCTGAACGACGTGGAGCAATCCATGCTGCTGGCGCAATTGGAAAATACCGCGTCGCAGAATTCGTCCACAAAGAGCGAGGAAGAGGCAGACTCGATCGTGTCATCCTCCGGTGCATCAGCTCAGGACGCGGAGACAATCTCTTCCTCTGGCGCCTCGAAAGCTATCAAAAAGGAGGCTCCTGTGCGCATGAGGACGCCTTCCAAGTCTGCTACTATCACGACTGTGAAGAAGAAAAGCACGGCAACGGTGCAGACGACGCTGCACTCGCCAGACCCGAGCAAAGTGCAACCGTCTTTGAGAAAAGCCACGCTAGAGTCGACCAAGAAGCACGGACGAGCACCAAAGAGCCAGGAGAATTCGAGTGCTTCAGGCGGTAAGGAGGCTGCCAAGAAGGCAGCTCAGGCGTCATCCGCCGCCAAGAAACCAGGTACGCTTGTATGCCCTTCTCTATTGAAACTGGTAAATGGCGGACGAGTATTCAACGTATGGATTCCATCTCTTTGCAGTCAAAGCGCACTGGGAAGCAGTGGAGGTCAAGGGGACGGTCCCGGCCGAGCGATGGGGGGACTCCGTCACGAAAATCTCCGACAGCCGCGTGGTTGTGTACGGTGGCGCAGACGACGACGAGGCGACGTTGGGCGATCTCCACGTGTACGACCTGAAGAAACAGGAATGGTCCCGTCCGCTGAACTGCGAGGGCATCCCGCGTGCGTGGCACGATGCAGTATTCCTCGAGTCCAAGAACCTGCTGCTGGTGTTCGGTGGCGAGCGGTTCATGGGTGGCAACCAGTTGGACGTGCTCTCGGACATCATGGTGCTCGACACCGAGTGTTTCTTGTGGTACCCGCCGGCCGTGAGTGGCGTGACGCCCATGGCGCGAAGTGGCCACACGTGCACGGTCGTGGGCAACGACATTGTTGTGTTCGGAGGCAGTCGCGGACGCAATCGCCAGAGCTCAGTTCACGTCTTAGATAGCGGTATGCGTCCATGGGACTTTGCCGCTTGAGAAATAGGAAACGTCGCTGTTTTGTGCTAACTATCTGCTTTCTACTTTGTTGTAGACACGTGGCATTGGAAGACCGTGAAGATCGATGGCAAGCCGCCGAGTGCGCGGACGTACCACAGCGCCGTCGCTGTTGGCGACAGCATCGTGTACTTTGGCGGCAACGACGCCAAGAAGAGCTTCAACTCAGTTCACGTGCTCAAGAAGAAGGCAAACAGCGATACGTGGACGTGGTTCCACCCGTGCGTCGTCGGCACACCACCGCAGGCGCGGACAGGACACTCAGCGACGCTCATCAAGGGCTCCAAGATCCTCATCTTTGGCGGGTGGGACCCACAGCGCGAAGATGAGGCCGTGGCCACGAGCGTCTTTGATGATGCGTTCATACTGAACACGGACACGTGGGACTGGGAATCCGTTGTCGTGACGAACCAGGACAAGGTCAGTGGCGACAGCGAAGACAACACCGCGGTGAATCTCCCCGGTCGTGTGGGTCATCGTGCTGTGGTTGACGCCGACAACCGCGTTTTCCTGTTTGGCGGCCAGAATGGACTCGAGAAACGACTGAATGCTGTCCACAGCATCGTGCTGCAACGACAGGAACCCGAGCCAGAGACCGAGCAGCAGGCGCCAACAGCGCTGTAATGCTTCACCTTGAAGCATGCAGTCGCAAGGCTACAAACGAGGAAAATGAAGAAGAGAACCGAAGTTGTGGGTCGTGAAGCAATTAATTAACCTGCCTGTTTTTCATTTACTTGTTTTTGTTTAGCTGGGTCTGTGTTGACCCGGCGAAGCGTTTGCTTAATTCTGAAAAATTGTCGTTGGACTAGGAAGAAGAATGCAAGAAATCAAGGGCAATAGGTGCGTGCTTTGGGCTTGTTCTTGTCGTTTGAGTGGGATCGTCTGCCTCACTCCATGATCTCGTCGTCTAGCTCCAGTGCAACGCTGTCGAGGAACTTGCTCATGTGGTCGTCCATCACGACAGTGTCCTGATTGCTATTGCCAGACGGAAGAACGTGCTGCTGTGTCTGCTGCAATGGAGAAAGCGCCAAGTTTCTCTCCTCTTCCTTGAAAATGACGTCGCGTTCCGACGGCGCACCGGCATCTGCTTGATTGCTGTTCATACTTTCACCACCATTGTCACCATCAAATTCGACTTCGGGAGCCGCGTTCTGTTCTGCGTGCGTCATGAAATGCTGCTGCTTGACGCTTTCGTGCGGCGAAGATAGAAGCAACACCAGCGAGTTGGCTACCTGCGGTTGGTGGTGCTGGAACGCTGTCATAGCAGCAACTGGAGCAGCTCCATCGTTTCCTGATTCCAAGAGCTGCCCAAGCGTGTAATTCTGCGGGGCACCAACAATTCCAATACCAGAACGAGCCACGTGCTGCGATGGCATTCGCTGTGGCATCAGTGGGGCTGGAGCTTCGGCCAATGGTCTATCGTACGTGTCGTGAACGGGTCGGTCTACCGGAGGGAGAAATTGTCGTGGCATGGGGGAGAACGGCACTACAGGCTGCTCCATGCGTTGGTGAACGTCTACGCTCGTGTGCGGCTGCTGCTGGGACAAGGAGCCATGATGGAAATTCGCGGTGGCATGCGGCTCCAATGTCGTTGTCGTCATCGCTGGGTCTCGAGCCATCGCACCGCCCTCATGCGCAAACGAACTTCGTTGTTGCTGTTGCTGACTCATCCCCGAAAAAGACTCAGTTTGTGGTACCAGAGTTTGCTCTTCACGACGTCGCGGTTGCTGTTGCTGCTGAGTTGCCGACGCCTGATTCATCATGAGCCATTTTCGGCGCGCCGCCGAGTTGTACCTGTTCTTCACGGCGTTCTCCGTTCGTCCCGGGAGCAATTTCGCGATCTCGCTCCACTTGTTGCCGAGCTTTTGCTGCCAGCGGAACACCGTCTCGTCTTCTTCTGGAGTCCACTGGCCTTTACGGATGTTGGCGTCCAAATGGTTGCACCAGCGCTCGCGGCACTGCTTGCCGATGCGACCGGGAAGATGGAGCGCGATGTCGCACCAGCGGATCTTGCCGACACCATAGCGTGCGATGAGCCCGAGCAAAATCGTGTCTTCCTCAGGCGTCCACGGTCCTTTGATCAGCCCTGGCTTGAGCACCTTGTTCCAGCGATGGAGACACTGCACGTCGGTGCGGCCATTCCCGAGCGACTCGGCGATGAGCTTCCAACTTTTGCCGCCGAAGCGCGCGACCGCATCGCGAAGTCGCTCGTCTTCTTCACGCAGCCACTTGCTCGAAGTCGGTGTCACCGATGTGTTCATATGGTGATGGCGTGGGGATGGCGCCAACGAATCTTGATTTTGCTGCTGAAACTGTGGCTGCTGCTGATTCGACGTGTCTGAATGATCATTGTGGACTGGAAATGGTTCCTGAGAAAGCAACAGTGGCGCTGTGTGCTGACTGTGTGGAGGTCTCGCTGTCTCGACAATTGGATTAACTTTGGTTTCTGCGGAGGCACCTCGACTGCTATCATGGGCAAAATGGCTCCAGGATCGATGCTGCTGTTGAGGTGGTGGCTGCTGCTGCTGGAATGCTATGTCTCGTCGGCTCGTCCACGATGGCTTTGTCTCGATGTTCTCCTCGTAATGCAGAAGTGGAAGCGCGGCTTGGCCTGTATTAGCAGTATTAGCAGGACGCTGAAGTTGATAATTGTGGCTTAGGTCCTCACTCGCGTTATTGCGCATCGCACAAGAGCCAAACGCGTGGACAAGGTACTCTTCTCGTGGTGTCGACGCATCGTGTGGCTGTCGTTCGTGCTCTGGCGGCTGGAAAAAGCTCTTCATCGACGGATTGTAGCCCCTGCCTCGGACTTCGACAGCGCTCGGGGACAATTGGTTGCTGTTGTTACTATTACTGTTACTATCGCCACCGCCACCATCTGAGACTGTCGCTTCATGATCGCAGACAAACGGATGAGGATTGGTGCTTGCTGTCCAGGTAAGCGACACAGAAGAGCTCAGATATCGGCCATCATATCAAAAAATACGTCAGCTTGGCTAAGACGTACCTAGTGGCGTCGTGTCTCCGCCGTATTGAGGCAAATCAGGTCGCCTGGATGCACTGATGCCACTCGAAGACAGCTCTGGGAATGCTGGCGACGCCTCTCTCAATGTGAACTGGTTGCTGCCTCTTCGAAAGCGTCCAGGTGAGACCGTCATGGCATTGGTGGTGGAAGCATGCGGGTGGATCGTGCCTGCGCTGTGGTGGCGCTTTCGGTGTTGCTGCTGATGTGAAGACTGTGAATGCGAATGCGCTGCGTGAGGGTCGATGCCGCGCAGCATGTCGTCAAGATCATCCAGTCCGGCGCACGAGTGTGTCCGTTTGGGGGACGGTCTGCATCGTCGTCCATCCAAGTCAAAACCGGAAGAAAGTCAACCGTAGCATGCAAATAGGACAAGAAAGACGGAAGTGACGTCACGCACCTGGGCATAGGGACGTTGGAGGACTGCATGATTTCGTTCTCCGTGGTGAGTGCGAATGGAAAGAGGCTTTAACACTGTGGAGAGTCCGCCATCTGCTCCGTCAACGTACGAACGTGACTCAGAGACGCGAGAGTGTGACGATGCGAGCGAATGCGTTGAAGTGACCCCCTCCCTCTTTTCCTCCTTTCGTGGATAAACAAACCACCACAACTCACACTCGCGGGATATAAATAGTGGATGGCTTTATCTTTGCAAAAACGTATGCTCGCACTTGGCCAGCAGCAGTTGCGATTCGCATTTTAAAAACGAATTCTGCCTCCTCCGAAATACACACTGATGTGCACCCATCAAGGGTGACGCACATGCGCTCGTTCGCCTTATTCGAAGGGCTACGAGCGCCATTAGTGTCGTCCAAAAGACTCGGCACATTCACGCGGACTGCGAGATCCCAGCGGAAGCCTCAAGTCGCGTGTTAATGCCAAGGCTTCCATTTTTGTATGTGTATTAAAGCTTCAGTTATGCGAAAAGCGATGGAGACAGTGAGTCAGCATCTCTTCTTCGACTATGACAGGCGGCCTCACTCACTCGCTCATGATGCCTGCGGCGCGCAGCTTCTGCTCAAACGTCTGGAACTCCTTCTCGTTGAGCTGCGTGAGCCCCTCGTCGACCCACTCCTCGATGCCGCGCACCTCCGGGATGTAGTGCTTGAGCATATTCTCGACGCCGTTCTTGAGCGTGACCGAGGAGCTCGGGCATCCGGCGCACGAGCCCGCGAGCTGCACGCGCACGATCCCCGTGGCTTCGTCAAAGCCCTTGTAGAAAATGTCGCCGCCGTCGTCCTGCACCGACGGACGGATCCGCTGCTCGAGCAGCTCCTTGATCATCGCCACGACTTCGTCGTCATCCGGCAAGATCGTCGTATCCTACACGAGTTCATATTATGAATGTGAGCGCAATGACATGGCAAGTAGAACAAGGGGATGACAAAGAGGCTCACGCACAGTGATCACTGGCTCATCGGACATCACGTCCTCGCCCGTGGCGTAGAAATCCATAATCGTCGCAAAGATCTCCGCTTTCAGCGCCTACAGGTGCACAAAAAGCCATCAGTTGGAAGAAGTTTAGACCATATATGCGAAGTAATGATGACTCGCATCAGACGTACATCCCAGTCGATGTCTTCGTCCTTGGTGACAGAGATGAAGTCCTTGCCGAAGAACACGCGCTGGACGCCTTCGATCTGGAACAGCTTCTTGGCCAACGGCGAGCGGCGCATTTCCTCCGAGCCAGGCGTGAAGTCCTACGAATGGCGCCA
Source organism: Globisporangium splendens (assembly GCA_006386115.1). NCBI lineage: Eukaryota > Oomycota > Peronosporomycetes > Pythiales > Pythiaceae > Globisporangium > Globisporangium splendens. The sequence continues at coordinate 72,844 of VFIW01000022.1, read as the reverse complement.
TGACACACAATGACAGCGTGAGCGAGCTTTACACGGCAACTTTTAACGAGCACATCCCATATCACATATAAACGCACCACACCGGTCGAGAAGCGGTCGTCGAGCACCACTTCGCCAGGCAAAAACTTGACGCTCTGTGGGTTCGGCGTCGGCTCGGTCTGGATGAACATCGAGCGCGCCGCGCCGCTCGACTTGGCGAACGGACCTTGTGTGATGTCAGCAGTAGCACTGCGCATCGCGTTGTTGCGGTGGCGCACAAGCGAGCTGAGCGCACGCGCGCCGCGCTGGCCGCTGGAAGCAGAGCGTGCAGTAGTAGCGACGGCAGCAGTGGCGCTGGCGCGCAGCAGGGAGCGCAGGGCGGACGCGCGCATTCTTCTTGTTCCTCTCTCGTTTCGCTGGTGCTTTCGACGTCGAAGAGCTCTGTCCGAATGGCGACTGTGTGCAGTGAAGGATGAGTGACCACAAGGACAGCGGAGCGGAGAAGGGTGTCAGCGTACGGGGTAGGGCTGGCGGATGATTGGTGTGGTGTAGAACCTGTGGAGTTTGCTAGATGTTGGTTTGCAACAGCAGCAATTGGTTGCTATCAATTTGAAGAGACAATCGAAAATGCAACAAATGCAGTAATTATAATATATTATATGAAAGGTTGCTTATCGAGTGTCAATCAGAGCATTTGCATTCCGACATGCTGCTGATGAGTTCAATTTGAAGTGCATGCTGTTGTCAGTATCAATTATAAAGGCATGGAAATTTACATATCAATTAGAATGTTGACCAAATGCCCGCGTTTATCATGTTGACCAAATAGAAAACCTCATCCCAAATCGACAAACGCATGACTTTCATAAATGAGTCCTTGAAGTCACCCTGTCGTGGTGAAGCTTGCTGCAAATGGCGCCGTGGACGTCGTGACGGGGTCGTCGCCCCACAATGGGATGTTGACGACCTTGGGCCACACGAAGTAGTCGAGGAGCAGGTCGTGCAGGAACATATGCAGCCTACAGACACGCACACTGTGAGTCCCTGTGGACGTGCCATCAAAACATCAAAAGAGAGAAGCACGACGTCACCATTCGGAGGCGAAGGGCACGTTGGCGATGTTGATCTTGGCGGCCGTGAGCGAGAAATCGAACATGGGGCGGCTGCAACCACATGCAATATGCAAATGAATGCGTCTGGCTCATCGAAGAAACGCACGAGAAAGAAAGAAAGAAAGAAAGGAAAACGGAGCAGAGAATGTACCTTGTGAACGAGAGACTCAGCGCGCTGCATCAAGCACCGGCACACATAACAGCAGGAGCAAGGAAGCAACGAATCAGTACCAGAAACGCACTCACGCCTACGACAAAGCACAACGGACGGCAACGCACCTGAAGCAGGGCCAGTCGACGCAGAGCGGGTTGAGCGTGATGCGCAGTGTGCCGACGAGGAAGAGGTCGCGCAGCGAGACGACAGCGGCGGCACCGAGGTTGGACACCATGCGGAGCTCAGCGACCAGGCTGTGGTCCGTCACGACGCGCACGTCGACGTCGAGCGTCACTTCTTCGGTGAGTGCGTTCGCGCTCACGAACTTGACGCCGCTGATGTGCGGCGTGCGCGTGCCCAGGTCCATGCGCACGATCGAGAGTGAGCTCATGAACGCAGACCTTTGAGCGTCGAGCAGCGGGTTCAAGCACCCCATGAGCGAGTTCTGTGTAGCATGAGCACAAGAGAGAGCGGTGGAGGTCAGCATGACTGCAGCGATGGACGAGAGCGACATGGAAAGATGAAGCGTGCCCGGATTGCAAGCTTCATGTATGGCCAGCCCCTGTGCCAATACCCGCAATGCATTAGATGGTGGTCACAGCAAAAGCCTCGAGCAAGATAGATGCAACGTACGTGACGAGCACTTTGTTGAGCCACTCGATGCGATCGACGTCCGGATGACAAATCCAATTCGGGATCTGGACAAGGCAAACAACAGCACAGCAAGGCGTCAACATGGAAAGCCGTTCAACAGCCAGAGATGACGCATGAGGTACGATACATCGACGTGAGCGAAGTTGTTGGTGTCGCAATGCTCTTCTACGTAGCGAAGTCTGTCGGCGATGCGAAGTCGGTGTCTCCGGTGCTGGTTCTTGAACTCGGCGTAGCACCACAAGTACAGCGACGTGCAGATGGTGACGATGCCCAGCGAGCCCTGCATACGACTCGCAAGGTACACGACGATGGCAGCGATCGTCGACCAGAAACTCGCTGCCGTCGCCGTCGCCTTCTGGCTGAGGGCACACGTGTTTGAATATGCCAGCGGCCGCGATGGGCAAAAAGATCGACGCCTCGAGGATGCCGCCGACGAAGGCGACCCAGAGCACGACGCAGCGGTGCAGGACGAACATGATTTTGTTGTCCAGCGTCTGACGCGCAGTCACGCGCTCGGGCTTGGCGTCGGGGACGATGTGCCGTTGAACCTTGGGCGGAATCGTGTACTCACGCAAGCGACTGGACGTGACGTCCTCAGAGACGCCATCGTGATGTGGACTCGTGGAGGACGCATTGGAGGACGACATGCTGTATCCGCCACGACCACCGTTGAGGTACTGGAGCTCTTCGTCTCGTTTGCGCGCCTGCATGGCTTCTTGTGAGCTACCAAAGACCGTCGGCGTGCTGGTGCCCGTTGCGTTTGGCTTCAGTGTCGATGATCGAGTATGGAACTGGTTCTTTAAGGTCGAAGTTGAAGAGGAGGATGAAGACGTTGGCAAGTGGAGCTTCTTTGGCGAAAGAAGTGCGGCTGCAGCCGCTGCTGCTCCTGTTTTGCTGCTCTCTTTGGCGTTGTCCCCGCCTGAGGCAGCTGCTTTCGGACTCTTGTGATGCGAAAACATCGCATTAAGACGATTGAACGGCGTTTTCGGCTCTTTTTGTCCGCTTGGTGGTGCGCCACGAACGGCGGCATTCGGGTCGATTGCCAGTCGTTCTCGGACGCTGGTGGCAGACTCGCGACCGCTACCACTGCCTCGGTGATCGCCTAGAGACTCGTGGCCATCACCCGTGAACCCGCTTGCCGTATTCTCTGAGTCCCGCTCGCCGTCGTGATGATGATGATGATGTTCGTAGACGTACTGCTGCTCCGCGTCGTCGTCGCTGACGTCGGATGTATTGGACGCAGCCGAGGAGCGGAAGAACGCGCGGTGGTCGTCGTGTAACATGCCTCCCAGGACTGACGATGATGACGCCTTCTTGATCGCGAGGTGGATGCATTTCACCCAGAGCAGCATCCGCACCTGGTTGTCCTCGAAGAACACAAAGCACTGGTGCTTGAACGTGACGGTGTTGCGTTTTTTCCACGTCTTGACCTCGATGCAAAAGCATTTCTCCATTACCATGTTGGCGTCGTCGGACTCGAAATTGAGCACGGCGTTCGTCAGCGAGAGCAGGTAGATGAGCTCGGACTTGGTCTCGTTGCTGTAGACCTCGAGCACGTGCTTCTTGGCGTCGGCGACGACGAAGAACGACGGCGCGCGTGCCAGGTGGAACTGCGGCATGCGCGTGCGTCTCGGTTTCTTGACGTGCATAACCATGTAGCCTTCGATGGACTCGCGGTCGAGGGAGGATTTGCGCTGGTAGTTGTGGTTGCGTATGCATGGTGGTGGAGCCGTAGAGTCTAGCGTGTGACTGTGGTCCCCTACTTGGCTTGCTGTGGAGTCGAGGTTCGCTATGGTGGTGCTGAGAAAATCCTCGGGTGGATCTTCTCGATACGAGAGGCTGGTGCTCTCATCCTCGCTCGGGGCGATGCTACTACGTCGACGCTGTGGCGCTTCAAACGGAGTTTGAGCCGACAGCGAGGTCTCGACTGCAGGTCGGACGACAGTCGCCGCATCAGCTTCTTCTTCTGCTGGCGTCTTTGGTGGTGAATGTGGATGCATGAGAGAAAACCTTCTCGAATCGCCTCCATGCAACGAGAACGTCGGAGCCATGCTGCTCGTTTGAATTGACGGATCGCTGAGTGATTCCGTGACGATACCCTGCCACAACTTCAGCCTCAGAGCTTTGGAGCTGCTGCTGGTGGTGCAGAGACACTCGGAGGCATTCAAACATAGCCCAAGCGCTCCTTTTTTTCCCCTCGCGTTGTCTCTTTCCGTAAAAATACTCCAACGATCTGCAGGAGTTTCTCGAGAGCAACCAGAAATACCTGAGACTGCAAGAATGACACATGGGTGCAACTTCAACCTACGGAAGAGCATATCTGAGATGCAGATCTTGTGTCACTGTGGTATCAAACGCATCCTCTCCTACTGTATGGATCGGTTCAGATGATTGTGCAAAGCCTACTGAACAGCATACAAATGCACTGAACACTTATCTCTCCAAAACTCAACATTTGTACGCAACTTACTGGTGTTTGTCGAGTTTATGAGTGAGATTTGTGTGGTGTGGACCACATTCGAGCCTGAGCTGCTGATGTGAGCGGCTCTCCAAAGGTCACCTCGAGCTGCCATTGCGCAGAAAACGCCCTCGCGTCCAAGAAGCTGAGCGAGAGAGAAGCGCGTGGCATTACGAGAGCACTTGTGGGCTGTCAGCGTGTTGACTTAGCGAGCGCAATGGGCAACGCCAGCGCCAAGGGGAGCAAGGACGAGTTCACGTTCGAGGACGACGCCACTGGTAAAGCCGCGAAGGGCGTTTGGATCTCTCCCTCCCTCCCCCCTCTCTGTGCATGAAGAGTGAGGGAGGCTTTAATATGATGCTAATATCATGGGGCCATGCATGCAGATGACGCGTTCACGGAGGCGCTGCGCGTGAACCTGCAGCGGCTGATCGTGTACGCCAAGTCGGCCGACACGAGTCTCCAGCGCGAGGTCGCCGAGAAACTCGCCAACGAGGCCGTCAAGCGTGCGTCTTTGCACACCTTTTTGCAGTTATTTGGCTTTGGTGGTTGGCTCTAACGCTGTGTTGGCTATGTCTATGTGTGTATGCAGCGGACCGGCAGGTGCAGATCGTGGAGCTCGAGGGGCTCAAGCTGCTGCTGCCGCTGACGCAGTCCAAGGACACGGAAGTGCAACGGCTGGCGGCGCACGCACTCGCGAACCTCTCCGTCAACTGTACGTCTGTCTTCTTATTGTTGTATTGCTCTTGCGGATGATGGATTTCCCTAAGCTACGGTTGTGTGCGCTTTAAAATGAACCGCAGCGGACAACCAGTCGAGGATGGCGACCGAGGGCGGCATCGACATGCTGATTGACCTGCTGCAGAGTCCGAACGAGCACGTGCAGCGTCAAGCGGCCAAGGCGCTTGCCAACCTGGGCGTCAACGGTGTGTGCCTGTGTATTGTTTACTACGTGATTCCCGCCTTTGCAGCATTAAGGTGCTCACTTTGTGTTTGTGGATTGGCCACCGTGATGTATTAGTCGACAACAAGGAGCGCATCGCTAAGGCTGGCGGCATCAAACCGCTAATCGACCTCGCGAGCTCCAAGCAAATCGGCGTCGCCGTCGAAGCCATCGCGGCGCTCGCCAACTTGGCCGTGAATGGTACAGAGTCTCTGCTGTAGGCAACTGCGGCGAAACAACAAGACACTGACTGCATCGTGCTGTTTGTTTGCTACATAATAGATGCAAACGAAGTCGAGATCGCGCGAGAAGGCGGTCTGAAGCCAATCATCGACGGCGCGCGCTCGGAATCCGTCGAGCTCCAGTCCCAAGTCGCGCGTGCTTTGCGCAACCTCTCGGTCAACCGTGCGTTCTACTTACTACTTGAACTCTTCTTCTTTGGCGCTAACCTTGTGAAAAGAACCGCTGACGACAACTTACAAATTTCGTGTGCCGATATTTTTGTTTTTATTTTTGTCTTGCAGCCGAGAACAAGCAGTTGATCATCGATCTTGGCGGCGTCGATGCACTCCAGACGCTCGTGCGATCCCCAAACGACCGGATATGCCAGCAAGCCACGCGAGCGCTCGTGAACCTCGGCGTCAGCGTTGTCGAGTAACTGTAAGAGCTGCCGAAAGGAGCACGCGAAATACATGATGCACTAGGCGCAAAGCACAGCGACGCGCTGACGAACAAGAACAGCAAAATGAACTGAAAAGAAAGGGTGGTAAACGCATGTATATCTACATCCTCCTATAGTCGCCTGCCGCAAAACAAACAAACACTTGAAGACACCAACATGCTGTCGATTTATACTCCTCTTCGTGTGCCGGGAAAACCTTTTTATCACCTCTGCATCTCTGCACAACAGCCTCTACCATTCGCGCGTTTGGTTTCTTTAGAAATTTCGTCGCTTGGCGCGCTCTTCGGTTCGCTTACTCGCGAGCCACGACGAGCCCGCGCCTTGGGCCTGGCCCTGCGGCAACATCGTGCGGCGCTGCATCTCCGTGCCAATCTAGAAAAAAAGATAGAAAGAATGAGTCAGCATGTGTCGCAGAAGCGTTGCACATGTTCACAACGAGACGACAACATCCACACAACAGCAGCACTCTCTATACAAACACGGACGTACCTCATAAAACGACGACATCATGAGCGCTTGCTCGCGCGAGTACGACGCGCGGATCTCCTTGAGTTTCTTCTCCAGCAGGTCGACGCGCTCTTGCTTCTCGTTGATCTGGTTGCGATGCGAGCTTACCGCGACCATGTACTTGGTCTGTACGGCGTGCAGCGTCTTCTTGGTGTAATTCTCGAGTTTCGCGCGCTGCTCGGCGATCTCGTTGATGATTGATTCCTTGTCCTTCAAGCGGTTCGTGAGCTCCGCGACCGTCACGCGCATCGAATCCACGATCTCCGCATCAGCTTGCTGCATGAGACCAAACACATGACAAGATCCATTCCACCATCACATGTTAGCATCAGATGATGACACGATGGGTACATTAGGCACAGACACGCCACGCTGCAAGCATCTGGGGAACAAGAGGCAGAGGACGAGACGACGACGACGACGATGGCACGGAGACGGACTGACTCGATGGACAGACAGCGTATATGGACGCGTATAGATGCACCCACAGTCGCATTAGGTCGCGTGCGCGACCCGATGAACACCACACATCTTGGGCATTCATGTTTATACTGCCACTAGGATACACTTTTGGTATCTTTTTAACTTCTTCCACTCCCATCGCCTTCATCATCGTCATCACCCGTCTGCCTCTCGCACTCCAGCAATTCATACATATACAATTCATACCAATACACACACGCAGCAGCGCACAAACAAATCCCCTCACGTCGCAATGGCATCGTTCGCAGTGCGTGTCCGCACAAGCACTCCCATCAAGAAGGCAAGCAACGAAAAGATCGACACTTGGAATCGATCCAGCAGCTCCTCCCACCCTTCAATGGACTGATGCAACACCGCGAGTGATGCCAGCGCGACTGCGAGTATCTTGTGCTTTTTGTGCAAATCAAGCTGTTGTGCAGGAACAGGCAGAGTACGCACCAGTTTCTGAATCTTCTCTTCGTAGGCGGCAACTTGGACCGCTGTGATGCCACTGACGACGGTCTCCGCCACAGCCGCACTCGAAAGCGAGCCGGCAACACCCGGTGCAGCCATCAGTTGCGACGGCGCGCCACCAGCAACGCCTGTGGCTGGAGTACCAACGGCTCCAGGAACGCCGGTGACGCCAGGGACAGCTGAGGCACCAGGAGCTCCTGCTGCCGCTGTATGTTCCACAGGAGACACGGACGATACATCTGCGCGGGAAGTTGGGGTCGACGACGACGACGTCGCAGTGGACGTCGCGCTGGACGTTGCACTGGCCGCTTCAACTGCTTGCGAGCCGGCGGCGATAGCAGCGTACTGACGACCATCGGCTGCTGCTGAACCGGATTGTGCTGCTTGCTGTTGTAGTTGTTGCTGATGTTGCTGCTGGGCAACGCGCAACTGCTCACTCAGCTCTTCGTTCTGCTTCTTCAACTCGCCCACAGACACTTGCAATGACTCCTTTGCCTTGAGTGCCATGTCGAGTTCATTCGAGAGGTACGCAGCTTCGGCATTCTCGTTTCCGCTCTTCAGTTGTGCGTTCTCCCGCTCCAGACGAGCGACTCGTTCTCTCAGCGAGCTTCCGCCGTCGCGTCCGAGCAGAACATCGGCACTGAAGCCACCTTCACCACCACTCGTCGGCATGCTACCGTCAGTGTCAATAGCACCGTGGTGCTGCATACTCGTCAGCTGGCTGCGCAATTCTTCTACTTGGCTCTCCAAAAACTCCTTTCCACCGAGTGCACTGTCCAGTTCTTCCTGCAGCCGACGGATCTTTTGATCCTTGACCTGGTTGTTCGACACGGCTTCGACGTTCGCAGTCTCCAAATCCACGACCTGGTTCTTGTAGCGCTCCACAAGCGCCTTCAGGGTTGGCATCGTCTTCACCGTGCTCTCAAGATCGAGCACCTTGTCGAGGTACTGCGCATTGTGCATCTCCAAATCCGTCACCTGGTTACGCAGCGAGTTCATTTCCTCCAGCTTCTTCTTGTACTTGGACACGCTCGACTCCAACTTCGCCAGTTGACCAAGTTTCGAGCGCGAGATGTCCAACTCGTCGGCTTGACGACGCACTTCGTTCTCAAGCACCATCAACCGCTCCGTGGATTCCCGCTTCACGCGCTGCAGCTCTTCATTCTTCTCTTCCAGCTGGAGCGTCAGCGCGTGGATCTCACCTTCAACGATCTGCTGGATCTTCTTGTTGTCGCGCGTCAACGTGCTCTGTCGTTCGCCGAGCAGCTTGTCGCGTTCATCCTCTAACGCCGCGTACTTGTCAGCGAGACTCTGTTTCTCACTCAGCGAGTTCTCGAACCGCTCCGTGAGTTCGCGCTTTTCGTTCTCCATGTCCAGCATCTTGAGTTCCATAGACGACACTTTCTCGAGCGCGTGGGTGAGCTGGATCGCGAGGCTCTCGGACGTCTCGCCCTCGTGACTGATATAGGAAAACGAGCTATTGGCGAGCGAATTGCGGCCGCCCGAAGGCGACGTCACCTGGAACCGGTGCATGATGTTCTCAATCATGTGCATCATGCTCGCTTGCTCCGACGCCTCCATCTCCATGATCAGGTGGATGTACTCCGACCGGTTGGGGCACTGGACCGCGCACCCGAGAATCAGCTCAGCGAGCTTGGCGACTTCGCGGATGTCGTTCTCCTTCGCGATCAAATGCGCGTCAATGAGCTCATTGGCTTCACACAGTTGACCCAGCTCCTCATTGTAGTACAGCTCAATGGCTCGAAGTAAAGTCTTGAGGTTACTGGTCTTCAACGCCCAGTTTCCCGCGGGCTGTTCGTTGATCAGCTCCATATTCAAATACTCTGGATCACTACCCAACCACAGCAATAACAGCACATAGTAACACATGTGAGCATATCTGATACAGCCCACGGCATAAAGAGAAAGAGAGAGAGACCGGTAGACGTACATTTGGTGCATGATCTTGGCCAAAAAGACGCCATCGCAGAGATCCACCATCGAGTCCACGCGGATGTCGCTCGCAATCGTCTCATGGAAGCTCTGAACCTGCGTCACCAACACACATACACACGCAAGCCATAGGACACATATCCGCTTAGAATCTTTACCCCACATTCGTTCTCCGTTTGCTTTCCTCGAGTTGAAGCTCGTCATGATCGCAAAGACGCGTACGCATTTATCCGACCCCAAACAGCAACACATATGTAAAGCTAGTGTGCACATATAAGAGACGTACCCACAGCAGGAGGCTGCGCTGCGCCGCGTCGTCCATGGCGCACAGGAGGAAGGAAGGAAGGAAGGCGCGCTTGTTGCAGCTACTCACTCGCGCTTCTTTGTCTGTCTGTGTATGAGTGCAGCGACATGAGGCAAAGTATGAAGCAAAACAGGATGCAAAAAACCTTGATGCGAAGAGGAAAAACCTCATTTGACTCTACCAGCACAGCAGCAGGAATGTGGTCTACACCATATCAGTATCTTCTCATCAGACCTGATTCTAGAAGATAACTTGCTTCAGTATCTTGACCGTTGGGTGACGAATGAGGGTCGAGCGATCACTCGTGTCACTTTTCCACCAATGATAGAGCATCCATGTTGATATTATAGCCAATAGTGTGCTCCCATTTTGCGCTTTCCTCTCCTTTTTCGAGTGTGTGTGTTTGCCAGACTTCAACCTCTGCAGTGTGGAGGTGCAAAATATGCACCAAAGCAATAGAATCGTTCATTGTTGACCCTCGTCTACTGCACTGCATCGTTCAGCATGTTTGCTGCCCCGAACGCCCGTCCAGGTCGCAACTTGCTCCGCGAACTCGCGAACTCGCCAATGGTCTGGGACGTGCTCTTCCATACTGGCAACTTTTCGTCTTCCTCTCTGTGTTGTTAACGATTGGATGGCAGACAAGTCCAGGCACGATGCTTGCAGCTCTAAATCTCCCCAGAATTGCACTCTTCACAAGTGAGAAAGCTGGTGCATGCACTTCAGTTCTTTCTGGACTTGAAAACGACCGAGATGGTTTCCAGAGTGGATGATGACGGACAAACACTGCGACTTTGGTGGCGCGGACTGCAAGTGCTGAGGCGAATGGACAAGGAGTTTCGGCGCGAGTCACTGACGCTCTACAAGATCCAAAAGGATACGTACTTGAGGTGTATAATACTCAGAACACGGAAAATGATCAGCAGGCGAATGTGCAATTCCTCACTCTCGGCGAGCTCTGTTGGTGACTACACTGCCTCAGTGCACATCGGGTACTTCACCATGGCGGGATTTGCATCAACCTCGATTCTGTTGATAGCAATGTCCCAGGCGCATCGGGTGGTGTACAATGACAATTAGGTGTTGGAAGCACGATGCGATGCATTGATTTGCATACTCCCAGAAACGCAAGCATGCCTCGGTGAATCAATAACATGGCAGAACCGAGTTGACACCACCGTCGGAACAGTCCATTTATTCAGTTAATCGACCAACCGATTGGTTATTCGGTTGCAGTCTCTTTCCACACTGATGCAATGCAGCAGCTGTCTGGTTAGCCGTTGATGACCGTCACTGTCCCCTCCCAACTCGATTGGTCGAGATTCAATCACCTTCGAGAGGGCAAGAGAGTTGATCCACTCGTTTTGCTCTGAGCCGCACACTTGCCAGCATTCGCCAAAAAGACACGCATCAGCAGCAACTACAACAACATGCGGTGGCTCCAGATGACCCGCGCCGCGGCGGCCCGCCGCCCGGGCTCCGCTGCGCTCTTCCAGCGCAAGTCGCCGCTGCTGGCCACGCGCGCGTTCAGCGCCGTCAGCGACGATAGCGGCGCCAAGCTGCGCCCGTTCGCCGATGGCCACCCGGTGCCCGAGGGCTACATGGGCAACCTGCGCAACATCGGTATCTCGGCGCACATCGACTCGGGCAAGACGACGCTCACGGAGCGCATCCTCTTCTACACGGGCCGCATCAACGCCATCCACGACGTGCGCGGCAAGGACGGCGTCGGCGCCAAGATGGACTCGATGGAGCTCGAGCGCGAGAAGGGCATCACCATCCAGTCGGCCGCGACGTACGCGAGTTGGAAGGACGCCAACATCAACATCATTGATACGCCCGGTCACGTCGACTTTACGATTGAAGTCGAGCGCGCGCTGCGTGTGCTCGATGGCGGTGTGCTCGTGCTCTGCGGTGTCTCGGGCGTGCAGAGTCAGTCGCTGACCGTGGACAAGCAGATGAAGCGTTACGGCGTGCCTCGCATTGCGTTCATCAACAAGCTCGACCGCATGGGTGCCAACCCGTGGAAGGTCATCCGTGACCTGCGCAACCAGCTCAAGCTGAACGCGAACGCGCTTCAGGTGCCGATTGGCGCGGAGAACGACCTCGAAGGTGTCGTGGACCTGATCACGATGAAGGCGCTGCGCAACAAGGGCGAGAACGGTGAGACCATCGAGGAGTCCGACGATATCCCTGCGGCCACGCGTGAGCTCGCAGAGGAGAAGCGCCAAGAGCTGATCGAGGCGCTCGCCGACGTGGACGAAGAGATCGGTGAGCTGTTCCTCATGGAGGAAGAGCCAACCCACGAGCAGCTCCGCGCTGCGATCCGTCGTGCCACGATCGCGCACAAATTCGTGCCTGTACTCATGGGTTCGGCGTTCAAGAACCGCGGTGTGCAGCCAATGCTGGACGCCGTCGTGTCGTACTTGCCAAGCCCATCGGAGATCGAGAACTACGCGCTCGACCAGGGCCAGAACGAAGAGAAGGTGTCGGTGCCGTGCTCGCCAACGGCGCCGCTGCTCGCGCTCGCATTCAAGTTGGAAGAAGGCAAGTTCGGCCAGCTCACGTACATGCGTATCTACTCGGGCACGCTCAAGCGCGGTGGCTTCATCTACAACATGAGCGACATGAAGCGCATCAAGGTGCCGCGTCTGGTGAAGATGCACTCGAACGAGATGGAGGATGTCGAGGAAGTCGGCGCCGGTGAGGTCGTGGCCATGTTCGGTGTCGAGTGCGCCAGTATGGACACGTTCAGCGACACCAACACGTCCAAGTTCACGATGACGAGTCTCCACGTGCCGGAGCCGGTGATGTCGCTCGCCGTGACGCCGCAGAACAAGCAGCAGATCGCCAACTTCTCCAAGGCGCTCAACCGTTTCCAGAAGGAAGACCCGACGTTCCGCGTGCGCGTGGACGACGACAGCAAGGAGACGATCATCTCGGGCATGGGCGAGCTCCACTTGCAGATCTACGTCGAGCGCATGAAGCGCGAGTACGGTGTGGAGGTGTCCACAGGTGCGCCGCAGGTCAACTACCGCGAGACGATCCGTCAGCGCTCCGAGTTCAACTACTTGCACCGCAAGCAGAGTGGTGGTTCGGGTCAATACGCGCGTGTCGTCGGGTACATTGAGCCGTTGGAGGACCCAGACGCCAAGGACGTCGAGTTCGTCAACGACATTATCGGTAACGCGATCCCGCCAGAATACATTGCCGCGTGTGAGAAGGGTACGAAGGAGGCAGTGCAGAAGGGCTGGCTCGTGGGCCACCCGGTGCAGCGCATGCGTGTGGTGATCAACGATGGGCAGGCCCACTCGGTGGACTCGAGCGAATTGGCGTTCAAGACCGCGATGGTGCAGGCCATTCGCCAGGCGTTCATGAAAGCCGACCCGTGCATCTTGGAGCCTGTCATGTCGGTCGAGGTCGAGGTCCCGAACGAGTTCCAGGGCACGGCCATCGCCGAAGTCAACCGCCGTCGCGGCATGATTAACAGCTCGGACGCCGACGAGATGTCGACGGTCGTGCGCTGCGACGTGCCACTGCAGAACATGTTCGGCTTCTCGACGGACCTGCGGTCGTCCACGCAGGGCAAGGGCGAGTTCACGATGGAATACAAGACCCACGACCTCGTCACGCGCGACGTGCAGGAGAAGCTCGTGGCCGAGCACGAGAAAGCCATGGCCGCCAAGAACAAGTAGACTCCGTGAGGCTTCTTGCTGTTGTGCCATTTAGACAGTCCATTGAAACACACACACCACATGACAAACATTTGCTTTAATAGATTCTTTCTTTTCCCTCAGCCTTCGACTTAGTTTAGTGGGAGGTAGTCGTCACGGCGGGTGCATAGCGTCCTGCACTTGAGGGGAAAGCCATTGATGGTCGTGATAATGCTGAGCTGCACGCCATTGATGCCGCCAAGCGGATGCTCCATGAAGCCGAACGCAGCTGAAGTAGCGCTTACACTTGCAGGAACACGCACGAGCTGCTGAACAGCAGAGTCTGTTGCTGCAGTGTCGACAGCCGCGAGTATTGTGGAGCCATCGCGCGTCGCGAGTTTGCCGAGTGCGAGCAGCAAATGCGGATTGCTGCTCTCCACAGCAACACCAACGGCACAACAGCAGCAGAACAGGAGGTACGCTGCTACCACCTTCACAAAGCGCTGCATCATAGCCAAACATATAGACAGAGAGAGAGAGAGAGAGACATGCAGAAAACGCAAGCAGTCGCATTGGTTTCAACACGCGACGCTTCACTCACTCACACAAGCATGCGCGTACCTGACACACACACACACACACAAACGCGCATATTCGTGATGCTCACCGCCAAGCTACGCGCCACCTTCCTCACGGCGCTGATGCTAATGCTTTACGCATGCGCATGCGGCGCCGCAAACGGACCAAGCAAGCAGCAACAGCAAAAGGCGCAGCGCAGTACGCCCAGCGCCCACGAGCACCAAAGGCGGGGGGCGTGGACCTCTGGGCAGACCTGCTCGTGGCGTGCGTCGTGATCTTCGTGGTGCTCGCGCCCGCCTTCTGCTTCCGCGTACCGTCGTCGCCGTCGCCATCGTCGCGGCGTGCGCCATCCCACAAGAGCAAACAGCAATAGCAAACAGCCTCGGTATACAAATTCCTATAGAAACAACACCAAAAGAGCAACCACTGGTTTAACAAACAGCAACACAAAGCAAGATCTCAAGATCTGGAAGGGATGGGCGGCGATAATGCGCAAGGGGCGACGCCGGCCCAAGCGGCCACCGCAGGCGCCATCGCCGGAGGTACGCGCACCTGCATGCGTGTCTATGTCTGTGTGCCTATGTGCGTGTGTACTAACAGGTCGGGTGTATTGTTTGCTTTGGTGGTGCAGGCGCGACGCGGTTGCTTGCGGCGCCACTTGGTACGATCCGCGCATGCATGCAATGCTGTGTAGCTGCTGAGGCTCTGTATGTGCGATCCACTTGCTTAATACACTGTTGTGCTTTGTACGTGTTTGTGTTGCCATCTTGCTGCATGTGATTTGCATGGCACAATGCGCAGATTTGGTCAAGATCAGGTACAACACACAAGCCTTGCCGTCCTTTAATGCGCCTTTACGCACATGCTAACGTGCCATACATATGCTGTTTGCTTGTATCGCAAACAGGTTCCAAGTGCAGCAGGCGCCGATCTCCAAGAGCGCGGCGCACAAGGCCAAGTACGTGACGTTCCTGCAGTCCCTCAAGAGCATCCACAGCGAGGAAGGGGTCAAGAGCTTCTGGCGGTACGTCTTGCTTCTCATTTGCTTTGTTTTTGTTATATACACACTCACAACCTTGCTGTTATTGTCTGTGCGCTCCAATAGAGGCAACCTTGCGGCCACGGGGCTCTGGGTCTCGTACTCGGCGATCCAGTTCGGGTGCTACCGCGGGCTCCACGCGCTCTGGTCCGAGCCCTTTGCGGCCCAGCACGGCACGACCGTGAGCACGATCAACGGCGCAACCGCGGGCGTCGTGGCCACCGCCGTCACGTACCCGCTCGACCTGTTCCGCACGATCTTCGCGAGCCAAGGCGTGCCGAAGCAGTTCCCGACGGTCACGAGTCTCGTGGCGCACACGTGGCACACGCGCGGTCTCACGGGTTTCTACAGCGGCCTCAGCGCCACGCTCTTCCAGATCGCGCCGTACATGGGGCTCAGCTTCGGCATCTACTCGTCGTTAAACACGCTCACGGCCTCGCACTTGGATCTGCAAGATTCGGAATCGTCCGAGCGCTATGGGAACCTCGCGCTCGCGGTCTCGTATGTGGGCACAGGCGCCGTCGCGGGCTTGCTCTCGAAACTGGCCGTGTACCCGCTCGACACGCTCAAGAAGCGCATGCAGATGCGCCAGGTGCCGCGCTGCGAGAGCTACGGCGTGATCCCGCACTACGCGACGTCCTGGGAGTGCTTTTGCGACATTGTGCGCAGAGAGGGCATGAGCGGTCTGTACAAGGGCACGGCGCCGAGTCTGCTCAAGTCCGTGGTCACGCACAGCTCGACGTTCGCGACGTATGAGGTCGCGCTGCTGGCGCTGCAGCATTTTCAGGAGCAAGCAAGCTACAGCAGCAGGTAGAGTCAAGCATTAGCACAAGCACTTGGGGCAAGAAAATGCTGTCGTCGGTTTTAATTTAAATATATGAGAATCAGTTGGTAGTTCTTTGCTTGTCAACTTTGTTTGCGTGCTTCTTCCTGTCTCCCTCTCACAAAGCCCTGTGCTGTCAATGCGGGGATACGGCCGTGTCTGTTGCCGCCATCACCGACGCCTCTGTCGCTTGCTGCTGTTGAAACAATTTCTCAAGGAAAAGCAGCCGCTTGGCGTCGTTCACTAATCGATCCATTGACATCTACAGACACACAATATGGCGATGCATGTGAGTATTAATTGCTCCACAAGCAAATAACCAAACCCAGCAAGAACGCTTCAGAACCTGTTTGATGTCTTGCAGCACGTATCGCCGCACGGATTCAGCGTTGCTGATGGACGCTGTTTGTGCTGTTCGGCTGTCATCGTCCAGACTGCTTTGTCTCCTGCGGACACCCTGACTACTACTGTGGATGCTACTGCCGATGGATGCGTCGAGAGAGCTTTTCCGATACGTTACTACCGTGGTCGAGGACGACGACCGCGTGAGCCCAGCAATCGATGGCGTTGAAGATGGTCGCGACTTGGAGCCACGGCGTGTGCTGATTGTGGTAGTCGCTCCCGTCTTCTTTGCGTCCTGTGCCTTTGCCGACCGTGGAGTGGATGCCGATGAGCACGAAGACGTCGACCCACTTCGTTTGCGCAGATAATTCTACCAACAGTTATATAAGACGGACGAAGGTGAATGCCACATGATGGAAGAAATCCTTTGTGACGGAGAGGATTGTTACTTACGGTTGTTGACGACGTCGTCACACCAGAGGACGTGTGTTTGTGCGGATGCTGCTGGCGCATTTGATCGCCAGCCATCATGGCCGCATGCGAATGCAGCGTCGACGTGCGCTGGATCTTGTGCCGATTCGCCGGACGATCTGCTACGCGCGCACTTTCCCCATCCGCATTCGTAGCAACCTCTCCATTTATCGTAATATTCGTGCTGGTCAAGGTTGCTGCTGTGTCCATGTGATTGTTGCTATTCTGTTGGATCACGAGCTCCAGTTGGTTCACTTTCGCCTGTAGCATGTCCTTCCACGTGTCTTCTTCGTCGTCGTCATCTGCCCATTCCTCCATCGATCGACGGTGCTGCACAAAGCAATAAAGCGACAGTTAGGACCTTAATGGTGATCCCCTACGAGCATTAACACACACACACACATAGAGCACTGCTTACGGGAATGCGCAGCTCTTCCGATCGCGGCGCATTCGCAACCTCGTCATCCGCTGCGTCTTCTTCATCGTCGTCCATCACCAGCATCATGTTGTTATCTTCCTCTCCATGCTGCTGCTCTCCTTTTCCATCTTCTCCAGTGTCCTCCAGACCGTCACTACAGCTGCTGCCGCCGCCGCCGCGCGCTTTGGGCGCCGCGTCATCACTCCAGAGCGCGTCGTCATCGTCGTCGTCTATGCCGTTCTCGTCTCGGTTCATGTGGATGCGGAGCTCGTCCTCCTGGAGCTCCTGGTGGAAGATCGAGCGGAACGTGCGGCTCGCTCCGGCGTCGCGCGTCATGTCGTCAGCGCTCATTCACGGGGGAGGAGAGCACCCACAGCAACACACAGCAATGGATAGAGAGGGAGAGCGTAGCAGAGAGCGGCAGAGTGTCGCTCGGCCGCGCTGCCATGAAGCGTTGGTGCTTTTCCAGTTGTGCGAGCGACAATAAATGTGCTCATTCATTAGTCCCCCCTCTTCTTCCGCCAAAACACACCAAAATTTCTAGACTCAAAATAACCAATGCGACGCGGAAAATAACCACGGCGCGTCCAGTTGACCCAAAACACGGTTTGGATACAATTTTGGCGAGATTTTTGTTTTGGGCTAAAAATCCATCGAAAGTTGTCAAAATTTGAGTGTATAATGCAAAGACAAAAGAAAGTGATCTCAAGATCAGAAAAGCCGATCATGCAGTGTGAAGCATGACGTTCATTATGGACGCCAATGTCGCTCTGGTGCGCTTGTCACGTGCAAAAACACAAAGGCGGCGATCGAGCACCTCGCAAACTGCATCTCGTGCTTAGCACGACCTTACACAGTATGTCTCAAATGAATTGCTGTACCCTTTTTGAATTGCCATCGTCACTGTGGGAGCTTGAAGAGCTGCATGCGCTAAGGAGACGCTGCCTCGCAACCGCCATAGAAAACTGACAGCGGCGCACGACGGAAGGAGAAACGGCAGACAGTCGCAAAGCAACCGCAGAGCGCCACAGAAGCACCTTCTAGACACACACACACACACACGATCACAGCACCAAGCACCCATGGCGCGGAAGAGATACACACCAGAGGACGTGCTCGAGCTCGAAGCGCCTACCGATTGTACGTGTTTGTATTTCTAGTCCAATGCTCTCGTTCTATTTAAGCTAATGTTCCTGTCTCTTTGTGCTCTGCGTCGATGATGTGCGTAGCGTTCTTGTGTCCGTTGAGCGCCAACACGTACGGCATTGAGTTTCTGCACTTTGCGATCTCGGACTACGAGAGCAAGCGCAAGATCTTTGAGATCGGCAAGAACCGTCCAGGCAAGACCGTGCCCAAAGTGGACCTCTCACAGGCGCGCGGCGAGGCTGCGTATCGCACAATCCGATACGAGTTCTCTGAGGATGTGCTGCGTCTCCCCGCGATCAAGACCGAGTTGGAGTTCTCGGTCGGCTCCAAGGAAGTGCACGAGCTGCGCATGCTCGAGCGCCACTACTTTCGCGACGAGATCGTCAAGAGCTACGACTTCACGTTCGGCTTTTGCATCCTGTCCAGTGTGAACACACGGGACACGATCTACTCCATGCCGCCGCTCGACGAAGAGCTCATCAGCAGCATGATCGCACAGCCCCACGCGACGGTATCCGACAGCTTCTACTTTGTTGGCGACGAGCTCATCATGCACAACAAGGCCGAGTACAAGTACATCCCCGAGGATAGCGCACAGGCCAAGAAGTCGTACTACACCAGCGACGACGAGGACGACTCGAAGGATTCCAAGTCGTCGCGAGCCGACTCAAAGGGCAGCGGCGCCAAGGGTCCCGGCTCGCCGGCAAAGTGGTCAAAGGAAGACGACTACGACTAACTTATGCATCTTGTCGATCTCTCCTCCACATCGCCAGCAGTAGCAGCAGCCAGTCTTCTCATGCTGTCTTGCATTCTTCCAACCAGCACTCACCTCACTAAACACAAAAGTAAAAGCACTGCTTGAAGTTCGTTGCCATGAAGTGGCTCGCTTGTTTTACACCACATGTTCATGATCCACATACTCGTCTACCGTGTTTTGGCGGCAACCACTGCCATTCTGCCTTGCTTTGGCAACAAATTTTCCCGCCAAAAACTGGAAAAATGACTTCATGGTAACTTTCTTGGTAGTCATTTTTGCTGACAGCAGACAAACAACCAGAAGAAGAAGGAATGAAGCGCCACGCCGACGAGGACGATCGGCGCATGCAGACACAGCAGCAGCGCTACCACAACGGCGGCGGCAATGGGTACAATCGTGGGGCGAAGCGGCCTGCTCACCACCAGAGCGACATCGCCAGCTACGATCGACGCATGGAGACGCCGGACGCGAAGCGCCAGCGCCGTCCAGAGCCGTCCCGACACGATTATCCAAGCAACAGACATGACGCGATGAACGCCACCGGCAACAACACTCCACAGCCATGGCGCTCGTACAGCAGTGGGCGGTATAACAGCAATAATGGCAAGCAGTATCACGGTCATAGCAACGCGCGAAGAGGAGAGCGCGATACACCGACGCCCCATGAGCGCCACGCACCGCCTCGGAATGACTCGAATGCGCAAACGGGCTTTACGTCCACCGCTGCTGATGCTGCGCAGAATGGCGTGAAGCTGCTGTCGGAAGAACGAGAGACTGATCCGCATCGACTCGCGCAACGCCAGAAGCAGATTGACTACGGGAAGAACACGATCGGCTACGACCGGTACTGCGCCGCCGTCCCACGGTACGTTTTGTGCATGACATGTATGAAATGCGTATCATTCGATGATGTTGCTCACAAAGCGCTCTGTGTGTGGTTATTATCAGACATCAACGACGCAAATTGGTGCACCCGATGACGCCCGACAGGACGCTCAACGTGAGCAAGAAAACGTTTGACGCCATGGTGCGCAAGTGGCGCCAGGTGCTGCACAAGTACGACCCGCCGGAGCTCCAGAATGTCGCCGAAGAAGTCCCATCGGCAGCGTCTGCAGCCACGACCACCACTGCCTCCGTATCGTCTGTAGCTGCTGCTGGAGTTGATGAGGACGGCGATATGGCTGATCTCGACCCTGAGCGACACCAGCATTTGGCCACGAGCTCCACCGACACGCCGCTGTCTCGATCAATTTACGAGAACTTTGACGAGGGCGACATGGACGACGACGACGATCTGCTATAAAAATCGTCAGTTTATTCTAATGGCACACATAATAGACCACTATCGTTTCTATTGTGCTTGTGTGTGTGCGGAAGACTAAATAGGATTTATAAAAGGTTGCCTTACGTGTCATGCGTCGCTAGGAATTGACGTCGGAGCGCCAGCGCCTGCAGAAAGAGATCCATATCGAGACTATCGACATTGCGAGCCACGCGCGCCACAAGGCGAACGGTATCCTGACCACCAGATGCCTGTGATACACAATGGAAAGCATCCATTAGACCATCATCTAATGGGCCACACGCATGCCATTCGTACCTGCCGCACTTGCTGCGTTTCGCCCAGAAACTGGTACATGGATCCAATGTGCAGTTCGAGGCCGTCCACGCTCAGGATCCGCGTGTCGACTGTCATCTCGGCATTCTCGAACGACACGCGCGCCAAATTGCGCTGCGCATCGTACGCGTCCAATCTACGAAAGCAAGAGGATATGCGTCATATTCTACAGCAACGTAGGCACACGGGTAAGGGGTTCGAGCGGACGCACCTGCCGGTGATGCGCACGGATCGGTTCTGGAGCTTCGCGTCGCGCAGCACCTCTGCGATCTGCACGATCTCGCAGAAATTGGTCGCCATCTTCGATCTCGATTGGAATCCAGTTGTCGCCTACGAGCTTCAGAAAGCCCACTCTGTATGCGTATCAAGATTCGATTCATTTGTGTCAAATGTGAACAATATGCTCGTTATTTGTCTACTACACTGTCCAACTGTACTGCAGCTGTTTCGAAGTTTGACACATGCAAAGCTAGACTTGACATTTGAGTCTGTGGGAAGTTGCGCGAAGGTGACCCGTAGCGTTGCTGCTGCTGGTTGGTTCCTAAAGGACCGTTTATCATCGGCGAGCTCCATTTCGCCATCCACGCCGAATAAGAGAAGAGTGAAGAGATGACCGACGTCGCTGCTTCTGCTTCTTCCCCTGCGCCCGGCTCGAGCGTGCCGCCGCAGGAGGCGCCGATCGGCAAGCCCGTGAGCGGCCGCACGTGGAAGAAGGTGGAGAAGACGCGCTTCTCGGCCGTCAAGTACAAGGGCACGAAGACACTGAGCACGTCGTGGGAGGAGAAGATGCTCAAGCGCGCCAAGCTCAAGGAGCTCAAGGCGCTGCAGGACGAGATCAAGGTCCGGCGACAGAGCGAGCGCGACGCCAAGCGACAGGCGCGCGAGGAGAAGGAGAAGCGGCGAAAGGAGAACGAGCTCAAGTCGGCGTCTGTCCAAGTGGTGCGTGCCGCTTGTTGGCTTGTATACGCGGCGATACTTGACAGCACGAATGGCTCACGTTTGTTTATTATTATGCTGTTGTTGTTATATGATGCAGATTTCGCGTACGCACCGTATGAAGACGATGAGCAAGAAGCAGCTGCGCAATATCAAGAAGACGATTGTGAACAAGCACGGCGTCGTCGAGTACGTGCCCGTGTACTCCAAGTAGGCGCCATCGGCTGTTTTGCCTCCACATTGGCTGCCTATTTCGCTTGGGAACATGCGCGAGGTTGCAGCTTGGCATGGATGGCTGCTGGTCGTTGCAGCATCATTTTTTCCCTATCAAAACTTGTGTATATCTAATATAGAAAAGTATTTTTGGTTCTCACCTCGCTCTTTTTCGCCTCTCGCGTTTTCTAGTCCAAGTGGCCAACTTCGCAATCGCAGATCCAACTTCCATTGAACCCAGACGAATTGATGGATCCCATGTGAATCAGTCGTAGAGCAGTCAAAAGTGATCGGCGCAGGATGCGATGAGGCCAACTGACTGCGTACTGTCCGTTTTGAGGCACGGATGCTCCCAGCGTGTTCCAAAACTCCCCCAAGTCATTCAGCTGCAAAGAAGTTGACACGCATCGCATATCCACCACCACTACGGCTACACCCGATAGCTTGTGCCCATTATCCAATTCACCTTGCCTAGCTCTCGCCTGCCAGAACAAGAAGAATGACTCGATTTTTCTCCAGTGTCATTGGCGCCACCGCAGCAATCGTCAGCGCAACTCTTCTCTCGGCGTCTAGTACCGACGCGCTCCAGGTCTTTGGTCTCAACTACAACGCTCGCCTTGGTCCCGACTGGGCACCCTCCGAGACGAGATGCAAGAGCGACGCCAGCATCCAGCAGGACATGAAGACGCTCAAGACAGTGACCAACATCGTGCGCCTGTACAGCCTCGTGGATTGCGACCAAGGCACACGCGTGATCCCAGCGGCGATCAGCGCCGGACTGAACGTGTCTGTGGGACTCTGGGTGAGCGGAGACGCCAACGTGTTTCGCGCCGAGAAGGCGCAGCTCGAGTCACTCTTGACCCGTGGACTCATCACGTCCGACAAGATCTTTGACATCCACGTCGGCAGCGAAGCCATTTATCGGAACGACATCAGTGCCGCTCAGAGCATCGCGTACCTGGACGAGATCAAGGTGTTGCGCGACCAGTATCCGCAGAGCAAGAGCATCCCCGTGACGATCGCCGAAATTAGCGACGTGTATCTCGCACACTCGGAGCTCGTTGATGCCGTCGACGTGGTGTCCGCCAACAACTTTCCATTCTGGGAGAAATGGGACGTGGCTACGGCAGCGCGGCACTTCCAGGACTGCATGGCACCGCTGTTTGCCCTCGCCAGCAGCAAGGGGAAACGCGTGGTCATCGGCGAGACTGGATGGGCTTCGGACGGCGTCAGTGCCAAGGCTTCCACCGCCACTCCCGAGAATGCCTTGGTAAGAATCTTGTGGGATTGTTTGGAATTGACAGATAAATGAGCTAATTCGTTGTCTTTGTTGGATGCCATCTGCAGACGTACTTTCGGGACTTTTGTGCGCTCGCCAGGCAGCAAAGCTGGGAGTACTTTTACTTTGAGGCGTTCGATGAAGAGTGGAAGGTGGCGGCCGCTGTAGATGAGACCGTGGAGGCGCACTTCGGACTGTTTAACGCAAACGGAACGGTGAAAGCGAACTTCGTTAGTGTCCTGCTTGAAGAGAGCGCGGCAGTACCTGACTTCTCCCTGGATGTTGAAGGAGGAAAAGCAGAAGCATCCACCTGGACTCCCACTTCGCCTACCCCATCCACGTCAGCACCACCTTCTGCGTCCACAAGCAGCAACCACAACAAGTGCAACTCGTGAGCCAACGAACTTCGACGTCTTCTACGATAGCATCTATGAACTCAACTACCCAGGCGATGACGTTTTAATTCTCAGTCAGCAAATTTAGTAAACGCTTTGGTATCGTATGCTCTGTCACGCAGTGGTGTCCACCAGTTCGTTGGATTGCGTCATGATAAAGAGGAGCAGAGTGAAGTTCCTTGCATGATTGGGAGCAAAGCATGAGCAAATCGACTCGATGGGCCGAGATGAGCTGACAAAATTGTTCACCATCCACGGATGTGGTCACTTGTAAACCTCTCGGCATCCTACTGTCTGTAGGATCTTGTCGCCATGCCACCGGAGACCAACGGGAAAGAGGGATCCTGACTACGGCTTGAAGTTAGGATCAACGGTCACTACTGTCACACGAGCCACACAAACAGAGAAACCTCCCAGGCAAACTGGCAAAATATCACCAGATGAGAGAGGTGGTTCAACTGCCTGCGCGTCCTTCCAACTGGACCGTGCTGTTCCATGCGGATCCTCACACGCATTCGCTTGACGTAGGGCGTGCGCAAGCGTATCCCATGGAGCGTCAGCATTCAAACTCCCCTTTTATCCTATGTGGAGCTCTTCGTTTCTCATGAGATCTGACGCGCAGGACAATGTGGCGATCGCTGCGGATAGCGTTCGAGCTGTGTCTCACCATCTACTTTACAGGGGTATCTATTTAACCAGGTATTGTATAGCTGCTCTCTACCGTGCATTCGTTGGTGGACTGGCTAGTATTACGTTTCAGAGGTTGGATGCTGGAGGAGAGACGCAGCCATGTGATGACCAGAGGTGCAGTTCAAGAATCCGTTAAGTCTTCGTTTAAGTATCTGCGGCGTGTCCAAATTCCACAGTTTGCTATATTGCGAGCCGTTGCAATGATACTTTATCGAGATCGTCAAGAGTATCCAGCCGATCATGGGCGTCCTCTGAGGTGGACATAATCCGACCCCTCTCGCACGTTTCACTCCATTCGTAGCCGCTCATTTGCACTCAAAATCCCGCCGTATCCGCTGCCATGCGCGAGCTATCATCCCATCTTTTTCTATCTGCTCGTTCCTACGCGCTCCTCTCTCGCCACTGCATGTCTCCGCACCGCTCTTGAGCTACAGTGGCTATAATAGATAGCCGCGCCGCGCTGCCTTGGTCAAGTTGTGGCTTCGTCTGTCTCCTCCGCTCCTGCTTGTTTGGCATTTTCGAAAGTTCCATCTCCTGCCATCGTTTTCATTTCATTCCTCGAATTGATTCGACGACACGCGATTGGCACTTTAGGTCAGCATGGTGCGCATCGGTTCTACTACCTCGCTGGTGCTCGCCGCCCTTGCATGGGCTGCTGCCGTTTCCCCAGAAGCCTCGGCGCAAAACTTCAAGTGCCACGGCATCAACTACAACAGCCGCGCCGGCCCAGACTGGGCACCGACTGCAACGAAGTGCAAGAGCGCCGACCAGATTGCGAAGGAGCTCACGATTCTTAAGACTGTCACGGACACGATTCGACTCTACAGTCTCACGGACTGTGACCAAGCCACGAACGTCGTGCCGGCGGCGATCAAGGCTGGACTCAAGGTCGCGCTCGGCCTCTGGGTCGGTACCGATAATGCTACGTACGAGGACGAGAAAGCGAAGCTCAAGGAGATGCTGGCGCAGGAGGGGCTCATCAACTCCAATGACATCGTCGGGATCCATGTCGGCAGTGAAGCCGTGTACCGTGGAGACGTGAACACGACGGTCGCGATCTCCAACTTCAACGAGATCAAGAAGCTCCTAACCGATCAAAGCCTCGACATCCCAGTGACCATCGCGGATATCGGCGATATCTACTTGCAGTACCCAGAACTGATCGACGCGGTAAGGTGTTATAGCTTCGTGGCTCTCCTTGATGCCAAGCTGGTAAACTAATTTGTGTGTTTCGGTTGTGTAGGTCGACGTGGTGTCTGCGAACTCGTTCCCGTTCTGGGAGAAGATCGAGGCTGATAAGGCCGTGGCATACCTGAACGATCGTATCACGCCGTTGATTGACCTCGCCGCGAAGCAAAACAAGGAGGTGCTCTTGGGCGAGACCGGCTGGGCCACGGACGGTATCGATGCGGACGCGAGTAACGCGACGGCCGAGAACGCGGCGACGTACTTCCAGGACTTTTACAGCTACGCGCAAGCGAAGGGCTTGAAGTACTACTACTTTGCGGGCTTTGACGAGAGCTGGAAGATCGCGACGCTGGCCGCCAACCAGACCGTCGAGGCGTACTTTGGTCTCTTTGATGCAGATGGCGCGCTGAAGTCCGCGTACAAGACGCTGACGTTCGGCGACTCGTCGTCGTCCTCAGCTTCGCTGGATGGCGAAGTTGGCACTGTTGGCGTGGGCAGCACTAGTGGCAGCTCTGCTGCCGTGGCTGCTGTTGGGGAAGGCGAGTTGACGTCGACGACTTCGGCCAGCACCACTGAGTCTGCTAGCGCGTCATCCGCCTCTGGTTCCGTTGATTGTGACACCCTCTTCAATACGAGCGTGGGTTCCACCACCACCGCTGCCACTGGCACGGTGTCGGCGTCTGCGAGCGGCTCTGTGGACTGTGACACTCTTTTCAGCAGTACCACAGCAGCCAGCGACTCAGGTTCATTGGACTGCAACACGGTGTTCAAAATGGCAGGCTCAGCTGCTACGACGACGACGACCACTGGAGCTTCCACCACCACCGCCACCACGTCGGGAAGCAGTGCCACGACGTCGACTGCTGATGCTACGGGTGCGACCACTACCACCACCTCGGCAAGCAGTGCTGCCACCACCACGGAAGGTAACGCCGCGGCATCGGGCGCTGATGCTACGACCACCTCTGCCACAGGTACGACGACGACCACCTCAACGACGACCTCGGGAGCGGACTTTTCGGTTCTCGATGGCTCTGCGTCTGGAAACGCTGCTACGACGACGTCCACTGCGTACAGCAGCGGCTCCGCTACGACCGTCACTTCCAGCTCCACCAACGGTGTGGCCTCGGATGCGGACTCGACGGCTGCTTCGACTACCACGACAGCCACCACGAAGTCGTCCTCTTCGTCGTCCTTGGATGGCTCGGTTGACTGCAACACGCTCTTTGGCACTACGACATCGACCCCTGAAACCAGCGATTCGTCGTCATCGCAAGATGGATCGGTGGACTGCAACACTTTGTTCGGCTCCACCACTGGCACCGATACCTCGACCACCACGACGAGTACCACCGACACCGTAGGTGCTGATGCCTCTTCGTCTGGCTCGGCGGACTGCAACACTTTGTTCGGCTCCACCACTGGCACCGATACCTCGACCACCACGACGAGTACCACCGACACCGTAGGTGCTGATGCCTCTTCGTCTGGCTCGGCGGACTGCAACACTTTGTTCGGCTCCACCACTGGCACCGATACCTCGACCACCACGACGAGTACCACCGACACCGTAGGTGCTGATGCCTCTTCGTCTGGCTCGGCGGACTGCAACACTTTGTTCGGCTCCACCACTGGCACCGATACCTCGACCACCACGACGAGTACCACCGACACCGTAGGTGCTGATGCCTCTTCGTCTGGCTCGGCGGACTGCAACACTTTGTTCGGCTCCACCACTGGCACCGATACCTCGACCACCACGACGAGTACCACCGACACCGTAGGTGCTGATGCCTCTTCGTCTGGCTCGGCGGACTGCAACACTTTGTTCGGCTCCACCACTGGCACCGATACCTCGACCACCACGACGAGTACCACCGACACCGTAGGTGCTGATGCCTCTTCGTCTGGCTCGGCGGACTGCAACACTTTGTTCGGCTCCACCACTGGCACCGATACCTCGACCACCACGACGAGTACCACCGACACCGTAGGTGCTGATGCCTCTTCGTCTGGCTCGGCGGACTGCAACACTTTGTTCGGCTCCACCACTGGCACCGATACCTCGACCACCACGACGAGTACCACCGACACCGTAGGTGCTGATGCCTCTTCGTCTGGCTCGGCGGACTGCAACACTTTGTTCGGCTCCACCACTGGCACCGATACCTCGACCACCACGACGAGTACCACCGACACCGTAGGTGCTGATGCCTCTTCGTCTGGCTCGGCGGACTGCAACACTTTGTTCGGCTCCACCACTGGCACCGATACCTCGACCACCACGACGAGTACCACCGACACCGTAGGTGCTGATGCCTCTTCGTCTGGCTCGGCGGACTGCAACACCTTGCCCCAGCCAACGACTGACGCCGTGACCACCACGATATCTACTGCTTCCACGGACGGCTCGACCGACTGCGACAAGCTCTTCCAGGTTGGATCCACCGCGGGTAGCTCTTCCGTCAGTGCTGATGCTTCCGCGTCGGGATCAGCTGACTGCAACACGCTCTTTAGTGCGTCGACGACTGGATCGAGCACGACGATCAACGCTTCCAATGCGAGTGACTCGACGGCTGCTAGCACCAGCACTGCCACCTCGGACGACTACGCGGTCGGCAAAGTCAGTGCGTACTGATCGTTACCTGATCGAGCGACGGAGTGACTCGGAGTCCTCACCTCAATTGCCCTTCCAGCCACAGAACATGCACATCTAATACGAATAAGACAACAAAAACACGGAAAAGGATGTTTATCGCATCGAAAAAGAGCTCCGTTTGGATAAAGCTGCCTGTGGAGCCGCAAAGTCCAAACCATTTTGTTCTCATTCTGGCGATTATTACGAATTCGGTCGCATCAATTGAATGTTACTGATGGTGTTTTGTCTTTTTGTTTTCGAAGCAATTATTTCATACATACCAAATTGTGATGCAAATTCAACGTTTCGCCAAAGGATGAAATACACAGCGACGTTCACAGTGAACAGAGTGAACATTCGGCGTGCACTAAAGCAAAAAGAAGTCTTCAAGAAAATCGACAACTTCTTCAGATTAGTACAGTTCGTTGATCTCTCTGTTTCATAACCGCAGATGATCCAAATCGAGTCCAAATGGTCAACGTCACGCGGGGCGATGGTGAGCGCGAGCCTTTTTGGTGAAATCGAGCCGCCGAAAGGATGGACCAGCTCCCTCGATGGGGATTCGCACACATATAGATGCAGCAACCACGATCAGGAAGAACGAGTCGTACCCGGACTTTCATTAGGGATCCCAAAGCGCACACCGAGTCATAAAGAAATCACAAGTGATTTAAGGCAAGACGGATTGAACAGTATCCCCACTCGGCCTGGGTCATTTAAGAGCTTCTCTTGCGTCTGAACAATGCACTTATAGAGAGCCGTCCTGTCCGCTGTGCGTCTTCCCCCATTCTCACTGTATTCGAGCCTTCCTGAAGAGAGATCTTTATTTTGCGGTCCACGTTTTGCTGAGGTCGATCCATTCGGACCTGTGCGCCAAGCAATAATGCACATTGCGAGGTCTCCAGCGTTTCCCTCAATCCTGCTGGCAATTAGGAATCGCCGCATCAGCGCTCGTGCTGATAGGAAAGAGAGTTTGCTCTCCTCTATTGCACGATGTCGTTGACACGTGGACGACAATTACTCCATACTTTTCACACAGCATTTTGGGTGCAGTGCAATCGCAAGAGCGCAGAGGGAAAAGCATTCAGTCTATTGAGGCTGCGACTGCAGAAATGCTCCCCCATCATTTAGTTAGTGCTTGGACTTTGTTCGGTGTACTCCATACAGCAAGCAATCGTGGATTCGTTATCGACGAGAGAGCATCACCATTGTGAGTGCAAATCTGCTGGGGAAGCAAGCAGACCAAACCTGCACTTATGGAGACCCAGTGCACCCCCATAGTTATTTTAACCGTACGCACGCTGTTCTTTTCCTGTCTAGGAATTTCAATCGAGTCGTTTCTACTGCGGCTTCTAGAGATTGCACAGATTCACATCAAGTACAGCGTGCATTTGCACCTCTTTCTATTTCGCGCGTGCGTTTGCACCGCCATCCGTCTCTCATACTTTTCTCGATATCTGTGCATTTCGATTGTGCATTTTGGCTCTTTTTCGTAGCAGAGAATGCATCGTGGCGACGAACGATGTGACTCC
Organism: Globisporangium splendens; assembly: GCA_006386115.1. NCBI lineage: Eukaryota > Oomycota > Peronosporomycetes > Pythiales > Pythiaceae > Globisporangium > Globisporangium splendens. Next base: position 43,445 of record VFIW01000022.1, on the reverse strand, counting down.
AGCAGATGCCCAACGATGGCATGAACACAAGAGTGCAGACAGGCTCGCTCCTCGAGATCTGCCGCGGATGGCTCTGACATGCGGTGTGATCATCTTCTCTCTGTAGAGCGTGATAGCGGTCGCAGAAAGACAAGAGAGCACCAAAAGTCATCAGTGATGACGACATGCACCGTGCAAGTGAGACCAGCCAAATGAGCAGCTCCGACACGTGCATCCTTTTATAACTGATATCACTGAAACTTTGTCGCTGCAATGCATACTGTGGAATTGCTGTTGTACTTGATATGCGGCAAACTTGATATTGTCAGCACTTTTGCGAAATATTCTATTTAAAGGGTAATTTGGTCCTGTGTGCAATGACGAATGGCAAAGGTCCACATTGACGCCTGGGATGCGTGTCTAATGTGACAATTGGATGAACAGATCAGCAACCGGTTCTACACTGTATCACCTCGCGGGTGGTCATTGCACTTGTCAGTGCAACGTTGCCGTCTTGGGATGCGTGCACGCGTGTCTGCGCGAATACAGACCAGAGCGCCTCGGGTTCCACCTCCAGGGAGGTGCTCAGTTTTCAAGCTTCCATCTCCTCGACAGGCTCCGTTCACGGCTCGAGAGATATCTAAACCCCCACGTGCCCACCTCCACGTCCAGACTAACCACAAGATATTCAACAATGGTTCGTGTGCTCTCCCCTCTTTTCGCTGTCGCGACTGCCGCGCTCGTTGGTCTCTTCACCGCGCAGGACGCATCGGCCGCCACTGCCACCAAATTGTATGGCGTGGACTACAACATCCGCTCTGGTCCAGATTGGGCGCCTGATGCGACGAAGTGCAAGAGCATCGACGTGGTCACGGCGGAACTCGCCAAGCTCAAGCAAATCACCGACATCGTCCGCTTGTACAGTATGACGGACTGCGACCAAGCCGCGGTCGTGCTGCCGTTGGCGATCAAGGCTCGACTCAAGGTGTCCTTGGGTATTTGGGTCGGCCCTGAGAACCAGACTTTCGACGCCGACAAGGCCCGCCTCGAAGAACTCATGGCGCAGGACGGACTCATCACCACCGAGAATGTCGAGGCGATCTACGTCGGCAGCGAAGCGATGTACCGTGGTGACGTGAATGCGACTGTCGCGGTCGAGAACGTCAAAGCCGTTAAGGCGCTCTGCACGTCCAAGAACCTCAACATTCCGATCTCGCTTGCCGATACGACGGAGGCGATCATCAAGAACCCGAGCGCGATCGCGGCCGTTGACTTTGTGTCACCAAACGTGTTTCCGTTCTGGGACAGAATCACTCCCGACAAAGCACCGGCACAATTGTACGGCAAGCTGGAAAAGCTGATGAAGCTCACCAAGGGCAAGGAGATCGTGATCGGCGAGACCGGCTGGGCCACCGACGGTGTCGATGCCCGAAGCAGCAAGGCGACGCTCACCAACGCCCAGACGTACTTTGAAGGATTCCTCAAGCTCGCGCAGGAGAAGAACCTCAAGTACTATTACTTTGCCGGCTTTGACGAGAGCTGGAAGCTCGCGACGCTGTCGGCGGACAACGTCGAGGCTCACTTTGGCATCTTTGACAAGGACGGCAACCTCAAGCAGCCGTACCAGTCGTTGCAGTCGCTGCTTGACGTTGACGACTCGTCGTCTTCGTCGTCCGCTTCCCAGATTGGTTATGTCGGCTCCGACAGCGACAGCGGCTCCGCTGATGCTGGTGACGATGAAGATTCTTCTTCTTCCTCGGCTGCTGGTCCTTCCACTGCGTCGACGACGATTTCCGTGGACGAGGTCATCGCTTCGGTGGATGCCACAAGCAAGGACGTTGACACGATGGAAGTGAAGGTTCCAACCAGTGCGCCTGCCGCCACCGCGGACGTCGCGTCACCTTCGACCAGTGCATCGGACGAGAATGATGATGACGACGACAGCAAAGCGACGGGATCGACCGAAGATCTTGCGTCGAAGACTACTACGTTCGCTGTGTCGACTGCGAGCAAGAAGCGCAAAGACTGCGATGCCTAAGCAGGGAGCAGAGTGAGTCTTACTTAGGGACGATTAGCCTCATGCTTTAAACTTGAAGAGCGGTCGCTCCAAAAGTCTAGAAATGATGTTGTCAATAAGAGTATCTGTTGTGAATGGGTTTCTGATACGGTTGCTGTTGTTTTTCTGTGTTGATGATGTTGTACCATTAAAGCCACTGACATGCCATTAGAACACTGCGAGGTCGCATCCACAGAGGCAACCAGAAGATACGACATCTCTCAGCTGGTCAATGCCAACGCGCCTGCTTCGTGCAAAGGCGGGGATGCAAGACAGTCATTCCAGTGCGCAACTCTTATTAGCGGACGGGCATTGGCTTCTTGCGAATCGTGTGGTGGACAGCGAGTCGTTGGTGGTCGATTGCCACCGCACGACCAGCAAAAGTATCTGTTTCTGCTGTACCCAGTGTACCCATGTCGGTGTTCAACAACTGCAGCCGCCTATCCCTTGAGTGCACACGTTACTCTCTATGTAGTCGACAACCCGTATGCATTATAGCATGAATATAATGTGTGAGAGTAGCAATATCCGGGGTTTTGAATTGTTGGTTATGCATTTGCAGTATTTCCATATCACGCAACCATTATCAATTATGATAGGCTATGGAAGATGCATAAGTTGTCCGACTCTTCCTGATTCACTGATCACTTTCTGCAGTTTCTTTCGGAGCGGAAAAAGATTCAAATGATACCTTGTTCGCTTTTGACGTCACACAATATACCCCACTCAAACTCGAAAAGAAAAAAGATTCAAACCGTGGGTACACATCTTAGCCGTAAAGGAGCCGAACGATAGGAATGCAATGATAGGAAAGAAGGGCAGATGCCACAGTGAAGGAGGTCGTGATTCTACTACACGCGATACGAATGCAAAAAACCCTATAAATATGCATTAGCATTCCGATACTAATGTGCCCGCTTTTACGTTTACCTCTTGATGGAAAATCGCAAAACGCATTTGTCCACAATTGCAAGCAGCGAAAAAGAGCCAGCAGTATAAGACTAAATATCGAAGCATAGTGGGTAAACTGCTGAATAAAAAAACGCAACAGGTGCGAACGACGAGATACTAAATGATCTTGGTGCACGTGTGGCGTCTGCGTGCGTCGACGAACGGCAACTGCTGGATTTTTTCAGAGCAACGGCGGTGGCGCATGCTGTTTGCGCGCCTGGCGTGGTGGCCAAAGCGCAAGACTGGCTTATGAAATGCATACAGCAAGCGGTTGCAATACAGGAGACAAAATGCGGATTCGAGGGCTGTTTTACTGTTCGCTGGATGCTGCTGCCATTTGCGATACGTACGGAGTGTCCGAAAGATCGGGGCTGTCCATCTGATTTTCTATCTTCAGCTTTGTCAACAGATGTCTGGCTCTCAAAATTTGGTCGACCTGATCCACTTAAGCAGGTATTCTGGTATTGAAGGTAGCATTGACTCTATAGTGTGTTGTATTGAGTCGGAAGACCAAGTTAGTTTTCGCAGGTGATAAAGCACTGGTCTGCCTGGTGTTGGGACAAAGACCTCTCATACGAAACGTCCGTCAGCCCCCATCTACTCTCCGTTTAAGTTCACTCTGTCCGCTCAAGACTGCGACGACCGAACATCAAAATATACTTGACCGAGAATTATTAACCACAAACGCCTGTTTCATCGCTGTTGATGGCTTACCCATTGTGCGTTTCGTGGGGGAAATCAGGCGTGTCTGGCGTCATCGCATGCCCATGTCTACGGCGTAAAGAAGGTTCTCTGTAGAAGATCGCCAGTGTGGTGTCTGCTTGTCTGTTTAGATGCGAGAGGGAGGGTGCTGCCCATTTCTGAACCCGCGCGCTTCTGCTCACGTCTCGTAGGAAAAAACACTGAATACTTCAAAATGGTGCGCGTCTCGTCCTCTTTGTGCATGACCGCGGCGCTCGCGGGCGTCTTCGCGGCTGCCTCGACGCAACAGGTTTCGGCGGCGAACTTCAAGTGCTACGGCGTCAACTACAACATCCGTGCGGGTCCGGATTGGGCGCCAGATGCGACCAAGTGCAAGAGCGCCGACCAGATCGCGACGGAGCTCTCGAAGCTCAAGACCATCACGGACACCATTCGTCTGTACAGTCTCACGGACTGCAACCAGGGAACGACGGTCGTGCCTGCCGCGGTCAAGGCTGGACTCAAGGTCTCTCTCGGTCTCTGGGTCGGACCTGAGCCGTCGACTTTCGCGGCTGAAAAGGCCAAGTTCCAGGAGATCCTTGCGCAGGACGGACTCATCAACTCCAAGGATATCGTCGGGATCCACGTCGGAAGTGAGGCCGTGTACCGTGGTGATGTCAACACGACGGTCGCGATCTCCAACTTCAACGAGATCAAGAAGCTCTGTACCGATAAGGGCTTGGATATCCCTGTGACCATTGCTGATATTGGCGACATCTACATGCAATACCCAGAATTGATCGAAGCGGTCGATGTTGTGTCGGCGAACGCGTTCCCATTCTGGGAGAAGATCGATGCTGACAAGGCTGTCGACTACTTTTACCAGCGCTACCAACCTTTGGAAGCTGCTGCAAAGGCGCAAGGTAAAGAAGTGCTGATCGGAGAAACCGGTTGGGCGTCAGCTGGTGTCCACTCTGGCGCGAGTACGGCGACTCCAGAAAACGCTGCGTTGTACTTCCATGGCTTCTACAACCTCGCGAAGGAGCACAACTTGAAGTACTACTACTTTGCTGGTTTTGACGAGGAATGGAAGATCGCGACGTCGGAGGCCAACGCGACCGTGGAAGCGTACTTCGGTATCTTCAAGGATGATGGTGAAATGAAGTCCGAGTACGCGGCGCTGACGTTTGATGGCTCTTCGTCTTCATCGTCGAGCAGTGACGTTGACATTGCGGTTACTAGTTCCAGCTCCTCGGCGGCTGATGCTGGTGACAAAACAGAATCTGCGGCGGCGAACTCGAGCGGCAAAAACACGTCCGCTGATGGAGCTGATGGCAACTCGAGCACCGACACTACTGACGGCACCGACTCGACGACGACGGATGCCACTGCCAGCGGTGCTGATGTCGACACTAGCGATGACTCATCGACCACCACCATCGATGCTGCTGCTGCTGCGTACCCAACTGGAGGAGATTCGGCTGAGACGGGTGCGCCGACCACCTCAAACCAAGATGCTTCGCAGACTGCACCATCCAGCGGCAGCACGGGCAAGAAGCGCAAAGACTGTGACGCTTAAACCAATCTAAAACATACAAAAGACTGAATTGTGCATGTTAGATGGATACGTCTGCTAAAGAAAAAGGAAAGCGGATTGCGCTTGTACAAATAAAACCTCAACTCCACCTACAACTCAACCAAGAAATGTCATTATTTGGTTCCTATCAGCATCAACAGCTTCTAAGCCAGCCTGCTTCTTGTTGACAAAGATCACGCGTGTAAAAGTCACTTCGGCTGTGCTCGGATGGCAGCAGGTCGTAAATGGCATCATGCATCGGGCATATGGCATTTATTTGGTTATTGAAAATCCATGCAAGCCTCGTAAGAGAAAGCCAAAATAGACATAGGCACTCTTCAGTCCTCGTTCTCGGGACCGCATTCTTTTCTTTTCTCCACCACTGTCCACGCCGTAGTCGTAATAGAATCCTTGGTACGGAGTAGTGCTTCAAAGTGAGACAGTTGGCCTAGGCATCGCAGCCCCACTTGGCTTTTATCATTGTGAACAAATCCGACGCCAAATTCCTTCAGGTTGGCAATGGATCTCACGAATATGGAGGCGTTTCAGTCGAATTAAGATCTAAGAAAGCCCGCTGCTATCGTAGGCAGCCAGAGGCAACAACAGTGAACAGACCATCTAACAGAGTAGTGCAAGCGTGAATGGCATTCCAGTATTCATAGAACACATTCTTGAAGTGAGATAGAATTCCATGAAAGCCTTTATAGCAGGCAGACAGCAGTAGTGAATGAGCAAATGTCGTGGCGCATTCTTTTTCTCCGTCATTGTCTTCAACATGGCCCTTGACTCCTACGACGGCACGTGAACGTCGCGTCGTGTGTTCTTGTCGTTGATGCCGATTGCGGTGGCGTTGCCACCACACTGCAGCTCTAGATCAGCAGTGTGTGAGTGGGGGTGATGACTGAACTGTAGCCATTCTAGTGAACACGGTTGCAGTTGGCAGCATTTTTCTCAGACACTGCAACCCCATTGGCTAGAACCCATTTGTACTAAACCGTTTCGAGCCGACTGTCCAGTTTAGTAATCCCGTTCGACTTGATATCCTGCTATAATGTATAGAGTATACTCACTCTGTGTCTATGCATCAGCCTTTTTACCAACCTGCCATACTTGCACGACCCAGCTGTTTAGTACATAGTGGTGAACCCACTTTGTTGAGTACTGTTTGTTTGCAGATCCAAACGGCAAATGGATTTTATACAAGTATCAGCTCTTCCCATCGCAGCAAAGCACGCGAATGACCCACGCCACTAAGAGAGCTGATGCTACGAGCCCAAGGTCTCTACTGGAGTTATGGGGAAGCGGCAGTTATCAGCTGTTCGTAGTCGTCATTCTCAAACTTCCCCCGAGAGCCCAGTACCAACAAGCTCCACACACACAAGCAACTCAAACCAGCCAACCAATCAGCAACCATGGCCGCTGTCACCCAAGACTACAAACTCTTCACGCCGCTGCACCTCGGCGACGGACTCACGCTCAAGAACCGCATCGTGCACAGTCCCATGACGCGCGCGCGCTCCGACATCCACACGCGCGTCCCGACCGCCGCCAACGCCGAGTACTACGAGCAACGCGCCAGCGCCGGACTCATCCTCACGGAGAACGTCGCGATCTCGGAGCAAGGCTACGGCTGGTATGGCGCGCCCGCGCTCTACAACGACGAGCAGGCCGATGCCTGGCGCGACATCGTCCAGCGCGTGCACAAGCGAGGCGGCAAGATCTTCCTGCAGCTCTGGCACATGGGACGCCAGTCACACCCATCCTTCCACCCGCTCATGAACGAGGTCGTGTCGGCGTCGGCCAATAGGTACGAGGGCGGTCGCACGCGCACCAGCGACGGCGAGAGCACCGTGTTCGAGACGGCGCGCGCGCTTGAGACCCACGAGATTGCCGCCGTCGTGGACGATTTCCGCGTGTGCGCGGCGCGCGCCAAGCAGATCGGCTTCGACGGCGTCGAGATCCAGGCTGCCGGAGGGTACCTCATCGACTCGTTCCTGCAGTCTAGCACCAACGAGCGCACGGACGAGCACGGCGGCTCGTTCGCCAACCGCGCGCGGTTCCTGCTCGAGGTCGTGGACGCCGTCAAGAGCGTCTGGCCCGCGGACCGCGTCGGCGTGCGCATCGGTCCGAACGGCTCGTACGGCGGCGTCGGCAGCCACGACAACTTTGAGATGTTCACGTACGTGCTACAGCAACTGAGCGATCGCCACGATGGCAAGAGCGGCTTGTGCTACGTCGCGATCCAGGACGGCACGGGCTTTGGCGTCACGGACAAGTGCCGCCTCATGACCGTCTTCGACGTCAAGCAGCACTTCAAGGGAACCGTCATGGCCAACGTGAGTTACTCGCGCGGCACGGCCGAGGGTGTGCTGCGCAGTGGCGCCGCGGACTTTGTGGGCTTCGGCCGCCTGTTCATGTCGAATCCAGACCTGGTGGAGCGCTTCCAGCACGACTGGCCGCTCAACCCCGTGCTCGAGTACAAGTTCTGGTGGGACGCCAACATGGGCGTCGACGGCTACACCAAGACCGGGTACGGCGCGTATGATGACAGCAAACAGTGCGGCTCCGAGAGTGACGAGTAAGTAAGTACTGCAAGTAGTCAAACCAATGCCTGCATTCGTGCCTTTACACGAGGCTTTCTTTGATTTCTCTGTATCCAACAACACATTTTGATAGCATTCACACGTTTGCTGTCCAAGCCAAGCGTCTTTTGTTTTTCTATTGCTGTCGGTACGATAGTAGCCATGCTTTCGTTTGTCTGATCACAAGCGCGCGTGATCCATTGTCAACTTGAAGCAATGTTGCGTAGATACCGTGACAGAAACTTGACTTTTGGATTTTATCGTGATTCTGTTCGGATTTTCCTGGATCTTGTAACTGATAGCAATCTGAACAAAATCATAGCAAAACGGGACCGGTTCAATTAGAAACTGTTTGATCGAACCGGTTACGCACATGCCTGCCGCGGTTCACTCCCCACCTCTTCCAGATTGTGCTGCGAAGAGTTGAACGGGAGCAACAAGCGGAAGAAGCAGAAGCAGGGGAAGCGAGAGGTCCGCGCGTGTGATCTCTCTCTCTCTCTCTCTCTCTCTCTCTGCATCGGCATTTCCACGTCCACAGACAGCAGCAGGTTCGCGCCGCGGACACGTGCATAATCTTTATATATCTATTAACTTCCTTTCCAGCGCCCGATAGACGCATCACACGAACGAAAACCAACGAAAACAGAAACAACCCAGAATGAGCACAAAAGCCGTACAGAAGAAGCAGAAGCGCAAGCTGCTCGCCGAGGACTATGGCGGCTCGATCGGTGAGGATTTGCTCGAGTACATGGAGGACGACAGCATCGACGCACAGGGCAACGGACAGATCAACTCGCTCGACAGCGTCGGCGCCTCTAGCAATCTGTCGCGGCGCATCCAGAACCGTCTTCAGAAATTAAACGATAGTGCGCAGAGCGCGTCGTCGAAGGGCGGCGACGACGACGACACACCCAGGTATTTCGACTTTTCGACGCTGAACATGAAGAAGGACCACGAGTCGCGACCCGTGTGGGTGTGTCCGAATGGCCGCATCTTCCTCGAGGCGTTCTCTCCGATCTACAAGCAGGCGTACGACTTCCTCGTCGCGATCTCGGAGCCTGTGTCTCGCCCGGAATTCCTGCACGAGTACAAATTGACGCCATATTCGCTCTACGCCGCTGTGTCCGTGTCCATTGAGACCGAGAGTATCCTGAAAGTGCTGGAACGACTCTCGAAGAACCATTTACCCGAAGTGATCGTGAATTTCATTCGCGACTGTACATTGAGTTACGGAAAAGCGAAGCTTGTGCTGCACCATAACGAGTTCTACGTCGAAAGTTTGTACCCGGATGTGCTTCGCAAGTTACTGGAGCACGACCAGATCCGCGCGGCTCGCGTCAAGGAGACGACGACAGCAGCAGACCCGGCACTGGCGCCGCCTGCACCCGGTGGACCGCGTCCAGAAGACACGGAGTTTATCCAGAAAGATGTCTCGGCTGAAGACCAAGCCAATTTGCAGTATCAGAAGCTGCTCAATGAAGACTATGAGGTGAGTGAAGACCACGTGCAGGCAGGTGGTGCGGCTTCGAATGTGCAGAAGACAGTGCGCACCGTGTCGTTCAAGATCCGCAAGAACATGGTGGAGCACGTCAAGCGCGCGTGTCTGGATATGGATTACCCGCTCATGGAAGAGTACGATTTCCGCAACGACAAGACGATCCCAGACATCGAGATGGACCTGAAGCCCACGACGCGGATCCGTGAGTACCAGGAGAAATCGCTCAGCAAGATGTTTGGTAATGGCCGTGCGCGTTCGGGGATCATCGTGCTGCCCTGTGGTGCCGGCAAGACGCTGACGGGCGTCACAGCGGCGTCCACGATCAAGAAATCGTGTCTCTGTCTATGCACGTCCGCCGTGTCGGTGGAGCAGTGGACGGCGCAGTTCAAGATGTGGACGAACATCCCGGAGAAGAAGATCGCACGGTTCACATCCGTCGCGAAGGATTTCATCGACCCAACCTCCGGTGTGATCGTGACGACGTACACGATGGTGGCGTTCGGCGGGAAGCGTGCGAAGGCGTCGGAAGAAGTGATGCAGTTGATCCAGAGCCGCGAGTGGGGGTGCATTCTGCTGGACGAAGTGCACGTCGTGCCGGCCAAGATGTTCCGCAAAGTCATCGGCTCGATCGCGTGCCATTGCAAACTGGGACTGACCGCGACGCTCGTGCGCGAAGACGACCTCATTGGCGATTTGAACTTCCTCATCGGTCCTAAGCTCTACGAAGCCAACTGGATGGATCTCACGCAGAGTGGCTTTTTGGCGAATGTGTCGTGCGTGGAAGTGTGGTGTCCCATGGCGGGTGAGTTCTACCGCGAGTACCTCCGAGAGACAAAGAGTGCGCGCCGCCGCGCGTTGCTGTACGTGGCTAACCCGAACAAGTTTACGGCCGCCGAGTTCCTCATCCAGTACCACGAACAGCGCGGCGACAAGATCCTGCTCTTCTCGGACGACGTGTTTGCGCTGCGGCTGTATGCGACGAAGCTGAACAAAGGGTACATTTACGGCGGCACGGGCGAGCGCGAGCGCATGCGGCTGCTGCAAAGTTTCCGCAATTCGCCGCTCGTGAATGTGATCTGCATCTCGAAAGTCGGTGACACGTCGATCGATCTGCCCGAGGCGAACGTGATCATCCAGGTGTCGTCGCATTTCGGGTCGCGTCGCCAAGAGGCGCAGCGTCTGGGACGCATCCTGCGGCCCAAGGCGAACGCGACGGGCGGCTTCAATGCGTTCTTCTACACGCTCATCTCGACCGACACGCACGAGATGTTCTACTCGAACAAGCGGCAGCAGTACCTCGTGGACCAAGGCTACACGTTCAAGGTCGTGACGGATCTCTACGACAAGGAGACATTCCAGGGCGTGTTCACCAAGAAGGACGCGCAGCGCCAGCTCCTGAACGAAGTGTTGAGCGCCGACGTGGAGAGCGCCGCCAAGGACGAGAACGCGGCGATCCGCGACGACGAGGACCTGTCGCGTCTGGAGCTGGGCGGCGGTCGCAAGAAGAAGAAGATGAGCTCTCTGGGTGCGTTGTCTGGCGCCGACGGCACGCAGTACATGGAGTACTCGGCCGGCCACGGTCCCAAGCAGCGCCACAATCTCTTCCGCGACCGCTACCGGTAGACAGAGGGAGGGACGTGTTGCTGAAAACGGAATTGGCGATGAGGATGGTCTGATGGCATGCGCGGATGAGTGCGCGTGTGTTTTTTTCAGGCTGCCATATGGGATCCAGACTATCATATCAGCAGAGACATACAGAGAGAGAGACAGACGGACCGAGAGCGTTCCCATGTGAAATGGATGAAGCGATGCGGACCTTGAAGGCGATGACAAGACGGAGAGCGTTTCCTTGAAGCGAGTGGGACGCATTTTCATTTTCGCTGATGCCTGAGAAGGAATGCGATTTATAATAGTGCGGGAAATAAGCAGCCAAAGCTATACCCCTCGCAAACTCAATATTACTAATAAAACTGTTGATGGACTGCTTCGTGGACTGCAGTGTAATGAGTGACAGCACGGAAAGCTGCAATGCCCAATGGTCCATTTGCATTTTGCATGGTTTTTTTTTCATTTTCATCATGCAGGGCAGCCTCTCATAATTAGAATTTAGGCGTGCAGAAGTTTTACTTACTATAAAGATCTATTTCCAGCATTATTGTTTTATATTGAAGTGAAATGATCGAACACGTAGTGGCGACAAAAAGGTAAAAGAAATGCAGATGCTTCCCTCCGATCTTACACGGTTTGATCAGTCGATTCTGCTGTCAGCTCAGCAATTAGACAAGTCGACACTGGACACCTAAAGTGGCCACTAAAGCATGTGTGGCCAATTTGAAGAGTTGGAAGCCGACAATCTTCAACGAATTCTTCTGATGCCCCTCCTTCAGTTGTGTCGCCTTCTTCCTTAAACCAAGGTCGTCTCAGTCGATGCCACAGCCCACTGTGTGTCGTGTATCCACCTGTTTGAAACCTTGTCATAGTGCCACAATGTCTGTATCTAATGCTAAGGACTGCCAAGCAAGAAGTGCTGGCTGGCGAAGTGGCAGGTTTCAGTGTCGTGCACGCCATGAAGTATAGAGTGTATCTGCGATCAGCTGCCTTGAAACTGGGCATCTCCTGGTATCGCGGAAGGCGCAAAGGGGAAACGGCATCCACCTATCTCCTGCGCACGTGGACCGCCGATCACTATATTTCTCGTGTCTTTTGTTGTCTACAAGCCATTTGTGTCCTTTGTGACACCAGTGAAAAAGATCCGAGATCGACAAGTGCGCATGTGGGAAGTGCTTTCTGGTTTTCCCGTCGAAAAACGACAAATCTGTCGGCTCAGCGTGACCACGCAGAAGAAAATTCGAATCAAGTCGAAAAGCCCATCGTTCGATTGTACCTCAGTTCATCTTCTTTCCCTCATCAAAAAGCAAACGAATACCCTACTTATGCAGGTCCAAAATCGCTAGTAATCCTGTCTTGCATTCGCTATAAAGAGGCTTGTGTTCGTCGCGCGTGTGTAGTTTGTTGCCAACGCCCATCCTTTGGAACAGATGGAGACGGTAGAGTGGAGTGCGCGCGCGCTGACTTTCCCCGCCTCCTCTCCCTCTATTGGCAGCATATTCACGGTCGCCGTGAGAGGGAACGCCGCTACCATTACCTTCCGACCTTCTTGCACGAGAACGCGGACGTTATACAAAGAGCATGCAGGCGCGGGCTCGTGGACGCGCCGCATACGCGCTCCCTGCGCTCCTCCTGACTGTCGCCAATGGTGCGTGTTGCTTATATCAGCGTGTGTATGTGTGTACGCGAACGCATGGTGATCGCGTTGGAAGAGCGTTTATTGACGCATTAACTATCGTGTATTAGTGCTGCCGTGGTGTTCGCGCGCCGAGACGGCGACGCTCGAGACATGCAACAAGGTGGCGACGTGCTTGATCGACGGCGCGACGGTGTGCGACGTCGCGCTCCAAAAGTGCCCGCCGTGCATCTTCCCGAACGCCGACAAGTACAATTGCTTCGCGTACGACGCCAGCGCCGCGACGACGCAGTGTCCGTTCGTGAGCCTCACCACCAACACCACCAACTACGTCGACTGCTGTGCGTAAACCACCGACACATCGCGAAGTGGGAATCTCTCACGCCACTAATTCGCCATCGCTCTCTTTCTGTCTCTATGTGCGTCTCATATGCTTAGCGTCGTCGGCGAACTGGGCAAAATGGAGCAACTCCTCGTCGTCCGGGTCCAATACCACTTCTTCGGCCGAAGCAGGAGCGACCAACTCCTCCTCAACCCCCACGCCTAGCACGAGTGCCGCATCCACGACCGCCAAGGCGTCGAGCAACTCGAGCTCCGACGCCATCATGTTCATCGGCATCGGCGTCGGCGTGCTCGTGGTGCTCATCGTGATTGTCGCGATCTGCATGCGACGGAAGCGCCAGGCGGCGCAGCAGCGCAACCGCCGAGGCACGAGCACCAGCCATCATGCGAAGCGCGATCGTGCCAAGACGCGCACCAAGCACGAAGAAGCGTTTGGCGGCGGCTACAACAACGTCCTGGACACGAGCAAGAACGGTTACGGGAGCTACAACCAACGTAAGATGTCCGAGCCTGCTATGATGGAGGCCGGGAACCGTGATAGTGATGCTCGCTCTTATGTGTCTGATGTCCCCACAGACGAAGCATTGAGCGTCGATGGCATGCTTGGGGACGCGCCGCAGACCCCCGTGATCCTCGGTGCGCCGAGCAGCAGCAACAACGGCCCGCCGCCGCCGATGATGAACAACACGGGCAAGAGCATCGGCACCAAGAGCGCATTCACGTCCGTGAACGAGCTCGTGGACCAGGACATTTCAATCCGCTGCACGACGAGCGCCAACGTGTTTGACGAGTACCTCAAGATGAAGCAGGAGATGAACTACGACCACGACGACGACGCCATGAGCGAGGTGATGAGCGAGATGAGCGACTACGAGAGCGACACGATGAGCATGCACAAGTTCTCGCTCGAGTCGTCGCAGGGCATCGTGCGCCACGACGGCGGACTCTCCATCACGGACTCGGAGTACGACGAGCACCTGCGCAACCGCGGCGAGAGCGAGTGCTACAGCGAGATGTCGTACAACGACGAGAAGTATAGTTTCAGCGAGGACGACGACATGGCGAGCGAGTTTGGCCGCAGCAAGGTCGGCAACGAGCTCTCTCGGAGCAAGGGCCCGGCCCCCGATCGCGAGGTCGAGATCTAAGACCGAAGAAGACGAAGAGAAATCAACGCCAAGTCCAGGGCGCGATTATTATTATATGAGTGGGAGCAAGACGACGTCCCTGTCCTTATCCAGCTCACAACTCGTTGTAGAACACCCATGTCGCGGTGCCATTTTTGACTGTTGTTTTATTGTAGAGATACCATGGATCCCATGGGCGTAAGTGAAAGACGCCGCACAAAGAGAACAAGAAAAAGCACACACTATTCAAAAAGAACGTTGCTCATAGTGAGAGGCAAGCAAGTTATCCTCACCGCGTGTGTGTGTGTGTGCCTACAGCGATCCTTCATATCTGCTGATAACTTCCACATATTTACAGCGCACTGCTAGCTTCAAGAGCTAAATCCTGGCAACTACAACACGGTGCCACGTGACGACTCTCGGCGCGTTCGCGGCGACTGCCAACAACGTTCAACGAGCACACCAAGTCAACCACAACAACTATTTGTACCATTTACAAAACTACATCGCCACGAACCTTCTTTAGTGGCCGCTGCTGAGGCTCTGCCGATGCTGCCGCCGTCTCTGGTTCTTCTTCCGGCGCCGACTCGCCTTCTTCTTCCTTTGTGCGACCATGTTGCTTCTTCGTCGCGTGTTCCGGCGTCGATGCCACGCTTGACGTTGAGCTGCCACTGCCTGTCGTCATCATTGGCATGTGGCTGACAGGAGCAGCAGCACCGTATAACCCACCTACTGGCACAGTCGCTGATACGACTGTCGCTGGGCTGCTACTGATGGCTCCTCCTGCTTGGATATCCGCGACGGTCTTGCCGCCGAAGCGCCGAATGCACTCCTCCGAGATGAAGTCGAGCACCTTCTGGTAGATGCGCGCGCGAAACTCGATGCGCTCGTGGCCCTCGAGGTACGACGGCAGCGGGACGACGATGCCGTCAAAGTCCTGCACCATGTACGGGTACCCCATCTGCGGCGGCTGCGCGCCGTTCGGCAAAAACACTTTTCCAGCATCCACTGCTTGTGGCTGCTGCTGCGCATGCTGCAGCGAATTCAGGGTGTGCGCGTGGACTGGGAGGCCATGCAGGGGAGAGGATTGCTGCTGCTGAGGTGTCGACAGCACCACCACAGGCGCGACTTGCGGCACAGCAGGATCGCCACCCGACGCTTTCAATGCGCTATCGAGGTCAACAATAGCATGCGGACCGCCACTTCTGTTGCTGGTGGGGCTCTTCTCATACGGCGCATACCGCGTGCTCGCTTTGCCCGACGGCGACGGCGCCACCGCTGCTGTCGCTGCATTGGTGCTTGCAGCAGCAGCTGCCTTCTGAGCGCTGCCTCCCGCGCCAACTCCGCTGCTGCGCTTGTCCTTGCGCGCGTACCGGTTCTTGGTGTCGAGCTTGCGCTGGTGCTCGTTCTGCCGCCGACGGTGCTCGTCGCAGAGGTTGTGCGCCGTGCCCGAGGTCTTGAGCGCGCGCTCGTTCGTGCACTTGCCCGTCTTGTACAAACACTTGCCGCGGTACGGGCCGCGCGGCGCCACAGCGGCGACTGCGGCGGCGGCCATGGCGGCAGCAGAGGATGCCGATGGGGACGGCGACGCGGACGCGACAGGGACGCCCTCGTTCGCGTACACGGTGTCTTCGGTCATTATGCAGAGATGAGATGGCTTCACTCGGTCGGCGACTTTGTCCTCAGGTCGCTGGATGCCTTCGGATCGCGGTGATCGTCTGATCCCTTTTGTATCTGATTCCCCAATATGGCGCTGCTTCTCTATGGGGAGAAAGATGAGGAAGGCGGGCAGTTTGTATGGCGAGTTCTCAGCCACGGAAAGATGCAGGTCAAATCGAAAAAACCTCGGAAGTGGAGTAAAGAACCAGAGAAACCTTGTTGTTTTATGGAAGCCTTCCATAAAGCAATAAGGTTTTTCTGGTTCTTTACTCTAATAATACAACCCATATCCAATAGAAATGATCGTATTATTTGAGGGAGAATGTTACACGTTAAACCATATCAACGAGGAAAATGATCAAGGTGTAATTGCCACGAGAATTAGATATGCGAAACAATGTGCAAACGACTTGAACACGCAAGTTGATAAATGTATCCATTCAATTATGAGGGAAATCATCAAGTCACATTTGCAGCCAGCATGTATCAGGAATGTAGCCATGAATCCTCTTTCCTACGGCGCACATACTTTTTCACCGTCATTGTACGCGCCGTACCCGGTCTTGGTGTAGCCGTCGACGCCCATGTTGGCGTCCCACCAGAACTTGTACTCGAGCACGGGGTTGAGCGGCCAGTCGTGCTGGAAGCGCTCCACCAGGTCTGGATTCGACATGAACAGGCGGCCGAAGCCCACAAAGTCCGCGGCGCCACTGCGCAGCACACCCTCGGCCGTGCCGCGCGAGTAACTCACGTTGGCCATGACGGTTCCCTTGAAGTGCTGCTTGACGTCGAAGACGGTCATGAGGCGGCACTTGTCCGTGACGCCAAAGCCCGTGCCGTCCTGGATCGCGACGTAGCACAAGCCGCTCTTGCCATCGTGGCGATCGCTCAGTTGCTGTAGCACGTACGTGAACATCTCAAAGTTGTCGTGGCTGCCGACGCCGCCGTACGAGCCGTTCGGACCGATGCGCACGCCGACGCGGTCCGCGGGCCAGACGCTCTTGACGGCGTCCACGACCTCGAGCAGGAACCGCGCGCGGTTGGCGAACGAGCCGCCGTGCTCGTCCGTGCGCTCGTTGGTGCTAGACTGCAGGAACGAGTCGATGAGGTACCCTCCGGCAGCCTGGATCTCGACGCCGTCGAAGCCGATCTGCTTGGCGCGCGCCGCGCACACGCGGAAATCGTCCACGACGGCGGCAATCTCGTGGGTCTCAAGCGCGCGCGCCGTCTCGAACACGGTGCTCTCGCCGTCGCTGGTGCGCGTGCGACCGCCCTCGTACCTATTGGCCGACGCCGACACGACCTCGTTCATGAGCGGGTGGAAGGATGGGTGTGACTGGCGTCCCATGTGCCAGAGCTGCAGGAAGATCTTGCCGCCTCGCTTGTGCACGCGCTGGACGATGTCGCGCCAGGCATCGGCCTGCTCGTCGTTGTAGAGCGCGGGCGCGCCATACCAGCCGTAGCCTTGCTCCGAGATCGCGACGTTCTCCGTGAGGATGAGTCCGGCGCTGGCGCGTTGCTCGTAGTACTCGGCGTTGGCGGCGGTCGGGACGCGCGTGTGGATGTCGGAGCGCGCGCGCGTCATGGGACTGTGCACGATGCGGTTCTTGAGCGTGAGTCCGTCGCCGAGGTGCAGCGGCGTGAAGAGTTTGTAGTCTTGGGTGACAGCGGCCATGGTTGCTGATTGGTTGGCTGGTTTGAGTTGCTTGTGTGTGTGGAGCTTGTTGGTACTGGGCTCTCGGGGGAAGTTTGAGAATGACGACTACGAACAGCTGATAACTGCCGCTTCCCCATAACTCCAGTAGAGACCTTGGGCTCGTAGCATCAGCTCTCTTAGTGGCGTGGGTCATTCGCGTGCTTTGCTGCGATGGGAAGAGCTGATACTTGTATAAAATCCATTTGCCGTTTGGATCTGCAAACAAACAGTACTCAACAAAGTGGGTTCACCACTATGTACTAAACAGCTGGGTCGTGCAAGTATGGCAGGTTGGTAAAAAGGCTGATGCATAGACACAGAGTGAGTATACTCTATACATTATAGCAGGATATCAAGTCGAACGGGATTACTAAACTGGACAGTCGGCTCGAAACGGTTTAGTACAAATGGGTTCTAGCCAATGGGGTTGCAGTGTCTGAGAAAAATGCTGCCAACTGCAACCGTGTTCACTAGAATGGCTACAGTTCAGTCATCACCCCCACTCACACACTGCTGATCTAGAGCTGCAGTGTGGTGGCAACGCCACCGCAATCAGCATCAACGACAAGAACACACGACGCGACGTGGCTCTCGAAAGATGAACTGGGAATGAGAGACTGTGGTTTGACCGCTTCTCCATGACATCAGTAGCGACCTTGGAATCCTAACTTCCTCAGTGCTTTGTTGCGCTCAGGTCAAGAGGTGATAGTTTGAATCCACACGACGTTTGGATCTGCTCGCTGTCGCAAACAAACTGTACTCAACAAAGTGGGTTCATCACTGCGTTGTGGAAGTATGACAGGATTTTGAAGGCTAATGTGCGTGAGCATAGTGAGTTTTTCCATACGTTATCGTAGGATATCAATCTGGACAGGATTACTAAACTGGATGGTCGACTTGAGCTGGTTTAGTACAAAAACCGATTAGTACAAGGATTTTAGCCAATAGGGTCACAGGAGAGAAGCACCCATAACGGCTGCAGTCCAATCGGAGTAGCAGGCAAGAACCGACACTGCTGACAGTATGAAGCGATGACTACGGAGATGGTCTGACCACTTCTGCTTCAGTATCAATGAGCTGTGGTGCAACCACTTCTGCACGTAACATAGCAATCTCGTGTCTTCGCCTGCACAGCCGATAATATGACAAGATTGGATCTCAACCGATATATTCTTTACAAGATTCACATGCTATGTTCCTTCTTCAGTCTTGTCCCCTCCAGATCTATGATCCTAGAAAGTAAACGACGTCGAGTCTTGATCCTGGCGTTTGCGGAGACGCTCGAACCGCGCTGTGAGCTCGTCAAAGTCCGGAATATTACTATCACCAGCAGCACTGGATGTGGACGCGCTGGGCGCTGCTGGTGTCGATGGGGCTGCTGCGTAGCTCGCTGGAGCTTGTGTCGAGTTATTGAACGTAGCTGCCGCATGAGGTGGCACATATGGTGAACTCTGCTGGTGGTGATGAGGCTGTGGTGGCTGCTGTTGAGGTGGAGGTGGTTGATTGTGGTAAGAGGAATCGTGCTGCTTTGTTGGAGCGTACTGAGACTGGTGCTGCTGCGATTCATGGTACGCTGGCGGCGCGGCAGGTGGTGCAGTAGGAGCAGGTGGAGGTGCAAAATATCTTGACGACGCTGAAGGGGGACGGACTCGGAACGCCGCCGAATCGCTTGGGATGTCAGTGGTCATCGGTACGGTTGGCACAATTTTTGGAGGGGGTGGAGGAGGAGGCGCCTATTGTTTATCGGTAAGAAAGGCGGCAGCAATGTGTAGGTTAGTACAAAAAATTCGCCAACAAGGTTTCACACGATAAAACGTGTGGCGACACCATACCGTAGCATAAAGAGCGGCAAAACTGGGTCCAGAAGCTCCAGCGCTCACAACACTCGCGCCCGTTGGAGCGGGAATGGGTGCGAGCGGATCAATAACTGCCTGCTCATCCGGCTCCCAGTCTACTTTGAACTGCTTTGCGATCTCTTTCATGTAGTTGACCACAAGGTACGCACTTGGTGGCTACAACAATCAGATCAGTTGGCATAATCGTTATGTTGTCCGTAGCATAGTGGTTTGTGCGGAAGCGCACACTTTAAACATACCTGGACGCTGAGTTTCTGAATTACGCGTTCGTTCACACAGCCGTCAACATTTCTCGTCGCAGCAGCAGCAAAATCCTGACCATATTTCTTAATGAGCTGCTTCTTGACCTGTAGAAATTGCCACCAAACAAATTAAGCGCACACACTAGAGGCCATTCGTACCAGCAAAGCATGAACATGGGTTGCAACATCATCATGGGTACCTCGACGAGCTCTGGGATCTCGGTTCTGTTTGCAGCCCAAATTAGCGTGCACACTGCCTCTCGCATGTCATACGGGCATTCGCGTTCGGTTTTGACCAAGTTCTACCAAGCGATTAAATTCGCACCCAGACAGTTTTGATCACTTTCACGACCTGTCGCATTACAAGCAGCCACAAACAACAATGGATGCAATGGCTCACCGCACGTTCCGCAACCAATTCGCACAGCAGCTCCAAAATCTCGTAGCCTTCGACCGTGAAATCGTCTCGAATGATACCTTCCACCTACAATAATCAGAGAGCACTAAAATAAAACGAGTGCATACATCCACCAATTGTCCTTCTCACTATGACCGTACCCGAATGCGCGCTTTCTCTTCCTTGCCGTCCGCTAGCAGTGTCGCGATCTCGCGCCGCACAGCGATGCCCGCGTTCGCCTTCTTGTTCTTGACGATGCCGATGCGGTGCACCGCCATCTTGAGGTTCGGCTTGAGCTTGTTCACGTTGAAGCCAAACATGGTGCTGCTCTTCTGTCGCGATCCTGCACTCGTCTGCGCGCGCGCTTTGGCTTCCTCCGCCACTTCCAAAATGGCAAATGGGCAAGCGCCTCATTCATTCCTCTTTTCTGTTCAGCAGAACCCACCTTGTTCTTCCTGCTATCGATTCTGATTGGTTGTAAAAGTCGACCATCTACACTTTCACTGGCTAGTAGGATGTAATTGTTGTTTTGATTGGATGATAATCAGCATGTACCCGGAATGTTGGTTGTGTGTGACACAATGAGCTGCCCAAAATCCAACCAAGAAACGCCATTTCATCACTATCATCGGCGGCAGCACTGTTGGAATGCGAAGAACGAGTATTTGTCGCGTTGATCAGGAATGATACGCGTGCGCCGATTGTCAATTTTTGTTTGTTAATAACGTGTATATATGTGTGCATTGCGAGTGCATGCATTGTCTTTTTTCTACGGGGATCAATCATCTTTTACTCGCCCCAGGACGGCGGCTTCTTACGTCCAGTGTATGTTCGTCGCGTCGTCATGGCTGGTTCCGACACGCTCGAGCTTATCAATGGGTCGAATTCGCTATTGCGGCGCTTGTCGGTGTCCTCGCGGTGCGATTTGCGCAGACTGCGGAAAATGCCAGAGTGCGACTTTGGCTGCTGCTGCACCTTGCTTCGTCGGAACGAGAACCGGCCGCTGGACGTGTCTTCGCTGTACCCCGAGTTGCCGCTGGAACTCGACTCGCTCCCACGTCCCGACGAGCGCTCCGACACGCTCCGCAACTCGCGCTGCTGCTGAATTTTCTCGGCTGACTCGAAATACACGACGTCCTCGATATCGTCTTCTTCGTACCGCGCGGAGCTGTGGCGCGAGGTCGCTCTCGACTTTTCCATTGAAGCCGGAGAGAAAGACGACCCTCGCTGTGACTCGCTATGTAGCTTTTTCGCCGTCGAACTACGCGGCGACGACGTCGACGCAGCGCGCGCGCGCTTTTTCTCCCACAGCCGGAAATAGTACCATCCTGTGAGCGTGATGTACGTAAACCAGATGAACGCCGACTTGCGCAGCTTCGGACTCACGTACAGCACGGCGAACACGACCGCCAGCACCGCAAAGATCCACGGAAGCAGCATGTCTGTCTGTCTGTCCGTCGTCGCGTTCTCTCTCTGCTCACTCTCTTAGCAGCTGGCGGCGAATGTCAATGCTGGCTCGCACTGGTTGAGCTCCTCGATTCTCTCGCGCGTTTCTTTCTTTTGGAGTGAGGGGGGGGAAGGGGGCGGTTACTCTCTTCTCGTGCGTTGCTCGGCTGTTGATCGTATGAGGGTGTCTGGAATTACGGGAGGTGCTCGCGGGGCCGAGTCGGGGTCATCTATTAATAAGGAAACCCTCCGCCTCCTACGGTATTCGACCGCTTTGCTTCTTCGTCGGCGATGTTCAACTGACGGACTCGCTGTCTATCCCCTACTGTGGGATGCATAGAAAATAGAAGGAAGGCGTCGCCGAAAAGAACCAGTGGGCGGGAGGAATAATGTGTGACACACTAAAACCAGACCAAACCACTCTCTCTCTGCCTTTTTTTGTGTTTGTGTCATGTCGGCATCAAGGAAGTGATGATTACGCCCTGGTAGGCGACCCTTGCGGTGCAATATCGTTTTTGCAACAAGGACAGATCCTAGTTTCACGTGACCCACCTCAGCAAAGTGACGTTGAAGAGGCGCCATTCTGCATCCATTGCCATTCCGCAGTTTGCCACGAGGTAGACAG
Organism: Globisporangium splendens; assembly: GCA_006386115.1. NCBI lineage: Eukaryota > Oomycota > Peronosporomycetes > Pythiales > Pythiaceae > Globisporangium > Globisporangium splendens. The sequence continues at coordinate 21,491 of VFIW01000022.1, read as the reverse complement.
AGAACGTAGACGCCATGGGGGACTCGGTGAAGGCGCTGATCCCGAAGGCGCAGGAGCTGCTGCAGCCGCTGATCGCGAAGCCGAAGCTTGCCGACAAGCTGCTCATGAAGCCGCCGTTCCGGTTCCTGCACGACATCTTCACGGCGCTCACGAACGCCACCGGGTTCGCCAAGGGCCTCTACAACGACTTTGAGCTCAACTCCGCCAACATGAAGGAAAAGAACCAGAAGATCACGTACTTGGACAAGATGGTCGCGCGCGTCGGTCTCTGTCTCGGCAAAGACGTCGACGTGCGCTCGGCGAAGATCGTCGCTGGTCTCGAGCCAGAGAACACGAATATTTTCTTGCAGTACCTTGCCCAAGCAGCGTCCAACACGTCCTTGGATTGGGCAGGAGCAGTGCAAAAGACGCTCGCCAAGATCCCGTCACTGACTCTGGATGGTGATTCAGCTGCTCCTGCGGTAGCTCCTGCGCCAGCGGCCGAAGCAAAGGCGAGTGCACCGCCAGCAGAACGTCCAGCATCAAAAGAGAGACCAAGTTCGTCCGAAGCGGAAAAAGCAGCGGCAGCGGAGGCAAAAGCTAAAGAAAAGGTAAGCATATGTGCTTTAATGGCACTTGCGTATACCTAACGTGTCTCATGACGTTTCGTGGTACTGCAGGCGCGCAAAGGAAAAGAAGATGCAGAGCGTAAGGAGAAAGAGCAAAAAGCCGAAGCAGCTGCGAAGAAGCGAGAGTCCGAGGAAGCCAAAGCTATCAAGACAGAAGCCGACACACCAGCTGCAGAGAGCAAAAGTGGCAGTAACTCGCGTGCTTCCTCATCATCGTCGTCGCGCGGTGCGAAATCGCCTCCAGATAATAACAAAGAACTGGGCGATTCAGTCATGCAGCAGATCAAAGAGTGTAACGGTGATGTCGAGCGCACGAAAGATTTGATCGAGAAAATCATTCAAAAGCCCAAGATGGCCGCAAAGCTGCTAAGTAAACCGCCATTTCGCTTCATTCACGATATTGTGTCGGAGATCATGCGCGTTACCGGTTTTGCTGAGGGTCTTTACAATGCCGAAGAGCTCGATTCGGGGAGTATTAAGGAGAAAGGACCGAAAATTGACTACCTCAACAAGATTATTCTCTGCGTGAGTTGCCAGTTGAACGTCGAAGTCGAGGCTAAGCCAGCAAAAATTGTTGCGGGTTTGGAGCCGGACGATACAAACAAGTTTCTACAACTCTTAGCGATCGCATGCCTCTCTGGTAGCTCAACCGAGGCAGTTCAGCGAGTGCTGTCAGGAGACACTGCTTTGCGGGCTGCAGGCGCTGTAAAGAAGACAAGCAGTGGAGGTTCTTCGTTGTCGTCTTCAAAAGCCGCAGAGCGCGAAGCTACTCCTGAAGCCAAGCTGTCCTCCCGATCGACCACACCACTTGAAACCAAAGGACGGCCTTCGTCAAGAGAAGGGAAAGAGCCGAGCTCTTCAGCAGCTCCAAGTGCTCCGCCTGGAACTTTTGGCGGTCCAATGAAGCCGTTAGCCCTAAAAACAGAAGAGGAAGATAACGAGGAGAACACCAACCTGTGCTTCAACTCGGAATCGAAAGATGCCGGCGAAGACATGGTTGCTCCTGGAACAAGTGGTGGCCTCGGTACAAGTCGCACGACTCGACCTACCACTGCTCATCGCCGTCCTCCAAAGCTTAAAGAAAACGTCACTGAGGTTGGTCGATTAATGGTACACGATACGGAAGTGGCTCCTGTTGTTGGAATAATGAAAGATGGGGACAATGGCGACAGTGACGATGACACGGCAGCGGAGGACAACAATGGTGCTAGCAGCGACAACAACGCATCTCTGTTGCGTGAAGAAGGTGGCGGAGCACATGGTAAGCTTGTGCGAGACATCCTCAAAGACCAAAGTGCAGAAGAAGCTGCGCGGAAGCAGAAAGAAGACGAAGACACTGGTGGGGTAAACGAAGCCGAGACCGGAATTCGCCTAGGTCGTCGCAAGAAATCGTTCAAGGACAAGTCGAAAAGTGGCGCCTCCAATGTCACTGAAATGAACGAGCTGCGCAGTAATATTCAGAAAATCTGTCAAGCCACAAACCCTGTGGGCAAGGGCGTCGAGTATGTTCATGAAGACCTTGATGCGATGTCGAAAGAACTGGGATACTGGAAAAAGGAGTACGAGAAGAAGCGGGACCTGTATGAAGAAGAGAAGAAGAAAACAGAGGAAGCGCTGCAGCCACTGCAGATGCAGCTTCTCGAAGTCGATGAGCTCATCAAAGAGCAAGTGCACAAGATCAATTCGCTGAAAGCAACGATTGCAAAGAATGAGGAAAAGACCCAGAAGCTGCTGTACATGGTCGTATCTGCGTAAGCGCACTGCGTCCAATGCGAGAGTGAGACTAACCTGCTTTCCCAACGTTGTGCATATAATCGAAGCAAAACCAATCTGTAGATTTTACCAATTGAACAATGTGTTTCGATGGTACCTCCAGGGTTAACCGCATATCGCATCATCATCGCTGCGCATTCTCAAGGTTGTTTGGATTGTGCACTTCCGTTCTGTGGCGCTGTTGTGGCGTTCTCCCTCTTCCCGAATCGCTCTTGCACTTCAGGCATATCCAACTCCCGCTGCTTGACGCGCTTCGGCACCCACTTTTCGTTCCAGCCGAGCTTCTCGCGGCGCAGATCGTCCAAGTGCCTGATGTCCCGAGTGTTCTCGACCCAGTGCTGCGTTTGCTGCGCTAGCGTCGGGTTGTTCACGATCTGAGGGTACCACTGCTTGCGAATATCCTGTTTCTCTTCATCGCTCAGGTCTCCGCGGATCGCTGGGAACCAGTCAAACAAGCGCTGCAACACGAGTGCGGTCGCCACCGACAGGTTAAGGCTCTCAGTGAAGCCAAACATCGGAAAGTAGATGCGCTTTTCGGCCGCATGCAGCATCTCCTCGCTCACGCCGTCAGTCTCTCTGCCAATGACCACGGCGAGTTTCGGCGGCAGCTCGGAAGGTTTGGCCTCCACTGTGAGCGGCAGCGCTTGCAGCGACAGATCCGTGGCCCAGATCGTTCGCCCGTCCTTTCGCAATGCATCGATGCAGTCGGAGATGCTGGAAAACTCGCGCATACTGAGCCACGCAGAGCAGCCCTTGGTGATCTTCTTGGTGCCGCCGGACTTGTGCTTTTTCACTTGACGCTGGTTCGGATTGATGACCCACACGTGCTGAATGCCCATGGCTGTGCAAGCGTTCCGTGTGCATGATGACACAAAGTGGTGGCTTTTAGTGAGCTCATTGCGATATCGTAACAGGCGTGTCGCATGTGAAGAGCGCACCTTCTGCGGTTCGAAGCACGGCTTGGTGGTTATGCGAGTCCATGCACTGCTCCAGCACCAGCACGACGCGGCCTTCACCACCATCGCATTGCAACCAGGTTTCATTCAGTCCACATCATTTGTTAGTTTGTGTGGCATGTACGCACATACATACGCCACGAGTAGAGTCTGTACAAGCAACGAGAGCAAACATAAGCGCTGTCGTACCTGTTCGGTGGTGGAGAACGGTCTCAGCGCGACGCAGACGTTCGGGGGCGTCACCATGCTGCTCCTGTGGTGCACTCGCTGGTTGTGCGTCTGCCGCCGCTGCTGGATCTGCTGGAGCTGAAGAGCCACATCGCGCAGTCGTCAGTGCCATGTGCTTTGTATGGGAAGCGGTGTTGCATACACAGACAGACAGAGAGCGACTCACGTTCTTGTTGCGTGCTGCTCATGCTGCGTGTCAAAATCAAATTATGGTGCTCGCAGAAGCACTTGTCCCGAACAATTGACTGGTCCCTCGTTTTCAGTGTAAACGAGGGACAAGCGTTCTGGAATGCGAGAAGAGGATCAACTTCGAAAGCGCTTGTGCACGTTTGCATCAGCAATGCGCAGACATCCAAAGCTCTGACGTTTGGTATCAGATCAACGTGAAGCAACACATCCGTGTTGTTTCTTTTCGGGAGATGTACCCATCTTCTTCTGGGTATAATATTCAGTCGCCACCTGAATGGGCACAAAAGCACAAGTGGGTTTATTTTTGCGCGCGATTCGATTAGACGGGAAAAGGCGACACAATTAGCGCCATCGCGACGGTGTGCACACAGAGCTTCTCGCTGTGTTCGTATCGCGAGTCTTTTGTCGCAGGTGATCGGTGAGAGATTGGCGCTATACCCCACAGCATCGCGTCTACGCAATTGCGAAATTGCTCTTCGAGATTGTACTTGTTGATTCTCTTTTCCCACCATGGCGTCGATGCCAGTGACGCCGAGTCGGTCGAGAGTGCGTCGCCCCAGTGGCGGACCACCAGCCAATGGAGGTGTTGCAGCTGCTCGCAGCCATGGCCAAGCCTCGCCTCGCGTGCGCATGATGCTCAAGGAAGAAGAAGCGGCCGCCAGCGAATCCACCGAAAACAGGCGTCAAGACTACTGCTCCACAGGACCCCGTCACGACTCCAACTGCTGCTCCGTCAAAAGAAGAGGGCGACGAACTGGGCTCCAAGGCGTTTCTGACCGCGCTCATTGCAGCAAAGCATAATGTGCACGGTGGCATTCACAGACGCGCGTCGAGAAATGTCGAGAGTGAAGTGCTGAGACCGCCATCGTCCTTGGAAGCAGCCGACAGCGATGGGAATCAGAGCAGATTAGCAGGTGGTGGTGGTAGCGGCGGCGAGCCGTGTGTGTACAACTACATGGGCGGTGAAGCCATGCAGCGCTTCTGGAGCATGTTCCACCAGCACGACGCCGTCAGCAACAACACGTCAACCACTTTGCGTCCATCGAGTTCGGGTACCAAGGACTTGCTGTTGCCACTGATCACGCGGCCAAAGTCTGCGCGATCGACGTACCTGTCCGTGGTCCGGAAGCTGCAGCTCTCGCCTGAGCCCATGGGTATCGTACGGCGCCGCGTGCTTGAAAAAGGTGCGTCGTCCTCGGTTTCGTCGACTGTGTCGTCCAGCTCAGCGTGCTCGAGCGGGAACACTACTCAGGAGATCAATCTCAACAGCTACCGCATGGGCGATACGTACGCGTCAGCATTCAGCCAGGGCTTTCCTTTCATTCCAGGAGTCGAATCACTCAATCTGACGCACAACCGGATCAGCGACGGCGTCGCGGCGCAGATCATCACGAACGCTGCGACTTCGTTGCAGCAACTCAATCTGGCGCACAACAAGCTCGCGCGGATATCGTCGACGGCGCTGTCGGGTCTGCTGGGTCAGTCCAAGACGCTCACGTCCCTCAATCTATCGCACAACCAGCTGAAAGACCGAGAAATCCATACACTTTGTGAAGCGCTTCAGAAGAACCAGACGCTCACACGGCTGCATTTGTCCGAGAACCGGTTCGGGATCCAGGGCATGCTCTCGATCGCGAAGTTCCTCGAGGAGAACGCCAAGATCGAAGAAGTGTACCTGTCGTGGAACCAGATTCGCGACCTCGGCGCGCTCAAGATCTGCGAGGCGCTAAAATTCCACGGCTCGCTGCGCGTTGTCGACTTGTCCTGGAACTCGCTCGACTCGAATGAACTGCTGAAGCCTCGCTCCGTGGTGACGGCGCTCGCGGACTCACTCGCCAACAACAAAGTACTTGTGCACCTGGATCTCTCCAACAACCACCTCGACACAACCGACTGCGCATTGCTCGCCAAGCAACTCGAGAGCAACCAGACGCTCATTGGGTTCCACATGAGCGGAAACTGTGGCATCGTCGACACGCGCGGGTTCTTGATCCCGAAGAAATCGGACTCAACGCTCCTGGATCAGCACAAGATGTACTCGATCGCAGTTTTGGAAGAGACCCACAGCGAGAGCGGCAGTGGCGTGTTTCCGCCGCACCTCGCGCCGCTCGTGGACAAGTATTGCTGGTATTGTGGTCAGTGGTCCGAGTATCGCTTCGCGTGGCAGCCCACGCACGCCGATGGGCCATTTGCGGCATCCGGTCGTTATGAGATCACACCGAGCATGGGCGTGCGACTGCACCTCTGTCATGACGGCTGGCAGGCCATCAACATGGAGAAGCGAGACGACGGCTCGTTCAGCGCGTACGTGGTCCTGCCGCCGGGAAAGACCGAGTACTTCTTCTCGGTCGTGAACCGAAACGACACGAGCCAGATAAGCTACCATTTCATCAGTGAGAAGCGCCACTCGCGGCTCGTGATCCCCGTCAATGTGGACCGTGTGCGAGTATTTGGAGATCTCGAGTGCGTCAACGTGATACGTATCGCGCGACGCGGTGGACGGGATCCATGCAACACGCTCGTGCCTCGGTCTACGGGCAAAGGCAACGAACGCGCTACGCGGTGGGATATCAACAAGAGCGTGTTCGCGCGGCGGCACCGCGAGACCGTGTGTCACAACTTTGTCGACACGGACACGTTCGTAACGAAAGCGTGTGCTGCCGACTGGCGGCAATGCAAAGTCGACCGCTTCATCAAGGACCCGATCCGGCGCAAAGAGGTCGAGAACTGCGTCACCAAGCACTTTCGCGTCATCTCGAACGCGTATCGTCGCTATTGCGGCCACAATGTGCTCACGAGCCTCGCGGTCGGGATGCTCTCATCGTGTTCGGCGAATGCCCCCAACCAGCTGCAGAGCGATATCATCTCGGTGCCCTGGAGCGGGTACATTGAGTTCCTCACCGAGTGCCGCATCCTGGACGAAACATCTGACTATTGCAAGCTCGCTGACCTGGAGAACGTGTTCGTCGCCGCCAACCTGGAGCTCACGCAGGAGGCCAAGGAGAAAGACAACCCGGACCGGAGTCTCACGCGGTTTGAGTTTCTCGAATGCGCGATCCGCATCGCCATGAACAAATTCCACCGGAGTGCGAACGCGCATACCTCGTTTCGTTCTCGCTGCTCTTCGTTCTTGAGTTTGTGGCTCTAACTTCATCGTCATTTGTTTTCTGTGCTTTATTATTGTTCTTGGCAGCAAATATCTGTGATATGCCTGCGAAAGCAGTGGACAAGCTGATTCAGGAGCATATCTCCCCCGTATGCCACGACGATCCAAACGAGTTTCGCACCAAGTTCCTGTACACGGAAGAAGTCAGCGACATTTTTTCGGAGCATATCGTCATGGTGTGCACATGCAAGCATTTGCTTTTGCGTCAACGCTGTGCTGCTCCTCTTATTGTGAATTTCACCTTGAATGAATAGTTGCAAGACATCTACAACTCCAACATGGGCAGATACTGCAAACCTGGCGAGAAGAAAGGCATGCAACTCGCTGAATTCCTGCAGATCATGTACGAATTCGTGTTAGCTGAAGTGGACTTTGCCGAGGCAGCGTCCAATTCAAACATAACTCACCTTTCTGCCTGCTTCCAGGGAGAGATACCAAATCTACAATGAGATTTTCCGCGCGCGTGACGTGAAAGATCCGTTCCTGGCGTGCAAACTGGTCGTCTTGGACGAAATGGCGACAGTCGGACACAAGAAGTTGTACATGACTGACTTCATGGAGCTGCTGCTGCGCATCAGTACGCTTCGGTACCCACCCAAGCCGCTCACAGTCCCCGAGGTCGCGAAAAGCTTGCAGAAGCTCTTTATCAACCATTTCTACAAGCACGAAGAGATCTTGGAGCAGTTCCGCGAGACGGTGGACCAAGCCGTCATGCAAGACCGCGTCGAAGCTTTCGCCAACGCGATCAACGCGCACAAGAAGAAATCAACGAACGACGATGGTGGCGGCAAGCGACGCGGTGGAAGTGCTCAGAAAACGCATTCGGCCAAGCGTCCGGTGAATATCACAGAGCAAGACGAAGAGTCCGATTCGTCGGAGGAAGAGGACACTGAAGAGCGAAGTGAGGTGCAAACAGTGACGACGATCTTCGCGGCAAGTGATGATGAGAAAGAAGCGTCTGAAGTCTTGGCAGACGACGCTGCCGACGAGGGCACGACACCTACTCCAGACGCCAGTGAAAGCAGCACGAGCTCGGGTGGTGCGCACGGTTCACTTGCCGGCGACGCAGTGGAGATTCCGCAGGTAAACGAGCTGGCTGCGGGGTGATCCATCACGCCATCAGAATGTGTCGATCTAAAGCAGACAAATCAGCAGATCTGCTCAACATATATCAATTCTTGCGTGGTCTCGCTTATTTCAGCCAATCACCTAGTGTATTGCATATATAATATTTCACAATATATACGTTAACGTTTTATCAGTCAGATCCAAGTATATTATGTGTCAAAAGAAAGAGACTATCAATTTTCACAATTATCTTCTTTCTGGTCTCTCTCTCTCTCTCTCTTTTTTCATCTTCTCACCTCTCCTTTCTCCCCCTTTTGGAACTCAGTTAGAAACGCGCATTGCTTAACCAACCGCCTGCTACGAACCACAGCGTTAGGAATAACGAACGAAAATGGGGCGTGGGTGCACGATGGACGAGTGGGTCCACTTTGAAAAGCTGCCGAGTGCGGGGCGCGTGCCCAACTCGTCGTACTGGTATGTGCACTGCCGCCACTGCGCGCTCGCCTTCGAGCAGAAGACGCTCGTGAACCCGCCCGCGAGGCTCACTGGCCGCCGCACGTCCATGCGCGCGCACCTCAAGACCTGTCCGATCTTCGGCGCGCGCTACAAGCTCGAGCTGGCGCAAAAGGCGGCGCAGCAGGTGCCGTTCGCGCTGACGGCGTCCGCCAATGTGGCGGATGCAGCGGCAGTGAGTGGTGACAGCGCTCCGCCAGCAGGTGATGCCGCTGTTGGTGCGGTGCCGGTGGAAGTACCGACGACAGGTGCCGTCGTCGTGGAGGTGGAGAACAAGCGCAAGCGCAAGATCGATCCAAGCGAAGTGATCGGACCACGTACGTTGTCTGTGTGTGTTCCATGAGGCATGCTTGTGTGTTGCTGGTGGCCCTAATTGTTATTCTTTGTAGGCGGCGGACGCGGGAAGCACTGCATGATGGAGGAGTGGGAGCATTTCACGCGGTTGCAGGACGACGGGTACATCGGCAACACGAACTTCTTCCCCGCGATCTGCAAGCACTGCCAAAAGGCGTACGATGAAGCGCCAGCCGACAAGAAGTCCGCGCTCGTGCCGGAACGCATGGTCGGGCGACGCGAAAAGCTGCGCAAGCATCTGAGTCTGTGCCCGAATTTCAAGGGCGAGTTACCGTCCATCGAGCGCCGCGTCGTGGTGCGCAACTCAGCGCAGCTCGCGTTCCTCCCTGGTAGCCAGTCGACTGCCGGTGCTGCTGCTGGTGCCGCGCCAGGGACCAGTGCGACTCCAGCTGCGGCGACGATCGCTACCGCTGCGGGTTTGAAGCAAACGGACGGCAACTCGCGCCTTGCACTTGATGAATGGCAGTATTTCACTCGCCTCGATCGCAAGAAGGACAGCGCATACTACTTTGCGCGCTGCAATTTCTGCCAGACCGCGTTTGAGAACGCACCCGAGGCGCTCAAGTCGTCGATGGAACCTGTCGTCGTGATCGGACGGAAAGCCAACATGCAGACGCACCTGTCCAAGTGTCCACATGTGCCAAAAGATATGACCATGACGTCCTCCAACAGCAGCAAGGTGTCCCCATTGTCGATGGACGCATCCATGAGCTTCAACTTTACCCGAGACGACTCGGGGTTCCCAGCGACCAAACGCATGCGAATCGGGACGCGTGATGACTCGACGCCGGCGCTGGACTCCACAGGGCTCTACAGTTCTCTGCTTGAGTTCACAATCCAGCATCGGCTCCCGTTTGAATGGACGGAGAGCACGAGCACGAAGAAACTGTTCCGAGTCATGCCAACCCCAGAAATGGAAGCGCTCTTGCCGACTGCCGACGAACTGCGTACGCAGGTGCTCACGGAAACGTACGAGCACATCTTGAACTCGGAGCTTTTGCTGTTGAAGGAGCCACTGCCTGCGTATGGATTCAGCAGCACCGGTGAGACTACCGAGGAGACCCAAACTAGTAGCAACTCGTGGCCATTAACGATGCACATCACGATGGCTGGCGCCGTGAAGGATGACAGCACCGTACCAGAACTTGAGTCCGTGTTGACAAATGGGAAAGCGCAGGTTCCACTCACGCACGTCACCAAGAAGCATGTCGAGACGTCTCTCGAAAGTGGCGATGCCTCGGTTGTCGACGAGATGTCAGCGATTATCCACTTCCATGGACTCGAAGTTGCGCGGTGGGTGGATGCGCGGGTCCGTCACTGCGTGCAGATTGAGAAGATCGTGCCTGCGTTTGTCGTGATGCCCTACAGCTCAGTTTTCCAACGCGCCGTCGGCATTCTCCGCGCGCGCTGGCCTCGCACGACGTTTGTATGGGATTTCCGCGGGTTGCTGCTGTTCTGCGTGGAACAGCTTCTCGCCGTCGACGAAGTGCGGTCCGTTCTTGCAGCTCTCGTGGAGCTGTGGACCATTGAAGCCGTGCGTGCTGCGTCGCTGGTGGCCAACCCATTCAAAGACTGGCAGCAGTGCGCGCTGTTCATGCAGAGTCTCGTGGATGATGGAACGGTGTTCACCAGCAATATGGAGTTGAAAGATCTTGTTGATGCGAACCTCGCACGTGGGCTCTTGGAGCGCGTGACGCTGCTGTTCCGCACGTTTTCGGCTGCGTACGAGAGCTCCCTCGAGTCGCATCTTGGACTCGCAGATACGCTTCGGTTCATCGGTGTGCTCTTCCATGCGGCCGACGGGTTTACGTCCGTCCAGCGCGCGTTAGAAGTTGTGTGGTCCGAGATGGAGCAGCCCCTGTTTATCCTGGCGCAAGTGCTGCACCCACATACGCGGCTTGGCAATATGACGAGCACAGACCTCACGAAGCTGAGCAAATTGAGCGATCTCGGCGTGACGTACTTTGCGGATCTGTTTGGCCGCAAAGCGAGCTCGTTGCGCGGCGAGATGACGGCGTACTTGCACACGTCACAGACAGTGTTCTCGCCGCCGTTTGTGAGCGAATTCCCCGTGCTCGACGACTATTTCCGGTACCTAAGCGACGACTACGCGTCGCTGTCGATGCTCATGCAGTTCGTGTACTCGTTATCGTCGGTTCGATTGGGCAAACGCGAACCAAATGTGTCCACAGACAAGCAAACACGCCAGAACAAGATGTACACTGTGGACGAACAGCGCAAGATCGCGTACGTGATTGAGCGGTGCCATATCGAGCAGATCAAGAGCTACGACGATGTGGACGACAACAAGCGTCCATCTGTGGTGGGCGACAATGAAGACGTGTTGGCAAGAACTGCGGAGACCGTTCTCCTGGCGTGGAACCGTGCGTTGCAAGCGAATGTGGCAGAGATGGGCGCCGATTTGGAGCTTCTTGACAAGAAACACGCATCGGCTGGCGATTTTATTAGTGCGGAAGTGGTCGCCTCTGTGTCCGACAGTAGCGCCATCCTTGACCAAGTGGGTACGCTGCCTCAATTGGAGCACGACGATGAGGTCACGTATCCGCCGGCGGGTTTGCGCGGCGACCGCGCCAAGAGAGTGACTCTGAAGGAGCTCTTCAAGGCAATCGAAGCGACGATCTAGTGAGTTAACAGATCGCCATGCATGTAACAGTGTTGGATCTTTTCAAGGTTGCGAATGGATTCAAGTAATTCGCACGCACTGCAGCAATGCGTTGTTCGCTATGCGTAGACAGACAAGCGACGCAACGTAGGTGACATTTTGTTTTTATATTTTCCGCAAACCTTTTTTTTTCAGCTCCTTCACATCTTCTTTTTTTTGTTCCCTTGTCATCCCTTGTTATGGTTGCGCTTTTGACGACATCGCTAGTAAGCAACGTTTAAAGCATCGTTTGTAGCAAATCACGAACTCATCGACTCACAACTTACTGGTGAGCAGGCAGCACCTTGCCGTCGCATGGGCCAAAGCCTATTCTGTAGCCGTCGCCCTGGCAGAAACCCGTGACCGCGACACGGTCGCCGTCCTGGATGAACTTGCGCACCTTGCCGCTGTTGCCGAGCGGGATCTCGCGAGAGCCCTGCCAGCTCAGCTCGAGCATCGAGCCCAGGCTGTCGTCGGTCTGGCCACTGATCGTGCCGCTTCCGAGCAAATCGCCCGGCTGCATGTTGCATCCCGTGATCGTGTGGTGCACCAACTGCTGCTTCATGTTCCAGTACATGTTGCGGAAGTTGCTCTTGGTGATCACGTACGACTCTGGGTCGTTCTCCGGCTGGATCGCGACGTGCAACTCAATGTTGTACGTGCCGCGCGCGTAGTTCGGGTCCGTAATGTACGGAAGCGGCGTTGGGTTTTGCTGCACGGGACCGAAGCTTGGCTCGCATCGGAACGGTTCCAGCGCCGCGAGCGTCACGACCCACGGCGAGATGGTCGTCGCAAAGTTCTTGGCGCCAAATGGACCGAGTGGCACGTACTCCCACTTCTGGATATCACGCGCTATATGAGGTATACAAGGTAGTTAGCAATAAACCATTGAAATACACAAGCAACCGCAAAACACTCGTACCGCTCCAGTCGTTCATGAGCACGATACCGAAAATGTGCTCTTCGGCCTTGTCCATCGAGATCGGGTCGCCGAGCTTGTTGGATGGGCCGACAAAGAACGCCATTTCCAGCTCGTAGTCGAGAATGCGGGATGGCGCAAAGATGGATCCCTTCGATGGATCCGCCTTGTCGGCTTGCAGTTGGCCGCGTGGACGGCGCACGTCTGTGCCAGCGACGACAACCGACGACGCGCGTCCATGGTACCCGACTGGCAAGTGGAGCCTAACACGTATGATGGCAAAAGCATACGAGGCTAGCTATCAGTTTTGCGATGCCCCACAGAGAACATGAGCGTGTGATGCTCTCACCAGTTTGGTTGCAGCGCATTGTCCTTGCCACGGAACATGACGCCGACGTTCGTGGCGTGTTCGCGCGACGAGTAAAAATCCGTGTAGTCTCCGATCTTCGCTGGAAGGTGCATGATCACCTACGGGAAAAGAAATAACTCAGTGAGTGAATTGTTCCAAGTATATGAATATTCTAGGGGTCGAAACAGCCTCGTCTTACATTTTCGCTTGGGATCAGCGCCTTGGCTTTCAGCGCTTCGTTGTCGCGGATCGTTGGCTCACCCACCGAGAGCAGCTTCTGGATCGTCGCACGCGCGAGTGCCCACGCGTGGTGTCCTTGGGCCATGAAGCTGTTCAACGAAGACTGCAAAAGAGGCACAGAAGCAGCAGAGTCATCACATGTTTTCAAAAATGCAGCAGTTCGTAACAAGACGTGCATACCTCATTGAAGCACGCAGCATCAAAACCTTCAAAGAGTCCTTCGTTGGCGACAACCGACAAGTCAAGCACCTGCACACAGACACACTCATAAGCACACAATCTGCAATCTCCATACAGCAGCGATTTGTCAATAAACGTACAAAGTTGCCGATGGCGACGCCGATGCGCTTGTGCTCGTTGGTCTTGGTCGAGAACACGCCGTACGGCAGGTTCTGGATCGGGAAGTCGCTGTCCTTCTCCACGGGCACGAAACTAGTGAGCATCTTGGTTATTGTATCGGGTTTCTTAAATTGCGGCGGCGAGTTCGGGGGCGTCCACGTGGTATTATCACTAGGGAAACACAAGATGCACAGCAGCAGCACACACACGCACACGCTCCACGCGGTGAGCACCCACCAGAGCGACGTCACATGCACGCGCATCCTCTCTACTTATGTCTACGGCGTGTTGTTAAAATAGCGGCTCTACCTGTGCGGAGGCGGGCGAATGTGCGAGTGAGTGGTCTTGCGCTTGGCTCGTTGTGTGCGATTATGTGTGGGAGGAAGACCGCTTTTGATATGAAGACCACGTTGAAGCTGCAGATGGCGGCTTGGTGTGTCGACGACGACGAGGTGGTCCACACCACGGATTTTGAGGGGAAGGGTATTAGTTTTCACAGTTTTCTCAAGTTCAAGGCAGGAAGAGAGTTGGTGTCAAAATACGGTGGTCCTATTTAGAAGTAAGAAAAAGGGAAGCAATGTCTTTAATTAGTGTTGTGCGCATTAATTTGTAATGAGAGAAGCTATTATGGTAATTTGTGGAATTGAATAGATCTATTTTGGCGAATACCGTTTCGTTGAGTGTCAATGTAATTTTCTAAATTGACGAGGCTATTGGTGATGATTCCTTGTCAGGATTTCTGAACCCATTTGAGCTGATTGGCTCCACTGCATGGTGTCTGTGACAACCATAGTGACGCCCTGCACATAAATGCGCTTGCTCGATGTAAATGCAGAGAATCTTGTGCGGCTCGTGTTCAATAATCGGTCGCTTCATCCCGTCGTGCTGCAAAACGTCACGCTGGATTGCTGACAGAGCGGAGCGGATGTGCATCACCCCCGCTCATTGTTTGTCAAATCTGCATTCACCCTGGGGCGTAGACAAGACCAGTCGAGTCAGGTCAGAGATCACGCGCGCTTCCGGTCAGGTCAATTCTTCCCGCACCTTGCACGCGGTGTGATGGCCGACGGATGTGCGATTGCTCTCACTCGATTTGTCAAAACCAGCTTCACTGTAGCATACCCACCAGGTGGAAAGTTGCCGCGTGCATCTTAACATGGCGCTCACCTGTTGGAGCTCCTGCCTGGGGCAAGCGAACCGATAATGCATGAGAGCACAAGCGTCAATTTACGAATGGCGTATGCAGCGCAGTGCACGGCAGACTCCACTATAAAAGTAATAAATCCGATGCAGTTGCCGAGAGGTTGTATCTTGTTCCATGTGATCTTGCTGGAGTGAGAGTGTTCGTGGCAAGTGAATAAGGACCAGTCGTTTTCCCCAACTACAACCAGGTCTGATACAGCGCGTCTACTGTGACCATAGCCATATCTACGGTGATCACCCCTTCCTTCCTCCAGTCCAGCCAGCCACAGGTGAAAATCCAACTCAAACCCAGGATCGACTGAAAAATTCGTGTCATGCTGCTGTGCTTATCCTGTATCCGATGCAGACCTCTGCTCCCATCCTCACCTGGTTCCACACAAGCAGCGTGCAACTTGGCTTGCTCACGTTTCAGCACTTGCGCTTGGTCTTTTTTTTCGAACCTGACAGGCAGAAAAGTGGGGCTGGAGGGAGGCACCTGCATTTCTTTTTTCCAGTCACATACACTTTCACACACGCGCAGGCGAAAATGCATCGACACGGCTCCGATGGTTGGCTTTCGTTGGTGGGTGGCTCACGTGGCGTCCCCATTATCGGCACCTTCACTCGCGGAAGCTTCCGTGCAGTTTCCTGCTGCACTTCTCCCCCAGTACCTGCTGAAACCGTGGTCCGCATCTCGCCACACGCACAGCACAGTGGGCGTTCCTCATCACGGAAATAACCTCCGAATTAGCGATTTCAGACAGCGAATTAACTGGCCGAGTGCATGTTGCATCAGGTTGCACTCTGCTGCAGGACGGAATTAACACACTGACGTAGCGTAAATACCCGGGGTCACGCGCTTTTCGACCAAAGCGAAGCGAAAAAAAGGGGTGGGTTCGGCGTCCCACTCTATAGCAGAAATGAGTCTGTCTCGTTTACGTGGCTTCGATTCTCCAATGTGATTGACTGGTGTCCGACCTCCGTTTTCAGCACCTCTATTACCAATTACCCCGTTAAAAGAGATTACAATCAATTTAAAGAAATCATGTTGGTTCAGTAACGGTCCAATGAAATATGGTGTCCCTTCATTTCGGATCGATCCCACTGCGGCCGAAAAGTGGAGGCTTGAGCCTGCTGAATAAGTGAGATGGATACGCTATGCGCGCACCCTTTTTCTGCACGTCACTTGCCACCCGTGCTTGAAGCCAAGAGAGCGGGATGGCTGATCTTTTTTTCGCCCAAACAGCACACAAGAGCCTGCAGCTGCGCGTTTGGACCCATGTGATTGGCTGAAAAGCGAGCTGCCTGATTTAAATGAGTCTGGTTTGCGTGTGTGTCTTGAAGCCCGAAGGGAAATGCGGGGGAGCGCGCATCCATTGTGCCCGCGCTTCCATATCTGGACCGCTCGCTCTGTGTTTCCTGCTGCGGCGTGCAGCTCATTCCTTCAAGTGCAGCGCAACCCGCGAGAGCATTTGGTTTGTGGCGAGCGACCGACAGCAAACGCGGCGCAACGTGACGCAAACGGGCAACGACAAGAGAAAGAAAAGCAAAAAGGGAGCAGCAGCTACGTGACGTAACTGTGTGAAGCAAGAAGAAGAAGACATGGGGACCAACGCATCGAGCGAGAAGGAGAAGGACGACAAGAAGCAGGAAGTGCCTGCGAAGCCGACGGTGCACGTGGAGGAGCACGTGGAGAGCTCGACGGATGAGCATGGCGTGACCACGACGACCAAGACGATCACCACGACGACGGTGCACGCCGACGGCACGACGACGACGACGACGACGACGGAGCAGGAAGTCGACGGCGCCGAAGTGCTCGAGGAGATCTCGACCGACGAGGAGGTGGTCGTGACCGAGAGCGAGGAGAAGTACGTGAGCGTGTCGGCCAGCTCGGCCGTGCGCGGCGCTGCCGCTGCGTCTGGCAACGTGGTCAAGACCACGACCAGCAGCAACAGCTCCACCAGCAAGAAGAACCAGAAACAAGAAGAACAAGACGACGAAGAAATGTTGACCGTGGCGACGACCGTCACGGATTTTGAGAGTGTGAGTGAAGGACAAGTGACGGAAACGACGACGACGACGAGTACGAGTAGCACGACTACTACTACTACGACGACGACGATTGAAGGTGAAGAAACGTCTGTGTATGTGAGCGGAGGTGACGCCGGCAAGGACGTGACCAAGACGACGGTCGGGACAGCGACGTCGAGTGAACCGGAGATTGAGCCTATTGTGTATTTTGATGAAGCGAGCGCTGTTGCAGCCTCGACTGTGCGTGACGTGTCTGTGTCGACTACTACTACAACAATTACTACTACTACTGCGTGTGAAGAGGAAGAATGTGACGTGCTTTTGGAGACGAATGGAGCGAATGCTGCTGTGATGACGGAGGAGAGCGGCCGCACGGTGAACATCGAGACCATGCAGGTCGTGGGTGAATCCGGCGAGATCATCGAGACGATTGTGACGACGACGACGACAAGCGCCACAACGACGATCTCGGAGCAATCGGCAGCTCGCTACGATTCGCTCACTGTGTATGGCACGACGCGCAAGAGCTTCAAGAAGTGGCTCTTCCAGTTCATCTTGTACGTCAAGTCGCAGGGAAAACGTTTTGAGAACTTGACGATCGTTGAGTTGTTTGTGTTTGCGCGTTTGTTTTGTCGCTACTATTTGTTGGAGCGCCGCGTCGATTGGATCTCGGGTGGCGAGAGCATCACCATGGCCCACAAGGGAGCTTGGGAGATGGCGCGCGCCTTGACCTTCTTCTCGCCCGTGGTGTTTCCGATTCGCCGACGCTACTTGCGTTCTGGCGGTAAGGGTACCGTGATCTTGGACGAGATCACTGTGCGCTCGACCGAGATTTCGGACTACATTTCGATCCACCGCTGCATCTCCAAGTGGTTGCAAAAGATCATCGTGATCTCGTTGGTCCAGGAGAACGCGGCGTCGGGTAAGGAGACCGCGGTGATCCTTCACGACGGCGAGTTGATCTTCAGTGGTCACTGGGCGCAAGTGGTCGCGTTTGTGGAGCGCATGGGCTGCGTGTGCCCACCACGCCGCGATGTCGCCAACCTGTTGTTGGGCTTTGAGTCTGGCAAGCTCGACTACTCGTATGGCTCGATTGTGGAGCACGTGAAGCGCTACGAGAACCGTCGTGCGCACAAGTTTGCTGTCCTCTTCCGCCTTGCGGACGACGTCGTGTTGACGGCGGGAGCACCCGTGCTCCCTGCCCGATCTGGCGAAGAAGAAGGCGAAGAGTACTCGAGCACCCGACTTCAAATTGTGGATGGCGGATCGTTCCGCAGCCGAAGCCGTCGCTCGGTGACGAAGCGCAAGGTTCGCACTGGTAACAGCAGCCGCAGATCGACGCGTTCACAGCATGGAGAAGCGGAAAAGGATGAGAGCGAGGAGATCTGGGTGCGTCGTGGCAAATCCAAGTCTGGTGCTGCGGCGTCCTACCGTACCACCGAAACGAAGCGAAGTAGCCAGCGCAAGACGACTGGATACCATCAATCGGGATCGGGATCGTCGAGCTCTTCGTCATCTTCCTCGTCATCGGACTCTTCCGATTCGTCGGATGGAGGTGCGCGCCACCAACGCGAGCACTACTACGTCCAACGCTCCTCGAAACGAAGCAGCAAGAAGTACTCGACGGGATCCGATGAATCGTGCTCATCCGATTCGGACCAGGAACAACGACACGCATCACATGCATCATCCGTGTCGAAGAAGAACGAATCGCATTCGTCTTCTTCAACCTGCGGTGCAGGAGATGGTCATGCTTTCGCAAGCGAAACTCGTACTCAAAGCAGCAAACGCGGTTCCGTTCACAGCACAACTACATCGAGCTCGACCAGCTACGGCTACGGCTCGGTGTCGGTGTCTGACAGCGGCGCGTCGTCGACTGAGTACTCGTACGACAGCGGCATTGTGTCTGCTGTGACCACGGGTGATGTGGTGAACGAGCAAGTGTTCGTCGAAGAAAAGGACGGCGTGAAGACCACGACGACGACCAAGACGGTGATCAACGCGGAAGGCCTTGAAGAGACGATCACGACGGTGACGACGGAAGTGAATGGCGAGTCCACGACTACTACGACTACGGAGACCTCCGAATCATCGTCGAACTCGGCCAGCTACGGCGCGGTGTCGGTGTCTGGTGACAAGACTTCGTCGAGCTCGACCAGCTACGGCTACGGCTCGGTGTCGGTGTCTGACAGCGGCGCGTCGTCGACTGAGTACTCGTACGACAGCGGCATTGTGTCTGCTGTGACCACGGGTGATGTGGTGAACGAGCAAGTGTTCGTCGAAGAAAAGGACGGCGTGAAGACCACGACGACGACCAAGACGGTGATCAACGCGGAAGGCCTTGAAGAGACGATCACGACGGTGACGACGGAAGTGAATGGCGAGTCCACGACTACTACGACTACGGAGACCTCCGAATCATCGTCGAAACTTTCGGCCAGCTACGGCGCGTGTCCGGTGTCTGTGCAAGACTTCGTCGAGCTCGACCCGCTACGGCTACGGCCTCGGTGGTCGTGTCTGACAGTCGGCGCGTCGTCACTGTGAGTACTCCGTACGACAGCGGCATTGTGTCTGCTGTGACCCGGGTTTTGTTGAACGAGCAAGTGTTCGTCGAAGAAAATGACGGCGTGAAGACCACGACGACGACCAAGACGTTTATCAACGCGTGAAGGCCTTGAAGAGACGATCCGACTGTGAAACGACGGAAGTGAATGGCGAGTCCCACGACTACTTACGACTACGGAGACCCCGAATCATCGTCGAACTCGGCCAGCTACGGCGCGGTGTCGGTGTCTGGTGACAAGACTTCGTCGAGCTCGACAAGCTACGGCTACGGCTCGGTGTCGGTGTCTGACAGCGGCGCGTCGTCGACTGAGTACTCGTACGACAGCGGCATTGTGTCTGCTGTGACCACGGGTGATGTGGTGAACGAGCAAGTGTTCGTCGAAGAAAAGGACGGCGTGAAGACCACGACGACGACCAAGACGGTGATCAACGCGGAAGGTCTTGAAGAGACGATCACGACGGTGACGACGGAAGTGAATGGCGAGTCCACGACTACTACGACTACGGAGACCTCCGAATCGTCGTCGAACTCGACCAGCTACGGCGCGGTGTCGGTGTCTGGTGACAAGACTTCGTCGAGCTCGACCAGCTACGGCTACGGCTCGGTGTCGGTGTCTGACAGCGGCGCGTCGTCGACTGAGTACTCGTACGACAGCGGCATTGTGTCTGCTGTGACCACGGGTGATGTGGTGAACGAGCAAGTGTTCGTCGAAGAAAAGGACGGCGTGAAGACCACGACGACGACCAAGACGGTGATCAACGCGGAAGGTCTTGAAGAGACGATCACGACGGTGACGACGGAAGTGAATGGCGAGTCCACGACTACTACGACTACGGAGACCTCCGAATCGTCGTCGAACTCGACCAGCTACGGCGCGGTGTCGGTGTCTGGTGACAAGACTTCGTCGAGCTCGACCAGCTACGGCTACGGCTCGGTGTCGGTGTCTGACAGCGGCGCGTCGTCGACTGAGTACTCGTACGACAGCGGCATTGTGTCTGCTGTGACCACGGGTGATGTGGTGAACGAGCAAGTGTTCGTCGAAGAAAAGGACGGCGTGAAGACCACGACGACGACCAAGACGGTGATCAACGCGGAAGGTCTTGAAGAGACGATCACGACGGTGACGACGGAAGTGAATGGCGAGTCCACGACTACTACGACTACGGAGACCTCCGAATCGTCGTCGAACTCGACCAGCTACGGCGCGGTGTCGGTGTCTGGTGACAAGACTTCGTCGAGCTCGACCAGCTACGGCTACGGCTCGGTGTCGGTGTCTGACAGCGGCGCGTCGTCGACTGAGTACTCGTACGACAGCGGCATTGTGTCTGCTGTGACCACGGGTGATGTGGTGAACGAGCAAGTGTTCGTCGAAGAAAAGGACGGCGTGAAGACCACGACGACGACCAAGACGGTGATCAACGCGGAAGGTCTTGAAGAGACGATCACGACGGTGACGACGGAAGTGAATGGCGAGTCCACGACTACTACGACTACGGAGACCTCCGAACATCGTCGAACCGGCCAGCTACGGCGCGGTGTCGGTGTCTGGTGACAAGACCTCGTCGAGCTCGACCAGCTGAGGCTACGGCTCGGTGTCGGTGTCTGACAAGCGGCGGCGTCGTCGACTGAGTACTATACGACAGCGGCTTGTGTGTCTGCCTGTGGACCACGGGTGATGTGGTGACGAGCAAGTGTTCGTCGAAGAAAAGGACGGCGTGAAGACACGACGACGACCCAGACGGTGATCAAAGCGGAAGGCCTTGAAGAGGACGATTCACGCGGTGACGACGGAAGTGAATGGCGAGTCCAGGACTACTACGACTACGGGAGACCTCCGAATACATCGTCGAACTCGGCAGCTACGGCCGCGGTGTCGGCTGTCTGGTTGACAAGACTTCGTCGAGCCGACCAGTCCGGCTACGGCTCGGTGTCGGTGTCTGGAAGCGGCCGTCGTTCGACTGAGTACTAGATCGACAGCGGCATTGTGTCGGCTGATGACCACGGGGATGTGGTGAACGAGCAAGTGTTCGTCGAAGAAAAGGAGGAGTGAAGGACCCCCACGACGCCGACCAAGACGGTGATCAAAGCGGAAGGCCTTGCAGAGACGATCCGACGGGACGCACGGAAGGGAATGGCGAGTCCAAGATACTAGGGACTACGGAGACCTCCGGAATCATCGTCGAACTCGGACAGCTACGGCGCGGTGCGGGGTGTATGGTGACAAGACTTCGTCGAAGCTCGACCACCACTACGGCATACGGCTCGTCTGTTCGGTGCGACAAGCGGCGCGTCGTCGAATGAGTACTCGTACGACAGCTAGCATTGGGTCTGCTGTGACCACGGGG